>CM037585.1:159916025-161124775 GCA_021018995.1 Chloranthus sessilifolius
AGATTAGGACATATAAATTATATGTCTATGAAATGTATGGGTAACTTAGATTTAATTCCAAAACATGAATCTTTTGCTAGTAGTGCTTGTAGTATATGTGCTAAGACTAAAATTACTAGAAAACCTTTTCCTAGTGTTATTAGAAATTCATGTTTATTAGATTTAATACACAGTGATATTTGTTATTTAAATAATGTTCCTACTAGAGGAGGAAAACGATATTTTATTACTTTTATAGATGATTTTTTAAAATATACTCATATATATTTATTAAACACTAAAAATGAGGCTTCTGAAAAATTTAAGGTTTATAAAGCTTTAGTAGAAAATCAATTAAATAAAAGAATAAAAGTCATTAGATCTGATCAGGGTGGAGAATACATGTCAAATGAATTCTCCGATTTCTGTGAAATTCATGGAATTAAATCATGAGGTGATTTGCTCCTTATACGCCACAACAAAACGGAGTTGCCGAGAGAAAAAATAGAACATTAGTAGAAATGACTAATGCATTATTAGTTAATGCTAATTCTGATAAAAATTTATGGGGTGAAGCTTTATTAACTGCTACTCATATTTTAAATAGAATTTCACATAAGAAAAGTTTAATTACACCTTATGAACTTTAGAAGAATCGAAAACCTAGTTTACCCTATTTTAAAGTATGGGGGTGTAGGGCACTTGTTAGATTAGTAGATCCTAAAAGACCTAAGATAGAGATTAGATCTATTGAGTGTGCATTTATTGGCTATGCATAAAATAGTAAAGCTTATAGATTTCTAGTTATGGAATCTAATAATAACATTGATAAAAATACTATAATAGAATCTAGAGATGCTATATTCTATGAATCTAAGTTCACTACTCTAACTAATAAATTAAATATTAAAAGTAAATCTTATGAAGATGGAAAATCTTCTAAATTTAAAGAAGTTATTGAATCTTCAAGTGATGAAGAGGTCATCATTGAACCTCGACGAAGTAAACGTCAACGATTTGAAACTAGTATTTCAAAAGACTATTATATCTATTTGACTGAAGGAAATAAGACCAAAAGTACTAAGAAACATTTGTGTCTAAATGTAGATGATGATCCTATCACTTTTAACGACGCAATGAAATCTAGAGATAATGCTTTTTGGAAAGAAGCTATCAATGATGAAATTGATTCAATAATGGGAAACAAAACATGTAAATTAGTAAACTTACCAGAAGGATTTAAACCCATAGGATGTAGATGGATATTTAAAAGAAAACTTAGAACAGATGGAACTATAGAAAAATTTAAGGCACGATTGGTTGCAAAAGGATATCGACAAAAGGAAGGTGTTGATTATTTTGACACTTACGCACCCGTTGCTAGAATTTCGACTATAAGACTTCTAATTGCCTTAGCTTTTATACATAAGTTACAAATCCATCAAATAAATGTTAAAATCGCTTTTTTAAATGATGATTTAAAAGAAGAGGTCTATATGAAACAACCAGAAGGATTTGTTCTTCCTGGACAAGAAAAGAAAGTTTGTAAACTTATTAAATCTCTATATGGGCTCAAACAAGCACCAAAACAGTGGCATGAAAAGTTTGATAATACTATTACCAATTTTGGATTCAAAACTAATGAAGCCGACAAATATATGTATAATAAATTTTCTCATAATAATAGTGTTATTATATGTCTTTATGTAGATGATTTACTTATTTTTAGAACTAATTTAGAAGTTATTTTACAAACTAAAAACTTCTTAAGTTCATCTTTTAACATGAAAGACATGGGTCAGGCAGATGTAATTTTGGGAATCAAAATTATAAGAAATGAAAATACATTAATTTTAACTCAATCTCATTAAGTTGAAAAGATTTTGAAAAGATTTAATTATTTTGATTTGAAATATGCCAATACACCTTTAGATATTAATCTTACATTGACTAAAAATGATGGACGATGTGTGCAACAGTTAGAATATGCAAGGGTTATTGGTAGCCTTATGTATGCAATGCATTGTACACGACCGGACATTGCATTTGCAGTAAGTTAAATTGATTTACAAGTAACCCTAGTTCTGTTCATTGGAATACTATTTCGCATGTTTTTAGATATTTAAAGGGTACTATTAATTATGGTTTACAATTTTCTGGATATCCTCACATTTTAGAAGGATATAGCGATGCAAGTTGGATATCTGGTTCAGAAGAATCAAAGTCCACAAGTGGATGGATATTCACTTTTGGAAGTGCTGCGATCTCATGGGGATTAAAGAAGCAGACTTGCATCACACATTCCACTATGGAATCAAAATTCATTGCCTTAGCGGCAAGTGGAAAAGAAGCAGAATGGTTACGAAATTTACTACTAGAAATTCCAATTATGATTAAACCATTGCCACCTATCTCTATACATTGTGATAGTGAAGCAACACTATCAAAGGCTTATAATCAAACGTATAATGGAAAAAATAGACACATTGGTCTAAGACATAGCTATGTAAAACAATTACTTAGAGATGGAGTAATCTGAGTAATTGGGGTCAGGTCTGCAGAAAATCTGGCGGATCCGTTTACTAAAAGCCTTGGCAGAGATGAGATTAATAAAACTTCAATCGGGATGGGTTTAAAGTCA
Source organism: Chloranthus sessilifolius (assembly GCA_021018995.1). NCBI lineage: Eukaryota > Viridiplantae > Streptophyta > Magnoliopsida > Chloranthales > Chloranthaceae > Chloranthus > Chloranthus sessilifolius. Next base: position 159,918,646 of record CM037585.1, read on the forward strand.
TTAAACCTAAACAGCCACTTATGATGGGAACCCTACCAAATATTTGTTTAATCAATGTTTAGGTTCAAAGGGAAAAACAAGTCAGAAATCCGGACATTGATGAGAAATATATCTCATATACATCCCAGGAAGGGTAGTATTTCATCTGTAATGGATAAGGGGAGGTAGAGCATTGCTCTTAACAGTCCTATAACACTATGTGTTGAGATGTTACAGTTACAGGGACATCTCTTATAGGTCTGCCTATATAAGTGTGAAGGTGGAGCCGCTTTCAATGAGATTTGACTTTATCTCATAAACACTTACGAAAACCAGGGTACTAGCATAGGACCTAAATGTGCCAACCTTTTATTGAACACCAAAATATGTGTGTGAAATAATTCCGATTTGTCATATAAGATCATTAGTTCAAGACTTAGTTTCACTAAAATTTTTGATAAATTTTGAATTATTTTCACTAAAGTGAAAATTCAAGTCTGTAAGACATTTTCATTTATGCACATTTTCTAACGTTGCTCTATTTCAAATCTTTAAAATAGTGGGGGATTGTTTTTTTTTTTTTAAGAAAAATTTTTAATTTTATTTTAAATCTTTAAAATAGTGGGGGATTGTTGGATATTTTAAAGGTTTTAAAAAATAAGCTTTTGAAATTGGGATTTGTCCCACATCGTGTAAACTCTTTTTTGGGTTTGACTTATATATCTTTGTCTTGGCTTAAGGCTTGTAGCCTTCACCCAGGGGACACCGAATTTTGTAGCTTCCACCGCCATGCAACCCATCTTACACTGTGTAGCAGCAGCCTTAATTCATGTCGAAACTTTTGAATAAGTGTCTAACCGCTCATTTGAATTTTAAACGGATATGTCTTATCCGAATTGCTCGCTTATATGCTACATATATGTCCGCTCGATTAATTGCTTTTACATATGCCGTTGTTCGGTTACACCTATTTTATTTATAAAAGGGCCCCAAGACCCCTCATTTGATATACTGCATATTTTCACAAATTTCTCCGCGACTTTAAGCTTTCTCCTTCTCAGAGTTCCGCTTTAGTTTTTTTGGTGTTTTGGTTGCGTGATCAGATTCACTAAATCTGATCACACGGATACACTGCCGGTTCATTGTATCCTGGAACCGATTTGCCGGTAACCTATTGGTGACCATTAGATCATAGTGGTAGGGGCAAATCTCGATTTAAAGACAACGATATTTAACGTGCCTCGAACCGAATCAACGTATATTTTAATTCCGATCTTTATCTTCTTCTGCAACCCGAACCTATTGTTCTAACAAAATATTATTATTTTAATCATCATCAACATATGGTGCGAGCCAGATGCACCTCGCTGACCCACTCATAGGCCATTTGGAGTAAACTTCAACCCTACTCAGTTGATTAAACATCACGTGAACTTCATGTAGCCCAAAACATATACCCATCGTCAGATGAGTAACAACTGTCAACTAATCGAATCACTTTGAAATGGACCCTAATTAGCCTCCATTGAAGGGTTGCGATTCTTTAATTGATGAATACTTATTTTGAGCTAAAATTGGTTAACTTGGATTGATTAAGGATAGAAAAATTATAAATATAGGATAAATTTATTGAGGACAAAGTGCAAGCGGCTGACGTGGTGTAATGTGATTTAGTGCATCGACTTGTATTAATTGAACCCTAATGCACTTGCAATCAATTGCGTCGCGTCACATCAGCCATCCACACTTTGCCTACATACAATCTGTCTTCCATATAACAGTCCGTCAAGGATGTGTGAACTGGAAAGTGTTTCATCTTTTAAAGTAGGCAAAATCTTTTCCAATGCTCTAAGCTCTGACATATCATTTATGATCTCAATATATATGTTGTAACTTGTAAGAACATAGACTAAAGATTATATCTATTTCAAACGTGATCTAGAATTAATGATTAGCATGTAAAATCAAACATACTGTTAAATTTAAATGTCATTGACAACCTCGAGTCATATGATCAAGATCATTTTTAGAACTCATTTATATATTGTACATCTTTATGTCATGGTTTACAAGTTAGATGAATATATGATGATTCTTTATAGCATGTGTTTCAAAAAGTGGCCCACTTAACATATAACCCAGTGCTCGGGGCTACTTACCTAATACCATAAAATTTTTCTATAATTTTTCAAGGAGAGATGTAAGAGCGATAACTTATTCATATTACTGACAGCCTGAATGTCAATGCTCTTAGTACTCAGGTCATATTTTGGGACGCATGTCACGTGCGACCATCACATAGGTTGCGCCTACGACCTCAATCTGTATGTTGCAAGAATAGAGACGATGGATGATCTCTATTGTCCAATTCAAAGTAATCAAATCTCATTTGGAATTAATTGTTATCATGCAAATGAATAACACTGTAAATTTTAAATGTCGTTTAAATCATGGGCTTCAAATTAGATAACATATGATGATTCCATGTAACATGCCTTCCAAAAAGTGGGCCATTTACCAGGTCACCTAACCTACTTATCTAATACCACAAAATTTCCTATACTTTATCAAGGAGAGATATAAAAGAGTTGACTTTTGGTCTAAACCAAAGATAATGGTAAAAGTAATATGAACTCATTTATACACAGGGTTGAAGCGATATAAGGTCGATTTACTCTTAGAGTGGACAAATGGACAGGTCATTGACTCCTAGTTCATAGGCTGCCATCCAAATCAAATTAATTGAAATGATTCTATCGATAACCTAAAAGTTGTAAAAAACCAGCTATCATGCAATTCTATTTTAATAGTTTATTTTTCAAAGCTTTTAGTCTCTTAATTATATGATACAAGTAACTTTTCAATTAAAATTAGGTTTAGAGGGTGGTTTGAAGTTTGAAGCCCTAGATATGAAGATCTATATTGTTCTAGGATTAAATCAAGAAAACATTTCCCACCATGAGGGCTGCTAATTTTATCACGCCATGTGCCCATGATTAATTTAAATCACATAATATAAATATATTTTTTCATCCCAATCTTTATTATCATAAATCTTCGGATCATCTAATCATTCTGAGTGACGTGCTGTGTCCGCCACATGTATACCAAAAGAGACCCATGAACTACCTATACATCACATCAATGTAGACGGTTAATATGGAATACAACCAAGTGTTTTAGACATTTAGACATAACATGAAAATTGAATTAAGGAAATAATTATGACCATCCGATCATATATAGACCATTGCTTATGTTCATTTTGATCTTGAATCGACGGCTCCAACTTACTTGATTCCTTTTGAAAAATGATCTATTCCCATGTATACCACTTGTGAAACATAGATGATCGGAAAACCATGCTTGATCCTCAAGCGGGAGCACACGATCTTTACTCCTATCATCCTATGTAAGGTTAAGAGACTTTTAGGCACCAAATCTTGTTAAACACTGGATTTCACATATTTAAAGTCCAGTGAGGTCTGTGACTACCTAATTGGGAAGAACTCCACAGATTAAAGAAGGCGCTTAAAGAGTCATGCTGCATCATATTAACCCCTCAATTACAGAGGAGAGAAACGTCCACAGCCAATTTCAACTGCTCCTCCGGCTCTAAAAGCCACAACTACTGATCCCGCGAGCAACGAGAGAGGAAAAAATGGCTGCAATAACGAGCGCAATAATCGCCATAGCTGCGTTGGCTCTTGGATGGATGACCATCGAGCTCGCTTGCAAGCCATGCCTTGAACAGGGAAGAGCAGCCATCGATCGATCTCTCGATCCTAATTACGACCCCGATGACGCCGAACCCATTCTCTCCCCTCTCAACCAATCACATCAACCACATCCGGATCCAGTTGATGCTACAACCTCCATTGCAAAGATCTCTTGATCGCTACTGATGACGCTGGTAATCTCCCATCTGTTGGAAATTTGTTTTCTCTCTCTCTCTCTCTCTCTCTCTCTATATATATATATATATATATATATATATATATATATATATATATATATCTAGATTTGGTTTCGTAGTTTTGCAGGATCGACGGCTTTAGGATTTGAAAGTTTGTTACGATCCTACAATTGTAGATCCTATACATGTTTGTATGTGTATATGTGTTGTAGAACGTGCATTAGTTTGGTAGTGTTATCAAATGGGTTATGTAACTACTTGGGTGGTTATATTGTAATGGGTTGTAGGCTATAATTATGAAGGATGTAATTTAGCTTTTTGACCGTTGAAGGATGTAATTAGGGAATCATAAAAGGATTGTTGAAAGAAAAGGAGTTTGATCTACTTGAAAACATCATGTGGAGTTTGATCCACTCGAAATGATCACAGCTTATTCAATCTTCTAATCAATTATTTCATTTCCTACTCGAAAATATCATTTGGAGTTTGATCCACTCAAAATCACAGCTTATTCAATCTTCAAATCAATTAATTAATTTCCTAGTTTCTATTGTTATTTTATATATTTTGTGTTTTATCTTTCATTATCGTGTGGTGATCAAGCGGAATCCTAACAAAGTTCTTTTGATTCATGCCCTAATTGCAACACACCCAATTACAGTGTCCATGATTTACATGGAATACTTTCTCTATTGCTATTTTGAATATTTATCTCTAGAGATCCTGATAAATTTGGGTATCTATCTCAAAACCAATTGGCAATGAGTGGAGGGGGCCAGGATCTTATAAAGGAGAGATAAGGCTATGAATGCCCAATGTGGTGCTAAACTTCAACAGATCCGTAGTTTGATTATTTCCTTAATTCAGTGTACATGGGATTGGGTAGCTTCTATTTTGAATTTGAAGTTCAAATGTTTAAGTTTGAATTGAATGGGAAATCTATTAATATCTTGAACAAGTATTGAAATTATGAAGGAATGAAATGATTGTTTAAAATTTGATTTACTCCATGAATCACAAGGAGGCCCACCACCCTCGAAGTGGTATCCTCTGACCAATTTCTCTTTTTGATTTATTTTTTATTCATAAACTTAGTGAGAATCGGAGATCGTATCATCTTTGATTATGGGTTTTAGGGGTTCTATGGTTTTTGTGATGGTGGAATTCAATGGAAGATAATGGACCTATTTGGGAAAAAAAAGAGAAGCGAGGGACTATAGAGGACCTTTGGAAGGGAAGAGGCAGCTTTTAGAAGATTTAATTAGGATAGATGAACAATATCGGAGTTGTTATAGTTACAGGGCTTTTGGGTTGTAGGTTAGGGAGGCGAAGGGCTCCTGATCATTGCTTTCTTGTCGAAGCAAGGATCAAAATTTCGGTTCAAATTATCAGTTTCGGTCCCCACCAAAATGAAATTTTGGACCAAAATTTCGGCCAAAATTTCGGATTTTGGCCAAATTATTGGATTTTGGTTTCGGTCATGTCCGAAACTGAAATTTTGGCCGAAAATTTGATCCTTGTGTTGAGGTGCCACGTCAGTCAGGATCATGGGAGTCATAGGCCTCTGAAGTAGCATGGAAGGGGGGGGGGGAGGGGAACCATCAAATATCAAGAGTTCTACAAGTAGATCAAATTCATGTAAGGAGATATCTTTTTCCAAAGGATTGAAGAACTTAGGATAAATTAATGATTGATCTTCAAGTGAGATTTAAATTACAACTATACCTTGTGAGAATGTTAGATTAGTTTTCTATTGAAAAAAACAAACTATTAATGTTTTCATGTATATACCTTTGGGAAAATTTTGTTACACAAAGAGTAATCAAATCATACATTCTAAAAACATTTATCATGGGTGGACAAATGCTAGATGGAGTTGTAGTGGCTAATGGCGTAATTGAGATCATTCAAGAAGGCGGAGCTGAAGGGTGGTATTTAAGTTGGATTTATTAGAGGTGTACAATAGAAGAATTTCCATTGCCTATGTCGATTTTGGAAATAAAGTATTGGGTTAAAATGAGGGAAATTGATATAGTGGTATATATCAATGGCTAAAATCTTGATATTAAATTATTAATTAACTGTGATCAGGATGTTCACTCTTCATCTTCTAGGGGAGTTAGAAAAGAGGATCAATTGCCCCCTTTTCTTTTTGTCTTGACTCCAAAATTTTGAGCTTGATTATGAGGAGGGCTAAAAAATAGGACTTCTAAAAGGGATTAAAACTTCCCCAAATGGTTTTGATATACCATATATCTTCAAGATTTAGATAATCATGTAATTATTATATAAGCATCTATTGACCAAGCTAGGTGTGTGTGCATGTATATATATATGAGGCCCGGGACTATACAATCGATCCCTGCAACCACACCAACTGGGCATCATGTGGCACCCATCGCGAGGATTGGGTGCCGCAACAACTTGTATAGGATCGATCAAGTTCCACGCAAAAAATTTAGGCATGATCTGATACATATCTACCGTTGAAAATGTAGTAAAAGGTTGATAAAGTCAATGCATCAACTTTGTAGGCATCACCTTATCTTTGACCCATCAAATGGAGGTAAAAAAAATCATTTTTTTTAAAATTCACATTCCACATGCCTGATTAACCCAAAACAGGTGTTGTTTTGGGTTGCTCATGCCACGTGGCATGTGATAATGCATCTGGTTGCAAGGATCTATTCCTGCAACCGGGTGATATGTGATATGTGATATGTTGATTAAGAAAGACATATTCACGTCTATATATATATATATACAATATAGAATTGTGAGATGTTGATTAAGAAAGATGTATTCACGTTCTCGTTGACACCATCAACCAATCGTTTAGAGACATCTTCCTACGATTGTCATTCGTTCAACCAGTTTGTGAACATGTAACAGTTTGTCAATTGTTATTGTAAATGACACTGATTAAACTGGGAATTATGTTTGTTGTACTAATGTTGAATTGAGAACAAGTTTATTGTGATAATGGGATCATTGTCAGTATCATTCGTGGTGAGATCATTTCCACTCTCAATCAAAAAATGCTCATTTCCAACCTCGTCAACTCGAATTTTCCCACCTTCTCCATTTGGCACCAATGGCTCGAACGAAGTAGACGACAAGGAAACCCATTGACAGCAAGTGCCCCAGAAATCAGCTTGTGACCTAAGCTGGCCAAAAATCAGCTCCCGCAAGCTACGGCTGGAAGAGACCTCACTGATTCTGGCTTGGTATGGTGGCTCTTAGAGAGATCAGGACGTATTAGAAGAGTACGGAGCTTTTGATCTGCAAAGGAGACTATTACAACATTTACCTTGTTAGAATTTAGTTTAGTTTTATATTTAAAAAACAAACTATTAATGTTTTCATGTATATACTTTAATTGACATTCAAAAAGACAAAGCTGAAGGAATTGTATTTGAGTTGGATTTATTAGAGGTGTACCACAGAATAAAATTACCATTGCCTATATATATTTTGGAAAAAATTAATTTTGGGTAAAAATGGGGGAAATGTATATAGTGGTGTGTATCCATGGCTAAATTCTTGGTATTAACAAACCGCGATTAGGATGGCCACTCTTCATCGTCTATGGGAGTTAGAAAAGATGATCAATTTTCCCCTTTTCCTTTTTCCTTGACTACAAAGATTTTGAGCTTGATTATGAGGAGGGCTCAAAATCAGGACGTCTAAAAGGGATTAAAACTTCCCCGATGGTTTTGAACTTTATCTTCTAGTCGCTTCTTCATAGCCCAACACTTTGCGTTATACATCAATACAAAGTCCTTTCAATCGAAGACGTACTCATTGATCACGTAACATACCACTTGCATGTCTCCACTTGGTCCACCCTGCATTGATCTTATTTAAATGCCCTCCTTAAACCCACCATCAAGTTGTACTGTAGAATCTGAATATCAAAATCTATGACATTGTGGCAATAAATGATTTTTTTATTTTGACCACATATTCTTCTAGGTCTAGTGTTAGCTAAACTTGAGCTCCATTTATTCCTTCTTTGTTCTGCTTATTTTTAAACCTCTTAATTTGAGGCCTTCCTCTAAATTCAAACTTATCACTTACTTGTTTCTTTGTTTGACCAATTAGCACCACATCATCTACAAACAAATACACCATGGGAGCTCATCTTGTATATTGACTAGCAATTATTCATAATCAAAGCAAACAAATAATGATGGTAGACCCTTAATAGTGTACTACAAATAGATGTGACAAGGCGATGATGATGATTGTATGATTGTATGGTAGACCCTAGTGCAAGCCAAATCTGTCAGGATACTCAATTGTCTCTCTGCATGTAGTTTTTATACCAGTTATTGGCCCTTCTACGTATCTTAAATAATTTCAATTTGTTCATTTGTAATACGTTTCCACCTTAGCATTCACCATATAATATGTCTTGGTATCCTACCATCAACCTTTTCGAAATTGATAAAAACATAAGTAATCTTTGCCTTCTCAGATATTTGATTCGTCTCAGATGTGTGAACATATCTTCGACGTTGCTGCTCCACTATTCCCTCCCAGAATTTCATAGTATGACGCATAAGTTTAATACCATAATATTTAGCACAATTTTAGATATCCCTTTTATTCTTATAAAAAAGGGACACCAGTGGTTTCTCTCTCTATTCTATAGGCATTTTTCTTGTTCTTACTTAATATCTTGATATACAATATGGTAAACCACAAAAGCACCTCACATCCTAGCACCACCATCCAGATATCTATAAATACCTTGTCTGGTTCTAACGCTTTCCTTTTCTTCATCTTTAGTAAGGCTGATTATATTTCGGCTTCAGGTACTTTGTTAATCATCTCTTAATTTGGTCCCTTTCTTGCTCGGCTTCCTTTGCATATTTTGTATTTAATAAGTCTTCAAAACATCCTAATCATATATTCTTAGCTCATCTTCTTTCACCAATTCTCTTTGATCTGCATCCTTAATGCAACTTACCTAGCGAAGGTCTCTAGTTTTCTTTTCTTTTGCCTTGGAAAGCTTGTAGATATCTTTTTCCCTCTCCTTCGTCCCCAACCCAGTCTATTATATTTAACCTTACTCACAACTCTCTTATCTTCCCTTCTGCCAATTTATATTTTCAAGATCTAAATTGTAATATTACTCGCCATAGCGATTTGATGGGGTTTTTACAACAGCTGTCAACCTAATAATAACTTCCTCTTTTTCATATGAGCTTGAGATCAACATTGGCGAGGGGATTTGATAGGATTTTTGCGGTCAACTATCACCCTGATGCCAACCCTCCTTTTTCATTGAGGCTCGGGAGTAACATCAACAGACTTATTCATTTCCATTATCACCATTGCCTTGTCCCCGCTATTTTGTGTCAATTTTGAGTCTTATTTCTCCAGTCATTTCTAGCTAGGGCTAAACTCTCATTTACTCTACAATCTTCATGTCATCTCTCACTAGTCACTACTTCGATCCAAGTCTATTTCTGTTCTCCTTCATTGTCGTTCTACCATTTCAATCCTTTGTCCATGAGATGTTTAAGGTCTGTAATAGACAGGCCCAAACTATCTAAATTGCCAATTTATAATTTCCTCATTTATTGGGATCACCCCTAGATTTCCTATGATGCGTTTTTTCCTAATGTTATCCTTTCTTGTTACTCCATTTTAGGGCTGTCAACTGGTCGGGTCGACCTGATAGCCAACCTAGGTTTTTTATTGGGTTTAGCACATAAACTTGACACGTTGGGTCGGGTTGACTAAATGGTATCTATAAAATAAAGGAAAATGGGTAGGGTCGGGAGTTATTTGTAGCCCAACACTCTACATCATACATTAATACATGTTTTACCAAAGTTTTATATAAACGGGACTTATTTGTTTCCATGATTGCACGATATAAAATTATTGAACAAAACATGAGAAAACCTGAAAAGAAATGAGTTTCATCTCAAATACACATGAATTTCATTTAAAAAAGGAACATGCTTGAAAGATGAAAGAGAGAAGGAAAATTGCGGTCAAAAGTTGTTTCGATAAAAAATGACAGATCCGAGAATGGATGGTGGACGAATGTTAGAATTGCCATTTCAGATTTCAGCAAATGTGTCCATTTCAGCTGGGGAGTTGGAGACTGGATATTGTTCTGGAAATACAGGTGGAATAGCAGCGGGAAGTTGAAAGATGACTTCCCTCTGATATACCAGGTCTCTATTACCGAAAAGGCGAAGGTGGCTGAATTGGTGGATCTGAGTAATGAAGAGGTTGTTTGGAATATCTGCAGTAGAAGGAATCTTCAGGATGAGGAATGTGAGGAACTAACCCGACTGCTCACTTTGTTAAACTCCATCGATAGAAACAGAGCCAATAGGGATCTACGGATTTGGAGCCAAACCACTAAAGGCACCTTTCGATAAAGTCCGACCAGTTTCTCTGTAGACAACCATTGATGAGACATGTATGTACTAAAATGTAGAGAGTTGAGATCCACCTGAAGACAATTTTTTTTTGGCTTGGGCCTATAGCAGATGGAAGGTTGACAATCTAGCAACCTCAAGGTCACAGGTTCTAGCCTAGCTTACCAATTAAAAAAAAAAATAATAAATAAAGGTTTTTGGCTGGAGTGTGGCTTGGGGGATGATTCTTACTGTTGACCTGCTGATGAAGAGGTGTAAACCTGAGGAATAGATGCGCTTTATGTTTCCATGAAAAGGAGTCGATAAACCATCTTCTCTTCCACTGTTGGGTTGTCAAAGATGTTTGGAATGTTATATTGAACGAGGTATTAAATATCGGCCGATACCGATACGTATTGATTTTTCGGCAAATCGATACGTATTGGCACTGACATGGATCAATATATCGTCCGATACCGATACGTATCAGTTTTGAACCTGGACGATACGGTAAAATGGGTTTTTCTCGGGGCCCCTAAAAAACAGTCAAATTATCATTTGTATTGTCCGTAACGTCCAATGTATTGTTCGTATCGTCCAAATTATCGGTCAATTTATCGCCCGTCCCAGAATTTTAGGGTTTTTCTCTGGCCCCTTAGAAACAGTCAAATTATCGTATGTATCGTCCAATTTATTGTATGTATCGTCCAAATTATTGGTCAATTTATCGTTTGTCCCAAAATTTTAAGGTATTTTTTGGGATTTAAAAATAAAAATAAAAAATGCACTAGGACGATACATTCAATGTATCGCCGATAAATTGAATGTATCGGACGATACGCGATACGTATTGTCCTCGAGGTTTGGACGATACGTATCGAAAATCTGATTTTTTGATCAATGGGCACTAATACGTATCGGGTGTCAGCCGATACGTATTCGGTATTGGCCGATACCTCTATTTTTAATATATATATATATCATGGGTCAAAATATCGTCCGATACCGATACGTATCGGACGATACGTATCGGTTTTGGAGGTCAGCGGTACGATACATAGGATATGTATTGTACCCTATATAAAATAGATAAATTATCGTCCGATACGGACAAAATATCGTCCGTATCGGACGATAATTTGACTAAAAGTAAAAAAAAAAAAGGACGAAATTATCGTCCGATACGAACGATACTTTAAAATTATCGTTCGTATCGGACGATAATTTCAAATTATCGGTGGGCCCTACCCTTTGACCCGACTAAAGGGTCGGGTTTCCCTTTTTTTTTCCCCATTTTCTTCCTTTCTTCTTCCTCTCTTCTTCCTTCTTCTTCCTCTCTCATTTTTGAGTTATTTGCACCCTAAATCGGCGCAAAATCGCACAAAAAATTACGGGATCAACGTGGAAGGTACGTGTTTATCATTTTACCATCATTTTATTTCATTTTAAATACTAAAATAAGGTAGATCTACCTAATTTAAGCGTAGATCTACCTTAAATAAGTGTAGATCTACCTTATTTAAGTGTAGATCTACGTTAAATAAGTGTAGATCTATACCTTAAATAAGTATTGATCTACCTTAAATAAGTGTAGATCTACCTTATTTAAGGGTAGATCTACCTTTAAATTTTATCATTTACCTATAATATTAATTATTATAATTATTTAAATTATTTAAATTATTTAAAATTATTAAAATGATTTAAAATAATTAAAATATTTAATATTTAAATAAATTATTTAAATTAAGAAGAGGGGAAAAATAATTTAAAATATTTAAAATATTTAAATTAATTAAAAATAATATAAATAATGGGTCAAAAATAATATGATGGGTCAAAAATAATTATATGTGACCCTATTTAAAATATTTAAATTGATGGGTAAAAAATAATATAAATAATTATAATTAAGGGTCACATGTAATCAATATGGGTCACATATCATATGGGTCACATATAATTAATAAAATAATGGGGTCAATATGAGTCACATATAATTTAAACTTAAAATTAATATGGGTCACATATAATTAAATTTATGGGTCACATATTAAATTATATGTGACCCATATTAATTTTAATAATAAATTTAATTATATGTGACCCATATTGATTATATGTGACCGTCACATATAATTAAAATAATTAATATTATGGGATATGTCCCATAAAATATTTGAATAATATGGAATAAATTTCAAATAAATTTTTAAAAATTATAATAATATCAAATAAATATTCATAAATTAAAATAATATCAAATAAATATTCAAAAATTAAAATAATATGAAATAAACATTCAAAAATTATAATAATATCAAATAAACATTCATAAATTATAATAATATCAAATAAATATTCATAAATTAAAATAATATCAAATAAACATTCATAAATTATAATAATATCAAATAAATATTTAAAAATTATAATAATATCAAATAAATTTGATAAAATATAATCTAATCTTTTAAAAATTAGAATAATATAAAATAAAAATTCAAATGTAATCTAAATTTTATAAAAATTAGAATAATATCAAATAAATTTAATAAAATATAATCTAATATTTTTAAAATAGCAATAATTAAAAAATAAATTTTATTTTCAAGTGTAAATTAGATGTTTACTTTAATGCAATAAATACGCTCATTCATGCAGTGAAATAAATAAATATATGGTAATGCTCGATGATCCAGCGTGACAATACGGTACAACAATAGATGGTAATAGACTCCAGATACAATGTAAGCTTTGTGGAAAAAAACTGTTGGGAGGAGGTGTCACACGGTTAAAGGAGCATCTGGCTCATGTAAAGGGAGAGACAAAAGGGTGTCCCAGTGTACCCAGAGAGGTAAAAGAAAATATCAGAGCTAGTTTACAAGCGGCAAAGGGAAAGAAAAAAGCTGAGGCCGATCGTGATAGAGAAATGTATGAGAGAATCAGGAGGCCAGATCCAGAGTTTACATCAGCTGCACCTGAGGATGATGAGGATGAGGATGAGGATGAGGATGAGCAGATAACGAGTGCTATGAGAGAGAGTGCCAGAGAAGCACAACAGCGGCGAGATTAGGAAGAAGCCGATTATCGGTTTCGGTCCAGGTTGAGGGGCCCATCCATGCCTGCTACTGGTGGTGGATATAGTCATGGGCCACATGTTGTTGAGGATGATGAGGATGTTGAGCAAACTCGTTGAGATCAAAGATTCCGGGAGGGATTATAGGCCGCCTACAGAGGTCAGACCATGGACCCATTCATGTATCGCACTGAAAGCTCCAAACAAACCAAATTGAGTGCAATCTCACTTACAAAAATGGGGAAGAAGCTTGAAAAATCCATTGCCAAGTTTTTTATATACAACCACATTCCGAGCCAAGTAGCGCACTACTGCATTTCAAAAGCATGATTGATACAAGTCACGTGGTTGGTCCAGAGTTAAAAAGCCTTCTCCATACGAGATATCCGGCCCTTACATGATGAGTGCGATGAGATAACCGCCATGTACAAAGCTTTGAGGATGTATGGGATGAGAGGTTGCACAATTATGTGCGATGGATGGACCGTCCCACAAAGAAGAGTTTGATAAACTTTTTGGTTTACGATGTCGTGAGATTTTGAAATCAGTTGATGCTTCTAGACACGTAAAGATTGCTGACTACCTCTTTCAACTAATGAATATGGTAGTTCATGAGGTTGGAGAGCAGCGGGTTGTGCAGGTGGTAACAGACAATGCGACAAACTATAAAGCCGTTGGATTAAAACTAATGGCGAAGAGACGTCACCGATCGACCGTGGCATTCGTGGACCTCATTCTTGAGGATTTAGGAAAGAGAAGCAAGGCGCATAACTATTCAAAAGGGAAGAACGATTACTTCCTACCTGTACAACAGTGACAAGCTGGTCAATTTAATGAGAGCCTTCACGAACAATGAGTTGCTCCGACCTGCGATTACACGTTTTGCAACATAGTTCTTAGCCCTACAGAGTTTGGCTAGATATAGGCGTGAGCTGAAAAGCATGGTGTCGTCGGAAGAATGGAATCAACATGAAATAGGACCCCTACGAGCGAAGAGACTAGCTTGCAGAGTTCTTGACACGATCTACAGCACGCAGTTTTGGGTAGATGTCGACCACCTGATCGCCGTCACTACCTCGTTGGTGCAAGTGTTGAGATTGGTTGATGGTGATGACAAACCAACGATGGGGTACGTTTATGAGTCAGTGGATAAGGCAAAATTGGCTATAAAAACCAAATGCCCTACAAAATATAAACGATACTGGGCGATTATCGACAAGAGGTGGGATGCACAATTTCACCAGTACTTGCATGCAGCTGGTATAACATGTTGCACAATTATGTAGTGATTTTTATTTATTTATTCATTATTTTCATATAATGATGAAATTGCTCATATTTGATGTGTAGCACACTACTTGAATCCAGCCTTCCAGTATACCGGTTTGCTGAGTGACACTGATGAAGTGTATACCGGTTTGCTCAATGTAATCCAAAGAATGCTCCCTGAGTTGGCGAACCAAGGCCAAGCCATAAGAGATGTGAGTGATCATAGTATCATACCTTATAAGTAATAAGTCAAATGTCATGTGATATTATCATCTATTTATTGATATGTGCCTTACTGTGTTTCATCTTTATAGATTGACATGTTTCGCAAGAGACATGGGTCATTTGAGACCCCGTTGGCGCAATCTCAAATTAAACACGACAAACCCGCTGATTGGTGGATGCATTATGGAGGTGATGGTCCGATATTGAGGCGGGTAGCAATGAGGGTATTATGCAACGTGTTCCTCGTCCAACTGCGAGCGGAATTGGAGCACTTTCTCTCTCATTCATACTAAGACAAGGAATAGACTAACTATGGACCGATTGGAAAAGTTAGTCTACTGCCACTACAACATGCGATTAAGGGTCAGGAATATACAGAGGACCAACCATGGTAAGCAATTACATGAAGTCTTAGATCCTCAATTATATGAAGTCTTACTTACATATTATACTAATTCATCTATCATATTCTACCTTGCAGACGGTGATTATTTTGATCCCATCCAGTTGGATTATATATTCGAGGAGGATGACCCTTTGAATGAATGGATCGAAGAGAGAGAAGAACCAGCCTTGGATAGTGAGAGCACTGAATGGCTGGACAAAGAGTAGCGGAGCAGTAGGCTTCCCAACCACCGAGGCGGAAAAGAAGATTGAATCGTCATTCAGTGGTTGGATCTGATGACGAAACGCAGCCCGGTAGTGATGATGGGAGTGGTGAGGATGATGGTGGAGGGCATGATGGTGGAGGGGACGTTGGCACTAGTGGTGGAGGGGAGGATGTTGGTACCTCTGATCCTTATAGAGATATGGCGGCATGGGGCGATGACTCGTTGCTTAACGATTCGACACTCCTACATTTAGAATGGGAGGGGTTGAAGGAAGAGGAAAGTCGGGATCATATCAAACACCACCACCACCACCACAAGATGATACGGATATGGGTTATATGACTTCTAGCTTCGGGGGATTCAGTTTGCAAAATACCGAAGATTCAGCAACTAGTAACCCATACTACCTACCCAACAAACTTACCGGACTTTGTTGGTCAGATTTTTGGAGGACCGGCTTTTACGTACTACACTGAGCCATATTCGTTGCTACAGCCTCAGTTTCAAGGGGGCACATATAATCATGGGTATCAATATGGGCAACATTATAGGCAAAGGCCGGAAAGCTCGCGCACCGATGATGACGATAATCATGAGGGCCAAGAACCACCACGAAATTCAATGTGGCTCTAAAGTAAGTTTTTCATGTACAATTAAATTTATTTTTATCAACATAGCTATTATTTTTGACAATATATAATTTATTTTTGTCAATATACATTGTAATTTAGTTTATGCGTGATCATGGTTCATACGATCAAATTATGAAATATTGTTAATAAAATAGGCATGTGATCAGCTGGTCGAACATAATGTTAGAAGATCTATTACATTAAGTCAAAAATGTGATCTTAAGTCAAAAATAAGTTACAAAATATGCATGTGACTTGGGTTAAGTTACAAAATAGGCATCTTACTTATATATTCATCTAAATAATGCATCAAATAAGTCAAAAATAAAAGCAAAAATAGTTGAAATAAATACAAAATAAATAAATATAATTTTTCAAAAATTTTGGGATTTTTTGGGATTTTTTTGAGATTTTTTTTCAAAAAACCGTTTTTTTGAATGTATCAAACCGATACATTGAATGTATCGGACGATACCTGGTACGACCTCCAGGACGATACGTACCGGATTTCCGGTATTTTGACCCTTGATATATATATATATATATATAGGCCGATAAGTATCCGTATCGGCCGATACGTATCAGCCGTATCGGCCGATTCGTATCGGTCCTCCAAGGACCGATGCCCGATACTGATACCGAGTTTGTTACCTTGATATTGAATACTTTTAATGTAAGTTTGTTTTCCTTGAGGAAAGTGGACATTCTTTGCAGCGTGGGGAGGTTTCAAATTTGATAGCATGAAAGGGGGATTTGTGAAACATATCAGTGTCTGCAGTGATGTGGGCCATTTGATTTGAGAGAAATTTGTGGGTGTTCAGGAAGATTTGAAGGCCTGTTCATGTGATTATGAAGTCTGCTAGGGATTTTTTTGTTTATTGGGTAAGGTTGGCTTCTAGAGGAAATGAGGGGGAGGGCATGAATTACATTGATGAGTGGGAAACCTGCAGTTAAATTGATTTATCCTTTCGCCACAGGAATGGGCCCAGGTTTGGTTTTGGGTTGCTCTTTGGGCTGGGGGTTGCCTGAGAGTGTGAGGTTGAGGTTGTTGGGTTTCTGTTGCCACTGTTCTCTGCTTCAGGTTCTTCTTTGTCTTCTGTACTTTGATTTGTTTTTTATAGATTAAAAAACAAACAGAAACATGTTTCTAAAAAACTTTCTGTTATAGATTAAAAAAACAGAAACATGTTTCTAAAAAACGTCTCTTAAATGTTCAAGAAATGTTTCATACCAGTCACCTATACTGATAGACATAGAACTAGTACAATAGGTCAGATAAGTTTTTTAGGTAACTAGGATTCAAACAAACGCATTTCGAAATTTATTCAGAATTGACTCAATTGAGTCATTTCCAACTTTATTCATAAAGGGATAATTTCTAATCTCATTCATTGATTCTGAGAACGCGGTTCCTGTCAGTTCTGTTCACTATATGGTAAGGGATTTTGTTATTTCCATCATTTCTCAACCTTTGGAGTGATCATTACCAGTCACAACTGAAAGCAGAATCAAACGACGAATTTCACATGCTATTGTTTTTTGATAGGTGGTGGAAATTTCATTAAAACCAAAAAGCAACACTACAACAGAACCGAGTGAGGTGCTCATTAAAAAGCAGAAAAAAAACAGATATAACTTACATCAATGGATTCTTTGATAAGAGTGGGTGAAGGATAGGAATATCTAGTTTAAGAACAACCCATTATAGCCTGCATAATTGCTATGTTATTAGCATCCATAGAAGTGTTTCGTACTTTGCAATAGCAGCCAAAATCTTGTCCATGTATATGATGATGTGGTAAATATATATTTTCGGAATTAGAAGTGATTTGATGACTGTGGGTATGTAAGTGTTGGTAAAAAACACAGATTTCCATAGAAGTACAACTTCACAAAATCTTTGATGCATAGACAGATATTTATAGTGTCAACTATCAAAAGTTCAACAAGTAGATCCAATTCATAAAAGTAGAATATAAACACAACACATTATCGACAAAAAAAAATATATTAGAACTCTCCATTCCAATTCATTGCACAGTTTCTTTATTCATGGCTTGATTAAATTTTCCATCATATTTAGGTCATGTACCTTAACATCACTTACATTGGGTGGCTTAAATTGCTGGTATACCATTTCCCCTTCAACCCATTGTATTTTGTTATGGGTTTCACACATGCAGCAATGGCTTTTTCCATTCACACTCGTAGCGGTAGTGGTTGTATAACATAGAACTCTCCATTCCAATTCATTGCACATTTTCTTTATTCATGGCTTGATTAAAATTTTCATTATATTTAGGTCACGTACCTTAACATCTCTTGCATTGGGTGGCTTAAATTGCTGGTATACCATTTTCCCTTCAACCGATTGTATTTTGTTATGGGTTTCACACATGCAGCAATGGCTTTTTCCCATTCACACTCGTAGTGGTAGTGCATGTATAACATAAAAGATTGACTAATGTGTTTTTATATATATTATTGAATAGTTATAATTCATAAACTATTATTCAAATTTAAATTAAAAATATCCAATCAGGATGAATTTCTATTGCTTGGATCATCTGTAATCGGGAGTCTATAATGTTGTCAAATTTAATGTTGATGTGGTGTAGTTGACACAACCAATTTAAACACATTGCTTCTTGAGTTAGCTGGGTTGTATTTGGTCTATAATAGGTTTCCTTATTTGATTACAGGTCTATAGTGGGTTTCTTTGTAAGTGTCTTATTGGCTGTGAATTTAGGAGTACTCATCTATTAACTAGATTTCGAGTTTAAATTAAAATAGGTGATTTTTTTTTTTTAATAATTTAAATCTTATGGCTTAATTAGGAAGTCTCTTAATGAAAGTTCTAGCTATTGTAAGAGTTATAAAGAGAGTTGTAATTCTCTCTAAAGTCTTCTTGAAGTGGAATAGGTTTTAAATGATCTTAGTCTTATGGGAATTTAAATTGAAGTTCTTCTAAATTAGGAAGTTGGGTTTTGAGATAGCTTTGATGGTTATAAATATCGACCCACTTGGGGTGCTTCGTAAACATATTCCATTTTTCAGCATCACTTATCGACACCAAAAATCTGAGTCATAAGTTTCTTCTGTTCTAGGTTTATGTTCTTTTGTGCTTTTCACATCCATAATTATGGGCATTATTGGAGGTGCGCATGGGCATGGCTGGTCCATCAATCTTTAGGTCCTGGCGTGTTATAGGCTGGGTTCAGGCGTAGGCTAACTGGTCAGTGGGTGTAGGAACAACATGTCTAAATAAGATTCCACTCAGGTTTAACAGTGTGGCCTGCTTGTATCTATTACAGATTGTGCCCCATCCAAACACTGACTCCCATCTTGAGCTCAGGCTTAGGTGTTTTACAACTGTGCCATGCTCGGGTTGACCCTAACCCAGTTTGTCAACACCAATAGCCAAATATATATATATATATATATGTGTGTGTGTGTGTGTGTGTGTGTGTGTGTGTGTGTGTGTGTGTGTTTATTACTTTATTTAATATTTTTTTTGTGGGGGAAGAGGGGGGGGGGGTCTTTTCTATTTGCCCTTCTGAAATCAAGTCAACAACAAAACTGACAGCAGTCATCTAGCCCCGAGTGCATGCTAGTTACTCCCCCAGAATGACAACGACCGTCAACCCCTCTTTCTTTCGGCAAAGGTGTTTTGCAACTGGTTCATCCACTAACTATTTAATTATCACATCATGTTAGTTAACAGCACTAGATAGGAATAGATTATTTGTCTTTGTAGAGACCCCTACCTCCCATGAGGAAGGCAACAAATTCATCTAGGCCAGAGTTGGGCCTACCCACCACTGCTATAGGTGGAGTTCTCGAAATTCCTTATTACTTTGACATAATTTCAATAGAAAATGAGTTTACTTGGATATGTATTCATTCATTGACTTTCTAATCCTTTACTGGAAATTCTAGAAAGTCTTTTCTTGTCTGGTGAACTTCATGGTAATTATATACAAATAAATCTGTTTCTTCAGTGGCATTTCTTTTATCAGGATCATCCTAATCATTGTCACCTCCGAACTGTTTCCATAGCTCCCCACAATGGCTTACACAAGGACCTTTTATAGTAGGTACAAAAAATAGAAAACCCTACAATAGCAAAGTACAATGTTACCCCAAATAGAAACCTAAAATATTTTGAAAAATAGAAGAAAAGGAAGAAAAACACAAAACTCCCGTCACAAGTGTCTTCGAAACTTTCTTGGGCGAGAATCAACTTGCCTGGGTGACAACTTAAAGTCTTGCCTAGGAGAAAATGAACTCGCCCGGGCGAGCTTCAAGTTGTCGCTTGGGTGACTTCTAAAGTCCCAAATAAGCTGAGTTCTGGTCGCCCGGGCGACCAGTTCTTCTCCTATTTGGCATGTCCGGTCACTTGGGCGACTCCAATCTCGCCCGGGCGACCAGCGAAAGTGGATTCCATGGAGTTCATCAAGGAGTAAACACCATTAAATAATGAAATCCAAAATTCATCCCTTAGAACTTATTTTGCTACCTCATCATTGAATATAGAACTATTTCTCTTATTCTAAATGCCCCCACAAAGGCCACAACAAGCATAATGGCACCAAACAGTTCTCAATGCCCGACTATGAAGAGAGGATGGACTGATTTCTTTGTTTCGTGACGCATAATAATTGTCATATTTAATATGATGCTATGTTAGAATTTTGTCCTTTGCAGCTGACCATAAGAGCACTTGAACTTTGAAATGGTGAACCATTTGAAGCCATAAGGTACTTGAAGAATGTATAAGTTGAAAAAAACAAACTGACACCCCAAATTCATACTCTTTTATTGACACCATATTGCAACACCCGTTACCCGTAACAACCTTGTGTACTGCATTATCTCTTCTTTCAAATTCCTAAAGAATCTAAGACACCACAGTATCCCTACATCACCACCACTTCAAATTTCCTAGACAGGGGCTTATTTTGTGTAATTCTAAAGAAAAGCGTAGACAATACACAACATCATCATAATCTCCCCACAAAAGATCTGACCAAAATCTAATCATATTGCTAACCCTGACCATCTACTTATTTCTCACACTTGTAAAACCTGCAACTAAACTTCCAATGCCCTGACCCAAGCCCTCCGTAAATAACCCATGCTCTCACCCGTTATCCCTACTTCCATACTTAAAATAATGTTGACCCTCAAACTATTCCTCCCAACCCTAAAACTCCCAAGCCATTTACGAATTTTCGTTATAAAGGACATATGCTTCTCCCTTAACATACCAATTTTGAGGCTTCTACGTTGTTTAAATTTACGTGCTTTCATTTTGTATGGTATAATTTCATTTCCACTCTTCCTTCCCATGAGAATTTTTTTTCGATCTTCTCAAAGTTATTAGTAACCGAAGAAGGCATTTTAAAAGGCAACTTATAGTACATTGAAGGGCTTGCTAAAGTTGAATTCAGAAACATTATCCTTCCCCAAGCAAGATGAAATTCTGCTTCTACCTTGCTAATATTTTATGTGAGGTATCTTTTATGAAGTGTGAAATATTTTGACGTGTCTTTATGGGTATCTTTTATAAAGTGTACTTCTCAATTTTTTTGGTGTTTCCTTTAGCTGTCTTTCAGTTTTCTTTTTAATTTATTTGAGCACCAATGCCCAAATATCAAGCAATAGTAGATCTCCGTTGCATCTTTAGTAAAGTTTCGGTGAGGACTCCCTAACCTCCGGTTAAATACCTTCTTCTTCTTTACTTTTTTTTTAATCTGGTTTCTGTATTTTAAGGACAGTAAATGTTTTTTAACACATGATTTTTTCTGTAAACTACAATTTCTTGATATAATTATTGCATGATATTTATTTCTTTTTGTAAAAGTTTTTTTATTTTTTTGATAGGTAAGCTGCGCTTGAACCTAAGACCTTGAGGTTGCTATATTGTCAACCTTCCGTTGTCCTGTAAAAGTATTAGTTTATATTGTTTTCTAGGTCATACTGATTGTAAACCTATGGAGATTATTTGTTTGTTGTTTGTTTATTTTCTGATTTTTGTTGCAGAAGTGTCCCTTGCCAATTTTTGGAGATTGCCGTGTTGGACAGTTGAGGGCACTTCTACTCTTGGCACCTATCTAGTTTTGTAACTAGGTGCAAATTGTTTATAGAGCCACCTTATGTTACAACCACCTTAAACAAAGGAAAAATTCTGTTGACCGTTTAAAATTAGACGCCGAGATCGTTTTTAGTCCCAATCTTCCACACAATATATTGTGAGATCATGGGCCTACCATGATACGGCCAGATGTTGATTCCACGTGGTACATATCCCAAAAAGGGCACCTGAACCACGTTTGATGGGATGTTGTGATCACGTTGACTTTTTAGGTTGTGTTCCATGTGGAATCAACATCTGACTGTTTGATAGGAAAACATGATTTCAAGATCTATTTTGTGATAGATTGGGACGAAAAATGATCTCTATCGTCTGATTCCAAGCATTCGACGAATTTTTTCCTTCGTTTAAGTGAGGTGACTAACATAAAGTGTAGTAGTAGTAACACCAACCACATTTTTTGCTAGAAAAGTGGCCTAAATTTAAATAGGGAACATAGTGTTGTGGGCAGAGCTGGCAGTGGTACTGGAAATTAGAACACCCCCTAATATAAAAAATGAGTTGGTATTAGGTACCTGAGCATTGAGCACTGATGTCGTTGGTATTCGGGTCACTTTTTGGGATGCGTAGCACATGGAAACACTGTTCCATGTTCCCAAGATCTATGGTGCAAGAGATTGGGTTGAACTCCCTTTGATTCAACGTGGTAAGAGACCATCTAAAATTAATGGCATGTTGGTTTTACATTCTAGCTGTTAATGTTAGATTTCGTTTGATTTCTTTGACTCAGATGATGGAGATCATTTTTCATCCCAATCTTTTGCAGTAAAGATCTTTATATCATGGTGCACCTATCACGAGACACATGATTGATTCCACATAGTATACATGATTGACCCGTATACATGATTGACCCGAGTTCCAAGTCACCTGGCACTGAGGCTGCTTACCTAATATTAACCTTAAAACAAAATACCCATATGATCTAGGTGAAGCCATCTTTACCCACATGGTCATTTATGAAGGCACACTGAATAAAATGTTTGATATAAAGGGTATTTCATCTTCTCTCACAACATTGGTGTATGATTGTATATAGATCATGAATGATAATTTAGGATGCTGTAGTTACTAGTTACTTTTATAATTCTAATTTTCAGATTATTATCTGCATTCTTGTTCCCCTGGCATAGTCACAAAAATCGCCGATTTTTAAAAAAAATTTGTGACTAATTCACTTGGGCATCACACTCGGGATTCTCTCTTTGATTTGATAGTGAATCCATTGATCCTTTAAATCTTACCACCACTCTTTTATTCGGGAATGGAGTCGACGAGACATTTTGATTTACGTCACGAAACTTAGGCTTTGTTTGGCAAAACCTTCTCCAAAGGGTACTTTTCAAGTTCTCTGGAGAGATGGTTTACATGCTACTTCTCAAATGCTATTTTTCAGACGAGTCTAATCACATGTTGAAAATGTTATTGTGCAAGAAGAAGCATTGGACTATTTCTCAATACAATGCCATTTTCGGCTAGAGGTGGACATGTCTTGAAAAATGTGCTTCTGTCTCAAACATTTTCTCTTAGAAAATGCTTTTTAGAAAAGGATTGCCAAACAGGGCTTTAGAGAGTAGATTCCTCAAAAGAATGACTTGTTATTGGCTATATAAGTGAACGCTTAATTGCATTTAATTTTGTGAAAAAAAAACTCTCGCAGATCCCAAAGGCTCCAAAAGTTGTTCGCTCATCCTTGTAACGTGTAAAGTCACATTTTCATAGGATTTAAAGGATGTTTGTTATAATTGATTGAGTGGTAGCTCAATTGGTATCCTCCCTCCTTTGTAGGTTGAGGTTATGGGTTTTACACTCCACGTTTGCTTCCTCCCTTATATTAATAAGGTGAGGGTTGTTGGGTGAGCTTTATTTCCCTTGTGCCATTCGATGTGAGTGCTTTGTTGTGTGTGATTTATTCCTTGAGTGTTGCTTCTTAACTCTCACTCTCTAAAATATGTAAGGCACATAAGTTATTTATGACTTATGACATCATAAAAAAAAGATGTTTGCTATATTCCGAGATAAGAGTAGGATTACTAATCCGGTCACCAGCCATGGTGATTTGGTAGGTTTTTTTATAGCTCGTGTTCATAGCTAAAATTTAGATTAGATTTTATCCGAAGATTGCACCATTGAATGATTCAATTGTTTTTTTTAACTTAGTCTACAATGGGTATCCCCTTTATATAAGTGGACATCACATTCTATATGTCCTTGTGATTGAGTGACTTGCACACATTTTTTGATATATGATATATGATTTGAAGGCCATGATCAAAAGAATCTAAGGTGCAAACGTTGGGCGCTAAAAATATTTTTTTATCATCTGAAGCGTTTTAGGCTATTAGCCTAGAAAAAAAAGCTTTAGCTAAAAGAGGTTTCACGAAAATTAGGAGTTTGGAGATATGTGAGATCTCAATATTGACACATTATATCACTAGTCTCTTGGTTAGTAAATTACATCACTATCACTCTTTTTTAGCAAATTAAATCACTAACCTTTTGCTTAGCAAATTACACTACTACCTTCTTGCTTAGCAAATTACATCACTACTCCTTTCAATGCCCATCGCCCATTGAGGGGTAGTAATATAATTTGTTAAGAAAGATGGGTAGTGACATAATTTGTTAAGCAAAAAGGTGGTTGTGTAATTTGCTAAAAAAATATGGGTAATGATATAATTTGCTAAGAAAGAGGGGTAGTGACGTAATTTGTTAAGCAAAAGGGTAGTGATGTAATTTTCTTTTTTAAAAAAGGTTGTGACTTAATTTGGTAAAAAAGATGGATAGTGATGTAATTTAGTAAGAAAGAAGGTCTCTAAAGCTTCCAAAATATTAAATCTTTCTTTCAAACTATGTGCAAGTGGCCAACATCTCCCGTGCAAGAAATGGCTCCCATTAAAAAAATTAAGAGCTGGATCTCGCACCGACGCTCACTTGTGGCCGCATATGGTATCCAAGAATATCCAAAGAGCGACTAAACCTGAATTCCCCATCTTCTTAATTTGTAGCGAATCTAACTTTAAAAACCCATATAAAACGTTATCTTTACAGTAGTAGTACGGTACTTGGAAGTTGGAAGGTATATCATAATACTTGGAAGGTGTCGGCCGAGGCACCACATTTCGGATACTTCAAACCAAGGTGATGAAATCGGTTTCAAACTCGGGTATCGGTCCTGCAAACCAAGGTGTCAAAATCGGTGTCGGACCGATAAAGGACTAATATGACTCGGCTGATATGTATTGACCGATACGTATCGGCCTATTTAAAAAAAAAAAGAAAAAAAGAAAAAAAGAAAATAGAGATATCAGTCGAAACCGATACCTAATACATACTGATATTGAGTTGAGATACCGATATGTATCAATTTGTCTAGAAATTAATATGTATCGGTATTGGCCGATTTTTGATACCATACACTAAACACAACCATAGATTCATTAAATTTTCTTAATCCATTGAATCTACGTTGATTGGAATTCAAATTGCGACTTGGTTAATAAAATAGAATGTCCCAAACTTATTTTAATCTCTCTCAATGACTAATATCAGATTCCATGATCAGCGGAAGATGCCTCATTCTATCCACATATTCACTTGTTTGCAGTCAAAACCATTCCGACTAATAGGGCCCTTTACTGGTCACTCGCAGAGACATTTCGTGTGATGCTGATACCCAGGAGCTTAGTCGGGTGCTCTTTTGTAAGAGTCCGAACCCCCCCGTGATCAATAAAAAGTATTAGCACACTTTGGGATAATAGCCCAAACCCTCTTCCCACAAAAGTACTTCCTACAAAACTCGACCCTGTAGCTGAAAAGAACTTTTCAAAGTAAAGCATATATTTGAGTGAGAGAACTTTGTTAGAATTATGATCCACCTCTAATTGAAATAGGCATTTGTTGCTTCTAAAAATGGTGTCTTAGAGAAGTTGGGTTGCTTCTGAAATATGAGATTATAAAAAGAAGAAAAGTATAATGCTACTTTTCAAATAACACATCATATTGCTTACCAAATAATATTTTCCCCTAAAAAAGTGTTGTCAAGCAGGGCTTGAGGCCTAGTTTGCTAACCCTTTTTTAAAAAGCACTCTTCAGAGGTTATAAAGAGGCGTGTCACATGTTGCTTTTCAAAAAGGTCTATCATATATTTAAAATAGTATTATATGAAAAACAATATGAGCCAACTTTTCAAGACTATATAATTTTTAGCTACAGGTGGTCAAATATTTGAGTGAAATACTAAAATATGCTTTTGATACAAAAAAATTCCCTTAACAAAGTGCTTTTTGGAAAAGGATTCTTAATCAGGGCCTCATCTTCCGACCTATACTATATATTCCCACAAATGTTAAAGCTGGAAGTGGGTTTTGGCAAAACCTGCTTCCAGCTTTTTCCCATTTTCAATTTTGCGGGAAGCTGTTTAAGTGAAATCGGAGTGGGAAGCTATGTTAACCAAACAATATCTAAAACGCTGATGTTGCTTTTCACTATGAGAAAACGGGGAGCAATTATCTAAAAGTGATGCCAAGCAGAGCCTAAATATAAAATGGTAGTGAGACATTACAAAAGACTGGCTCTTGAATCAAATAATGGCCTTCGATTATATTGAAGTATATGATAAAGATTGTGTTTTGTACCAATCTTTTGCATCTTAAATTTTTAGATTATCACTTTCAAATCAAACTGCTTAGATGGTATTTTTATATGATACAGGTCCTCAAAATATCAAGTTCCAAATTTTGATGTCCTAGTAATGGCTCCCAATTGGATAATCTCAAGTAGTATGAGGAGGCTTGGAGAAGGGGAAAAAGAGAAAGACGAGAGGAAATAACATAGCAGCCTATATTTAATCCATGAAGAAGATACTGTTCGTGTGGCAGAGTTCAACAACAAACTTTTATATGGTCATCGCGTTCTTTTTCGTTTGCTTGCTGTACCCAAAGAAAACGAACTCTAATTTTCATATTGCCCTCTCTTCAGCTGCTACGTGTTCTCATAGGCCATGTTGATTTATCCCCCAAGGAAAAAACATAGGCCACGTTCGACGTTTATGATTTGGCACTTTTTGACTTGTCGATTTGTAATTGGGCATCTTTGGACGTAGCCGACTGTAAAAGAGTTATATAATTTAATATAGTATTAGGTGTTGCCATACAGAGAGACAAGCCATAAACAGCATCTAGGTTTCGTGTCGAGCGAGTTACATTTACATCCATGGCAATTTTATGTTATGTTTGGAAAGGCTACTGGTATTTGCAGCCAAAGATTCTTTCTCTGCAGCTTACGATTTCCACCCACTATTAAAACTGTTGAATGTTTTGAATATGGAGATAATTTTTCTTCACGGTAGATTTTGAGATCATCGCGACCCACAGATGGTCAGACTTTGATTCCACCTGACACACATCTCCAGCAGGTCTTTTGACGATTTTGGATGATCATTAATCAACCTTGGACATGTGTACATGACACTCAACTGGCTCGAGTTTAGAACCCGTGGTTACACTTACTTGAATAGTTCCCATTGAGGCTCTTTTATATATATATATATATATATATATATATATATATATATATATAGTGGACTAGACCCGGGTTGGGTCGGATGCCTCATGCCTGACTGTCCTGACATGTCAAAGTTATGTGCCTAACCTGATAAAGAAGTAGTGGTCGGGCGGGTTGGGCATCAAGTCGACCCAACCCATTGATGGCCATACTGCAGTTACCATGGTCAACCTTCTTACGACACGAGTAACTATCAACGCCATGTTGCTCACATTGCAAAAAGTGAACGCGCTTAAGAGTATGCTATGATCACGTTCATTTTTTGAGAATGTGTCATGTGAAATTAAATCAACATATGACTGTCTGATGGTAAATCTATGATCTCAAGATATATATCATATCGAAGATTGGGACAAAAACAATCTCCATCGTCTGATTCAGCCAACAGATTTATCAATTTCTTTAAATGGTGGCTGTAACATAAAGTGGTGTGATAGTAGGACCAGCCTTATTTAATTAACCGAGGTGGAAAGTGTGCTGCTAAGTTTGGTTCCTGCTAGTATTTTGTCACACTGATACTGAAATCTCCTGGGCGGCATCATATGGCTACAAAGGTTATGAAGAGCCTGTTACATTGATTTATTTTTTTGATGGAAACATTAATTATATATGTTAAAAGCCGAATTTTACAAATTTCAAGGCTTCTAAACTTACGTGAGCAATTTTGTTTTTATAAGCTTTGGTACCCAAAAGATGCTTCATAACCTTTATAAACATCCTGGAACACTCCATTAGTCATGGTAGCAGGTGACCGATCCACTTATGTTAAAAGGTTAAATGTATACTTTCACTGGTTTATATCTCTTAAATAGATGGAAATTTTTAAGATTGGACTCTTTTTAGCGAAAATAGTAGATATACCGAAGCGATAAGGCTTAACACAGAGGCAGGTTGGCAATATTAGGACATCAAGGTGGGAGGTTCAAAACGAACATATAAAAGAAGAAAGAACAATACTTATCCATACACGATAGATAGCAGAGAGGTTTTCCTACAGAAAATTTTAAGCTACATTTGACTTTGAAAATTTGGGTTTAGCTAAAAGGCTATTCAGTTGAGCAAGCCTCTGATGTCCGTGAGGGGAGCCAATCACATCAATCCTGTTAAAATCAAAATCGCTTAGATATGATGTAAAACAGATATTTTTCTTTAAAATATGTTGAAATTGCTTAGATATGCTGCAAAATAGAACTTTTTCTCTCGCTGATCATAAATTTTTATATAACAAATGACAATAGGAGTTTGAAGGAGGGGAAAGAGAAAGCCCTCTCGACCCATAACATATAGAAGAGGATATATATATACATTCAATCACAGTTTGGCTCCCTTGTGGGAATCTATTTGATCGTAATAAAAAAGCTCAATGAATTTTGAAAATCTATGTAACTCAACGTTTAATAAGATTTGATAGCAAAAGGACTATAGTCAACCTCATCAGTCCTATGGAAAGACTTTTACAAATGGAGTAGCTTTATTCACGCCCATCAAATTTTGAAATACGCCCACGCTAAAAATCAATCAAAAATCATTAATTGATTTAAATTAGATGATAAAGATCGTTTTTCGCTCCATTATTTCACACAAGGGATCTTGAGATCATAACACACTTATCACACGATTAATTTTTTATTCCACGTGACACAAATTTTAAAATTGTGGTCGTAAAGTCATGACAAAACTTTAGGGTCCCGTTTTTAGGATCTGTGACATATGGAATAAAAAAATAATCATCTGATAGGTGTGCCGTGATCTCAAGATCCCTTTTGTAAAAGATTAGACTGAAAAACAATCTCCATCATCTCATTTAAAGAAACCAATTTTTTTGGCATTTACATAATTGAATTATTTTTGGGTGTGAATAAAGCTGCTCTCACCGATAACATAGACCTTAAAAAAGGGTTTTTCACCACACAATGTTTAGTTACGAAATATATTTTCCCACAATGCTAGCAAATATCTTAGGCTGGTGTATTACCACACCACCTTATGTTACTCCCACGTAACTTCGGCAAAGCAATAAATATATTTGATTGCTGAGAATTATGTCACAGTGTTTTTTCTTTTCATTCCACTCTTCCACACAAAAAGATTTTGAGTTCATTTGCCTTGTATTAGAGGATCAGATGTTGATTTCACATGAAAGCCATCTCAAAAAATGAACATAAACAAAATTTTATTTCACTTAATGTTCACATTCACTTTTTGAGGAGTGCCACACGAAGTCAACATTTGACATTTTGATGATAGGCACACGATCTCAAAATCTATTGTGCAAAAGATTGGGACGAAAAGCATTCAATGATTTTTACTTGGCTAATGTGAGGCAGTTATAACCAAGGTATCAAACCGAGTATCTGTCCTCCTTGGGCTGATATGTACTGGCGGACTCATCGATACCATATCGGCAAATTTATTTTTTATTAAAAAAAAAATCATCAAATTTTTTTATATCGGCTAGTATCGGCCTATATTGGTATATGATACCGATACGGCTCCAATACTAGTATCAGGATAGTATTGGTATCGGTTTTCCAAAAAATCAATACGTACCGCCAATACATATCGGTATCGGCCTGTAATGATCCAATTTTTAGTGCACTTAATCTTGTGGTGTTAGATATGCTTTGTACCATCCGTGATGATAGCGCTCCACACCGGAATCTATCATAATTGAAAAAGTACACGTTTTGATTTTTCAAAAGTTTTTATATTTAAAGTTGTCCTTATTTGATACAAGCTATGTGATGGCTTGCTGGTAAAAAACTTGAGTTAGAGACAATTGGCTAAGGGTCAAAATTTGGTACAAAGGTTTTAAACCTTTATTTTGAACATTGAAGTAAAAACTTATACACGATATTACGGGAGTCTTCATTTTTTTTTTCATCAAGATCGAGAAAGAAAAAGAAGGCAAACTCATCCATCCATCTCGTTTTTCTCAGATTTCGTCGCGAAGGGTACGTTTAATCGCGTATCGACGAGCTAGATAAATAAACTTTATTTTATTTTTGTTATAATAATTGCTAATAAAGGAGGATGAAATGGCTAACCCTTAGCCATAGATTTTATTGCATTTGTTTTCTTTACTCTTGTATATATTTTATTTATTTAATTATTTTTCGTTTATATCTATTTTCTTAAAAATATTTTATTTATTTTATTATTTTTCGTTTAGATCTACTTCACTCTTGGTATATTTTATTTATTTAATGTACTTTCGTTTAAAATCTATTTCGGAACCCTAATTCTTTCAAGTATGATTCAATTAATTCCCCTAGACAATACTAATAAGTTACGATACTGATATATACTATTGATATTTCCCTTATATTTTATCATGAGTACTTTATACACACAAATATCGATAAGAAGAATGTGTACCCCAATGAACAATAACACCAGCACAAAGACATATCGGATACACACCTGGTTAATGTAACAATCCTCCTCCATGGCTTATACTATGGGCACTCATCATCAATAGATGACATCACCAACCTACTTTTAAGACATTTAATGTCAAGTGAGGAACATTTTTGGTCGGCAGACATCATAAGAAGTTACTTAGCCAAAATGCTACTCTTAATCCTCATTCCGTTGAACTGTAATTATTATTTGTCACACATCTAATATTAACCTAAACTACCCAAGTGACACTTTATTGTTGTACCATGTTCCAATTAAAAAAAGATTATAATATCTCTTTCAAAATATTTACCATGCCCCCAAAGATTTGGTAGCCGCATATAAAGGTATTGGAAACCATAATATATTAATTGAGGACTGTGACCCAATAGATATTGCTTGACCCATCTGATTGTTGGCCGTGACCCGTTTGATTGCGAATCGTGACTCATCAGATTGTGGATTGTGATTCATCTAATATTGGATTGTGACCTATCTGATATTAGATTTTGACCCATCTGATTATGGATTGTGGCCCATCTGATGGTGAACTTTGACCCATTTAATTGTGGATTGTGGCCCATCTGATTGTGGATCGTGACCCATTTGATTGTGGACCTTGAGCCATCTGGTGTTGGACAGTGACCCATCTGATGTGGACAGTGACACATGATATTGAACCTCGACCCATTTGATATTGGATCTTGACCCATCTGATATAGGACCGTGACCCATCTAATGTTGGACCTTGACCCACTGATTGAGCATGAGTTCTGTCTTATAATTAAAGGAAGCCTAACACCTTAACTGATCTTGAAGGCTAATATTATATAATATTATATTAAGGTGAAGACTATTATTATATAATATTATATTAAAGTAAAAACTTATATTATATAATATTATATTAAAGTAAAGACTTTTGTTATAGAATATTGTATTAAAGTGTGGGTTTTTATCTCAAAAAAATATAAATAAATAAACAAAGTGTGGGTTGTAAACTCCTCTATCTTATATTTAATAACGTATTATGTATCTTTTATTATATAATACTCGTATATAAACTACGGTATTCTAGTGTCATCTTATTTTAATTATATAAATTACTTTTAATATACAGACATGACATTATTCATGTTCCGAATTCGTTGGTATTATATTATAGAATATTTCAACTTATTTAATCGATTTTCGTCCGAACAGACGACCTGATTTATACTATAATTACTTTTGTGTCTGACCAAAACTTAGTGCACATTAATCACTTGCACTTTGCGATCGATGATAGTGATTCACTTCATCTTTAAAATAATAATATTTTAATTTAATATTTAATTATATATATATATATATATATATATATATATATATATATATATTACTCTTATCGCTTTAATACGATCACTTTACACGAAGTGTTAGAATTTCGATACCTTTAAGTATCGAAATCGAACTCTAACATTTAAGTTATCGAAAACACGCTAATTTCTCTCATACTCCATATTTATTAATGTGTTATATAAATAAATAAATATATAAATATAATAATAATTTTGATGTAAACTTTTAGATGCTTGATAATTATATACTTCCATCTTGAGCTTAATGTACGAGTTAAGGATAGGTTTGGTCATAAGTATACCAGTGTATAAAGTCATGCTTATACTTGGGCGTGGCGACTCACTATAATTGTATCAAAGCATAAAATATATCATATTCACATGTCTTACAACTCATGATGGTATGAGACATCATAATGAATATGGTGAATGCGAATTCAGTGTAATCGTATATACGGTGGCATATACGATGACCCAAGAACCGAGTTCTAATATGATAAGATAAGATATGAGTTAAGTTACGAGGTTTGAACCTTTATACCATAGTCATGATGAGGTTCTTTTCATAATTACATGGTACTCAGAATGTAGGTATCTATATACGGATGCAACACTTCTATAGTAGTATGGGTTGTCACACAAAGTACATCCAAGTTAATACGAGACTCGTCCCTTGAAAAACGTGATTAATTTGTGAAGCTTATTGTACCGTGTTCGCTGTGAATTTAGGTCTTAGAGGTATGTTATGATATGGGTATGATAAGATAAGATAAATTATGAGTACGATAATAAGATATCGCCACTACAAAAAATAAGACTATTAGCGACAGTTTTTTTAGCAAAAAACTGCTGCTATTAACCTTGTCGTTACCAAAAACTGCCGCAATAAGTCTTGCTGCTACAAAAAATTGACTTAATCGCAAGTGCCGCTAATACACCTTATTTTTGTAGTGCGCTGTGTAGGCCAACAAAAGATTAAGAACTTAAGTCTTTGTACGTATCGTTTCTTGCGTAGCCACCGTAAGGGCAACAACGTCTTTCAGTTAAGATGAGTCTCTAGGAGATATTATGAGCTATGAGTTGCCGGCCGCCCTTGTGACTGGATGAGGTGTATGATAAATGATATGATATGGAGGACGTTATGATGTAGTAGTATGATATTATGGTGACCCTCACATGATAGTTGGAGCAGCAAATCTGATACATATCATTTAAGATTTTATGAGTATGTTAGTTACGCTCATGCGATGTACAGACATATGTGCGAGAATAATGAAAAAGATGCGATATGATATGATAAGGTACGTTAGGATATGAGTGTCTACATCACTGATGCACCCATAATGCACTAATGATTAGGATATGAGTTTACGATATGTATTTGATTTTATTATTCTCTTCTAATTTTTTTAGATATTATATTTATTACTTACTTGATGCACCCACAATGCACATGAGTAGAATGAGGTGGATTGGTGGTGTATCCATTGAGTTTACGTGACTGAGAAAACTCATTCAACGATAATCTAACACCTGCAGGTGACCATCTTGATGAAGTGGACGTTGGTTCCTTTGATTTGATTGGTGCTGAGTACATTGATCTAGTGAACGTTGATTATTAAGAGCCTTGGGAGGGCGATGCCACTAATTATTAGGAGGACCACGGCGTTGATTTAGATCCGAGCGCCGACTATTGATATTTGTGGGATCGGTATAAAGTTGACTTTATATTTATTATTGACATTATGGTTTCCCTCTATCGAATTTGTCTTCGACCTCTATTATTATTTTAGTTGTGGATTTCCTAGATTCTTTTTATCGTATTTATTTAGAATTTGTTATCGTTTTTATATTCCACTTTTATATGCTGGCTTTCATGGATTTTGTGGAATCAGATATGCGCGAGAACTCTGATTAAGTGTATGTTTGCTTAGCATATTTGGAAAATGTGTGGTTATAACTCAAACTTTAGGCCCTCGGGATGGGATAAAATTTCGGGTCGTGACACGGCCAATACTTGATACGTTGGTTGTAACATTAGACGTTGTGGCAGTAACACCAACCTTTATTTAATATTTTTGTTACAATTTTTTATAGTTAAAAAAAAAATAGAGAAAGATTGGTATTTTTAGCATTGTAAGTTGGCTCATAATCAGCACCGTTATATTTTATCTTTTGTTGCACTAGGCTATGAGGTAATATATTTATTTACAAAAAAATATTTCACAGTTAAATATTGTTTGATGAAAATCGTCTTTAAAAATCCTTGGAAGCCAAACTTTTGACAAGATTTAGTGACAATAGGACCTTTGATGGCTGTTAGCAGAGTCAAATCCATTCGTATGATCAATTCGTCCAAGTGGGTGATACATTGAATGTGCACCATTCCCACATACGACTTTTTACCGTGTCGTGTGGAATGTATGGTCAGGATTCAGGATTCACCAGTTGGCGTCACGCTACCCAACTGCGCTTCTTTTTCTTCCCAAATTCTTATCTTTTGCACGAGAAAGTTTTGTTAAAGGGTTACCCATCGTGGAAAAGTCACGCATGGTGCACGAGAGAGTGCCACGTGGAAATCTCTTTCGTTGTTTTTTATCCACGATCGCCCCGTGGTCTTTGGCTGGTTTGGTGCACTCTTTTGACATTTCCTAACCCTTCAAATGAGCCGCTAGTATTTCATGCACTCTTTTGACTTTTCCTTACCCTTCAAATGACACGTGAGTATTTCATTACTTTTATTTCTTTTTTAAGGATGTCATACGTAGAGCAACTTGTTGCCTCCATACTACCGCTCAACTAGTGAGCATTCCATACGCATGAAAAGAGAAAAAGGGTTACCATCGTTCGCACCTACAGCTTTACCGAAAGCGCCTACTGGCTTTGCCTGAAACGCACTCAAGCCCGATGATTGGTTGAATCAGTCGATGAGCTAATTTTTTAACTGTAATATTTCACATAATAGATTTTGAGACTAAGAGCTTATCATCATATAAGGAATTTTTTATTCCACTTGGCATAGATTCAACAAAAAAAATACTCTAAAATCATGTTTTAACATGATGCGTGTCATATAATTTTAAGGTCATTTTTCTAGATACGTGTCACGTGAAATAAAAAACTCGTAATTTGATGGTACGCTAATGGTCTCAAAATCCATTGTATTGAAGACTAGAGTGAAAAACAATTTCCATCGTTTGAGTGGGTTTTAGACGTAGGCGCTTTCAATAACCCTATAGGCACGAACAGAGATACCGAAATATAAGTCCTCCTTTTAAACTGTGTGACGTCACAAATTTCGTGTGCAAGTAGTAGGTCTCTTTTGACAATGGGTAGCTCTGGTCGTGCCTACCCAATTATTGAGGACACCTATATTGTAAACCTGTTAATTGTGTTGAGTTGGATGATGAAGACCGATTATCATGCCAATCTTCCACATTATTAATCATGACACCATAGGCGTACCATCAGACCGTCTGTTTTGTATTCCATGTGGCACATATCCCAAAAAAGTGAGTTAAAAATTCAGGTGGGACACATCACACTTAAACGTAATTTTAGGATCACACTTTGGGATTGGTGGCATGTGGAATCCAAAATTAAGGGTTTGATGATATGCTCATTGTGTTTAGATCAATCATGCAGAAGATTAAGATGAAAATCGATTTCCATTGTCATATTCAACGTAGTCAACGGATTTACAGTGTAGGCGCCCTCAATACTTATGTAGGTGTGAACAAAGGTACCCTTTTACAATTTTGGAATAGAATTCTCAGGGGCAATAATTATAAGGGCATTATTGTCATTTAAAAAAAATTAAAACTTTGGTCTCTTCATGTGACCGACATGCGTATGTGGAGCAAGGTATAAAAAATCGGTCGATACCGATACATATTGGTGATACCAATGCTTATCGATCCCGACCGATACGACTCGGTTTCGATCGAGATTTTTACTTTTTCTTTATTAAATGGCCGATATATATAATCCTCGTACAAACAGATACCCGAGACTGATACCCATTTTAATACCTTGATGTGGAGATATTTGAGGGGTGCGTGTTAATGGAGAACAATCTAGCCTACGTCGTAACTCTATAAATCGATAAAATTTCTTGATGTTGTAATCAATCCTTCAACCAACATTATTTCTACGCAAAACTATTTTTTGGGTTGATAATCTACCCATAAAGAGTTTGTACCTGTAATTTGTTTGCCTCCCTGTGCAAGAATTTTGTTAGCAATCAATCGTTCAATGTTTGCAGTGAGTGAAGCCTAACCGAACATTGTGAGAAGAGTCAATTCAGTATTTGCCATGCGTTGTCCCCTCATTCTAAACAAATTCTTTCTTTTAAAAGTAATTGTGTTTTGTAGAATTTGGGTCAAAATTAGTAGTTTAATGAAAATTAAAGTAAATTCTCTAATTTGAACTTATTATAGACAGATTCCTTAATTAAAGAACAATTGTGTTTTATAGAGTTAATTGTTTAATATAAATTAAAGTAGATTCTCTAATTTGATAGAATTATACAAAAATTCTTTAATTAAAAAGCAATTGTGTTTTAGAGAGTCTAAGGCAAAGTTAATAGTCTAATGGAAATTAAAGTAGATTCTCTAATTTGATCCCATTGCATAAGACTTCTCCAATTAAAAAGCAATTGTGTTTTATAAAGTTTAGGTCAAAATTACTAGTTTAATGGAAATTTAAGTAAATTCTCTAATTTGATCTATGAAGTTAAGTAGTTGAGTTGCACCTCTATTTTACTGTGGGAAAAGGGCATATTCATGAGTAGATGGACGTCCATTCACGTGTAGAGTGACACATGATCGCGAGTTGCATCACATTATCTAAGAGTTCACCCGTTCCTCTAGAGTCTGAGATGACAAACATTTTTTTCTTAAACTTTTTTACCCATCATTTCACGTGTTAAACATATGGGTTTTACCCATCATTTCACGCGTTAAACATATGGGTTTTCGACAAAAAAAATTTGCTAGTAAAAATTTCTACCTTTAACTCAATGGTGTAAAAATATTATATTTGGATGCTCAAAATCTTGTCTTAGAAATTCTAGGATCTAGGCTCGATTCACGCAATCAAATATAATATAAAATGCGTACCTTGCATGCCTTTTAAGTAGACGAGCCAATAATCTCTACAATAAAATTGATGATCTCCATCAGAGAATTCGAGTCTACATTACCTCTCGCCTTTTCTAAGTTTGTCTCTAGATAGGAATAGACTATGTTAAGAGGAAGAGGGGACCGTGGTCTCCTTTAAATAGTTACCTCTCTTTCCCAACCCATTAAGAAGAACGAGTAAAGACATCATTTTTATTAAGAAATGGATTGTTTTCTATCGCCTCGAGATGCATATATGCGGTCGAAGGTCCAACCCAATTTTTATGGAAATCAAAAGATGGGTTAAAATATTAACCACAAACATCCAACACCTTATAAATGTGCAAATGATACCCGGTCCTTACAATGAGTGCCAGAGACACCTAACTGGCCTAAGTGCAGCCTTCGGCTGCATTTATATGCATACCGCGGACCTCTTTTATTTTATTACTAGGTTAGCTTGGGTTAAGAGAGGAACTTCTAAATGCCTTTGACGAGTGGCACCATAGCATAGAAGAAAGAATACATCATTTCTTACAAAAGTCAGAACCCAACTCGAGAATAGCTTTCAGTGTTTGAGCCGGTCTCCCTCCAAAACTTCAAAGATGAACCTTTATTTTTTTATCACCGAGTTAGTAAAATCTAAAACGAACTTTCATGGATTTATGTGTTCATAAAATAGTTATGCACCTTCCCAGGCTTAACCATTTTGACAGAAGGAGATTAACTTGAGCATGGCCAACGGTGCTGAGGTAGGATCCCTAATCTTAACCCTTCTTACATTGGCATTTTGATTGTCATCTTTTACAATTTGAATATTTATGTTATCTCATCATCTTCATCATCATCATCATCATTATCATCACAGCCTTATCTGATCAATTCGGAGTCTATTAGTATCCATTTCATACGATGACACTAATATATGGTGGTTAGCTGTCAACCACCTACTTTGTCCATAAAATTATATAAGTGGTTAGGTGTCAAAGTTCACTTACCTTATTTCTTCATAAAAGTGAACGTTAAAGTGAAAAAGAGGCATTAGCCCTTTGGGTACCCTCTCTCCATTGTGAGGGAGTAGGTTGTGGGTTGGATATTTGTCCTCCACGCTGTTTCTCACCTTTGTATTTACAAGGTGTGGGTTGGCTATGTTAGTTAACCCTCACCACTATTGTTGGTGTTATCTCACGCTGCTCCGCAACTGTTATATATATATATGTGCCTGCTCCTCGAGACTCGGAGCTGTCTCGATCATTCAGCAGTATCCCAAAAAAAAAAAAAAAGTGAATATATTATAATGTTTTGCATTATATATCTTTCGCACTCCTTATACATGCTCATTCTTGATCACCATTATTCATTATCCTCATATCTTTTTCCTATCTATCGGGGTCCCTCTTCGAATTCTTCTTCTGGTAATCATTGATCTGGGCCGCTAGGATAAAAAAAACTTGGAAGGACGCATCCCAAAAAGAATATTTGAGCACTTCCAATGGTGCTATCTGTTGATCAACATTTATAATCAATAAAAATGTACAAGGACCAAATCTTGCATACCCTAATCTAAAGACATTAGCTACCTAAGCCAAGCTCATACATTGAATAGTAGACTGAATAGTGAAAGTTCAAATCATCCAATCATTGAATTCTAACATCAATAATTATTTTTATTTTTTAATGGTCGATACTATATCGACTGGCTCACATTTCCTTTGAAGAAGTTATTAATACATGTTCCAATGAGGAGTGCTACTTTAGACTGTTTAGTTTGAACACAGATGAGGGCCGGGTTAGACATCTAAACCCACACCCATTATTCTAATATTCCCGAAACCCAAACCTGATCCACTGAGTGAAGTAAATCAGTCCGAACCGGCCTGAAAACTGATTCAGTCCAAACCAATTCTGATTTGGTATGATTTCGTTTTTGGGTGGCGGAAATTGAAAATTGAATATGTAGGGAGTAGAAAACCAAAATATCCAAAAAAATCGCTTAAAAGCAATGAAACACTCAAAATCGAACCAAAAAACAAATATTTTCAGGTTTCGATTTAAAAAATAAAAATATAAGAAACTGAACCAAAACCGATTTATTCAATTCGATTCAATTTTAGTTCTAGCTGAATCAAACCAAAAATTTTCATATCGGTTCACTGTTCAATTCGGTTAACCGAGCTTGCAAGTTGCAACCCACGTATCGCCTCCCATCCAAAAGGCAGCCGTTGAAGTAGAAGGTGCCACATTAGCCATTTAATATTTTTATTTAGGGGAACAAAAAATCGGAAAACCGATTCGTATTGTCCTGACCTCCAGGACGATACGTATCAGGTATTGGCCGATACATTCAATGTAACGGTGATACATTGATTTTTTTTTATTTTTTATTTCAAAAAATCTCAAAAAATTAAGAAAAATAAATTTAATGATTTTCTATTTTTTTAAACTTTAAAAAAAAATTTATTTAAAGCTTATTTGATGCATATTTCATAATAGGACGGATCCCTAATTAAAGTATGATATTTTTCGACTATGCATAATTACGACTAAAAGCTTTTAATTTTTTCCTTTATTTTTTATTATTTAATAAATAAAAATTTTATTAACAGACAACAAAAATATATTAGGATATAAATCCACAACAAAGGTAAGATCACTCTTAACATAGTTGATTCATTGTACATGACAAATTTTCATTGTACATGACTAATGATCCAAATTTTATTATACATGACTAATTATCAAAATTAAAAGGTATATTATAAATAAAAAATTTAATTACTTTAGAGTCACATTGAATTTTTTGGTGGTTCTTGGCCCTCGTTATCATCATTATTGATGCACGAGTTTTTCCTATAATGTTGGCCATATTGATACCCATGATTATATGTGCCTCCTTGAAACTGAGGCATTAGCAACGAATATGGCTCAATGTAATAGGTCAAGGTTGGTCCTCCAAAAATTTGACCAACAAAGTCATATGGCTCGGGATAGGTTGGTTGAGGCCGATAGTATGGGTTAGTTGCTGTGGAATCTTCAGTATTTTATAAACTAAATTTCCCGAATCTAGAAGTCATATAACCCACATCATCTTGTGGAGCTTATGGTGGTGGTGGAGGTGGTGTTTGGTAAGATTCTGATGCTCCTCTTCCTTCAAATCCCTCCACCTCTAAATATAGGAGTGTCATGCATTGTTAGCGGGTCCTCATCTCATGCGGCAATACCTCTAGAAGTATAAGGATCAATATCATCCGCTCCACCACTAGTGTCAGCGTGGGTTTCATCGCCTCCATCATCACTCCCACCATCATCATTATCACTACTGGGCTGTGTTTCCTCATCAGATCCAACCACTGAATGACGATTCAATCTTCGTTTTCATCTCGGTAGTTGGGAAGCCTGCTTATTTGTTGTTCTTTCAGCATTATCCAGCCATGCGGTGTTCT
The DNA here is from genome assembly GCA_021018995.1 of Chloranthus sessilifolius. Classification (NCBI taxonomy): domain Eukaryota; kingdom Viridiplantae; phylum Streptophyta; class Magnoliopsida; order Chloranthales; family Chloranthaceae; genus Chloranthus; species Chloranthus sessilifolius. The sequence goes on from CM037585.1 coordinate 159,959,770, forward strand.
CAGTATCAAATACTGACGCTTCTCTTTCTTCGATTTACTGATTTAAAGGGTCATCCTCCATGAATATATAATCCAACTGGATAGGATCAAAATATTCACTATCTGTAAGGTAAAATATGATAGATGGATTAGTACATGTCTGATGCCTCATCAATTAGACAAAATAAAAATTGTATGAACTAAGACTTCATATAATATCTTATCGCGATTGGTCTTCTGAATATTTCTGACCCTTAATCTCACGTTATAGTGGCAATGTAATATCCCGAAAAAATCACGTTAAACAGTGACCTCGGGATCCGTGCCTGATTGGTCACAGGTTTGACCAATTAGGAGTTCAATGGTTAGCATAGAGTGTGATGAATGGATGAGATGTGATAGTTTGACTGACTGCGTGGTGTGTGATGTGAATGTGAAGTTACATACACCTATCGCGGTGTATGTGCTCAACACACAAGTGAGGAAAGAGATAAAAGGGTTTAATAACCCTAAAATCTGTATTTTAGTTGTTGAGAGAGGAGTAAAGAAGAGAGAGAGAGGAGTAAAGAGGTTGAACAAGAGTTATTGTGAGTGATTGGAAGGGGGATTCTAGCATTAAAGAGACCGATTCGACGCGGAGAATCCGTTCAAGCTAAAGCTGGAACCCTAGCCTTTCCAACCACTTGATTTGAAATCAATTTGAGATTGATTGAAGGTAAATTTTTATAGTTTAAATGCATAGATTAAAAGGTTAGATTGTGGTTAGATTTTAAGCCTTTATCCTTAGAAAGATGGAGGAAAAAGTAAGAGAAGAGATTGGAAAGAACAGCCAAAAGGGGGTTGAATCTGGCAATTTTGATTAATCGAAATTGGGTTTCGATTAATCGAAATTGGCCAAGAAGTTGAAAAGTCAGAGGACCCCGATCTCGATTAATCGACTTTAGATTTCGATTAATCGAATTGAGAATCGATTAATCGACTGGGAACCTACAGTGGACTCCAGTGGAGAAAAAAATTTAGCTTGAAGAAATCGACTAATCGAAATGAGAGTTCGATTAATCGATTTGGGATCGATTAATCGATTTTGGAAATTCGATTACTCGAATTGAGAATCGACTGGATAGAGCAGAGAATTTCGATTAATCGAATTGGGATTCGATTAATCGAATGGGAATCTCGATTAATCGATTTTAGAATTGATTATTCGATATTGAATTTCGATTAATCGATTTTGGAAATCGATTAATCGAATCAGATTCGATTAATCGATTTTGGAGTTCGATTAATCGACTGGGCCAGTTTATGTTGACTTCTGAGTTTGACTTTAAGATTCTTGGGGGGTTTTGGACCTCCTTTATTATATCTTTAATGATGTGTTTCACATGTTATGTGGCATCATAGGTGGTACGTGTGAGCTTATGCACAAGGAGCCACGTGGGACCTTGATGCATTGATCAAACGAAGACTTGAGGTAGGGAACTCCTTGAACATGTACTTTATTTTGCAAGAGCATGTATGTAGTGATATAGATTTAAATTCAAATATTTTATTGCTTAAAGAGTTTGTGAAAAAGTGTGTGTGTGTGACATCAATAAAAGTAATTATAATGAGCCATCCCCAGGGGATGAGGAAGTAAAGAGATAAGAGCATCAGGTGTGATGCAAGTGAATGGATACATCCCAGGGATGTATCCAAGATTGAATCATGTTTGATAGGGCCTAACTGATATAAGATAGCACACTTACAAGGTGAATAACTATATATAAGACACCGATAATTTTGTTATTTGAGGTTTGATAGGGTACCCCACCGATGTGACGGGATATCCACGACTGACACGGCAGGATATCCGTGACCGATACGGCGGCGAATCCGTAGGCCAGTGCGGAGGCTTATCCGTACACAGTAAGCACACCCCAGGGGTGTTGATTGAGACTAGTGAAACCCAGCCACCAATCCCCAGGGGAAAGGGGCTTGGGTACTATTTATATTCCCAAGGAATACGTTAAAACTGTCTATATAGATGACGATGATGGGTATCTCATCTGGGCTCGACGCTATATTGCTCGGGGATTACTTAAGTTGAAAGTTTAAGTTTTGCTTTAGGCCTTTTCAGCATCATTCATGAATAAGTAAAAGACATGAGTAAACTACCAGTAAAATGTGATGCTTTTAACTGTTTTCATCAGTACTGCATAGACACATCATGCATGGCATATCATGGAATATATGTGAGTAATAATTTATATGTTCAATTGTATTTTGTTCTCTATTGAGCTAGGATGTAGCTCACCCTATAGACTATACGTCGCAGGTCCACTACTAGCAGCTGCCGAGGCTTCAGGAGACGCTGACCCCGGTGAGTCGGACCTTGCGGCCGGAGACGAGTTGGAGCCACCTCCTGAGGACTTCTTCTAGAGGACTCCGTTGTGCCGCTTTGAGGGTTTTTGGAGAGATTTGGTACGGCTTGGTATGTCAAGCCTTGTTTGACTAAACAATGTATATATTGTGATTTGGATGATTCTTTTGGGGCAAACCATCTGTGATGATTAGTTATCATCGATGGTTCGGATCGGTTCTCCATTCATGCAGAGGCATGAGGGTAGAACTGTCTTTTGAGAAATGTTTATATAGTGATTGACTTCCGCAGTTTCATTTCTATTTCAGTTCAATTCATTGCTTGATATACCAATGTTTCATGCTCAGCTAAGGGGCACGGTCAAGATGATCGTGCTGATGGCACGGGTTTCGGGGTATCAAAATTCGGGCTGTCACAGGCAATAGACTAACTTTTCCAATCGTTCCATAGCTAGTCTATTCCTTGTCTTCGTGTGAATGAGAGAGAAGGTGCTCCAATTTTGCTCACAGTTGGATGAGGAACAAGTTTGCGATAAAACTCGCATGGCAACCCGCCTTAATATCGGGCCATCACTTCCATAATGCATTAACCAATCAGCGGATTTACCATACTTGATTTGGGATTGCGCTAATGGGGTCCCAAATGACCTATGTCTCTTGCGGAATATATCAATTTATATATCAATAACGCACATATCAATAAACAGATCTTATGACACTTGCATTATTACTTATAAGGTGTTATTACTCACATCTCTTATGGCTTGACCTTTCTCTGCCAACTCAGGAAGCATTCGTTGGATCACTGATGTGATCTTTTAATATATGTTTTACTCGCAAGTGCACGAATCGGTTTGTATATAGTGGGTGCGGAGTACGAGATCGTTCCCACGAGGATTAATTTGGAAATACCTAAAAGAGACAAGCAATTCTAGAAATCGGTAAAGATCTAACAGTAATCTACCAATTTTATGATTTAAGTGGTTGGTGAGATGGAATTAATGACTACAAAAATAACACTTAATTGATGATTAACAAATAAAAGTAAAGATGATGATAAAGATGAAGATACTAAATCCTCCCATCTTTGGTCCGTTCTTCCTATAATATAAATCTAAGGATTAACTAATGAGATATTTCATTGGTAACAAACATCTTTTATGGAAGATCAATGGTCAACACCCTAATAGGTTCCACGTTGCATCCCTGCAATCAGGACTTAAATGATTTTCATATATAGATCTGGGATCAAGGGTACGGCTAGACACACATGATCTCGGGTTCAAATAAAAACCATCCCCAAGGTGGGTGAAAATTCCAATAAGAATACCACTTACAAATCTGAAATCAAGGGCATGGCTCGGCACACTTTATTCAGATTAGGGATATTTCAGATAAAATTACCATTACAGAACCAAGATCCAGGGCATGGCTCGGCACACTCGATCCCAGAACATAATCATAATTAAATCCACACAATGAAAACACAAAGACCATAACAATGATAGGGTAAAATTACCGTCACAGATCTGAGATCCCGGGCATGACTCGGCACACGCGATCCCGGTTAGTGGCGGGAATTTCATCCATTCATGATAGCACAACAACCATAAATTTAAAATCTCATATTTTAATCCCTAATTTTATATTATTAAAAGCACATCCCTCGGATGGGAATCATTAGATCCCCATCCCTATAAATTTAGCCACACATATTGTAAGGAATTGACATAAATAAATAAAGACGGGAAAATAACATTAATTAAAATTACCTCAAGCTTCAAAATAAATTACCTTGATCCACACGTATGATCTTCAGAAAATTAATGCAGAAATAAACTTTGAATAAAATTGAAGGAATGAGTACTTGAAAAATTAAAGAACAAAGCTCTCAAAAAGAAATAATAAAACTTCCTATTTCTATGAAAAATAATGGCTAAAAACTAAGAACACTAAGAACTAAAACTCTCTAAAAAAAACTCTAATTCTAATCTCTACTTTCTACTCCTTTTTCCCGAAGTGTTTGAGTCCTTAAATAGAATCCGTCGCGCAGAGGTCTCCCAGGCCAAGTTTTTAGGGTCGATTAATCGACTAATGACCCTCGATGCATCGAGCCAATAAATAATCCAAAAAATCACGTTTCTAGTGTCAGAATCGTGTCAGACTGCAACTCTGGCTCGATTAATCGACCTGTAGGGTCGATGCATCGACCCCAGAAATCCGTGAAAATCAGCACTTTTTGTGGTTCAGACACTGCTTCAGTATTTCGGCCATAACTTTCTGTCCCGAACTCGGATTGAGACAATTCGTGCGCCGTTGGAAAGCTGACGAAAAGATCTACAATGTTCATATTTTGACAATGTTGTAATTCGGCCGTCTTGAAGGTCCAAATTTAGCTGCAAGTCGCACCAAGTTCTTGATTACCCAAAATTGCAGTGTTTTGGCATTATATTCAGAATTCTTGCACTGTTTTCCATACTTGGCTTGTATTTACCTGAAACACTTCAAATCTAATCAATCTTATCAGATAGCCTTCATCGGACAGCTAAATATAGGTATTTAGGGGCGAAATATCCTCATTTTTCAGTACTCATCAGTCGTCCATGAAGACTTCCAAGAATCGCTCGACCATATCCGAAAAAATACTCAGCATACATCTTTGGAATGTAGCTGGTGCATTACAAAGCCCAAACGGCATTCGTCGGTAGGAGAAAGTACCAAAAGGACATGTGAAAGTGGTCTTCTCCTGATCCTCCGGTGCAATGACTATTTGGTTGTACCCGGAATAGCCATCGAGAAAGCAATAGTACTCATGCCCGGCCAATCTTTCTAACATCTGATCGATAAACGGAAGTGGAAAGTGATCTTTCCTAGTCATCAAATTTAACTTCCGATAATCAATGCACACTCTCCACCCTGTTTGAATTTTTGTAGGGACTAGTATGTTTTCTTCATTCTTTACCACTGTGATTCCCGATTTCTTAGGGACCACTTGTGTGGGGCTGACCCATTTACTGTCCGAGATGGGGTATATGATTCCAGCATCTAAAAGTTTGATTACCTCATTCCGGACCACATCTTGCATTATAGGGTTCAGTCTCCTCTGCGGTTCCCTAGAAGGCTTAGCATTGTCTTCCAAATGGATTCGGTGCATACACACCGTTGGACTAATGCCTTTGATATCTTTTATCGACCAACCGAGGGCACTTTTGTGCTCTTTGAGTACATTCATGAGTTGGCCCTGCTGGTTCGCATCTAGTGTTGATGATATTATAATAGGTTGAGTTTCATTCTCTCCCAGGTAGGCATACTTGAGATTATCCGGAAGAGGTTTAAGTTCTAAGGACACTTTCTCCTCCTCTTTCGGTTTTTCCTCGATTAATTCAATTTGAGTTCCACACTCTATTTCCTGCTCTTCACCCAGACGTGGTGTGGAATCCAACATGTGATTTACTTCTTGGATTAGTTGATCCACATCAAAATTTTCTCCAAAATGCGCAAGACAAGCTGCTAAAGGATCTTCAGATTCAGATGCATTAAATATTTCCTCTACAATTTCATCGAGTATGCAAGCTTGTGCATGTTCATCATCCTCCATGGGCTGCTTGGCAATATTAAAAATGTTGAGTTCTACTGTCATATTCCCGAATGACAGATTCATGATCCCATTTCGACAATTGATCAATGCATTGGAGGTTGCTAGGAATGGTCTTCCTAGAATCACTGGAATATTATTCTTTAAATTTGATGCCGGTTCATTGTCTAGAACAATAAAATCAACAGGAAAGTAGAAAGAATCCACCTTGATGAGGACATCTTCTACAATTCCTCTAGGGATCTTTACGGACCGATCAGCTAACTGAAGGGTCATTGCAGTGGTCTTAAGTTCTCCCAATTCGAGCTCCTTATACACAGAATAAGGCAACAAGTTGACACTTGCTCCTAAATCCAAAAGGGCTTGATCAATACGGTTATCGCCGATGACGATTGAGATTGTAGGACAACCTGGGTCCTTGTATTTGATTGGGAGCTTTGCTTGCAACACTGAACTAACCAAAGCTAAGAAAGCCTTTTTCGAAATATTTATCTTTCTTTTTATTATGAGCAATTCCTTCAAAAATTTAACTTGAGGATGGCATCCAGGAAAGGAATATTAATTTTTAATTGCTTGAAAATCTCATTTATTCCTTCCACATCGCGATTTCTCAGTGGTGCCATCAATCTTTGCGGGTACGGTGCTTTCGGAACAAGACTTTTCTTCTGTTCACTCTTGTCATCTGATATTTCTTTTGCTTGTACTTTGTCATCAATTTCTTCTCTCTCTTCAGATTTCTTCTCTCCATCAGACTCTTCCTCCTCCTCTGGCAACACTACTTTGTTATCGACCTGCTTTCCAGATCTCAACGTTGTGATTGCCCGAATTTGTTGTTGATTATCCTCTTGTGTTGAAGTTGATGTTTGTTCAACAACCATTTGGCCCCTTGGGTTAGGAACAGGTTGGCTTGGAAACGAACCTTTTTCTCTTTCACAGAGAAAGGATGCCAATTGCCCAATTTGGGTCTCTATTTTCGAGATTGAGGACGTGTGAGAATGGATGAGTTTCATCAGGTCCTCAGTAGAAGGAGTTTGTGTATGAGGACGTTGGGCAGGATTTCCCTGTGGGTTGTTAAATCCAGGTGGTGGAAATGTCGGCACAATATTTTGTTGTGGTTGGTTTTGATAACCTCCCATTGGTTGGGTAAACTGAAAATTCTGGTTCATTTGCCGTGGCTGCCCAACCTGATTTTGATTGTATTGAAATTGATTCGGGTTATTGAACCCTTGCTGCTGAAATTGCCCTTGACCGTAGTTCTGCTGCGGTCCTTGATTGAAATTTTGTTGGGGATAAAAGTTCATCCCCTGTTTCCTGGGCTGCATTCTTTGATTATCTTGTTTCCATGAGAAATTTGGGTGGTTTCTCCAGCTATTTGGGTTATTCTCATTGAAAACGTTTCCTTGATTCCGCCGTTGGAAAGCTGACGAAAAGATCTACAACTTTCATGTTTTGACAATTTTGTAATTCGGCCGTCTTCAAGGTCCAAATTTAGCCGCAAGTCGCACCAAGTTCTTGATTACCCGAAATTGCAGTGTTTTGGCATTATATTCAGAATTCTTGCACTGTTTTCTATACTTGGCTTGTATTTACCTGAAACACTTCAAATCTAATCAATCTTATCAGATAGCCTTCATCGGACAGCTAAATATAGGTATTTAGGGGCGAAATATCCTCATTTTTCAGTACTCATCAATCACATTGAGCAAACTGCTGTACACGTCATCGACCTCAGTCAACTCAAACCGTCGCGTATATTGACAGACCGGATTTAAGTAATGTGCTATACATCAAATATGAACAATCTTATCAATATATAGAAACAATGAGTAATATAAAAAATAAAAAATAAATAAAAATCAATATATAAGTAGTTTAGCATATTATACCTGTGGCATGTAAGTACTGGTAGAATTGTACATCCCACCTCTTCTCGATGATTGTCCAATATCGTTTATATTTTATCGGACATTTAATTTTAATAGCCAATTTGACTTTAGCCATCAACTCATAAACGTACCCCATCATTGGTTTCTCATCACCATCTACCAACCTCAACATTTGTACCAGCGGGGTAGTGACGGAGATCTGGTGGTCAACATCTGCCCAAAACTGGGGACTGTAGATAAGGTCGACAACTTCATTGTAAGCAGGTCTCTTTGCTCGTGGGAGTTTTAACTCATATTTTCTCTATTTTTCAGAAGAGACCATACTTTTCAGCTCACGCTTATATCTAGCCAATCTCTGTAGGGCTAAAAATTATGTCACAAATCGTGTAATCGCAAGCCGGAGCAGCTCGTTCTTGGTGAAGTCTCTCATCAAATTCACCAACTTGTCACTATTGTATAGGTAGGAAGTAATCGTTCTTTCCTTCTGAATAGTTACTTGTGCTTTGCTTCTCTTTTTCAAATCTTCAAGAATGAGGCTCACGCAATGAGCGACACACGAAGTCCAATACAAAGTGACATCTCTTCAACATTAACTGACGACCTGCAGCTTTATAATTGACGGCATTATTTGTTACTACCTATACAACCCGGTGCTCTCCAACATCTTCAACTACTTTATCCATTAGTTGGAAGAGGTAATCAGTTGTCTTCGCATATTTTGAAGCATCAATTGATTTTAAAAATATTGTCCCGACATCGCTGTAGACCAAAAAGTTGATCAAACTCTTCTTTGTGAGACTTGTCCATTCATCGCACATAATTGTGCAACCTCTCTCATCCCATACTTCGTGGAAGTTGTCCACATAAGTTCCTATCTCTGCGTGCTCATCATATAGTAGAAGCCTGAATACCTCGTATGTAGAAGGCTTTTTGACTCCTGAATCAGCTTCTGCACTTGTATCAACCATACTTTTGAAGTACGATGACTCCACAACTTGACTCGGAATGTGACTGTATATTGATGTGCAGTGAAATATGATGATATTTCACCCCTAAAGACCTACATTTAGCTATCCGATGAAAGCCATTTAACATGTTTTTAGATGGTTTTAGTGATTTATAGGCCGGCAGATGTGTTGAGCATGAAATAACCCACAAGTTCAGAATATAACGTCAAATTCGTGCTACTTTGGATCATGCGGAACCTATCCCGACTTGGAGCTCAATTTGACCCTTCAAGACAGTAGATTCAGAAAATTGTTAAAACACGAAAGTTGTAGAGCTCGTTGTCAGCTTTCCAACGCTACCCGAATCGCCTCAATCCGACTTCAGGATAGAAAGTTATGGCCGAAAGACCGAGGCAGTGTCTGAATGCAAAGTGCAGCGGGAGTTCACGGAAATCTGGGAGGTCGATTGATCGACCCTTTTTGGTCGATCGATCGACCTGACCCAAAAGATTTGGATTTTGAAACAGAATCTGGTATGGTCGATCGATCGACCCTTTTTAGTCGATCGGTCGACCAAAGACGAATTTGAGTCCGGATAGAGTTTGGCCGCGAGAAAATCTTGGAACCAAGAGTGGCGTACGTTTTGGCAATTACGGAAAAAAAGATATTCTTGGGGGATATATATATTCATCCGGGGAGTCCTAGAAAAGAGGGGGGATTAGGAGGAGTAGGAGAATTAGGAGTATTCTGTTTTATTCTGATTAGTTTTATTTCTTTATTTTTCTTTAGAGAGAGTTTTGTCTTACAGAGAGTTTATTCATTTTTTCTGCATTATTATCATTCTTACGTGTTAGTTCTTTCGCTTTTCTAAATAAATCGTCTTTGGAATAAAAGCTCTTTGTGGAAATTGTTAAAGCTCTTTACGGTATTTTTATATTGATGTTAGTGTTTATTTATATTTTAATTATGTTGTTTACTTTTACTATGTGTGGCTAGTTTTATTAAGGATGGGGATCTAATGATTCCCATCCGAGGTATTTATTTATACTAATATCAATTTGTGATTGAGATGTCAGACGCCTTTAAGACCCTAATATTTATTGAATATGGTGAAATCATCATTTCGATCAGAGATCTAGGTGCTAATCATGCCCTATGATTTGAGATCTGTAATAATGATTTTATCCTAGTTATCACCCATCTCGGGGTGAAGTTTTACCACAACTGAGGTGTGAGTGTTAATCATACACTTATGGGCTGTTAATCATACATCACCTTGATCTCGGATTGATAGTGTGACTTTATCCTGTGGTGAGTTCAATCACGATCCGAGGTGTGGGTGTTAATCATACACCTATGTGTTAATCATACATCTCCTTGATCTTAGATCGTACTTTGGAAATTATCATTGAGATTGGGTTCTCAATATTGTCCGAGGTGTGAGTGTTAATCATACACTCATGGGGTGTTAATCATACATCTCCGTGATCTCAGATCTATATTTTAGAACTCACGTGTGTATAGGGCAGTTCTTCTTTTGAGAAATTTGTTAAGGATTTCATATCTCAAACCTATTGGTATTTTATAAATGATAAACCAACGATGGGAGGATTTAGCATCCCAATCCTTATCTTTCATTAATTGTTTAATCCTTTAGATTTCGTTAGTATTTATCTGTGTTATTAAAAGTTACCATAATTCTAGGTTTTCAGTTACTGCATAAGATCTGTAGAAATTCTTTTAGTTAATTAATATTTCTGTTTTTTATATTTTCTAACTAATCCTCGTGGGAACGATCTCGTACTTTGCACCCACTGACTACATCACGATTCGTGCACTTGCGAGTATAAATTTTAGGACACATCAAGTTTTTGGCGCCGTTGCCGGGGAAAAGTGTAGAAAATTAAAAACTTTTGAAAAATAGAAAATTAATTTTAAGAATCTTTGTAGGTTTGAACTCAGGAATTTTTTTTTTTTAAAATAAAAATTTTCGAAAAAAAAAAAAATAATAAAATAAAAATTCTCTGTGTCGATCGATCGACCAAAACAGTCGATCAATCGACTCTCCAGAATTAAAAAAAAAAAAAAAAAAAAAAAAATTTTGGTGAAGTCATGTCAATGCATGGATTCAATCTAAACTCATGTGCTATTTGTGGAAATTCGATGCACATTTCACCTATGTGTCCCTTGAATAACTCAAATTTTTACCCTGAACAAGTCCAACCAAATCCGGTTTGGAACACTCATGACTGGCAGAGTCAATCTAATGACATGTGGGGTTTTAATCAACCTCTAATGTGTGATATGATGCCATACAATGATCAAAATTCTTATCCCAACCAATTTCCTTATGAGTTTTCACAGCAAACTCAATACTTTCAAGACACAAACTCATATGAACCAGTCCAAAATTCTTCTTACTCCTTAGAATATTTAAAAGGTTTGGTGCACACCAATACTCAAAGAATTTCTAGGATACAATCTCAAGTTAGTCAGATGATCGAGTACTTACAAAGGAAAGTTGAAATAGAGGAGTCCCTCATTGATACCGATCAGAATAAAGAACATCTTCAAGAGGACTCATCTGCTTTTGTTCAAAAATACGAGGATGACCAATTGGTCACTACGCTTGAGAATGGCATAACGAACGTTGAGGTAGTGCAAGTGCGAGGAGAAGAGGAAATGGAATGGAACGATATTTATGTCGAGGAGGGAATTGAGAATCAAATTGAGATGAAAGACAAAGAAAATGTCACCCTTACAACACCTGATAAGGGAAATATAATTTTTTTCGATGAGTGTGAATTCGGTTTAGGGAAGAAAGAGGAATTCCAAATCTGTTGCCCATTCGTTGAATACATAGATAATCAACGAGAATCTTGAAAAAGATTCATGGGTTTGAATCTGAAGTGTGATTTTGGGAATGTCAAGTACAGGGTAGGAATGGATCATAATGGTGGCACTTGGGCACACCATGAGGGTGTAACTAAGTCCTTGAAAAGAGAAATACCGAGACGATTAAATAAATTGCTGATCCTGCTTAGAAAATTTTTCATGAAGATTTGGGATCCTGGTGGATTCAGAATGAATTTACCCCTTGTAGATTAATTTTGCATTTTTTTTTCTTCTTTAATAAAAATAAAAAAAAAAAGGTCGATCGATCGACCTAACCAGTCGATCGATCGCCAATTTGACGAAGGTCGATCGATCGACCTAGACGAGTCGATCGATCGAGGATCGGAAATGGGAATTAATCAATGCGCCAAAAGTTTTCAATTTTGTCTGTTTTGGTCGGTCGGTCGACTCTTCAAGGTCGATCGACTATCTTGATGAAACTTGAATTCAATGTGTCGGTCGATATACGCATGCGTAGAAGTCGATCGATCGACCTGTAGGGTCGATCAATCGACCATTTCAAAAAGTCTTAACGCGCACTGTTCCGACGCCTGGGGAGTATTTCATGTCAGTGTCGATCGATCGATTTCCTTTGGTCGATCGAGCGACATTAATTTTGGATATCGCGCTTTGATTGCGCGTCTTTTCGATGCTGGTGTCGATCGATCGACATATACATGTCGATCGATCGACTTATACATCTCGTCCGAACAGAGGGGTGCCTCTGTTTCTATTTAAAGGACCGAGCGTCCTCCCTTTTCCACACCCCTTTCCACGTTTGAAATTCTCTGCAGCGGTCTCTGACATTCCTTCTGACATTCTTTGTGATGGCGTCATCCTCTTCCGCCCGCCTTCCGCAGCGTCCTGATGGCGTTTTTCGCGAGCGACCAAAAGGTCGTTTTGCCACTAAAGAGCTATCCTCTGAATATACTTACGATCTACCGGCATTTCAAGCGATGCCAGAATGCGCCATCTCTCTTGCATACATCGCTGCGCTCCACCTTCATTTCTTGATGACTCCACCTGATATCAACGTCTCGGAGCGGGTCGTCCGCCTATTTTATCAAAACATGGTTTGGGTGGCTGCCTCCACCATCACCAATGAGGCGGCCCATTTCACCGTTTCCATCGATGGTTGGAAGCGAAAAATCTATCCGCGCACGATCGCGGATGTCTTTGGATTGATGGATGAGCGACCATTGGACCACCCACTTGGTGAAGAATTGGACCTTGAGCAAGGCCCAATGATCGATGATATGTGCAATGGTGTGTATGCTAGCCGCGGAATTGCAACTAAACGATCGGCTCTTCCACGCGACATCCTATTGTGGGATATTGTAGTGTCGTGTAGTCTTTGCCCACGGGGGCATACCTCTGAGAGAACTGGACCTCGGGTGAAGGCCCTATACGGTGCCTACAAGCGCTCCTGGTTGAACATCCCCTGGTTTTTGCATGATTCGATGTGGCGCTGCCACGATGAAATTGTTAACCCTCCTGCTGGTGACGCTGCCCTCATCTATTTCCCTCATCTGGTGATGCAACTTTTGCACTACCTTGGTTTTCCTTTTTATTTTGATGATAATATTGGGACCTTGGCATTTTATCGCTATGGGCCGTCACAATGGAGAAGGAGCATGCGTATGTTGGGCACTGTCGATGCACAGCCTGCCCGTCAACGTCGTCGAGTGCGCCAGGAAGACGCCACTGAGCCTGAACCGGCGCCTGAGCCGGTACCAGAACCAGAACCGGTCCGCAATGAGGGACCCTCCCTCGACTTGATGCAGGCTCAGATCAACTCCTTGATCGATGAGCAACAGCGGCAATATAATCGCAATCTTCGTCGTAGCCGATATGATCGGTCATTTATGCATCAGTTGGGTCAACACCTGTGGCCCGATGGCTATGACGAGATGCGAGCTCGCGCTAGGCAGGCGGAGGACGATGATGATGATGATTAGGTTTAGGATTTCCTTTTTGCATTGTTTTTGTTGTTGTTACTTTTTAGTTTTAGGTTTCTTAGTATTGTAGGACTAGCCTTTCTTTCAGTCTTTCGATATTTGTAAAAACAAAAAAAAAAAAAAAAAAAAAAAAATTTTAATAAAAATTTTTCATTCCTTATTTACTTGTGCACTCGATAGCTGATCGATCAATCGACCATGACTGGTCGATCGATCGCCTTTGCAAAAAAAAAAAAATAAATAAAAAAAAATAAAAAAAATAAAAAAAAAAATTTTGTTAGTGTCCAGTCGATCAATCGACCATTCATGGTCGATCGATCGACTCTGCTGCAGACATCTTGTCAGTCGATCAATCGACCATCTCTGGTCGATCGATCGACTATGCCTTTCATTTCGTAGTCAACGTTCGTTGACCTGATTAGTCGATCGATCGACACTTCTAGGTCGATCGATCGACCGATCGGTTTCCAAAACTTTTAGGTTGTTTAGTACGATAGGATTCTTTGTTTTGCTTCGTAGACGTCTTTTACCATATCTCAAACACTCCTTTTCTATTTATTCCATGCTCCCTTCACCCTTCCTTCTCATATTTCATCAATGGCCAGCAGACTTTATTTTACAAGGTCTACTCTAAGGAAGATGAATGAACCAGCAAAGAAACGGGATCGCTTATCGGGAGCACACCCTCCGTTGGATCTCACCAATGTCAATGTCGTTGATCTGGATCCTCTCCCTGTTCAGTTTTGGGAAGAGCCAGCACGTAAAAGAGTGAATCGCTCCGTCCAATCAACCCCATCCTTCTCCACTGATATCGAGATGATTGATTTGGATGCGCCTCCGTCACCGCCCGTTCTCCGAAATTCACCATCTATTCCACCTGAGACTTGGGCGAAATTATATCCATCTCCACAGCTTCGGGATCTGGCCTCGAGTAGTGTGCCACACCCATCTTCACCACCGTCGGCAGTGATTCCTGATTCCTTGCATCGGCGTAGGATCACCACTGCAATGTGGGATTTCGCGTTTCCAAAGCTGAAGCCCAGTGAGGGGACCGATGCGGATGTTTGAGTGTCGATATCAACCAGTTTTTATGATGATCTACGAAGTTTAGGAAGTTTAGGAAGTTTAGGATTTAGGATTTAGGTTTTAGGATTTATTAAGTTTTTTTTTTTCCTTTTTGTTTTGTTTAGCTTAGTTTAGGTTGTTTTTCTTTTCCTATATACTGTAGCCATATTCCCTTCAATATATTTTTTGTAATGTTATTTGATCTGGATATTCTCTTTTTGATCTTTGTGTTGAGGTACTTCTTTCAAACAGGTTTGGGGGTGCGCTACTTCTTTCAGTCAATGAGGACATTGTCAGCTTTAGGTTTGGGGGTATGGTTAACTATTTTACGTCATTTATTTGTTTTATTTGAAAAAAAAAAAAAAAAAAAAAAAAAAATTTATTTTTGAAGTCATCATGCACATTATTTTACGATTGTTTTCAAACTTTAGTTGATGATGCATGTGAATTTAATTTTGAGAATACTAGTGTCATATTTTGATTACTTGTATCTAAGATGATGAAGCTTAATGTGATATGTGTGGATAATTTTGATATTCATGCCTAGAATTTTTACACTGATACCAAGCTAAGACTTAGAAGTCGATGAACTATTTTGAATGTTGAATCTTAGGTTCTCAGTGGAGACTAAACCCAGTGAGCTTTAGAGCTAATTTCCCGTCATTGATGAGTGAATATATAAACTCGGAGTTTTCTTTGAATACGACTTATTTTGCATAATCTCATACACTTCATTTTGACTTGTGACTTTGCATGAAATCAAATTCATATCATTATGTTAGAATGTACTGTATATCTACTCAAGACAAATAGGCAAAGTTACTATCTTTTAAGGACATGATTGAAGGCCATCTTTGGCTCGTTTGTGCTTAAAATGCCCCACCTCAAATAAATTTATCTTTCTAGTACCCCTTTGAGCCTATTGAAAATTTACCTTTATACATTCTTTGATAAGCCACGTTAACCTTTAACCCTTCACCATTTACGAAAATTGACTTTACCCTTCTTATTTATGAGAAATTAGGAACGAGGGATGAGAGTGAACGAAAAGAGAGTAAGTGGAGAGATACTGAGTTGTGGTGTTTACTGAGAGTGTATGGCAAAAATAAAAAGAAAAAGGGGAGAGAAAAAGAAAAAGAAAATTGTGAAAAAGAATGAAAAATCTGAGGTGCTTTAAAAAAAAAAAAAAAGGAAAAGAAAAAGTGAGTTGAGAAAAATAGAAAAAAATTGAGAAAAATAGTGAGAGATTAGAAAAGACAAAGAAGAGAAATAGAAAAAAAAGTTGTTTCTTTTCCAATTTCTCAGAAACTTTGAATCCCAACTTCCAATTCTTTCTTACCCTTTCCTGAGCCCCATTACAACCCTAAAAAGACCTTCATGATCTGATCTTGCATTAGTAACTGCCTTGTGGAGAGTAAATATGTGATATTTATGACACTTGATATGACATGCTTGGGATATACAAGTATCTTCTTATGAGATTTATTTTTGTTCATTGATTGCGTCGTGTTTCATTTATCATGTGAGACCTTTTTATTTTGCTTTGTATTGACCTCTCACATATGTGCGAAAACTTATCCATCATCGGTGTCGTTATATTTTGAGAGTATACCTACAGTGAGGATTGAGTCAAAACAACAGATCCAACGGTTTTCCGTTTGAACTAGTTCTGAGATGAATGAATTTTGGTTTGGTTATGCACACACTTCACGTTTAGGCATGAATGGATGAGCTATCTAACGATTTGAGCATTAGACTAATTTGAATGGATATTAGTATGATTAGTATAACATTGTTATTTAAAATTGAGGATTCATATGTTGAATTGAGTAATGATTTTTGTTATCAAAATCATGTTTTGAAAACTGAATTTTATCGATGATTTCAAAAATATATTGAAGTTTGTGGGTAACTTCACTGTAAACCCTCAGGAGACAAAACTCCTCCACTAGGGATCACCTAGGGGTTTAAAGGCTTGTTGCATATGCTAAATGCAATCGTGTTCCCTACGAAAGTGGCATTCTTTACTTTTCTTAGGTTGTTAGTTTATTTTTCAGTATTGTTTATCTTCTCCTTTGCTCGAGGACTAGCAAAGTGTAGGTTTGGGGGTATGATGTGCAGTGAAATATGATGATATTTCACCCCTAAAGACCTACATTTAGCTATCCGATGAAAGCCATTTAACATGTTTTTAGATGGTTTTAGTGATTTATAGGCCGGCAGATGTGTTGAGCATGAAATAACCCACAAGTTCAGAATATAACGTCAAATTCGTGCTACTTTGGATCATGCGGAACCTATCCCGACTTGGAGCTCAATTTGACCCTTCAAGACAGTAGATTCAGAAAATTGTTAAAACACGAAAGTTGTAGAGCTCGTTGTCAGCTTTCCAACGCTACCCGAATCGCCTCAATCCGACTTCAGGATAGAAAGTTATGGCCGAAAGACCGAGGCAGTGTCTGAATGCAAAGTGCAGCGGGAGTTCACGGAAATCTGGGAGGTCGATTGATCGACCCTTTTTGGTCGATCGATCGACCTGACCCAAAAGATTTGGATTTTGAAACAGAATCTGGTATGGTCGATCGATCGACCCTTTTTAGTCGATCGATCGACCCTTTTTAGTCGATCGATCGACCAAAGACGAATTTGAGTCCGGATAGAGTTTGGCCGCGAGAAAATCTTGGAACCAAGAGTGGCGTACGTTTTGGCAATTACGGAAAAAAAGATATTCTTGGGGGATATATATATTCATCCGGGGAGTCCTAGAAAAGAGGGGGGATTAGGAGGAGTAGGAGAATTAGGAGTATTCTGTTTTATTCTGATTAGTTTTATTTCTTTATTTTTCTTTAGAGAGAGTTTTGTCTTACAGAGAGTTTATTCATTTTTTCTGCATTATTATCATTCTTCTGTGTTAGTTCTTTCTGCTTTTCTAAATCGTACGTACTGGGAATAAAAGCTCTTTGTGGAAATTGTTAAAGCTCTTTACGGTATTTTTATATTGATGTTAGTGTTTATTTATATTTTAATTATGTTGTTTACTTTTACTATGTGTGGCTAGTTTTATTAAGGATGGGGATCTAATGATTCCCATCCGAGGTATTTATTTATACTAATATCAATCTGTGATTGAGATGTCAGATGCCTTTTAAGACCCTAATATTTATTGAATATGGTGAAATCATCATTTCAGTCCGAGATCTAGGTGCTAATCATGCCCTATGATTTCAGATCTGTAATAATGATTTTATCCTAGTTATCACCCATCTCGGGGTGAAGTTTTACCACAATCTGAGGTGTGAGTGTTAATCATACACTTATGGGGTGTTAATCATACATCTCCTTGATCTCGGATTGATGGTGTGACTTTATCCCAGTGGTGAGTTCCAATCACGATCTGAGGTGTGGGTGTTAATCATACACCTATGGGGTGTTAATCATACATCTCCTTGATCTTAGATCGTACTTTGGAAATTATCATTGAGATTGGGTTCTCAATATTGTCCGAGGTGTGAGTGTTAATCATACACTCATGGGGTGTTAATCATACATCTCCGTGATCTCAGATCTATATTTTAGAACTCACGTGTGTATAGGGCAGTTCTTCTTTTGAGAAATTTGTTAAGGATTTCATATCTCAAACCACAGATTGGTATTTTATAAATGATAAACCAACGATGGGAGGATTTAGCATCCCAATCCTTATCTTTCATTAATTGTTTAATCCTTTAGATTTCGTTAGTATTTATCTGTGTTATTAAAAGTTACCATAATTCTAGGTTTTCAGTTACTGCATAAGATCTGTAGAAATTCTTTTAGTTAATTAATATTTCTGTTTTTTATATTTTCTAACTAATCCTCGTGGGAACGATCTCGTACTTTGCACCCACTGACTACATCACGATTCGTGCACTTGCGAGTATAAATTTTAGGACACATCATATATCACAAACTTTGCAATCGATTTTCCAACCCTCTTTCCCTATTTTTTTAGTGAAATTGTGCTCAATTTACTTTTCTTTGAGCTTTCTGTCTGATGCATGAATGGATCCATGAGACCTATAGTACGACCTGTAGTAGATGGCCTGGTGTTCCTCACTGATGCTGACCTGCGCAACCCGACAGTATCATGAATATCCTCCTCCTCATTATCAATAACATGTGGCCTATGACTAGATCGACCATCAGCAGTAGGCATGGATGGGCCCCTCAAGTTGGATCGAAACCGATAATTGGCTTATTCTGGATCTCGTCGCTGTTGTGCTTCTCTAGCACTCCCCCTTATGACTCTCGCTGTCACAACATCCTCATCTTCATCATCCTCACGTTCAAGTGCAGAAAATTTTGGATCTCCCCTATTTATTCTCTCATATATTTCTCTATCCTGGTCGGCTTCTGCCTTTTTCTTTCTCTTAGTCACCTGTAAACTGGCTCTGACTTCTTTTCTTACCTCTCTGGGTACATTGGGACACTCTTTTATCTTTCCCTTTACGTGAGTCAAATGCTCCTTTAACCGTGTGATACCTCACCCTAATAATTTTTTTCCCATAAAATTTACATTATATTCGGAGTCTATCACCATCTATTGCAGTGACGTATTGCCAGGCTGAATCTGATGATCGTACCATATTTATTTCTTTCACTTGCATTAATGACCAAACGATTGGACTAAATTAAAACATTTAGATAACACTTGAAAATAAAATTTATTTGATATGTATCGTCCAATATGTATCAGTTTAGGACCTCGGCAGTACGATACATAGACATTGTATGATTGTATCGTACCCCCTAAAAAATTTTACTAATTTTTTTTATTACTAATTTTTCTTTACACTAAACTTTTTTTAATTTTTAGTGTTACTAATTTTAATGTTACTTTTTTAAACTAAACTTTTTTTATTAGTAATTTTAGTTTTAAAATTATTTTTAATTTTGTGTTACTAATTTTTTTAGAAAACTAAATTCTTTTTTTTTACTAATTTTGTTTTAAAACTAAATTTTTTTATTTTGTGTTACTAATTTTAAAAATTAAACTAATTTTAAATTTGTTTTTAAAACTAAACTTTTTTTCTTTAAATTAAACTTTTTTTTTTTTAAATTTTCTGTTACTAATTAGTAATTTTTGTGCTACTAATTTTTTTTATTACTAATTTTTCTTTAAACTAATTTTTTTTTAATTTTTAGTGTTACTTTTTAAAACTAAACTTTTTTTATTAGTAATTTTAGTTTTAAAATTATTTTTAATTTTGTATTACTAATTTTTTTTTAAAACTGAACTTTTTTTTTTTACTAATTTTGTTTTAAAACTAAATTTTATTCTTTTGTGTTACTAATTTTTAAAACTAAATTAGTTTTAAATTTATTTTTAAAACTATATATATTTTTTTAAATTAAACTTTTTTTTTATTTTTTGTTACTAATTAGTAATTTTTGTGTTACTAATTTTTTTTATTAATAATTTTCTTTAAACTAATTTTTTATTTTATTTTTAGTGTTACTAATTTTAGTATTACTTTTTTAAACTAAAATTTTTTTATTAGTAATTTTAGTTTTAAAATTATTTTTAATTTTGAGTTTTAAAATTGTTTTTAATTTTGTGTTACTAATTTTTAAAAAAAAGTAAACTCTTTGTATTATAAAATTAGTAACAAAAAATTAGTATAATTGATGTGTCATGGGGTATGTGTTACATGTGTGATACATCAATTACATGTGCCGCGACACCTGTGTCACTGTGTCACATGTGTTGCGACACATCATGCGTGACGCATGTCACATGTGTCGCGACACATTACACGTGATATGTGTCACAAGCATGGGCCAAAAAATTAGTAGCACAAAATAAGTAATACAAAATAAAAAAATTTAATTTTAAAATAAAATTATTAAAAAAAAATTTAGTTTGAAAAAAAAGAGGTTTTTTGACCCATGCCCGCCACCAAAGTCTACTCAATTTTATGTGGCTAAGCTTGAAAGTACTTCGTAGGATGAATAAGCATTATCCAGATAGTATGAGTATGAGCATCATCCAGGCAGTATGGTAGATCTAATGATAAAATTGATAATAAATAAAAATTAATTAAAAAAAAAAAAGTAATAAATATGATAGATCTAATGAAAAAATAATTAAAAATATAAGTTAAATGATAGAAAATCATACATTCTCTTAAATATCCGATGAAAATATGAGTGTGACAATCCGCTGTCTACGATTTTGGTCTCCGATGGCTAAGAAATAAGAAATATAGTTAATTGTAAGAGGAGAAATAAGATGTTATATGGCGTCACTACAAAAAATAAGACTATTAGCGGCAGTTTTTTATTCCGGCAGTTTTTTTTACAAAAAACTGCCGCTATTAATCCTGTCGCTATTAAAAACTGCTGCTATTAGTCTTGCCGCTACTAAAAAATGCCTTAATAGCAAGTGCCGCTGAAACTCTTTATTTTTGTAGTGCGTAGAAGAAGGGATCCTCAGGTGGTTTGCAAGTAAAGAAGAATAAGAGATCCTCGAGTGATTTGCAAGTGAAGAAAAAGAAGATGAATTCTCGAGTGATTTGCAAGTGAAGAAGAAGATGAATTCTCGGGTGAGTTTTATAGCGGGTTGTAACTATCTGTTGCCGCTAATATCCGTTGCAAAAAGCAAATGCAACGGATATAAAATTATATCCGTTGCTGCTTTTGCAACATTTTAATAAATAAAAAACCAAAAAAACATATGCAACGGATATAAAATTATATCCGTTGCCGCTTTTGAAACGATTAGTAAAAAAAAAAACAAAAAAAAACTCAGAAAAGGACAAAAGCAAAAGAAAAAAAGATAGAGTTGGGCCCGTTCGATAATTTGAAATTATCCTTCGTATCGTCCGATACGGGCGATACATTGCCCATATCGGACGATAATTACCCTATTTTTTAGGGGGTACGATACATGGGCAATATATCGTACCGTCCAAGTTCAAAAGCAATACATATCGAGCGATATGTATCAGTATCAGACGATTTTTTGACCTATGGTCAGGTCCTACTAGGTCCAACCGAATTTCCAGTTGCCCTCGCCATACATTGGGTAAGAACTAAAATGTTGCTAAGCAATCATTTTGTGTCAATGTGGATTGAATTTTTGCCTTTTTAATCAATGGAAGCGCAAAAAGGTAACTTCCTAATGTGTATATATATATATATATATATATATATATATATATATATATATATATATATATATATATATATATATATATATATAGTGGCTAAATTCTTCTGATTTTTTGAAAAAGCCGATCAATAATTTACTATTTTCTGAAAAACAACTAATATTATACTTATTCGCTGTTTTTTCAAAAATTGCAATTCTTAAGATCTCTGATATCATGAATTTATTAGTGAATTTTCTAAAATTTTGCCAATTTTTTTAATTTTTCAAAATTTTTATAATTTTTAGTTAATATATTTTGATAATTTTTCTATTTTTTTTTTTCCCAAATTTTGACCTGTTTCCCAAGTTTGTCGAATTTTGCAGGATTTTTTTCAAGCCGATGATATCATACAAAGAAATGACCCGATGATCAAGATCGTTGGAAAAAAATATAAAAAATAAAAAATCAAAGCTGCATGGCCAATAATGTCAATTACATTGAAAATGTCCCGATGAATGAGAAACTATAGGTGATTCCAACCATTGATCATGTAGATATGCATAACTATTTTAAGATAAATATATATATAGGACGATTCACTTAAAAAGGCAAGTCCCTATACCTTTTAATCACCGGAGAGGCCGATGGTATTATTTGTAAAGGACATCTAAGCACTTAGGCATAGGAGATAAAAAAAAGTATAATGTCTTTTTTACCCTTAATATAAAACCCCTATCTTTTTCTCTCTCCTCTTTCTCTAGTTGAACGACCTTTTACTTTCTCTCTCCTCTGGCTGAATGACCTTCCAACTTTCTTTCTCCCCTGGTCTTCACTTTCTCTCTCCTTTGGTTAAACGACCTTTTATTTTCTCTCTCCTCTGATATTTACTTTCTCTCTTCTCTGTTTGAACGACCTTCTATTTTCTCTCTCATAGTTTTCACTTTCTCTCTCCTCTGGTTGAATGACCTTTCAACTTCTCTCTTCTCTGGTTTTCACTTTCTCTCTCCTTTGGTTGAACAACCTTTCACTTTCTCCTATGTTTGAACGACCTTTCACTTTTTCTCTCCTTTGGTTTTCATTTTCTCTCTCCTCTCGTTGAACGACCTCTCAAATGAGAAGGAATGAAGCGGGTTTGGCCTCAGGGGCATTTTCGACATAGGGGGCCTTATGCGTATATGCATAAGGGCTCGTGGATGCTAAACGGTAGGGTAAATCCTCTTTAAACCCGTATTGAGGCACCCTCAACTATTTAAAAAAAAATATATAGATTTCGTGAAAATTTAGTTTGGGAGGCCTGATTCAATACTTTTCTCATATATATATATATATATATATATATATATATATATATATATATATCCATTGATTCTTTTTTATTGAATGGATATTTTTTCATCCTATCACATAGAATAATAAAGGTTAAGCATAAATTAGCAGAACTCATGTATATTGTAGGAAAACCTCAAATTATTCAGTCAAGATCGTTAGGAAGAAAAATCAAAAATAAAAAATCAAAGATGCATGGTCAATAATGTCAATCACATTGAACATGACCCGATGAATGTGAAACGATAGGTGATTCTAATCGTTGATCGTGCAAATATACATAATTATTTTAAGATATATATATATAAGAGAAAGGATTTCAAAATTTAGTACTTATTTGATTCCTTTTTATTGAAAGGATATTATTTCATTTTATCACATAGAACAATAATGGTTAAGTGTAAGTAAGTAAAACTCATATTTATTGTAGGAAAATTTTAAACTATTTAGACTTCATTAATGTGCAACAGAACGTAATTATCAAAATCTCAAATATAAAGACTTCATTTTAGTTGGGGTACCTATATTTGCACCCACGTATTCTTTGAAAGCGCCAAAGTCCCAGACCCCTCCAAAACCATTGAATGCTTTGGATAAGATAATGGAGATCGTGTTTCGGCCTAATATTCCACACAATAGATCTTGAGATCACGACTCACCTATTAGATGATCATTTTTTTACTATATATGTCACAGATTCCAAAATAAATGGCCTTTGAATCATATGACACACATCACGCTCAATTTATGATAAAAGTGGAATCATATTAACATATAATAATATAAATAATAAATAAAAATTAATAAGAATTAAAATAAAGGACAGTTATTTATACCTGTCTTTTCAGAACAACACACTCTTTCACACAACAAAACTATTGATTGCTTTGAATTGGACGATAGAGATCGTTTTTCATCCTAATAATCTGCATAACAGATCTTGAGATCATGCCACATCTATCATACGGTTAGATATTTATTCTAAGTGGCACACTTCCCAAAAAGTGACCATCTGACATGTGTGCTATGATCTTAAAATCTATTTTGTGGAAGATTGGGATGAAAAATGATCTCTATCATCTGATTCAAGGCTGTCAGCTTTTTTCCTTGTGAAAGAGTGTGTGCTCTTCACAGGAAAAATTGGTGCAAAGAGTGTCACTCTAAAAATAATTAATTGTTCAAAACTACAATATGGATGTTCTTTTATGTTAGTAATATCACACAATTTTCCATCAAATTTAAATGTATTCAAGCCAGGTGAACCAACTTCAAGCATATGCATCTTGCTTACGGTTTACCGCTTTAAGTTATATTGTGTTCATCTTATAGTCTCCAATCGTATACATTTTGTTTGAGCTTGAGCTGCATATTTTTTGTCTGCTTAGAATGAAATATAGAGACATAATAGATTTATTTAAACCATTTTTATTAAAATTGACATAATAGATCTATTGAGAAATAAGATATCTAACAAATATGATTTTTTCCTAAAATAATAAGTGTTAATTAATTTATTGATATATGTGAACACCCAACATTTATTTGGTATTCAATAATATATATTTATGCACCGGTTGAGTAATAGCTCAACTGTTATCTTCATCCTTTGTAGAAGCACAGATCGTGAATTCTAATCCCCACAGCTCCCGCCTTTCGTGTGGGTACCTTCCCAGTATGTTAGGCCAATAATGGATCCTCTATGCATTCAAGTTTGCACATGCACTACATTTGAGATGTCTATGTGGTTTGACATCCTAAAAAAAAAATGTATCAGTGCAACTCAATTGTAACTCTCTTTTCTATGAGTTGACATCAAGTGGATGAGCTAATGCACCTATGATAAAATGGTATTTTAATAAATTAAATATATAGAAGTTTAAACAGGAGTTCGTCCAATTTATAATGAAACGCAAAAATTATTTTTAAAAACAACTTTGTAGCGATTCATTCTCTAGATAAACGGCTCTTACATATATTGCACATGCATGATCGATTAGTGTATATATATATATATATATAGAAAAGAAGATATCAATGGCCTTGAGCATTGGATATTATAATCAGGTGCCAAGTGGCAGGCAACCAACATGGATCTAAGTGACTTACCTATAGTCAATGAGACTAAGAAATCTTTATCCCTTAATTTATATACAATAAGGAATAATTGGAGCTCAAATGCCTACTTTGTTTTTCCCTCTGTTTTTTATTACTCGTTTTATCTTTCTTGTTTGTGAGCCTCTCGCTCATCTGCTCCCCATTTTAATTCTTGATCAAAAAGTGTTAACGGCAGATCACAAACTCTCTTTGGTAGTTGGTTCTTCGTGATGCGCAGCATTAGGCTATCATTGCCCCTCTTTAGGCTAGGAAGTTATTAGCCATTTAGCCCTATTTTGAACTTATTTCAGATCCCAGAGTCTGCTGTATGCCGTTTTTAAGGGCTTTAGTTAATAAAGTCCTCACTCCTACTCTTTTACTTACGTGGATTCCGGAATGCGTGCCAGGTATTTACTTAGTTTACCACGTGGCTACATATCATCATACCAGGTGTAAAGCCTATGAATCTATTTGGCGTGTTCGAAGGCCCTCATCTTACCCGTTAAGTGGGGCAGGTGGGCCCATTGAGCATGAGCCACTTTGATGGCACGTTTTCCTATGCTTCTCTCCATCATGTAGCCTAAAAGGTTTACGAAGGGTTGGGCGGCCCAACTTGGGCCTCTAAGGCATTAGCCAAGTGTCACTGAAAACACGTTAATTCATATGGCAAATCAAACGCCTATATTCCTTGAAGGTGCCTATGTCTCTGTCACAAACAGGCTTGGCTCGGGTTTCAAGCTTTATTAGTTATTATTATATTTTTTTTAATTTTATATAAAAAAAAAATCGTCACATATAGAGAATGACATTTCCAATGAGGGAAAAGAAAATCTAAAGACATCTATTTATAAATATTTTAATTCCTAAAATTCCTTACAATTATAATTTGATAGTAATTTGAGGATTATTTGATAATTTGATTGTAAATTATTAATATTAATATAATAATAATAATAATCATTATTATATATATATATATATATATATATATAAGTTTTGCAGGTGTAATCAGTGTTGCTGGTGATATTAGGCTTAAGGATAGCATATATAGGGTTTTTTGGCATTTAGCCTCTTATGTTATTGTGAAATTGTACTCCGCCCGGATGTTAAGCGTATTTAGTTTTCACCCCTTTGACTCGTACTTTCTGTACATATGACCACCTACCGTGACATATCATTAATAAACGAGAGTTGTCTTAAAAATACTAGTTATACCCTTTTTTATCCGACTTTGACTGTTAGTCCTATCCTTTTTATTTTCAACACTGATTTTTTTTTTCTCAACTTCGGTTGCACATGCTTAAAATTGTTGATCGCTTTGAAGATGGGGATGGAGATTACTTTTCGCTACAATCTTTAATAAATCTTGAGATAATAGGCCTGCCATCAAGCAGCCAAATTTTAATTCACATGACATAGATCACGAAAAGTGATCCAAGACCCTCGTTTAATGCACGCCTATGATTGTGTTAGCTTTTTGGGTCGGCTACCACGTGGTATCAAATTCTAGCCCATGATGGTAGGCCCCTTATCTCAATATTAATTGAGAGGAAGATTGTGATAAAAAACGATCTGTGATTCAAAGTGATCAATGATACAAGCATGTGAAACCCGATTTGAGAAGAAAAAAAATATGTGATAAAACTCTACAAATTCTTAAAACCCACCTCGGCAAAAGGCAACAAGTCCAACCCGCTACGTCTTCTTCCCAAAACATATTGCTTGTATTACCCGTGGAGTATCTTGATTTCAAAACCTTAAACTCATTTTAAAGACCCCAAAATTACTTAACCCTTCATCGCTGATCTTTCTTGCCAAAAGCCCTCATTTGCATAAAGAAGACAAGAGCTTGGTGGAAGAAGTCCTGAGAGGTGTAGGATCAGATGATGAATTTCCGAGATGAAATGGATGGTGAGAGTTGGGTGTTGATTAAAAGGTTGGCTTCTTGTGCAAGGCCTAGGTTTGTCTAGATGGAGAGGATGGTGTTTAATAGAGAAGGGTATTTGTGGGTTTTGATGATTTGGGAGTGGAGTTGTTTTGCTTGGGATTTTAATTTGATGGATGGTAAGGGTTTTGTAGGAGAGGTTTTAGTTTAAACGTGTTAGTGGCGGGAGCTATTGAATTTGGAGAGATCCAAGCGATTTCAAGTGTGGCTGTGGGCTGTATAGATTGGAGTTTACATAGCTTACACTAAAATCATTTGTCATAGATAGCAGCCTGAAGAAGCCGCAGACTCTAGGCTGCTAAAGCTTCAGTGGGATTGCAAGTAATGAAATCTACAAGCCATAGAGGTTGAAGACGATGATTGGAAGATGAGGTTGATGATGTAGTTGGGTTTGTAAGTAATGAAGTTTACAGGCCATAGAGGTTAAAGATGGGTGTTGCAAGGTGAGGTTGGAGATGAAGTTGATGGTGGCAATATTAGTAATTTTCTCGGCTCAGTAAGGTGTTAAAGGTCTTTATATTCTCCTCTTAACGTCCGTCTTGCATTTAGCAACAATCAAAGGTGGTCAACTAAATAGAAGGGGTCATCCGTTCACTAAACTCCAGCCAGAGGGGCGGAGTACAATTTCGCAATAACATATATAAGAGGCTAATTACAAAAACTGTATATATATATATATATATATATATATATATATATATATATATATATATATATATATATATATATATATATATATATATTGCATAAAAATCTTAATTATGCAATGCATGAATGCTGCGTGTCAAAACCAAAAGTATTAATTTTTTAAAATGTCAACAAGAAAATTATAATGAACGGGCGGAAAATAACATACCAGTCAACAGATGCCTATATGGCGCGATATAAGTGGCTGCCCCAAATTGCAATATTGATCCCCATAGTGCCACGTTAGCACTCCGTTAAATGATTTGTCGTTTCCCCATCCACCATATAACATTATCCAATGTCAAATTTGCCTATATTTTGTTTTAACATCAAAATAATAGAATAAAAAAGGATATCAAATTCTCATACTTGAAAAGGAAATTAACATCTTTTAAATTGATTCTCAAAAATAGAGAAAAGAACGCATAAATCT
The DNA here is from genome assembly GCA_021018995.1 of Chloranthus sessilifolius. Classification (NCBI taxonomy): domain Eukaryota; kingdom Viridiplantae; phylum Streptophyta; class Magnoliopsida; order Chloranthales; family Chloranthaceae; genus Chloranthus; species Chloranthus sessilifolius. The sequence continues at coordinate 159,988,071 of CM037585.1, forward strand.
GAGTTTCTCTCTCGATTTGTATCACACTAGTTTGTGTACAGCAATAGCCATACACTTAAGTAAAAAGTATGTTACCAATTTTCATAGAAAGTGAACATTTTAATACACTCAAAATAGAAAAGCATAAACTCATAGGTAGTTCGAAAATCGAAACAACATTTCAAATAAAATTAATATAGGGTCAATAATTAAAGGAGAGCAAAGCAATTGATGTGTTGATAAGTGACACTTCAATTAAAAGAATCTCTTACAAAAATTAGAGTAAAACTTGCATTATGGTGTAAAGAGCTACAAATACAATTTTTTTGGGATCTCAGGTTTTTTTAGATTTTTTGAACTTTTTCGGTTCTCTCATTCTATGCAATGGATTTTCAATTTTCAACATAAAAACCGAAATCGAGTCAAACTAGAATCAGCTTGGTTCGGTCTGAATCGGGTTTCGGACCGGTTCTATTCTTGAAGTTTTCTGATCGAGTTCGGCCTTCAGGTCAAAACTCGCATCCCCAGCTACAAAGAAGGTACTAAAAGATAGAAGGTCATTTGAAATGTCATTTGAGAGAAGCGTAAGTATGGTAAAACAGGGCTTTGGATCGGGTGAGTAATAGCTGATCAATTGATATTCTCTTTCCTTGTGGAAGTAATAGGTCATGGGTTCTAATCTCCATGCCGGCTCCCGCCCTTTGTGTGAGTCTCCACCCTAACAGCAGTTCTTCCATGTGTGCAGCTTGTGTAGGCACGCATAGAGGTTAGCTATATCTATGCAGTTTGGCATCTTTAAACAAAAAAAAAAAAAAAAAAGAACTGTAGGGAGTTGGTTAGCTATCTATTCAAATTTGTGAGCAAAACATTCTAGGGTAAACACGCCCACCGAATCTTGTAAGACACCTATGCTAAAAACTATCCATTTTTTTAAACTAGATGATAAAGATCGATTTCGCTCTAATCTTCAACACAAGGGATGTTGAGATTATAGTGTATCAATGAGACGGTCAATTTTCAATTCCACATAGCACAAATCTAAAAAACATTGCGCTAAAATCATATGACGCATGCCACGCTCAAACGTGAATTTAGAGTTATATTTTTTGCATCTGTGTCATGTGGAACGGAAAATGGTTTGTCTGATAGGTGCACCATGATATCAAGATCCCTTGTGTAGATGATTGGAGTGAAAAACGATCTTCAGTGGCTGTTTCAAAGCAATCAATAGTTTTATATAAAATTATATATATAATTTTTTATATAAAATTTACAGTTCATTGATATTTTTTATATAAAATATCAATTTGTTAAGTATATGTTTGAGTTGGGTTCAAACTGAGAGTCACGGAAAGAGTATAGGAATCTCTATTTGCATCAATCAAAACTCTAAAAGCACCCATCCAGCCCAACGTGTAAATGATTTGATGGTGTGGGCAGGTGAAGTGCTTCTGAGGGTGCAAATAGAGTTACCGTAGAGCATATTGTTTGACCTTCTTACCCAACAGGGAACAGCAAAGCCGTTGAATTTGTCTGTAATGAGCGGGACGGCTTATTGCTGACAATACGCTGTATCTTAGCAAGGATCAAAATTTCGGGTTTCATTTCGATTTAGGAGGAGACCGAAACTGAAAATTTGAACCGAAATTTCGGCCGATAATATCAATTCCACACAATAATCTGACAGAAATTTCAATCCAAATTATCCTTTCGGTGAGGACCGAAACCGATAATTTGACCCAAAATTTCGGTCATTTCGACCGAAATTTTAATCCTTATCAATAGTGCAGTAAGTGGCTTTGACAGGACTATATATATATATATATATATATATATATATATATATATATATGAGTGATGATCAGTAACTCGAGTCAACAACAATTTTTTAAGACTCGGGCCCCTATTGGTTGACATTATCCTTCGACTTTTATATATATATATATATATATACGTGAGTGATGATCCTCTAACTCGTGTCAACTACAATTTTTTAAGACTTGGGCGCTTATGGGTTGAGCTTATCATCGAGTTATATATATATATATATATATATATATATATATAGGTTGAGCTTATCATCGAGTTATATATATATATATATATATATATATATATGTAAAAGTGATAATCTTCTAACTCAAGTCAACTATAATTTTTTAAGACTCGGATATCGGTTGACATCATCGATATATTTGAAATTTTGTTTTAATAAAATAATATATTTAATGATGGGTTCAAAAAAATCACTTCAACGGTAAAAAAAAATATAAAACAAATTTAACGCCTAACGAGTCACATCCTTGCAATTCTCTCTCTCTCCCACAAAAGGATAGGAGGTTGGCACATATTGGGTACGGGCATACTCATGTTTACACGTCATTACAAAAAAAAAATATGAGAAATTTATCTGACCGACCCTGTCAGATGTACCTTTTACTGCAGAGATCCTATAGTTTCACCTTTGCCCAAATCGACCAGCTCCAAGCCTAGTCACAATAAAAAGTTAAAATTACCCCTTTCTTTTAACATACAAAAGCATCGTTTTCTATCTTATTGTAATATACTCCTCATTGTAAACTGCCCAAGGATCTTTCTCAGCATAGAGATTTAATAGGAAGTTCTACTTCTAAGGTACACTTAAATCTAAACCGTAAGAAAAAAAAAAAGAGGATACACTTAGATCTATGTCATCTGACATTTACATTTTTTCTTCTTCTTTCTAAGGCATCTATTTTGAAATTATTTTTTTTCGATGTTAAAATCACAATCGATATCGACTATGAAAACAATCGACATCGACTGTTTACACAACCGATGGCAACTGTGTATACAGTCGCCATCGACTGTATAAAAAAATATTTTTGTTTTGTTTTTATTTTATTTTTTACAGTCGGCATCGACTGTTTACACAATCGAAAGTGACTTGTATACAGTCGCCATCGACTGTATAAATTTTATTTTATTTTTTTTAACAGTCAGCATGACTGTTTAAACAATTGATGGCGACTGTGTATAGAGTCGCTATCGACTGTATAATATATATATTATTTACAGTCGGCATCGATTGTTTAAACAATCGATGGCGATTAATATCTGATCGGCATCATATTTACCTGTCGATGGCGATTTATTATATCTGATTATTTTATTTTTATTTTATTATTATTATTTTTTCATAACAGTCGGCATCGACTGTTTACACAATCGATGGCGACTGTGTATACAGTCACCATCGACTGTATAAATTATTTATTTATTTATTTTTAAACCTTTTTTTTTTACAGTCGACATCGACTATTTATACAGTCGGCACCGACTATTGTCGGCATCAACTGTTTAAAATTATTATTATATTTTTTTTTTAAGAGGCGATATTGCCTTACAAAGGTGTATCTGGGTTGATCCAAATAGCAGATCGGAATAGATTGGATTGAAGAAAAGACGCCGTCACCTTCATCACCTCTGATTTTTAGAAACTGTAGCAGATTAAAATGAGCAAGAAGATTATGCTTTTGTGCGTTAAAGAAAGGGGGTAATTTGGACTTTTTGTTATCCTTAGAGTCGGCTAGACTTCCAGCTGGTCGATTTGGGTAAATGTGAAACTATAGGGTCTATGCAATAAAAGGTACATCTGACAGGGTCGGTCAGGTAAATTTCCCAAAAAATATTGACCAATCCCTAGCAATTACATTTAGGTTAACCTCCCTCTTTATATCCCTATGAAATGCAACGTCCAATTAATTAAATAATACTAAGGTTGTCAAGGGGTTCAAGTCAAACCTATACAAGATTCAAACCTAGTTCACGTCTTTTACCAATCGCACCCTTATACTTAACAAATCATGGGCCCGGCATGAGCCATCCAACTTGACCCTGTTGTTGATGATGCATCTGGCTCGATCTTTAGGTTAGGTCGGGTTGGATATAAGGCATGTGACATAGCCTTAGGCTCGAATCGGGCAAATATTGGGTTGGGTCAATTGAACCCAACTCGATATTTTATATAAAAAATGAATGAGACCTTCCACTTAGGAAAGAGTGAGACAAAAAATTCATATATTATACCAAATTAATTCATCGAGACTTTCTACTTAGGAAAGAGTGCATGCCCTTAAATTGTTTCTAAATATGAACAAAGTTAATGATAAAAGGACAAAGTAAACAAAATACAAGCTTATATCGACTTAAATCATTTCTCAACAAATCAACAATCTTAGCTTGGGTCGGACAAAAAACGGTAGTTAGTATCAACAATCATTGCAATTCCCTTTTTTACACAAGTACCCATGTTATGACTAGTTAATCCACAAGTTTTGCATGTTCTTGTTCCCATTTTCATAGTTTATTTAGGTTTTTCTCGTATTCGAGTTTCTTTCTATTGGTTGGAGGGCACTCTTCTGTATTCGAATGGTAAGGATCTCGCACAGATGATAGCTTATCTGTATGAGTTACTTCATTTTCTTCTACGATTTTGATCTTAAGTGTTTTCAGTTGTTGTGCCCGCTCTACAACTTGTAGGTTCCAAAATTTTATCATTCATGGAAACAATACTTTACAGCAACTCTTCTAATTTCCTTAATGCTACATTGCAACTCTCACTAGTTCGGGCTTACTTTTGCTGCAATTTTTACAGTTCGTTGACATATATCATTATAACGTATAAACTTTGATTCATGTACATTACTTGGAATTTCAATCCGACATTAACATTTCTCCAACGCAATCCTACTTTTGGCATCTCTTGTCCAACGCTTCATGATATACTTATTTCAGATGTAGCTCGTGATGTAAAGACTTAATGCATGACGGCAAAGTATTCCAGTGAATTCAAACATTCGACAAGTACAACTTACTTTAATGTCAGCCTCACTAAATATAACAGTGCGTGTCATATTGTCCTTGCCAAATTTTGTGACCAAATATGTACCGATTGCATCATTAACTTTCGTCACATAATAACTAGTGCTTTCAATTACTTCAACTTGAAATTTATTTAAAATGTATATCGTGAAAATAAGTGATGCATGTTCATCTAAAGGTGGTCTTATTTTTAAGATTGATTGTGTGTACATTGTCTCAAAATCTGCAGTGTTTTCCTTATCACACTGATTATGTAAAGCTATATTATATTGATCAACAAATTTTCGTAAAGTTGTACGTGCACTCACATATCCATAAAAAAAGTTGTTAATGCTTTCACTTGATTGTGTCATAGGCATCCCAGCAAAAAAAGTGTCTTTTAAGTAGACTGGAATCCATTGTTGACGATCTTCATATAATGTGTTAAGCCACTAATTTTCTGTAAGATCATATTTGTCCATAATCAACTTTCATATTGACTCAAACTCCTCTTTTGTGCCATCTTTAAAGATGCATTCTTCAAAATCTTCATATTTATGACATACTCGACCAAGATTTTCATTCACTTTTTTATAGATATGTCACAAACAAAGCCTATGACAAGTGTTTGAGAATACTATTGATATTGCTGATTTCATTACTCTATCTTGACCGGCAATTATGAATGGAAGACAATGCACCTTGCTTGGAGTAACTAGTTGGTAGTTATGAATCTTTTCAATACTAAGTCCCTACCTATTTCAAATTATCCTTTCTATAAACTTTCAACATTGTGACCGGTCTCTCCTCATGAACTTCACATGCATCATTTGATTTGAACCCTACTTTGGAGCACATAAGTACTACTTGAATAGCTTTAAAATCTTTCATTGAACGACGAGAAGACCCCACACGAATGTTGAAACCTAATTTATGTGCATAATTATTATAATATTCTTTTGCATGGTCCTTTTATTTAAACTTCATATCTATACACGGTTCTAAGTTTTCAATTTGAATGAAATTATTTGTCGACACATTCTCCTCGACCAAGTTATATTCGGCATTCACTGACATATTATTATTCATCATCTGTTAGAGAAAACTTATTGTTAACAATTAAGACATAGAGAGAAAGAGTATGATTGACATCCTAATTTTGTTAATAAATAAAATTTGGCACCCATTGGTATACTCATTTTTTAATAAAATGATAGTATGTCTTCTACATATGCTCATTTTAAAAAGCATTTCCTACTTCAAGTCACTACAAAAATGATTATTGGTACGAGATTGGTATTGTTATTGAAGATTCTATATTTAACGCGAGAGGTTTCGCCAATCAATTGTATTGGCATTATTGAATTAGAAGTTGGAAATCATTTTTTGTCCCAATCTTCTGTTCAATATATCTTGAGATCATGGCCAACCTACCAAACGGGCAGATCTTTATTTCATGTTGCACACATCCTCGAATGTATCTGGGAATTTCTTTCACTGTATACCATGATCACGATAACTTTTAGAGATGTAATTAAGTGAAATCAACGTTTGATTGTATGATAGGTGGGTAATGAAGTCGAGATCAATTTCGTAGAAGGTTGGGACTAAAAATGATTTCCCCCATTTAATTCACGACAATCAACTATTTAACTGCGGAAACCGAACCTCATGACTACAAAGATTGAATATTCAGCTGTAAATATCAGAACCCATTTTTTTTTTCCAATCTACATACTATAAGATTTTGTCTCGTAGTGTTGAAGTCAAATGTCCAAAACAAAACATGATGACTCTTTTATTATATAAAAGAGAAAAATATAGTGGGTTTCATCTATTCATTGAAGTTAGATAAGGAGAAAGTGAGAAAATAACAAATATGTATATATATGTGGAATAAATGTAGCCATAGCCAACCCTTTCATTGACAACCATCTCGTCAATATATATGGGTTTCTTGATCTATTATTAAAAAAAAATCAGATGAGAAAACAATGGTGATGATGATGCGAGGCTATACAACAATACAAACTCATACAAAAAAATTATTATCAAAGAAGAATATGGGTGAAATCAAACTAGAGGCGTTTTACACCTTTTCAATAAATAAAAAAGAATAATCTAAACTCATTAATGCTTTGATTGCATTGTGGTTTTATTTTACCTCTAACCATAGTTTTTCTTCTTCCCTAGTTGCCTGAAACAAAGAGAGAGAGAGAGAGAGAGAGAGAGAGAGCTACGGCTGGAGCAAGGGTTGAAATATCAGATTTTCGATACGTATCATCCTGAAGTTTAGGACGATACGTATCGTGTATCGTCCGATACATTCAATGTATCAGCGATACATTCAATGTATCGTTTCAATACAATTTTTTTTTTCTTCAAAAAATCTAAAAAATCAAATTATTGTCTGTATCGGCTGATACGGACGATACATATCGTTCGTATCGTTCGATACGTATCGCGTATCATTCGATACATTCAATGTATTGGCGATACATTGAATGTATCGTTTTGATACTTAAAAAAAAAAAAAAAAAATTCATAAATCAAATTATCGGACGATAATTTAAAATTATCACTCGATAATTTGAATGTATCGTCCGATACGGGCGATACATTACCTGTATCGAACGATAATTATCCTATTTTTTAGGGGGTACGATACATAGGCAATGTATCGTACTGCCCAGGTCCAAAACCAATACGTATCGGGCAATACGTATCGGTATCGAACGATTTTTTGACCCATGGGCTGGAGACATATATCTTACATCTGTCAAGGAAAAGGGATTGTACTTGTACCTTCTAATCAAATGTGTTGTACTTGTATCTTTTGACAGAGTCACTCTAATGACCGGTCCTAAGCTTTCTTTTACTTTACCATATAAAAATAATTTCTTAAAGGATGATGTGGACCAATAAGGACTCGAGTATGGAAAACCCCTTGGGCGTAGAGATTTCTCTACACCCTGCTCTATGAAAGACATGTGGCATGAGACCCACTTTACTTAAGAAAGTACCGGACTTACTTTTTCAGGTCTATTTTACTCAAAATGTGGAACCCTGGTAGCCAAGCATTGACAGCCCGGGAGAGAAGTGTTGGCACCTCAATAAAGAAGCACTGACACCCCGGTAGTGATGCGAAGCGCTGACACTCTGAGAGAAAAGCACTGACACTTTGATAGCGAGGCGCTAACACCCAGATAAAGAAGCGCTGACAGTCCGAGAGATAATCGCTGACACCCCGTGAGAGAAGCGATTGACCCTCAGATAGCGAGGTGCTGACACCTCGGTACGGAAGCTCTAACACTCAAGCAATGAAGCACTGACACCCTTTTAATGGCAAAGAGATGGGTTGGTGGGGTTCTGACACCCACGTGGTCAGGCGCAGGATATTTCAAAAAGATTATCTACTTTTTTTAAAATGAAGGAGACCCTAGTTAAAACATGATTAAATGATTATAAAGCAATATCGATCACTTTACAAAAGGCACTACGGGTCACCCCTATATTAATAAGCGCATAGTTTTGTGCCTCTCTCTCTCTCTCTCTCTCTCTCTATATATATATATATATATATATATATATGCAGAGAGAGAGAGTCATGACCCAGAATCCTTACCCAATCTCAGGGCCTAGATTTATGTGTTATGACACTACACGCTTGTCAAGACAATAAGCGGATATATGCATAACTCATAAATCGACATAGAATATGGATTGGGACATTTTAATATTATATTTAATGACTTATAAATGAGCAAAAAATATAAACATCAATTAATAAGGTGAAATCCCAATCATGCATCTAAGACATAAGGTAAAACAAAATTCACGTAGGGTTAAATGATCTCAAATGAAAACTCACAAAAATATCAAATGATTAGAATATGTCTCTCAAAGAAATAAAGTCTAGAGCAAAAGGGCTCTCAAGGCTCGTAGAAATCTGCTGGATCTACGCTCTCATCCTGGTGGTATCCAACGACCTCATCTACGCATGCTGCCTCTAGCACAATTGTCTCTACGTCATCATAAGCAGGATGATCAGAATCTTCACCTGATACTGTTAGATTTGGGAGGAGATGAGTTTACTCAGTCGCGTAAACTCAGTGGGTTGTACAACCGATCCACCATAATATTCCAAGGTGATTGTGTGTCTAATCGCTTGAGTTGTGGTGCATTTTAAATTTTAAACTAACCAGCCTTAAATTTTTTTAATAATTTCTATGATTCTCATAACATGTCAAAACAAAATTGAAAAACATAATATATAAAAGAATATGCATGATGCTTCTATTTCTTATATCTTTTCCTATTTATCTCATTAACTTATCATATGTGATATATCGGAAGTGTTATTATTACTCCATACGCTTACACAATGTATTTCGTATCTTAATTATCTAACTTAAACGACCTTTGGCAGGGCCGCTGCTCGAGCCTATCATGCGAAGTCTATGTGTAGATAATTACCCAACCTCCATATCATAACATAAACCACCATTCAACCAGATGAGTTTTTTAGCATAGTAATAATAATGCTCCCTTAGTTTGAGACAAAGCTAATATATTGTCCTTAAGACCCGTCTCGGCTACAGACGCTGGACCTTTACAGTGGCTCGTAAAGTATGACACGTATAAAACTTAATTTATATTAAACTGACTTTCACAACATGTCTTAATATATCTTATTATTATTCGGTTCTTGGCTTAAGTCATCGCCCTGATTTTATTCTTGACTACGTATCGTCGTCCCCATATCATTTATTCAATGGGCGCTATGTATCATCATCCCTATTTCATATCATTTATCCCATCTCAGCTATAGACGTTAAACACTTAAGGTGACTCATAAGGTATGGCATGTGTAGAACTTAATTCATGTTCAGCTGGCTTTCACAGCAAATCTTAACATATTTTATCATTATTTGGTTATGTGCTTAAGCCCCCGCCTTGATTTTATTCCTAACATGGGTGCTTTGTATCATCGTCCTCATATCATTTATCCAATGGGCGCTACGTATCGTCGTCCCAATTTCATATTTGTGTGGACTTAAGTCTTCACTTTCTTAACATCTTATATCTTAACATATTTATTTCTCATCTTTGTTTAAAACTTAATTATAATGGGTCACAGCGCAATAGACTTCACTAAACACGCTTTACAAAGGATGGGTTCCGTAGTAACCTTGATATACTTTATATGACATCCCATACTACTATAGAGGAATTACATCAGTACATGGACGCCTATATTTCAAGTTCCACGTGACAGTGAAAGAAAATTTCATTGTAACGAAGGCTTATATCATGTGTCATGCCTCAAGTCATAACTTATCGTGCTTATGCCCTATTATAATTTTATATATGATGCATGTCATATGATGATAGTGAAACATATATCAGAAAGAAAACTACATCATAGATCCTAAGCATTGTATAAATATATGAAAAATTAATATGAGGCATGAATCATGAAGTATTGAGTAAAACAGTGAATAAGAAATGTTTGACTATATTTATTTTATGATTGAATCTATTTAATCTTTAATGAGGTGTGATCGTGTCTATGAAACTTGGTAATTGATCGGTGCAACGATCAGATTTGTTTTGAACTTTAAAAGGCATACCAATATGAATATATAATGAGTGCAATCTTAATATAAGCGTAATGAAAAGTTTAAGTTTTGACTTCACAGATAGCATCGAAATTCTAAAATTTATATATAATTATAAATATTATATCGAAGCGACAAAAATTGATATATAATACGTAGTTTTGGACAACTATGCACAAAGATATAGCGATTTCAAGTTCAACTTATAATGACCAATCATAGATCACGATTTTATGAGAAGAGGCTACAATTGAACGTGACTGTGCACAAAGGGGTCACAATTGCTTACACAGTGTCACGATTTGAATGAACAACGTCACGATTTGAGTGAACAGTGTCACGATTGAGAGATTAATGCCACTATTTGAGTGAACAGTGTCATGATTTGAATCATAACTGTCATAAATGGCTATTTCGATCAATTGTGGTTGAATTTTTCATGCATAGTTCAAGATTTCCAACTGCTATCTGAGTTCTCTTTCTTACGTTTAAATTTAGGGTTTCTTTATTTATTTGAAAAAAGATTGAATAATTTAAGATTGATTGAGAGGCACTCACCTGTTGAAGCATGAATCGATCCCTGCGATGTTTTGGTTTGACAGAGATCGGATTCGATGAACAATTTGCTCAAACCCTTTTTACGAAAAAAAATTTCTTACGATCAAATCGTCGCAACGATGAAGATCCTTGATGAGGGAGATTAGGCTTCAAAATAGGATGCACGGGTCACCGATAAGATTGGAATCCGCTGTATAGTTTGGTCTTGAAATCCGATAGTGATGGAGATCCAACGTGGAGGGTGTAGAAGATGGGGTTGCTGGAACTTTTGTAAAGAAGAGAAACAAAGAGAGAGAGAGAGAGAGAGAGAGAGAGACGAATGAGAGGGAAAATGGTGTATAAATTTGTAAATCTCTCTAGGTTTTATATTTATAAAGAAAAGAAGGAATTAGGAAAAAAGCCCCAAACAACAAATTAATCCTTGCTAAAGGAGTGAGAGTCCTTTTAGAATTTTAGTTGCTTACCAAAAGAAATCTTATGAATATTAGGATTAAAACTTGGCTTTGTTGTTTAAGGTAACACAACTTTTAGAAATTCGGTTACTATTTTTGTGTAGCTCGGTTCTTAATTAAAAATTTCTAAATTTATATTATGTGGGTCATGATATGGTGTGTGCTTAAGAATCGAGTCTTGGTGCTTCACCCATCTATTACCATTAAACGTCAAAAAGACCCGGGTGATAACAGAGAGAGAGAGAGAGAGGGAGGTTCCCGACTATGCATCTAGATGTAAAGATCATCCCTCTATTTACACTAGTTGGCATCATGTGATATATGTCATGAGGATCAAGTGTTACTTGTTGATAGAAATTTTGGTATTGATAATGGCTCCAAGGCACGTAGTTCACTACGCTATCTTAAAGACAATAGACGCCCCACACTCCGTCGGATAAACAAAGATGCAATAGGGCTCCTAGCGAATCTGCATTAAGGATACAACAGAGTCCGGTCTTGCCAAAAATCGTATGTTCTTTTATAGATTGCACTTTCTAGAGAAAGTAACTGCCACACAGATTTTCTGATATACAAAGATTCTTAAAAAAATAAGAATTGTAAGAGAAAAAGAAGATAAATAGATATTATTTATGTTGTGTCATGTATGTCTTTTATTTTTAACAGATGTCTTATCTCCAGGGGCGAATGCATTTATGGGCGACGGGGGGAGCCAGCCTGCACTGACTTAAGAAAAAAGCCTCCTGAATTTTGCCTTGGGTACCTCTATTTGTACCCATGTCACATCTGAAATTACCCACGTCCTAAACCCCTGGAAGACCATTGATTGGTTCAGATCAATGATGAAAATAGTGTTTCAGACCAACATTTTACATAATAGATCTTGAGATCATGGCTCACCTATCATACGGTAAATTTTTTATTCCATATGTCACTGATCTCCAAAAAATGGCCTTAAATTGATATTTGGGCGTGATGTCTGACATATGATTCAAAGACCATTTTTGGGGGAGTTTGTGATACCTGGAATAAAAACTGACCGTCTGATATGTACGCCATGATCTCAACATCTCTTGTGTGGAATATCAGGATGAAACATGACCTCCATCATCTAATCCGATTTAATTAATGTTTATCAAGGGGTCTAGGATGTGGGCGCAAACAATAGTACCCATTTTGCTTTTCTTATAGAATAAAAGATTTCTATTTTGCAATAATGTGGGGTCCACTTTCTGGAACTTTTCTAAAGATAAAATTGAATAAAATTTAGCTGACTTTATTTTCGCCCAAGATTGGAGCTCAAATCTAAGGTGACTAATGTATTTGCAATCCTTAAAATGGAAAATTCTTTCCTCTCAACTCAAGTTTTGCATGCAACAACCATTTGACTGTTTTGAATTTGATGATAAAAATAGGTTTTAAGCCTAATTTTTCACACAAAAGATCTTGAGACCATAGACTTGCCATCAATTGTTAGTTTTCTCTATGTGGCACACATCCCAAAATGTAGCGCTAATTTAGTGTAATGTGTGCCTCATTGCTTTTTAGTCACTTTATTAAGATTTGTGCAACTTAAAATAAAAAAAATTGACCGTCAGATGGTACGCCCATAGTCTCAAGATCCTTTGTGTGGAAGATTGAAGTGAAAAATGAACTCCATCGTCTAAGTCAAATCAATCAATTGTTGATGATCAAAAGATCGTATGAAAAAAATTAAATGCAATAATCAAAAGATCATATATAGGAAAGACCATCTAAGCCATCAGATTTGAAAGCCATGACAAAAAAAATCCTATGCTGAAAAAATTGGCACGAAACACGATTTTTATGATAATATATATTTTAATATTTTTTTAAATTATAAATATTTATATTTATATATTTTTTAATCCCAACAATTTTTTCGAAAGTTATTCCGAAATGAATTGAAATTAAATCTAATTCATCTTGCGCTCCGCCTAAATAAAAATTCTAATCCTGGTTCCCCCATTGCTTATCTCTATTTATGTAGAAATTCTAAATCATTGTGTCTTTTCAAGTTATGATGAAAAGATTTCAGATTGGTGTCTTTTCACACTAATATATATAACAACGATAATCTAGATAAGATTGATCAAGTGAAATAAAAAATTTGTATACGATACGATACATATCTATCATTGAAAATAAGGTCAAAGGGGCCTAAATTGGATGAACCTGTTTTGTGAGGCATTATAGCGTCTTTCACTCATTCAAAAAAATTCTAAAAAATAAATTCTTTCAAAATCATATGCCCCATAGTTGATCAACCTAAAACGTATGTTGTTTTGAATTCATCATATCACGTGACATATTTATCATCAAAAATATGGTTAAAGGAGCGTAATATTCGATGAATCAGTTTGTGAAGCGTCATAATACCTTTGACCCATTCAAAAAATAGTCTAAAAATTAAATTCTTTTAAAATGGCATGTCTCATGATTGATCAATAAAAACATGTATTGTTTTTAATTGATCATGGCACGTGGCATATAATCTAGCATCCAAGCCACCCGTACTCTGGATGCATCATCCTTATAAATGTATATGACAATTCATGAACATCTGAAAGTCTGCGGCTGCACAGTTTCCTTGTTTCTCGCTAAGCTTGTGATGTGCAAAGATCATCAAAGTGATGAGATTAAGAAAAATTAAAATCAATGGACCTCAAACAGCAACGGACGGCCCTACCTGTATGGTTGGGACCTACTTTGCATGCATCGTGCCACGTATGCTAACCGTTATCAATACCATGCAATATTGTATTCTAATAATTACGAAAATTTTTAAAATATTGTAAATCTTAATACTCTTGTAGAAGATTACTGCCGCGTACATCGCATTTACAAACACCCATATCTGACTCTGGGATCTGGAGTCGAAAGTAGAAACCATAGTTCAAAATTTCGGCCGATTATTCAAGTTATTGGCCGAATCGTTTCGGCTTCGGTCCCCATCAAAATGATAATTTAAATTAAAATTTCGGTCCAAATATGGGTGGGGGAAAAATTATGGGCCGAAATTTTGGTTCAAATTTTCGGACTGAAACAGAAAACGAAACCGATCCTCGCTCGAAACCCCGTTGTTCCAAAGTCTAAGCTGTGAATGACAATAATACCCTCAAATTCTTCCACTAAACACGTGCACGCCCTTTGGACGTTGGCGCGTTCACAGAGGTCACGCAAAATCCACCAGCAGCACCTCTTTACTTCGTATAAATACCCTACCACCTCCTACCCTTTCTCCTATCAACCAGTCTACCACTCATAAAGAGAAAGAGACACAGAGAACCAATAACCAGAGCCAACGCCATGGTAAACATAACCTCTATTAAAGTAGCTTCAAATGGCGCATGGCAAGGCGACAACCCATTAAACTTCGCCTTCCCCCTCCTCCTAATACAAACCACTATAGTCCTCTTCCTCAGCCGCACTCTCGCCTTCCTCCTCAAACCCCTCCGTCAACCCAAAGTCATCGCAGAAATCATCGTAAGTTCAATCTTTCTCACTATATTTATCATAATCTCTCAAAACAAAAGTGACCAATTTCATGTTTTTTCGTTTTACAGGGCGGAATTCTCCTCGGCCCCTCAGCTCTTGGCCGAAACAAAGATTACATGCAGAAAATTTTTCCTCCGTGGAGCACACCTATACTTGAAACAGTCGCCAGCATAGGCCTCCTCTTCTTCCTCTTCCTCGTCGGGCTCGAACTCGACCTTAACTCCATCCGACGAAGTGGCCGGAGAGCCTTCGGAATCGCCGCTGCGGGAATCTGCCTCCCTTTCGTCTGTGGCATAGGCGTCGCCTTCGTTCTCAGAAACACCATCTCCGGCGCCGACAAGGTGGGCTACGGCCAGTTCCTCGTCTTCATGGGCGTGGCCCTCTCGATCACTGCTTTTCCGGTCCTCGCGCGCATTTTAGCAGAGCTCAAGCTTCTAACCACACCCGTCGGAGAGACCGCCATGGCAGCGGCCGCCTTCAACGACGTCGCCGCCTGGGTTCTGCTGGCGCTCGCGATTGCACTCGCCGGAAATGGGAACGCCGGTGACCACAAGAGCCCCTTGATCTCCATCTACGTTTTACTTTCCGGAGTAGCTTTCGTCATTTTCATGATGTTTGCAGTTCGTCCAGCAATGGCGTGGATTTCCCGGCGATCATCCCCGGAAGGTGGCACCATCGACGAGGCGTATATAACTCTGACGCTCGCCGGAGTTTTGGTATCGGGTTTTATGACCGATCTTATTGGAATACATTCAATATTTGGAGCGTTTATTTTCGGCCTTACGATACCGAAAGAAGGGGAATTCAGCGGGAGGCTTATAGAGAGGATCGAGGATTTCGTAACGGGTTTGTTGTTACCGCTATACTTCGCATCGAGCGGGTTAAAGACGGACGTGACTAAAATACGCGGGGCGGAAGCGTGGGGGCTTCTGGTATTGGTGATAACTACGGCTTGTGTGGGGAAGATTTTAGGGACGTTCGTGGCGGCGATTTTAAGCAAGGTTCCGGCGAGGGAGGCATTGACGTTGGGTCTTTTGATGAATACAAAGGGATTGGTGGAGCTCATCGTTTTAAATATTGGCAGGGAGAAAAAGGTAGTTACTTACACGTGCCAGTGCATTTTAGACTATAGCCTTATTATGAATCTAACCTGCGCTATGGGTGACCGTCACCGTAGAGCGGTTTCGAATCTTTTGAACACCTGAGAATCTCAGATTCTCGAGAATCTAGGCTTCACAACTTTGTTGTCATGCATCAAAATCCGTGAAGTTGAAAATATGCACATGTCTCACCACTCTTAACGGCTCCCAGTGTCCATTATTCACAAGGGACGGGCTCTCCTGACCGTAGTTTTAACACCAATTTGGTGTTAAAATGATCTCACACCATTAATAGTTATGTATATGGGTAATATCGCGGACGGAAACGGAAGACCGTTCAACGGACTGCTTATGTGATGAACTATTATCAGGCAAAGTGCAGGCGCTGATGGGTCGCCCGCAATTGGCTGCAGGTGCAGTGAGGCCCAAACAATGAAGGGCTGAGTAGCCAGGCGGCTGACATCGTGCCATGTCAGCCGCCTGCATTTTGCCGGTACAAATCTGCCTACCGTTTACAATTTTTCCGACTTCATAGGTGTATGCAACCGGAGTGACTTTCTTTAGAATCATTCCCGTTTTACACAGTAATCTGTGACTCAAAGACTTCATTAACTCAATTATAATTAATTAAACCGTTCGGCCGTGAGGTTTGTGAAGTCTAATTTTCACGAGGATCTTACGATTTTCAACGTGGGTACGTGGACTGTTCAAATAGAGTTATTGTTATCCTTTGTTTTTTCAAACGCTAAAATTCAGACGCTAGAGATCTGTTTTTGAATTTTATTTATTTTAATATTATCTATGAATATATATATATATTATTTTTCACTTTCCCACAGAATTTTCTGTAATGCCGGAACTTTTAGTCTCCAAATTTTTTCTGTCATTATATATTTTCAAAATGTCTACTTTGTTTGTGGTCATAGATGATTTTCAAATGGGACCAACTCTCCTAACCATCATTTAAGCATCAAAATAGTGTTTAAATGAATTTACACCATCAAGAATCTAAAATGTAGGTGATCTAAATGGTGAAAGTGATAATATCAACAATTGTTTTCAATTTTAATGGTTGATATTAAAGTTCATCTATCGAATGAGTCACATCCACTTTTCAGCTTGTTTTAATGGTATGAGATAAAATGTCAGGTGATCCACATAAAAAAAAAATGATAAATCACATTTCAATAGTGTGAGATAAAATGTTAAGTTAAAATTTATATCAGATACTCACAATTTGGCTCATATCACTTTAAGATGTAATTCCAAGGAAGGGGTTCATGATTCATCTATTGGTTTCCCTTATATATATATATATATATATATATATATATATATATATATATATATATATTTATTTGGCACTATAGGAGAAGTCGGGTCGCTTTGTTCTTCCTATTTGTTTTGTTTTTCAAAGATCTAGACTTTGAGGGTATCAGAAGTTTCTATTTTTTTGGAGGCTTTCTTAAATTGTTTTATGTAGCTTTCAGCATATGTGACGGCAAGTCTGCAACGTTTGTTAAATCTAGAATTTGGACCGACTACATGTTTCTTAAATCTAGATTTGGACTGACTACAATTTTATTTATTTTTTTAATTTAATGCTGTTAAAAGCTGTTGTTTGTTGATTTTCAGAGACCCTGACATCTATAAAAGTCAACTATATTGATAAATAAAGAATCATTTAACAAGCTTGATAATCTTATAATGCTGGTCACACCCACTAACTTTGGCCCGATGGTGTTATATGGAGGACAAATTTTATGTAGAAAAAATGCAGGCGACTGATGTAATGCGATGCAATTAACTGTAGTGCGGTGGGACTCAATTAATATAGGTTGGTTCAGCCGGTCACATTGCATCACATCAGTCGCCTGCATTTTGTCCACGACAAATCTGTCCTAAGTTTATAATTTTTTAACCTTGGCCTGATTAATAAGATAAATAAAATTTCATCATCCCACCTTTTAGCTATATAATGCCTCGTGACAGATAACTTTTACTAATCTAAATTTTCGAAGATACACTTTGGGTACCTCTATTTGTGCGAAACAACTAAAGAAGGCGGGCTACGGGACATCGTTTAGCAGTGTTTTCAGCAATCAGGTGGATGCAAATAAAGGTACCCATAAACTTTATATATTCAAATTTAATTAGAGGTGTAACCTGCTAAAGTGTAACCCAGTAAGGTGAGAGCTCACGTCATTTAGTCCTAAGATGAAGCTAGCAGTCACCGTCTCACATTAAATTTGAATATTTAAAGCTTAAAGCATAGGACTAACATGACAGCTCTCATAACACTTTGGATGATTTTTTATGTGCACACAACGCTGCTGATGTGGCACAATGTAATTGGCTGCAATTGCGGTGGGCTTAATTAATGTAGGTTTGTGCAAGTCAGTCAGCCGCCTGAATTAATTTATCCTATGTTTATAATTTTTCTAACTCTTTTCCTATTAAAGGTCACGGCTATTAACAGCTTTCCGGCTGGGTGAAAAGGACTCATTCGTCCTTTTCTAACTCTTTTCCCAAACTCGGTCATCCCCCTGTATTTTGTGCTCAACAAATCTGTCCTTAGTTTATAATTTTCCCAACTCTTAAACCGACTTCTCACACTTCAAAATGTTTAACTGCCTTGAATCCGAAAAACGAACTCATTTATTTCACAAAACTGATATTTAGATCATTGATCTCGGTTGCACGCATGCTTAAAAGTGATCGCATTACACTTTTTCATCGTATGCTCACAACCATTATTTGGTAACCCATGATCTAAAGATCCATTATGTGAAACATTTGGGAGAAAAATGACTTTCATCTTCTGATCTAAGACATTCAACGATTTTAAGGTGCAAAAGCCTTGGTTGCCTGTTTCGATTGCAAATACCAGTACCCTATTCTACCACCAGCATTTTTTTTCATTTCATTAGGTTGCCTTTATTTGCATCAAATCAAAATTTTGAAAGCACCCCACCTAGGGTAAATGGTTTGAGAGGCTGCTTTTACGGTTTTGTGGTGCAAAATAGAGCTACTCTTTTCATCGTTCTCTTCATGGGACCATGGAGGCGCACTTATAAGATGACTTTTCTTGACTTCTATCTTCTTCATCTGATGAATCAGGTCCTCAATGATGAGATATTTGCCATCCTCGTCCTCATGGCCCTCTTCACCACCTTTATGACAACGCCAATGGTCATGGCCATTTACAAACCTGGCCGCGGCGGCTCCTCAAACTACAACCGCCGAAAACTACAAATCCAATCGCCCGAGGACGAAAACACGAAGGAGCTCCGCATCCTAGCCTGCCTCCACGGCCCCAGCAACGTTCCCTCTTTAATAAACCTAATCGAAATGGTACGCGGCACCCGAAATGGCCCTCTCAAGCTCTATATAATGCACCTCGTCGAGCTCACGGAGCGCTCCTCCTCCATAGCTTTGGTCCTCCGCGCGCGAAGAAACGGGTTGCCATTCCGAAACCCGCTCAAGAAAGAGACGCGCGACCAAGTGGCGTCCGCTTTCGAGGCCTACGGGCAACTCGGCCGAGTCACTGTGCGGCCCATGAAAGCTATCTCATCTTTGACCAGCATGCATGAGGACGTGTGCAGCGTTGCCGAGGAGAAGAAGGTGGCGATGGTTATATTGCCTTTTCATAAGCAAGGGAAGAGAGGGGAAGGGGACGTGGAAATGGAGAACTTGGGGCATGGTTGGAGGATGGTGAACCAGCGGGTGCTGAAGGGGGCGCCGTGCTCGGTGGGCGTGTTGGTGGACCGTGGGATAAGTGGGGGTGAGCAGATGGGGTCGGCGGAAGTTGGTCATGGGGTGTGTGTTGTGTTCTTGGGTGGGCCTGATGATCGAGAGGCTCTGGAGCTGGGTGGGAGGATGGCAGAGCACCCGGGCGTTAGAGTAAGTGTTGTGCGGCTTGTAGAGAAAAGAAAAGCTGAGAATTACGATGTGACGTTGCTGCCCTCGCCAGAGAAATGTCCGGAGAAGAGCTACAGCTTCTCCACTGCAGCCATGGACCGAGAGATAGAAAAGGTGGGTACCCTTCTTTCTTTTCATTTTTTAGGGAGTCATTCCTTGCACACGCTTTTCAAGTGATTGCACCCGATTGCTCGAATTTAAAAGAAAAATTTGCAAGTTTGGCGACCTCTATCATGAGAAAACACCATTTAAATTGTTTGATTTAAAGGTCATAATTTAAATACATCGATGACAAAAGATTACAACAAAATATAATTTTCTATCATTAGATTAAAGGCTAGAATATAATTCAAGAGTTGACTACAATAGATCATATGACAGGCTCATATTACGTTTTTACATATCACATTTACCTAAAATATCGAATTTTTCTTTAAATTCGGTACAATCACTTGAAAAACGTGTGCAAGGTATGCTCCTTTTTTTATTCCGTCCGAGTTTATGCATGCTTTAGTTAAAGAAAATTATAAAAGATGGATAGACTTTAATAGACAATCTTGCACACACATTATGTGGTGGGACGTGACTAGATGCATAAATAGTGGGGCCAAGCACTGCAGCCAATCACGTTGCGCCACATAAGTTGTTAAAATTGTCTATCAAAACTCGTCTAAAGTATAACACTGATCAAATGATTAATTGGATATATAGATAAAGAGCAAGCGACTGATGTGGCGTAATGCAATTGACTGTAAATCGATAGAGCTCAATTAATGCAACTTGGTGTAGCCAATCTCACCACATCACATCATTTGCTTGCAATGTCTTCAACAAATCAATCTCTCTGGGCCTGCTGACTTATAGGTCTTACAGTAGTTTGATGCCACGTGACATCTATTCACATAATCAATATCATATAAAAGATCGGCTCCTAATGATCAGGCTACTGTGAATATATATATATATACACGGCAAGGTAGGGTACCTCATCCTTCAGACCAGCCTACCTTCACCCGTGTGAAAATTGGCCATTTTTTTGAGTTTTTTTTGGCAAATATCACCTTTTATTATGCTAAAGTTGCATAAAATTTCTAAATTATGACTATTTATGCTGCACTCTCTACTTTTATGTTTCCTTTATAAATATCCCTTTCCGTGACAGTTAATTAGGAGTCATTCATTTCTTCAATTAAATGATGCATTTGCCCTTTTTTAATATTATATACAAAATGGTCATTGTATTTTTTCCAACTTTGACTGTATTTTAAACAGTAGATAAGCATTGGATCTTGCCTAAATTTTTTGGGTGGAACATGATTGATCTCCTCCAAGTTGCCATGTTACCCGATTTTCGATTTGGGTGTTCATGATGTTCAGTTTGATCGTAACAATGATAGGGTCGAGATGGTCCCAACGGGAATAGTATTTTAATGCTACCCACGAGTCAAATAAGCGTCATGGATACCCAAATCGAAAATCGAATAACACAACGACTTATAGGAGATCAATCATGTTCCGCCCAAAAAAATTTGGGCAAGATTTGATGCTTATCCTCCGTTTAAAATGTAGTCAAAGTTGAGAAAAATACAATGGTCATTTTGTATATAATATTAAGTAAGGGCAAATGCGTCATATAATTGAAGAAATGGCACCTAGTTAAATGTTATTTAACGGCAGGGGTATTTATAAAGGAAATATAAAAATAATAAATAGGCATAACTTAAGGGGGTTTATGCAATTTTTGCATAACAAAAGGAGGTATTTACAAAAAAAACT
Source organism: Chloranthus sessilifolius (assembly GCA_021018995.1). Lineage (NCBI taxonomy): Eukaryota > Viridiplantae > Streptophyta > Magnoliopsida > Chloranthales > Chloranthaceae > Chloranthus > Chloranthus sessilifolius. The sequence continues at coordinate 160,009,839 of CM037585.1, forward strand.
TATTTTTTATACTCCACACTGTCTATAACCCTTGAAAGTCACCTTGAAAGTTGGTCCTTCCTTTCTTGGATCCTGCATGTAAATCCAGAAATTCAGCTAAAACATACCCGGGATGGGATAAAAACAAAATTAAATATTGTGTGGATGGCAAAATTAAGCATGGCAACTAGGGCTCTCAATGGGCCGGCCGAGCCAACCCGAATTTTGGCCCACACCCGACCCGAAAAAAGTGGTATTTTCTATGAAGCAAACCCAGCTCAGTATCTAGACAAGTCTAAGCATATTGCAATCCGGATCAATCCGGGACGAACTTGGGTTGAGTATTGTAACATCCGGGCCAACATCCGCTCCACATCCGGCCCTGATATTATATATATATATATATATATATATATATATATATATATATATATATATATATATATATATATATATATATATATATATATATATAATCTTTTTAAAGTTATAATTGTTTTTTATATAGTTAAATATGATTTAGTTAAATTTGTTTATATTTTTAAAATTATATTTTTACTCCACTTATTATTATTATTTTTATTGATTTGAGGAAATAATGATGAATGCCTTCGCATATATTTTTTGGTTGGACAAATTAGATGGCTTAAATCATCTTCAAGCAACCGTTGCATAGCTTTTAAACTGCACATCGTGGATGACTTGCTGATTTTCAAGCAACCATTCTTCATTATAACTATTGCGCAACAAACTAAAATAAAATATTTTGATAAAAGCATGTACCTAAGCCTCTATAATGATAATATAATTATTTAATTAAATTTTTAACCTTCTTCAAACTTTTATTAGAAAAAAAAAATAGTCCAACTCAATTTTATTAGAAAAAACAGCCCTAAAAAAATATCCCAACCAAATTTTATTAAAAAAAAAACAGTGATTTATAATATTTTATTTTATTTTATCATAAAAAAATAAAATATTTTATTAGAAAAAAAGTTGGTGCAATACTAAAAATGTGGATAGCAAAAGTTGGTCTGCGCTTAGAATATTTTATTTTATTTTATTTTATTTTATCAAAAAAAAAAAAAAAAAAAAAAATTGTTAGATATTTAAAAGTCTATTATACTTGTCTTTTCCCAAGAGGTGTATTTTTTTAATTGAGGTGTCTTTTCAAAATGAAGGGTCTTTCCAAAGTGTTGTGTCTTTTCAAAATGAAGGGTCATTTCAAGGTGGTGTGTCTTTTTCAAAGGGATGTGTGTTGCACCTTTTCATAGGAAAAATATGTATTAACACACGACTTAATTTCTATTTAAGGAACCTAAAATCATTGTTTTACATACCACAAAAAGAGTCTTTTTTCTTCTCTCTTGTTATGTGTTTAAAGGTCTTGATTAGAGCGTTCTTACAATATTTGGTGTTCGAATAGCGTGATCGGATTCGCCAAATCTTTTACAAGAATACACAGCTGGTTCGTTGTATCCTGGAACCAGTTTGTCGGTAACCTGTTGGTGACCACTTTGTCGAAGTGGTGGGGGCAAATATTGATTTAAAGACAGTGATATTTCTCGTGCCTCAAACCAGTTCCATGTATTATTTCGGATTAACATTTCAATTTTCCAACAGAAAAGTACCCAAATGATGCAATGAATAAACTTTTTGCTAGGTAATACATGTATTAATTTTTATTAGTTACATCAAAACGAAATGTATTATTATTAATTGATGTATGGATAGAAGAAGTTGGTGCAATACTAAAAATGAAAGGGATTTTTGCATTTGCCCACCTAAGATATGTCGTATTTATAACCCCCCCCCCCCCCCCCCGGCCGGCTTTTGTGTTTTCTTTGTATTTTGTCCACTACAATGACGAATCAACCCGTTGACCATTATACAACTAAATTTTGACTAATTGGAATCAGATGCTGAAGATAATTTTATGCCATAATTTCCTACTTAATGAATCTTGAGATCATGAATTACCATCAGGTGGTGAGATTTTGATTCACATGTCACACATATTGAAAATTGATCCAAGAACTATGTTTGAAGTATACATATAAAATCAAAATCTAACCGCCTAATGATAAACGCTCGATCTAAAAATTCATTGGCTGAACATTATTCCTAAAAAATGATTTCCATCATTTGATTTCAAGCGGTCAAAGTTTAGTTGTATAATAGTCAACGATGGATGCGTCATTGTAGGGAGCAAAATACACAGGAAAAACAAAAGTAGAGACCACAATGTAATTGGAAAAACATGAGGCGTGGAGTATAAATAGATATATCTTAAGGGTGTAAATGCAAAAATCTCAAAATTGAATGCAGGAATAAAAAGGTTTAGGGTTTAGGGTGCAGTTCGCCTGGTAGATTTCAAACTAAAGGGATATGCCAAATCGAAAATGAGTGTTTAGGTTGACTTATATAGGGTAAACCTTGATTTGAATTAAATGGCTACTATTTAAATTATGAAAACAATTTTTTAATCGTTCATTTTAAAGTCATTTGATTAGTTTAAATCAAATGATAGAAATATTTTCTGGCTATATAATTTTACGACCATTATCACTGAAATCATCAAAAAATTTATGGATTTTTACATTTAACCCCCTGCGATATATCTTATTTGTACTTCGCCCCTGTATTTTATCTATTTACATTGTGGACCTTGCTTTTATATTTGTTTTATATATTTCCCCCTCCAGTGTTGCATTCTTCATGAAAATAACCTTTAAATGTTTTGAATCAGTTGATGAAGATTATTTTTCTCTTTGATTTTTGATCTAATTGATCTTGAGATCATGGACTTACGATCAAATTTTAATTTCACATGATACACTTCTTGAAAAGTGATTCAAGAACTATACTTGATGTACACGTATGATCATCATGGGGAATGATGGGAGGCTTTTGACGCCAAGACTCAATGGGTTGAAGATTGGGGTGAGCAACGAGCAACATCTTCTCATTAACAATAGTCAAACAATATAAGGTAAATACGTGAATAGTTATCGACATTTTTGGCAGCTTTTAAGGACCCTCCCATCTATTGAATGTAACTTTAATTTGTTAGACCATCTCTATCAGGAGAGCTATCCCATGCGCCAAAGTTATAATAGCTATCCAACTATCAAAAAACGAGCTCTAAGAGAAACCCTGTCCCACCATTTAAAAAGATATTTGTTAAACTAATGCCTTGTTTGACGAAACTCTGGAAATTTATTTTTTTTCTTTTTTTTTTTAGATGGGCTTGTAAATAAAAAAAACTCATGAAAAATTTTATTTTCAAAATTTTACAATGGTTTAATTTTTTTTTTTTTTTTTTTTTTGATTACATTGTGTAAAATTATTTTCTTAAGGTATCATTTTTTACACCATGTGAACATGTAACCTCACCCCATATCGTCAGGCCAAAATGCATTAATTGCTTTGAATTAAAACATAAAAAAAAAAATTTTGTCAAAACTTTTATAAGATGGGTTTTGAGATCATGAGCATATACTTAGATAGTTAGTTTTTTATTCCGCGTGATACAAATCACAAACAGTAACTCTAAACTCATGAGACATACATCAAGCTCAAATACAAATCACAGGTTATTTTTTGGAATGGTTGCCACATGAAATAAAAAAATTGTCTAATGATATACCCATGATCTCAAGATGCATCCTGTGGAAGATTGGGATAAAAAACAATCTCCTTTGTCAGATTCAAAGCAATCAATGCATGTTGGTCGGAGGAGATGGGGCGAGGTTACGATTTTACAATGCAAATAAATGATACGATTATAAGGTGAGATTACATTTAAACCGTCTGATATAAAAGTCATGAATTACGATCTACGACGCAAAAGAGTGGTGTAAAACTCAATTTCTATTATATGATTTGATACAATCAACTGTTGAATCGGATAATAGTTTTAGAGTGCATCAAGTCATTTGATAAAGCTTATGCTTGATGCCAATCTTTTCATTTATAATCTTTAGATCATGGCTTAAAATTAAGTGGCTTAGATGGTTGGGTTACATTTATTGGCGTCGCTGTTTATGGGTACCTCTGTTCGCGACCTTGCGTTCTCTGAAAGCGCCCACGTCCTAGACCCCTTGAAGACTATTGATTGTTTTGAATCAGATGAGGTTAATTGTTTTTTCACCTCGATCATCCACAGAATGGATCTTAAGATCATGTCGCACCTATCAGATGGTCAATTTGTGATTCTTTATGTCCCCAATCCCCAAAAAATGACCCTAAAGTCACGTTTGAGCATGATGTGTGCTATATGATTAAAGAGTCATTTTTTTGGTATCGGTGATACATGAAATCAAAAATGTGACCGTCAAATTGACGCACCATGAACCCAAGATCTATTTTGTGGAAGATCTTTCTTAAAAAAAATCTCCATCATCTGATTCGAAGAAATCAACGCTTTTTTCAGGGGTCTAGGACGTATGCGCTTTCAAAGAACGCGTGAGCGTGAACAAAGAAGTATTGACATGTGTGTCACATCAATGAAAAAATTGAGCGTTTGATGATAAGCTCATAGTCTCAAGATCCATTATATGAAAAATTATGATGAAAAAAAACTTCGATCGGTTGATTCAAAGCAATCAAACAATTTTAAGCATGAAATATCTAAGTTGAGAAGAACAAATTTCGGGTTGCAAAGGTGGCCACCAAAATTCCTTTTTAAGCTTTTAACCCATGTCATGGGCGGAAAAAAGCTTTAGCCAAATTTTTCAAAAAAACTCTAGTTTGTGGGTTCCACTACATTGTCAAACAGCCTAAAATTTTTATTTCCGTAAAATGTCAATATTTTAAGGATTTATTTACAAATAGTTAAATTTAGTTATTAAAATAATACATTTTTTTTAAAGGATAACTTTCTTTCTCTCTCCTCTCTTTCTCTCTTATCTAGTAGTAAAATAATAAGTAAAAATAAAAATAGAGTTCCTTTAAATATACCAACTCAATCTTGAAATACACTCATGCTAAAAATTATTGATTGTTTTATATCAAACGATGGAGATCGTTTTTTACTCCAATCTTCTACAATAGGGATCTTGAGGCTAGAAAGATATTATCAAATGATTAGTTTTTTAATTTCACACAACACAGATTCCAAAAACATGGCCTTAAAGTCATGTGAAAAACTAATCGTTTAATAGTATGTTCATGGCCTCAAGATCACTTGTATGGAAGATTAGAGCAAAACACGATCTCTATCATCCGATTTAAAATATTTAAAAGTTGAGTGTGGGTAGAGATGCAAGTTTTGAACTAAACACCAAAACCGAATCGAAAATCGAGTGTCTCGAATCGGACCGAACCGCGCTAAAACCTGACACAAACCGAATTGAAAAATTGAAAAAACAAAAAAAAATACACTGAAAAAATATTAAAAAGTATGTATTTTACCTACACCAAATCGAATCGAACCAAATCGGTTTCGATTTTAGAAAAAAAAGTTGACCCGAACCGTAATCCGACACAAACTGAATCGAACCGAATCCCAATTCAGTTTGGTTTTGGTTTGGGTGACTTGAGGCCGAAAAAAATTCAAAGATGCCCTAAAAAATAATAATAAATATTTTACCTACACCGAATCGAATCAAATTGATTTCGATTTCAGAAAAAAAAAATGAACCGAACCAAATGGGTTTTGATTCAGTTCGATTTGAGGTGTACTGAATCGATCACCGAAAATTTCGGATTCTATTTAGTTCGGTATACTAAACTTGCATTTTTAAATGTGGATGATAAAATATAATAAAATAAAAATAAAAAATAATATTTTAAAGAGATGAGCATTTAAATTAAAGTGTCCGGTTGAGTAGCTGCCCAACGTGAGAGTCAGTTTTTCATAGGATTCTACGCCATCTTACTATTGTTGTCTACTGACGTCGGTTGTGTGTTTTGTTCCTAAAAGTGCTATTTAATGCTGAGTTGTTGGGGACACTTTTGACAATACTTTTAAGAAGGTTGCGCTTCTAATCCCAAGGAAAATTTATAAAGATCAGGTTTTGACAACTTAAAAGTAAAAGCATGGGTCAAAATTTCATGTATCGAATACTTATCGTTTGAACTTAAAATCGATATATATCAGACGATACATATCAAAAAAATAAAATATTAGATGATACATTAAATATATCATCCAGATATATGGATATAAAATGACAATCCAAAACCGAAATTAAGGCTGTCAAATGAAATTTTAACCCATGGTCAAAAATTATATTAGGTGGCACAAAGCTACTCTTAAAGTTAAAGCTGTCAAGTGTCACTAGGAATAAGGTGGAGCTGGCCCTAAGTTCCTAGAGCTGTGGGCTTGGGCTTGAAATGGGATTAGAGGGCAGAGCTAGGGATTCAAAAAGGTAACAATCAAATGCACGGTAGATCAGGTTTGAGAGGAGCTTAACCAATTAAAGCCTCGCAGGACTCATGCATCTCTTTTAATTATATACATTAATATAAATATAAAATATTATAAAAATTATACTATTTATAATTAAATTATTAAAAATTTATCAATCGAATAATTATAAAAATAATATGATAGTTTATATATAGGCTTATAAGAATAATATGATAGTTTGTATACATAGAGGTCCAATGATTTTCCTTTCCTTCAATCAAAATATCTAACTTTGTATCTTTCAAAAAAAAAAAATATCTAGCTTTGTCCATTTCTCTAAAAATAATTTAGAGAAATGACAAAATATGATGAAAACTTTAAAAGAAATTAAGCCCGACTTGGGTCCAACCCGACCCACCTAGGTTAGGGTCAAGCCTCCTATCACGGGGTAATTTTTTTTCGACGTCCGTGCTGCGCCTCGCTGCAGTTATAGTGAGGCCAGCCTATCTTAGATACCAGTTGACACGAGGTATAATCTGACACTAGCTATAACACTCGTACAACGCCTTATTATCGCGTACAGTGAGATCAATTTATCCAACCATCACTCTGATATTACCCGCTTAGAGGACGGAAACTCCCATTAATGATTATCTTCACCCGAGGCAAATCATCTCAACGCATCATGTCTACTCGCGACATGCATGTTAGCACCTCGCCACTCGGCACCCTAACTTCACCACATCATTGTAGCATCTTTTCATGTCATCAAAACCAACCATCGTGTGTGGCCCACGCGACCAGCACACGTCTGCATCAGACCCTCAACTAGCGCGCACCACTGTGTCCCACGTAGTCCTTGAGTGCCCTCATGAAGTTGCTGACACATATACACCGCGACACCGGCCCGGGGTCATATGGCAACCTCACCCTAAGTGACACATGGCATCGCCGCATCGCTGCAGTGACGTTCTAAGCCCACCCTAACCTAGAAAACCCATGTGCTTGTCCCGCAACGCAAGGCCCCATGTGTGGGAGAATAGCTCCACAGTTCCCTTCCCCAAGTATAGTCTAAACACCAATTTGAGCTATCCAGCAAAATAACCTCAAACCTATTAGTTTGACATACCACCAAGACACACGGTCCTCTACCCATGGCACACACCTTTCAAAGTAGTGTTTTGGCATTAATTGTGGCACACGAACCTCTATCCCTGACACACAAGGCCACCTTCAACACCCATATGCATGCCTTGTGAGTTCACGCATCAGCATCGCATGCAATCGTGTCGCGAGGCCCTCATGGCCTCATGCCCACATAGCACTGTGTCGCAACCATGTCGTGTTCGTGTCGAGATCATGTCGCGAAGCCCTTATGGCTTCATGTCGCGTGCCCTCGTGGCACCACATGGTGTACCCTCGTGGCACCGCATCACATCCGAGTCGTGATTGTATCTCGTGCCACTCGACACTATGTCGGGTCCGTCATTGCACCCATATGTCGCATGCTCTCTTGGTACTGCATCGTGTGCCCTCTTGGCATCGCATCGCATGCCCTTATGGCAAACAAGATGTCGCGTGCCTCTTTGATACCATATCGCGTGCCTAATAGCATCAGGATGTTGCGTGCCCTCTCGGCACCCCATCACTTGCCGTACAAGTTAGATGTCGCGTGCCCTCTTGGGACTACATCCCGTGCCGTCATGGCACAACTTACGTGCCTTATGGCACCAGGACGTCGCGTGCCCTCTTGACACCATGTCGCGTGCCCTTACGAGGAGCACTGCATTACGTGTCTTATGGCATTAAGACTTCGCATGCCCTTCTAGCACTATGTCGTGTGCCCTTACGTGGAGCACCACATTCCAAGCCCATCACGCGTCTAGATCGCAGCTTAACTCAAGTCACCGTCGCATCATACATAAGGAGAACACGGACGCCCCACAAGGTGACGTACCTTCGCGCACACATGTCACACAGCTAGCTCCAAGGTCTATTCGCCTTCTTGCTAGCTAAATGTCTAGCTTTAAGGTCGTCATGCCTTTATACTGACGCTTAGATTAATGAGGCCGTGACAATCCGCATATCAAAGCTAGCCTAAGGTAGGGCAGGCCATGCTAGGTTATAAGAGACAATCCTTGCTAAAAGACTTTAAATGCTAAAAGACTTTTAAATGGATAGTTACCACGAAAACCGCTAAAGTGAGTTTCAACGGTTCATTTTCAGAAAGGTAATAATCCAATATTTCGTCAATAAACCAGGCTTTTAAATTATTCTTAAAAAGATTTGTACCTTTTAATCATACTTTTTTTATAAAAGGAAAATTCCAATTTCCTATTAATTTTTCTCTGAACTTGTAAAATTTTGCCCATATTTTTCCGGATTTTAACGTCGCTGAATTATTGCCCAGCCCCGACTTGGTGACTATGCTTTTACCTAATGCTTGCATTGACAAAAACAGCGGCTGGACGACGAAGCGATTGCAGAGTTCCATGAGAAGCGAGGAGTGGCTGAGTTCGTGGAGAAAGCGGTGAGCAATGCATTGGAGAGTGTTCTAGCCATCGGGAGGAGTGGAGACTACAAGCTTCTAGTAGTTGGGAGGGGTCGCTTCCCTTCCCAAATGGTTGCTGAGCTCGCCGAGCGCTCGGCTGAGCATGCTGAGCTCGGCCCTATCGGGGACGCCTTGGCCTCTTCCAGCCACGGAGTCGTCTCCTCCGTGCTCGTAATTCAGCAACACGATTACCTCCACGCCAACGAAACCCCTGTTTCCAAGGTCTTCAATTCCAATGACACTCTCGTCTCACCCTCTGTCTAATGCAATTAAATTGTGTATGTGATATATGATATGGGTGGTGTGATTTTTATTAAGGTTTTTTGCCTTTATTTGTCTAATCCTCCGCAAGTACAGAAAATAATTTGTGATATATTTTTATTTATTTCTAAGGCTATGAAATAAAAGAAGGGGAGATTAGAAAAACAATCATGATTTTGGAAAGTTTTAGCCTATTATACAAGAAGTGACCGTTTTAGAAAAACAATCATACATGTTTTTCTAAACTTCTAATTTCTGTGAGAGTATAATCCCTTCCAACTTGCTAAGGTTCTTTTTAACAAGACTTCACTAAACTACCCTTCTATAAAAGGTAGTTTAGAAGCCAAAAATCTCAACATGCACAGGAGCTTCTTTTCTTAGCAATCGTTCAAGCTGCGCAAGTTTAAAATTTCGGATCGAAACCAAGTAATATTGAATCTTTTCCGGTGAAATTTAATATCCTGCCAATCGGGTTTCCTTCTTGAAGACAAAGTGGGTTATTGAATAGAAAAAATGCTTTATCCGTTAATGGTGATTCAGAAACTTGACCTCCATTAATGGTGTTTTCGTCCAAGACAAAAAACCAGCTCAGTAATGGACAAAGAACATAATAACAGAATCAGCTCAGTAATTGACAAAAAACATATTCTAAGAAGTCATAGTAAAAATGGGTTTCTGAAGAAAACACCATTAATGGAGAATAACTTCATCTCCTCTCATATGTTTCTGAAAAACTTTTGACATACCTACAATAAAAAATTTAAAAAGTAAAGTAAATAAATGTCATTTTAGCTTGTTTAAAGAGTACTTAAATTGTAAATTTTGTATTGGGTATTTTTATTGAGATTGTAAATTTGTATTACATATAAAATCAAGCTCAGTAATGGAGCTTCGATTTGGTACAAATTGAAAGAAAAAGAGCTTATCACTTAATGCTTTGATGCATTTATTCCACGAATGTGCTCACTTATTAGATCATAAAATTTAAACTCATTGAAACCAACAGCCAATTGCCAACTCAGTTACAAATCGGAAGAAATCCATTTTTGTTCGACATGAACTATGAAGATGAGAACTCTAGGAAAAAATGTTGATGGAGAAGAACCTGTGCAACACAGGAAACTAACCTAATGAAAGGTTTTTGGACAAATAGACAAATAATTTTTTTCAAATTTGTGATTGTGATGAAAGGTTCGAAAGAATGGGCGAGAGAGAAATATACCCAAAACTGGTTGTTCCGAAGAAGATGATTGTTGTTAAATCTAGCTTTTATAGAATGGGTAGAAGGGTAAATTCATTGGTAAGCCAAATTGTATCTCACGCCCATTTAAACTGTTAAAATCCGTGAAAATCGTATTTGCTAAAACGTGTTTTTTGTATATTAAGCTGAAAGGATTGCAAAATAAAGACGTTTTTCCAAAGTGCCTTATACCGAGGTCCATTGCCCATTGCCCATTGCGCTTTCACAAAGGTAATCAAGAGCAAACGGTACCTCACATCTCGTTGACTTCAAGACGTGCACGGATTTCTATTGACTTTAAGATTTCTGCACATATCGAGATACATTGCTGCATTTCTATTGACTTTACTATTTCTGCGCATATCGAGGTCATTGTCCATTGCGCTTCCACAAAGGTCATCAATTTAGCAATCGGAGCGTACCTATGTTCGCTGTCCACACGTTCTCTAAAAGCGCCTACATCCCTGACCACTTTAAAATGCTGATTGTTTCGATTTAGATGATAAAAATTGTGTATTATCCCAATATTTCAAATAATGGATCTGAAGATTATGATATACCTATCGGAAGGTCAAATTTTTATTCCATTTGTTCTAAATTCCCAAATAATAGCCCTCAAATCATGTTGGAACATGATAATCGACAATTTTTAATGGGTATGGGATATAGGCGCTCCCAAAGAATGAGTGGAAGAGGTACCCTTTAGCAAAGTACTTAATAACAAAATCATACTCTTTTGTCGTTTAGTTACGTTTGAGTAAGGTATCAAAAATATCTCATACCAATACGAATCCGTTTTCGGCCAAATTGATACGTATCGGTCCGATACATATCAGTATCTCTGATACGGGACCATATCAGCCGATACGTCTCATTTTTTATCGAAACATCTTATTTTCTTTTTTTTGTTCCTTTTTTTAACAAAATTGACCAATATGTATAGGCCCGAGGCAAATTGATACCCGAGACCGATACCAATTTTAATACTTTGCATTTGAGTCCATATGATCGGTATAGGCGACATGAATTTTGTGTCACATGTGAAAACTTAAGTTTCTATTTTAGAACATCTTTAGCAAAGATGACTAAATTTGAATAGCTAAAAATTTCTTTTGAGCCTACTCTCTATTTTTAGTATTGCGTTTTTTTTTTTTAAATTCAATAAAGATAACTATTTTAGTTACTCCTCAAATAATATTTTCACTTCTATTTTAATATACATTAAAAATATTTAACAAGTGAAAAAAGATAAATAGAGAGAAAAAGAGAGAGAATTAATTATATTTTATCAATAGCGAATGAAGGAGGATTCGTTATTAATGTTTTTCTTTGCTGATAGAGATATGCTCGGAGACGCTTTTCCTCCCGATTTGTCTGACTATGAACTCAAGAATTTGTATAATGGCTCCTGGTCATTGTTAATAAGTCTTTGAGCAATCCCTGTCATCATGAGTTCATACAATTGACCTAGAGTGGGCTCAAAAATCGCTCATTGGTGTGGATCTCAACATTGGTGTGGATCTCAACTATTGTTTATATTTTTTTAATAATTAAAACTAAAGTGTTACAATCATATTCTGCGTAAAGATCATACAATTTTTTATGGGAAAATTATTTATTGATTTAAATCAGACGATGGAGATTTTTTTTATTCCAATCTTTCTCATGATAGACCTTATAATCATGGTGTGCCTGTTAGAGGGTTAAATGTTGATTCCACATTATACATGTCCCTAAAAGTTAAGGTCAACTTCTTTGCCAATGATCTAAGTCAAATTTGAGGATGTGTGTCATGTGGAATTAACATTTGACCGTCTGATAGTTGCGACATGATCTTAAAATCTGATTTTTAGAAGATTGAGACAAAAAATAATCTTCATTGTTTGATTCAAATCATTCAATGATTTTCTTCCATAAAACACTGTGGTTCTTATTTCGAAAATGGGTGAGAATAGATGCACCCTATTGTTAAAATCCCTCTCGTAGGTGTGAATTTTTTTAAGAGTTAGTTTCCATAGCATCATGGGTGTCTTCGGTCCACCCATCATGTGCATTAAAGTTGTCCATATATCTGTGTGATTGCGTGAACTTTCATGCATTGAAAGTCCATGCAGGTGACCCAATCATATAGACATGTCGACTGTGAATTTGTAAACGGTCACTGAAGACTTAACTCTCTTTTTTTTTTTTTTTTTTTTTTTTTTAAATGAGTTTGGGTTGTTTTATATATATATATATATATATATATATATATATATATATATATATATATATATATATGTATGTATGTATGTATGTATGTATGTATGTGTGTGTGTGTGTGTGTGTGAGTTAATATGTGTGACATGTGGCCTGCAAGTGGACCATCATGAGTTAGTATGTGTGACATGTGGCCTGCAAGTGGACCTAGTTGTTAGTTGTTTTTTTTTTTTTTTTTAAATGGGTCTGGGTCTGGGTTATTTGTTGACCTAGTTGACTGATTAAATATGTTTCACATGTGGCCTGCAAGTCCGCCATGAGGTAATCTATTTAACCGGGGTCATTAGAGTCAGAGACGGAGCTAGGAGAGGGCTAGGTGCCATGGCCCCCCTCCAATCAAAACATAAATAAATAAATAAAGACCTCCTTTTTGGAGCTTTAAGACTCGTTGGGCACTGGCCCAACACAAGCCCTAGGCAGCTTTTTGGTTGACGATTGCTTTATTTGCTTGTTTGTTGCTCAGTTGAGCATAATAAAGGAATAATGCAATGTGGATCATGCTACTATCACTATGCACATTTCATGACCGTACATTGTCCAATTGGTACAACTTCAACTACACGTGTAAGTCATGAATCTAGTGTGAGTCTTCGTCACTCAAGATAGTGCGGCACAAAGGCTTCATTAGAAGGGATGGATCTCTCTGTCTTGCAAGATTCAACGGTGCGGATTTTTCGCCTTCACTATTATGGAAAACTACACATATATAAACTTGCATGCTAAGGTATTACATGCAATCCTTTTGCAACATTTAGCACCACATAAAAAAAATTATTTCAATAAGCTAAACCATTCAAAACAGTCTCCATGTTGCTTTTCATCCCTTTATACGCTCAAACGCCTTATTTTTCTCCACTCTTAAATGTATGAAAGATTGATTCATGTGTTATTTGTGAAACATTTTATATTAATCATATAAATAAACTAAAAATGTCTTAAGTGACAGCTCTTACTTTTTAAAAGACGAAATTAGCCATAAGAATAACAGGTATGACTGTAACATTTCAGCTATTCACACCACAAATATAAGGATCTTATTGGTTATTTAAAGATGTACCAGTGCCAATCCATAGAACCTAAATTTAAGCCCTCTCGTACAAATCGGATAATTCGGTGTCAAAATAGAGGTACCATATCTTTGCAATAGCTATGAAACAGGATATTTTTTCTTTCTCTAATAGAATTGGTATATTTTCATATATGAAAGAATGTTGGATTCCATTTGATTAGGTGACATGAGTTTAAATTTAAATATATTACAAAATGATTATGTTTCAATTTTTTAAAAAGAATATTTAATGAATGTTATTTTTATTTTTTGTGATCTTCATATATTTTTTACTCATGCTTTGAAATTTGAAACTTTTGTCTTATTATATTTTTTATTTACACTCTTGTCCCGTCTAATAAAAGTTTCTAGCTCCGTCCCTGTTATCATGGGTGTCCTCTGTCTACCCATCATGTGGATTAAAGTTGTCTATACATTTGTGTGATTGGGTGAACTTTCATGTATTGAAAGTCCATGCAGATGACCCGGTCACATTAGACATGTGGACTACGAATTTGTGAGCAGTCATTTAAGACTAACTCTCTCTCTTCTTTTTCTTATTTTGAAATATGAGTTTGGGTTGTTAGTTGACATAATTGACAGATTAAATATGTGTGACATAATCCTGCAAGTGGACCGTTATTAGTCAATCTATTTACTTTTTTTTTTTTTATACGTCTAAGCTGTTAGTTGACGTAGCGGACAGATTAAATATGTGTGACATGTGGCCTTATGTGTGACACGTGGCTTGCAAGTGGACCGTCATAAGTTAACCTATTTACTCTTTATTTTTATATTTTTATGAGTCTTGGTTGTTGGTTGACCTAATTGACAGATTAAATATATGTGGCATGTGGCCTGCAAGTGGACCGTCACGAGTTAATCTAATTTAAGGGGGTTCATCTGAGTCAATCAGTAGTTGTTCATTGAGCCACCAACTCAACTCGCCCGAGTCAAGTTCTCTTTCATTGTTGGACACAGATTCGAGGAAGTGACCATCAGGTGGTCCCCACAAGTTTCATCACGTTTCACGAAAGGAGACGTCACCTCTACCAACCGACATCCCAAAATGTGGGACACATTGACGTCAGCCAAGGGCCAAAATGTACATGAGTACATCTTCTCTCTCTTTGCTGCCTTTTTTTATTTTTTATTTTTTAGGGTTTTTTTGCAAATACCTCCCTGAGTTATGTTGATATTACAAATAATCCTCCCAATTATAGCTATTTACTTTAAACCCTCTGAGTTAGCAATTTGGTGTTTATAAAACACCCTCTTTAAGGGATGCTATTTTAAATGATTAATTAGCCATTAAAGAATAGCCTAAATATCATATTTATCCTTTTTAAAATTAAATTACTAAATTGCCACCCTCTACATTGATAAGAGTAATTTTAATCCACCTCTCCACTTACAAAAAAGAATAGTTTTAAATCCACCCACCAAATATTTGAGTTTACCCACGCTGAAAAACATTGACTGCATTGAATCTGACGATGGAGATCGTTTATCATCCCAACCTTTCACACGATGGATCTTGAGATCACGGTGGCATTATTAGACGGTTGACTGCATTGAATCGGACGATGGAGATCATTTATCGTCCCAACCTTTCACACGATGTATCTTGAGATCATGGTGCCACCATCAGACAGTTGACTGCATTGAATTGGACGATGGAGGTCGTTTATCGTCCCAACCATTCACATGATGGATCTTGAGATCATGGTGGCACCATCAGACGATTGATTGCACTGAATCGGACGATGGAGATTGTTTATTGTCCCAAGCTTTCACACGATAGATCTTGAGATTATGGTGGCACCATCAGATGATTGATTTTTATTTAATGTGGTACACACCCAAAAAAATAACCTTAAAATTAATTTTAATCGTATACGCGATGTTAAGGTCACTTTTCTGAGATGTGTGCTACGAAATAAAACACTGATCGTCTAATGATATGCCTAAACGATCTCTATCGTCTTATTCAATGCAATCAATGTGTTTTAGTGTGGGTGAATTCAAAGATTCGATGGATGGAAGCAGACGCGGTTAGGCAATCTAATTCCTAAAAATAGGTCTTGAATCATATAGGAAATTAAAGGGACGAGTATTTTGAATGGAACACGTAGATTGAAGGTTTTCTTTTCAAGAATAATTGCATCGTTTGCCACAAATCTTCCATTGGTTGAGTATTCATCTAAACGTTGGCATGCTTTAATGGGGGAATCACCCATCTGATGAGTCTTGAATCTGATGGGCAAATGAGGACCTTTTAGAAGAGTACCTTTAAATCCACCCACTGAATCTTTAAATTCACCCACGCTAAAACACGTTGATTGAATTGAATCGAACGATGGAGATTATTTATCCTCCCAATCTTTCACATGATGGATCATGAGATCATGATTGTACCATCATACGGTCAGTGTTTTATTTCACGTGGCACACATCTCAAAAAAGTGACCTTAACATCACGTGCATGCTTAAAATTGATATTAAGGTCACTTTTAGGGGTGTGTACCACATGAAATAAAAAGTCTAATCATTGGTACATCTAAAGATCGATCTCATGAAAGATTGGGGACGATAAAAATCTCTATCGTTTGATTCAATCACGATCGATGTTTGACATGTGAACTCAAAGATTTTGTGGGTGGATTTAAAGGTATTCTTTTTAGAATAGTGGTAAATTATAATGGCATATTTTGTAAATAAAGGTGAATGAAGGACCTTTTAGAATGGTGATAAACTTTAATGGCATAACTTGTAAATATAGATAAATGAAGAGTCTTTTAGAATGGTGGTATTTTTAAAATATTGATTTCATTAAGGGCAAAATAGGTTTTTCGTCTATAAACTCACGGCTAGTTAACGGCAGGGGATTATATGAAACAGAAATACAAAAGTAGGGGCTGCAGAATAAATACGCATAACTCAGAGGGTTTCTTATAATATTAGCATAACACGAGGGGGTATATACAAAAAACCCTATTTTTTATTTTTTTTGAGAAGATAAGGAAAAAGTATGTTAAAATACACAAGTCACATACATACATCATCGACCACGATAAAATTAAAGCAGTAACCGAAAAAGGATAGTAAGAAACTATCCATCCCTTCAAAATTCAGGCTCGATCAAAAGAAAATGAACGGTCTCGATCAAGAAAATATGATACCCTAAGTATCTATTAAAAATCGATTGGGCCCAAAAAATACGTCCAATAATTTCAACCTTCCTAGGACGTCTGAAGGATGCCCTTGAAGGAAGTCGGTCACATGTCAGCCTCAAGCTGCCTGGTCATGTACGGTAGACCTTTATGCGTATTATTTCCCTACGGGGATACGTACCCTGCTCCACCGTACAAGGGGGAATTCGTCATCTGCCTCTACATGTATCATTGCATAAGTGTCTCCCTTATCACCAACTAAAACTCTAAAAGTTGGCTGCAAATGGCATAACTCTTTGCTAGTCTTTGTCATAACACACCTCACTTGTTTGAGTAGGTTTCCATCATCTTTATTAATATCCTGTTACCTGCTTTAGTTACCCTCTTCTCTACTCACTCATTGTCAAAATTGATTTTATTTGATCTGATAGAAAGCTAGTAGAGAGCATAGAGGTTACTATTAGAGCAGATAAATCTTCATTTGCAGAGAGTTAGAAAAAAAAATAAAAATTAACTAAAGTAGTTAAACTCTACCGTGACAAGGACTAACAAAGAGCTATGTCATACGCAACCTTACTATCCCCACTTATAGTTGATTTGACAATTAAACATAACTGAGAGCATTTAGAGTTTCGGTAGGTGCAGAGAGAGCTGCCCATTATATATATATATATATATATATATATATATATATATATGGTACCTCGAGGCTACCCAATTCTTGAGGGCACCTAAACTAGATATACCTTGACTGCATTGAATCAGAAGATAGAAATCGATTTTCATTCCAACCTTCCACATGATTGCTCATGACACTATGGGCGTACCATCAAACTATCAATTTTGTATTTCAGGTGGCAAATATCCTAAAATTACATGTGAGCGTAATGCGTGTGACATGATTTTTGGGTCACTCTTTTTTAGATCTTTGTCAAATTCAAGACAAAAGTGGCAGCCTAATGGTGCACTCATGGTGTCAAGATCAAACATGTGGAAGATTGGGATAAAAATCGATCTCTACCATCCGATTCTACATAGTCAATAGATTTATAGTGTAGACACGCTCAATAATTGGGTAGGCGCAAATGGAGAAAAAAAATATGTCCGTCTAATTCAAAGCAGCCAATGATTTTTTCGTTGTGGTGCCCTTAGGGATGCAAATAGAGATACCTTAAAAATAAGGGAAATTTTTAGGATCGACCCTGTCAGATTCATCTTTTCCGTCAGAGACCCTATAGTTTCACCCTTCCCATAAGCGATCAACTTTAAGTCGAGCCAGTTCCAGGAGCAAAAAAAGTCTCAAACACCCTTCTTACATTTTTATTGTTCTATATAGTTTAAAATTTTAAAATTTTGTATTTTTTTATATTTACTCGATGTGAAACAGCATTTATATCGTCTGATTTGAAGGCTACAATATATATAACGGTGGTGCCAAAGATTAACATGAAAAAAAGGCGATATCACCTCTTTAACAAAAAAAAAGGACAAAAAAAATCGACTATATAGAGTGACTATCATTTTTTCTTATTTTGTTAAAGAGGTGATATTGCCTTTTTTCGTGTCAATATTTGGCACCATCAATCTTTATATTATAGTCTTCAAATCAGATGGCATAGATTTTGCTTCACATCGAGTAAATATAAAAAAGTGTAATTTTTAAAATTTTAAACTATGTAAAATAATAAAAAGTGTAAGGAGGGGTATTTGAGACTTTTTGTGCTAGCTGGAACTGATTCGGCTTGGAGTTAATCGATTTGGTGAAAGGTAAAACTTTAGAATCTCTAATGAAAAAGATGAATCTGACATATCGATCCTGAAAATTTTCCTAAAAATAATTTTCCCTTAGATTAATAACCTGCTATCCATCGATGTGTTGATGTTGGCTTGCCCTGTGCTACAACATGCCAAAAAATGGTTGACCCGTTCACAACAAGTGGACCTTGGACTCAACCACCTAATGCTTCTCCATTTTATGTAGATGGTACAGATGTTTGAGTATTATCCATATTATTGGTTATAGAAAGGCCTTCGAGTCAAGGGGTTGATAATTATAGTTGAAATTGAAAATCATCCAGTACCATGTTGCTATAATTTTGCTATTTATAATATATGTACAATCAAATAGTGAATTTGAAGAGGACTTCTCAAACAAGATTAATGAGGTTAGATAAAATAGACAAAAAAGTAAGCAGAGTATTGTGCAACCCAAAATTTTCATTTAGACTAAAAAACGTTTTCATAAGATGGTAATTAGACCTTATATGCTGTGAAATGTTCAACTAAATAAAATGAAAAAAAAAGAGCGCACATGATTGAAGTGTATATATATATTAAGATGAATGTCTAGAATAGCAAGAAAGAATAAAATTTAGAACAAGTACATAAAAAAAAAAATTGAGAGTGAGACCAATAAAAAAATAAATTATAAAATGTCACTCGAGATGGTTTAAATATATCCATCAAAAGCTAAGCTAGAGAAAACTTAGAGCATCTCCAATGGTGTATGTGTATGATGTATCTCCTTTTTTTTTCGCTTATGTGACAAATTTGGGATACCAAAAATATGGAATATGATGCACTCGAATCATTTATTTCAAATTTAGAATAAATATCATTTTTTATAGCCATTAGTGGAAGAAAATATACTATTTTTTCAAATATATAATACCAAGTTGATATCATATATCCATATAGGATATGAGATATCTATTGGAACGCACAACACTTAACATGTGCCTCAAATTAGAGCCGTCATAGTGCCACATCAAAATTGGAATACACAATTGGAGATGCTCTTAGCGTTGAGCATAACCAAGATAGAAATAAGACTCCCAACGCCACCCCAAATAAATGAGATAACTATGTGATAAGGCCAATAATCAAATTTGGCAGTTGAGCATAACCAAGATAGAAATAAGACTCCCAAAGCCACCACAAATAAATGAGATAAGGATGTGATGAGGCCAATAATCAAATTTGGCATTGTTAGATAGAAATTGCTGACATCATCACCTCTCAAACCTGCTTCAGAATATAGTGGGCAGCAAGGATCAAAATTTCGATCATATTTTGTATGAGACTCAAATTTTCGGTTGAAATTTTGGCCAAATTATTAGTTTTCGGCCGAAATTTTTGCCGATATTTTGATCCTTGGTGGGCAGTGTATTGTTGAATCGATTACCGTTGCCATATGCTAAATTTACGACTTGTTTATGCAGACATAATGCAAAATTTACGACTTGTTTATACAAACATGAAGTTAATGCATACAACTCCAACCAGTGGCGGAGCCACGTTGTTCAATGGGGGTCCTAAGATCTCTATCGCAAGCTTTTTTTCTTTAAAATCTTTTAAGTTATTATCTTTTTAGGGACAAGATATTTTAATAAGGATCCCCTAAATCTCAAAACTTCTTAAGATATTTTAAAATTTTATTTTTTTATCCACAAATTTTATGCATACAACTCCAACCAGTGGCGGAGCCATGTTGTTCAATGGGAGTCCTAAGATCCCCCATTGCAAATTTTTGTTCTTTAAAATCTTTTAAGTTATATCTTTTTAGGGGTAAGATCTTTTAATAAGAATCTCCCAAATCTCAAAACTTCTTAAGATATTTTAAAAACTTACTTTTTCATTTACAAATTTTTTAAGAGAAATAGACTCTCAAAATTCTCTCTTCCCAAATATTACTCCCAAAATTTTCTCTCTTTAAATCCTATCCCAAAATTCTCTCTCGCTTCCTCAAACCCTTTTTAGGGATAATGACTCCTGAAAGACATTCATACACCAACTAGTGTTTAAACAATCTTCTACCATTAAATTAGAAATTTTGATCTCACACCATTGAAGTGTTCTTTACTATTATTACCACCTTGTGACTATAAGGATCCCCCATTAGAAATTTTTTGGCTCCGCCACTGACTCCAACCCACTCCCGGCTTATGATTTTAAATAAGAGTTAGTCTACAATTGGTGTATACATGTCCCTGTGATTGCATGCCTTGCACGGACTTCCATGCATTGGAAACCCTTGCAAGTCCCATAGTTGCAGGGATGAGTGGAAACCCATTATAAACTAATTCTTTAAATAATCCTGTGATTATATTTTGCATCTCGAGGCTCCACGATACAATAATCATCCTATGTCTCCCCGCAAGACTCGGAAAGAATGTTATTCTAAGGATCAATTAGTTTACAATTTTTTTTTATTTTTTTATTTTTTGATACGGCCATTTAAGCCAAGATAGCCTCGAGAACTGAAGAGCAAACACACATACACATATGACAGTTGGGAAGCAGCGTGAGGGAGCACCAATTACAGTGCTGAGGGTTAAAAAAACTAACAAAACCCAACCCACACCTTGTAAAGACAAGATTGGGTAACAACGTGGAGGACGAGTATCGAACCCACGACCTCCTCCCTCACAATAGAGAGAGGGTACCAACTAGGCTAATGCTTCTTTTGGTAATTAGTTCATAATTGAAAGTCACTTTTGTATGCACGCACTATTTTGACTCACAATGACGGCTATATCCAATCTATGTGATGACTCTTTGAACGGCTATTATGCTTTGTCCAAATATGTGCCCTCTAATATGTCATTGCTCTTATTTTGTAACGGTTAATATTGAAGCTCACCGATCAAACACTATGCATCATTTAGTAGGTGAGATTTTTTAGCTTTAGATATATTCTACTGATGTATTCACTTTGACTGTTTAGATTGATAACTGAGGCATAATATTGAAATGTACATTAATGTATAAGATCAAACACATGATTATGGTGTAAGATCATTTAGATTGATAGTGTAATAGTGAAATGTACTTTAATGGATAAAACCAAACACATGATTACAGTGTAAGATCATTGGAATGCTTTTTTCATCTCAAGCAGTACTGCCAAGACGTCTCGCCAATATGCGAGACTTCGTGCATAACAGCTCTATCTGATACAATCACAAATTTCCAAATTTTAACACCATGATCCCCAGTAAGGTGCTATATATATATATATATATATATATATATATATACATATATATATAAGGGATTTTTTTTTGCATATTACACCCTATGTTTTGGCATATTTATAAATGCAACCCCTGTTTCACTTGGTAATAAATAACCCCTAATTTGCAGTTTTGTGTTCAAATAAGCAAAGTGCACTTAGTATCTACATTTTTTTTTCTCATGCTAGAAATACTTCCCTGCAGTTAACAGAACAAAACAGTAACTGAAGGAGTTATTTAAACACAAAATTGGTGGGTTATTTATAAATAAGTGAAACAGGAGATGGCGTTCATAAATATGCCATAAAATAGAGGGGTACAAGGGAAAAACCCAATACATAAGTAGGCATCGCAGTGGGCTAGGCTCATACCAAGAAAAACCTATAATAAACGAGCTGGGCTCGGACCGCACCTACTCAAATATCATATACAAAAAATGCAAGAACATACCCTTCAACTGTACTTTAGTTCACACGCCTTTTCATCTTTCAGAAAGGCATCATCCTTTAATCTCATTGGCCCTGGAGAATGTCAGCTCCACACATAATTTAACTGAAAATTTTCAAGAGAAGAAAATCAAGCTGCACAAGAAAATCAAAGCATGAATAAAAAAATAATAGAAGTATTACAGTCACAAATACAGTAGATCCAAATTTCAAATAACTGTTTCCATTTTCCCAAAGAGTCAAATAGTTCTTATTTACGGAGCAATTAGCCCCTTGTAACCACCTATATTAACTACCATAACACACAGACTTCCCTCTCCATATTGGACAGAAAACTGCAGAAAGAACAAACCTCAGAGGAAGCCGCCCTCGGTCCATGAGCTTTCCGATTTCCCGTTCTGATCGGTAGTACTCTTCTTGGACGAACTCTGGTAGTAATTGTCATAGCCATCGTCTTTGATTTCGTCCCACCCTGCCCAGCTATCCCCACTTTGGGCTCCTTTTGTGGGTGGCTCTTCCTTAGTGTCTTTTCGATCCCAATCATCCCAAGAACTCACCGAACTAGTTGAATGATCGAGCTTTCCATCAGAACTATTCCACCCTTTGTTCTCTTGCCTAAATTCTTGATAGTATCCATTGTTTCTTTCACTGTCACTGCGCTCCCAATTATCCGCCTTCCAATTGATCCCTCCTTCTTTGGCGTATTCCTCAACTTTCTGCGAAGCGATTGCCATGACCCCCTTCATGATCCCCCATGTTTTCTGACCAATTTCAGTAGTTTTTGTGGTGACAACGTTCACAGTTTCATTTACCTTTTGATCATAGCCCCCATCTCTCACCTGCGAGTTAGCTGATGTTGTTAGAACTAAAATAGACACTGAACGAAATAGATATTCAAAAATGCATCTTATTCGCAGGTAAAGACACTGAATTCTCGTCAGCTCTCACAAGCAACAAAATTTAAATCTTTTTTTTTTTTATCGGTACAAGCAGCAAAGATTTAATACCATGTGCAACTCAACATTCTTTAGATTTCAAAAAGTTTAGACGCAAATCGATTTAAGATAAATATCAACACAGATCTCAAAGGTAGGCAAAATTTAAAGTTCGTTTGAGACGAGTATCGATATAGATCTGATAGGTAGGAAAAATTTGAAGAAACAAAACAAGTTAACCAAACAATACAAGTTGCTATTTAACTTTGTACACAACTATACAACAATGTAAATTTAGATCTCAACCAATCATCTCATCATGCAGTTAAAACACTTGATCCATAAGAAGATTCAGGTTTTGAGATAGTTCTCAAAATCTAAAGCTTCCATTGATGGATCCAAGCAGTGAGATTTATAGATTCAGATACAACTAGCATTATCTGAAAACTGGAATATAAATGAGAACAATATCGGATCAAGAAACATAATGTGTAAGCATGGATGGCAGTAGCTCGACATCTCAGCCCGAAAATGAGAACTTTTGCACTCTTGAGCTCAGCTTGAGAGCCAGAGCAAAGCTTTTTATTTAAAGCACAGTTGAAGTAGAGCCGAGCTAGGACTGAGCTAGTAAAGCTCAGCTCGGCTTCATTAATAGTATATAATACTTCTATATAATAAAATATATTATATACAGTTTTGAAAGTTTTTTTTTTCTTCGTTCCCCTTATAATAAGATTCATCTAATGGTTATTGTATAATGGATAGATATGTAATCAACATATAATCCTTATGATCCTCTATTGAACTTTGCGCTTTCTTTCCCCTTCTCTCTCTCTCTCTCTCTCTCTCTCTCTCTCTCTCTCTCTCTCTCTCAGTGCAACTATTAAAGTTCTTTCTCACTCGTCTCAATGAACAAGCACTAGCATGGGAATTGACCAAGCAATCAGCACCTGCGACCAACACCTATGCTCTTAATCAATATTTAGCACATTAAATTTAAACACCTTTTTACTTTTCAAAATTTAAACACATTTTTCTCCAATCGATCCGTTAATCCAAAAGGGCCAGGGGATTAAAAGATATTAGGGCCTTCATTTATAAATTTATTAAATCTTTCATCTATTAAAAAGAAGATATTGTTTAAAATAACATTAGGAAAAAAATATATAATAAAACTTATTTAGCTCAAAGTTCGGCTCGGCCCGGTTGCAGCCCTAGATGGCACCAACCAATATGGTACCTTATCATCAATCTGCACTGGTATTTTCGCACAGAATTGAGTCCCCAGAATTTCACGTTTTCGAAAAAAGAGAAAATGCTTATTTACCTTAGAATTTTGAGAAAAGGCCCTCCACAGATCTCAAGGCAACAAGCTTTTGTTCCGTTTCAAAATCCATGAAAGTCAAATTTTTAATAGTACTCGGAAATTTTTAAGCTAAAAGGCACTGATAATATTTGACATCAGAGACTCCTATCTCTAAATTGACTTTTCATCTATCTAAAAATAATACATAACTTTCGCAAAGTTAGGACAATTGTACCATGCTTCCAACAATTTCATTGGGGTATGAAGAACGAACCTGCCTCAATAGCCCCTACTTTTAAGTGATAGCAAAACCACCTTGCGGTGATTTAAATGATAAGAAATTCATGGGCCTAACTCAACCTCACAAAACCGGCTTGTAAGGTGAGGTTTGCACAAGATATAAAGAGCTCAAAATGAGCCAGCCCACAGCCGATGTGGGACAAATCCAACACGCCCCCGCACATGTTGGCAAGATTGAGCCAAATCACGTGGACAAGAAATGGGTGACGTGGGGAGAAAGAACGGCTTTGATACAATGATAAGAAATCCATGGGCTTAACTCAACCTCACAAAACCGGCTTGTGGGGTGAGGCTTGCCCAAGATATAAAGAGCCCAAGAAGGACCAGCCAACAGCCAATGTGGGACAAATCCAACATTAAATAATTAAATGTTCGTTTATTTTGCACGTGATCATTAACCGCTACCACCCTGCCTGAATGGCCTCTATTTTGTAGTGACCGCAACAACCACCTAATTATTTTGCCCATGCTCATTATGGCAGAGGATTATATTTTCTTTAACTGAAGCATTCTTTCAGTTGGGGGAAAAAAAAGGAGGTGATATTTTACGGTGACATTACAGGAGGCCTGCTTGACTCTTCTTGTGATTCTGGTATTATTTTGTACTCATCATGTGAATGAAGGCGATCAACCTGCCAAGTCTTGTTGTGCCTCATTATATCCCACAAATAAACTTACCAAGTCAAGGCCTTTATATAGCCATGTTCTTGCACAGGGAAATCTTCCTCGGCCTCCAGAGCCACAAAATTCATTGATTCGACATTTCTAAATTATGATTTACAAGTAGGCCTTTATCTAACTCTATTATTGGGCCTAATTTCTGGGTCACGTGGTCCATATGACAACTGGTTCGAGAGTCCAATTCTTGGGATTTCTCTGACCTGTGAGATCTTTATTTGGTGATAGTTTTGGGGTCTTAAAAGGTAGGGATTTAATTAATAAGTTTATTTATATTTTGGCTACTAGGAGACCTAGTTACTAGTTAGATTAGGAGTCTAAGCTGCTCTAGAGTTTCTTTTTTAGGATAAAGAGGGCATGCTTGAGATATAAATACAGGGTAACAGGGGGCTTCATTTCTGCTAAAGAGAAGAGATTTGAGAACTAATTCTTGGTCGAAACTGCTGAGTTTCTACTTGCTGTATTCAAAACTTTTTAAGTCAAATATATTGCAGTTAATTCTTAACCTATACGTCTGCTATTTGAATTTCATTTGGGGCCTACTATTTCTTGTAAAATCCTTGGATCTGCTGCAAGTTATTGTTCAGAATTAACACTGCTGTCGTAGACTGTGTTTTTACACGGTTATTTTGACGTGAAGGTAGGTTTTTATCTACTTTATTCCGAAATTTACTAGTATTAATAAATTTCTTGCAGAGCTGCGGCCTGCATTAGTGTTGCCATGTGAAGACTTTATATCTCATTCCCAAATGTTCCACAAGGCAAGGGAGATGATGTCCCCAAATATGAGTCTGTTTGGGACATAGCACTACAAGTGCATCTACAGTCTTATGGTTTGGCGGTACTGATTAGATCAGGAGTCCCAAAAAATGCAAAGATCTGGATCCTCAGCAACCCAACCTGGACCTCATTACAAATCAGTAGCATAAGGACCACCTAGAATTTAATCTTATTCATCTGTACATCCAAAACCATAAGGAGAGGAGCAATTAGAGGAAGTGAGTGTTGGCCCGGCTACATATCCACTTCAGATACTAGAAAACATAGCACTACAGGTGCATCTATAGTCTTATGATTTGGAGGTAATGATAGATCAGGATTGCCAAAAAAAGGTATAGATCTGGATCTTCTCCAACCTGGACCTCATTACAAATCAGTAACGTAAGGACCACCTAGAATCGGATCCGACTCATCAATCCACCTGAAATCATAAGGAGGGAGAGCAATTAGAAGAAGTGAGTATTGGCCAGGCCACATATCCATCTCAGATTTCGAAAATGGATCCAACTCCAAATGGAATGGGTTTGGGCAACCTAGAATTGGATCCGACTCAACCCAATCTAGAGCCAATTCCAAATGTGTCAAGTCTGAGCTAACTAGAAAGAGGTAACATGTTGTGCATTGCTACTGCTATACACACAAATGCATCACCATCGACAACCATTAAAATGGTTGATTAGTAGATTACAGTTGTAATTATCATTTGAACCAAACTTAAGGACAACTATATTCCATTATCCAACAACTTCAAATGGTTGCTGATAGTGGTAGATATATGTGCATAGCAGCAGTACCAGTACTTTTATGTGTACAGCTTTAAGAGAGAGAGAGAGAGCGAACGAGAGAGGGTGTGTATGTGTATATAGAAAGAAAGAGACGCGGTCATCAAAATCAAAATGAGAAAAGTTGCTTCTCCGGGAGAGTTCGACAAGTATAGCTGATCCTACTATCTTAATTGCACGAGTGATAGCCCCTCCGGGGCAAGGGCAGCCCTGCCAGCTCAAGTTCACCTCCGGGGGAGTGTGAGGGGGAACACTTTCCACCGATACTTACTCCGATTCAGATGTGTGTGTGTAACGTCGCGAGCAAGAGACAGCATCAGTTGGGCACCACATGGCATTCAAACACATGTTTTGGTTGCCACCTGGACGTGCGTAAGGCCAATTCAAGACCATCCAAAAAAAATGTTTGAATCACCGTTGACCATTCCTAGGTGGTCAATGCTGCTAAAACAAACGAGAAAATGCAAAATCAAGTCTCATCATTCATTTTCACACCATTTGATCGAGGTCGTTTATTTATTTTTTAATATTTTCTAAAAACCCCTAAGAAGAAGTGAACTCTACGGGGATGGATAGGTTCCATATATATAAGGAAATTCATTAAAGGAAAAAAGGAGAAAATTAAAAAGCGACTAAGGTACTTAGGCCAAAAAAGACCAGAACATGACCAGACCACCACCAAAAAGGGCACAAAGACAACCTGACATCACCAATATGAGGAACCTGCAGACCACAGTATACTAAAACTGATTGCCACAGAGGTTCCCTCCGTGTTCGGAGACAATGCTACTCCACGACAGCATGAAAAACTTATCTGTTGCAGACCCATTCGATAACAAAGTTTCTAGCAAACCATCCCACCATAGCAGGAGTACAGCTCACCCCTGAAGATCCTATTGTCTCTCCAACTATACAATGACATCACTGCCTAATGTGACACCCTTCATAGAACATTCTGATCATCCTGAAAACTGCTCATCTCCCAAGCCTCTAACAAATCAGCACACATCTGCAGAAAACACAAGCTCATGCCACACGAAGATAAAATGAATCCCCACAATTTGTACGCCCATTTACAATGTGCAAGTAAATGTTCAGCTTTTTCCTTATGGTGAGAACATAAGATGCAAGCACTCCTCACTATCATTCCCTTCTTCAAAAGCTGGTCAATAGTAAGGATTCTCCTCCAGGCAACAGTCAAGTAGAAAAACAAAACCCTGGGAGGGGCACACCCTTCTCCTAAAATCAACCATTTGCTTGCAACACAAGGAGTAAAAAGATTTAACTGTGAATACCTTTTTCCAGCACACAAATCCTTCCATCACTACAGATCCAATTAGGGCTGCGTGTACCGAGCAGGTTAGTGAACACCCCCAGCTCCCTCATCCCTCAAATACCGACAAATTTGAATATCCCATTCAACACCCCCAGAAATCAAACATGCCAGGTCTGCGATATTACTATTCTGGTTCGTGCCAGCTGATAAATTGGCCTAAACACCTCGCAAAGGGCTCGACAATTAGTCCAAACATTATGTCAAAAGCTTATTATATCTCCCGAACCCCATTCGAACCTGAAGCAACTGTCAAATCTATCCTTACTCACTCAGACACCCCATCTGTTAGTAATAAGAGGCTTGCAATACCATGAGCAAAAGGCTTTAACTGCTCCTTTCCAGCACCCAAATCCTTCTATCACTACGAATCCAATTAGGGCTGCGGCCATTAAGCATACCAAGCACATTAGTGAATACCCCCCAGCTTCCTCATCCTTAACAATGACGAATTCGAATATCCCACACAACACCTCATAAATCAAACATGCCAGGTCTGCGATATTATTACTCTGGTTTGTAGCCAGCTGATAAACAGGCCTAAACACCTCGCGAAGGGCTTGACAATCTGTCCAAAACATTACGTCAGCTCCTGAACCCCATTCGAACCTGATGCAACTGCCAAATCTATCCTTATTAACGCAGACACACCTCCACCAAGCCAATCCTCTCGGATTTCTACTCCACCTGACCTCTCATCCACTTTTGGTGACCCCATATTTATTTTCTAGCACCTTGACCCATAATGCCATATCTCAGTTGCCAATCCTCCACAACCACTTTCCCAAAAGGGTGGCCTAGTTCATCACCTCAAGTATTATTTATTCCCAGGCCCCCCTCATCTTTTTGACAGGTGGCAAACCTCCCAGTATAGCCTTTCCCCAAACGAAGTTTCATTCGGTTTCCACAAAAACATCGACATATAAAAGACTAGCAAGTTGGACAAAGTAGCATTTGTGAGCATTAATCTCCCTCAATTTGAGAGTGATTTTGCCTTCCAAATTTCCAACCCCTTCACGAACCTTTCTACCACTGGTTCCCCTTGGTCCTAAGTCTCCCAACACACATAGCAAGACCCAAATAAGTAGAAGGCAGTACCTCACACCCTCATCCTATAGAGTGAGCAAGAGAGAACACCCCCAAATCCTCCATCTTGACACCTACGAGTTTAGTTTTGCTCAAGTTAACTCTGTGCCCCGAGATTACCACATAGCATCTTGCACCAATTTCAGATTCCATAACTTTTCTTCCGGTGCCCTACCAAAAATGCGGTATCATCAGCATGCTCTACATGAGTTATCACTCGTCTGCTTGTGGAAAATCTTAACCCTTTGAACCAATCCAAATCGGCCCCCTTCTGAAGAAGCCTACCAAGAGCCTCTCCAACTATATTGAAAAGGAAAGGAGAGAGGAGTTCCCCCTTGCCTCGAACCTCTAGAACGCACTTAAAATGACATCTCGGAGTTCCATTGACTAAAATTAAAAACCAAGTTGACGCGTAACATGCCATCATCCATCGGTCAAGGATAAAAATTTCAGATTTCGTTTCGATCTCAGTGGGGACCGAAACCAAAATTTTGAATTTCGGCCGAAATTTCAGACGGAATTTTCAAACCAATACAAAGAAACCGAAATTTAGTGTTATTGTTTCGGTTTCGGTGGAGACCGAAACCGAAATTTCTGTCACTTTCGGCCGAAATTTCGATCCTTGCCATTGGTGCCCAAAACCCAACCTCTGAAACATAAAAACTAGGAAGCCCCGTGAACTCTATCATATGCCTTTTTCATATCTACCTTACATATGACACCTAGATTATTTGCTTTGCATCGTGAGTCGATAGCTTCATGAGCAACAACATTTGCCTACCATGCACGAATGTCCCTTGCAATGGCGACATGCCCATTTCCATAAGAGGTTTAACCATATTAGCAAGGGCCTTCACTAAGATTTTATAAATGCTCCCTAGCAGGCTTATGGGCCTAAAATTCTCATCTATTCTGCCTCTTCCCTCTTTGGAATAAGAGTGATAAAAGTGGAGTTCAACGTTATTCCCACACTACTCTTCTCATGAAACTCCCATAGAAGTGGAATAACTCGCTAACAATCACTTCTCCCTCTTCCACCTTCGATCATTCAAAATAATGTGCTAAATGGTATTGACTTTCCTCCTCACATTTGCCATCGTTTAAAAGAACTTGATATCCCTCCCCCAAAAAAAAACACCTTTACCCACTTAATTCTCGACTCATGTTTCAGGAGATTTCCTCTTCCAAACATTTTTTTAATATATTGATCCTTTATGTTGCACTATTCTTTTAACTTCTCATCACTACATAGCTCTCTACCTTGCTCAGCCCAGTCCAACACTTGAATTTCAGCCAAAATGTAACCACACCGAAGGACTCCGCATTCCCTTTTTTTATTTAGTCTTTTAGCTTTTTTAATTTGGTATTGATGCAAAAATCCACGCTTCCCTCAATCTTCCAAGAGTCCCACCAATCCCGAACCTGATCCCTAAACTCCACCAGCCACATATTTCAAACTGAAAATGGAGATAGACCACGACCTTTTGAAGAGCATTTATGCATTGCATGGACCAAAATCTCGGATTTTCGATGCGTATTGTCCAGGCCCAAAATCGATACGCATCGGTTCCGGACAATACTTTCCGGTTTTTTCCCAAAAAAAAAAACAACAAAACCGATAATTTCAAATTATCGTCCGATACAAACGATACATTGAACGATACGGATGATACTTTGAACGATAATTTGACTATTTTTTAAGGGGGGCGATAAAGACCCAATGTATCGTATCGTTTAAGTCCAAAACCGATACGTATCGGTATTGGACGGCATTTTGATCCATGATGCATTGTGACCACATGGTCAACCTAGGGATCCCATCTACGAGAACATTGGGGAAATGGCCTTCCCAGGATTTTGTGAAAAGGAAGTGATCAAACCGTCATTGGATGAGATTCTCTTGCATGTTTGACCAAGTGTAACACTGACCCCACCCCATATGAAGGTCCCTATCTAAGACCACAATCTTGTACAAAGTCTACAATCTCCTCATCACGGATCCCCTGTAGTTTCCCTGACACTTCTCAATTATATAGCTAATAGCATTGCAATCATCTCCAATACACTGTGGCACACTCCAAGCACTATGGATAATTTTTAAGTCACACCAAAAATCCCAACTCACAGCAAGATCACTGGGACATAAACTCAGGTGAAGACAGGCCCACACATATTCATCTTCAGTGCATATCAATTCTAAAATCAATCTTCCCCTCAACGAAAGTGTTCCATGCAACAAGGATCCCCACTCGACGCACCAGCCAAGTCTAAACCAACACAATCCCATCTATTTCTACCAAAAATGGACCTGAGTTTCACCCAGTCAGTTGATTCCCTTTAGAGTCTTGGATTGTTATGATATCAGGCTTCTACACTCTCAAAAGAAGAAATTTGCAACGGCCCTCCTCTCCTCCCCTCCAAAACCCCTGACATTTCATGAAATTATTTTCATGCCAAACAACACTGCACTAAACAGACCACCACAAAGAAGGGAACAGCACTAACCCCTGCACTACTCTGCCATTTATTTTCATACTTCAGCCCCCACTGCAGATTTAACAACTCTCTCTTCCCCTTAAATCCAATTTTCTCAACTTCTTTGATTCCTTACAAATATTCAAACAGATACCTCAAAGTACTTTCTGCCACTTTGTAATACATCCCCAATTCTATACTAAATGCAATCATCTTCGCAATTAGATCTTTGCTCAGTTTGCAATTGACCTAGTCATTATGGTGGATGACCCTATTCTTACATCAGCAGACTATGAAGACACACTCGCTCCTCAGCTGAACCAAGTTCCAACTCCCATTCTCCCGCATCCTAATAGTTTGCATAGGTGTGACTGTTAGCGGATTGGAACATTCATATCCTCGATATCCCCAGACCATTACAACTCAAAACCTAGTTAGCAAGTATCTCTTCACTCTACCCCTCATGGTTGAGCTCCTCGATAAATTTGGAAGACAATTCCGATCTGCTGCTGCCCTTTCATCAGTTGATGTTGAAGACCTCCGTCTACACCACACCTTTTTTGTCCTACCAAACTCTGGTTCCAGCATCCCATCTCTGAGGAACCACTGTTCAAAGACCCCATGTTCACATCTTCTGGAAAATGGTAGCACATATTTATATCTTTGTGGTAGCAAAATAAAACGTATCAAATGGTAATGGATTAGCAATCTAAGGAGCATTTACATAAGGACTACCATTATCCATAGCCAAACAAACATTAGACATTACACTATCAGATGTAGACATTAAACCCACATTAGGCGACAAACGGCTATTTAAGGATAAACAACGACATAGAGAGCTGAAGCGGCTTGGATGGAACGTAGGATGTGTACCCATCCATGGGAGAAAACATAGGATAAGTCGAAGAAAGGGATGAGGCTCCCAATATCTGTGCAGAAAATTTTGGCCGTTGTATGGCATCGTAGGCTTCACAGAAATTGTGCAAAAGTGAACCTTTGAGGAGCCCAGCATGAACAAGAAACCCAGGAGTCAAATCCATCAGCAATCCACCATATGTGTCGACCAAGGGTCATTGCATACCCGCTCGTATTCAGTATAGAGGATACTTGTGTGGGCCTCAATCCACCATGTGTAAAATCAGAAGAGGACCCTACCGCCTTGTTCACAGTAACTGAGGGTGAATCGACATTTGTAGCCCCTGTCACCTCTTCCTCTTCCTCCAAATAATTATTTGAAATGTTATTGCGCTTTCTATTAACTGAGAGAAACTGCCACCTGTCACACATTCCCCTGATGCAAACTGCTCCGCATCCAAGTATCCAACACTAGGTGTCCTCTTGAGGCCTCACTGCACCTGAATGAGCCTCCACCTCTTTTTCCAGTACATAAAAGCTCGCCTCCACATTTCTTTGAGAAATAAAGTTGGAGTTTGAATTTAAATCTGAAATCGGTTCCTCCAGCCCTCTCCATCCGTACCACCACTGACGAAGATCAAACCGCTCATCCGTCGTTGAGAGTCGCGCTTACTAACTCAAAATCATCGCAGGCGGTGAAATCAGCTCAAAGGGAGCTAGCACAAAGCAAAAGCCCACCACCCTCCATCCTTTCTGATGACCACAAACCATCCATCTCGTTTGATGAGTGCCCTTCTCGCACCATTTCTTTCCCAAAAACCGGAGAGACATCCCTCCCCCAGCCATCAATCTTCCCTCTTAATTTACCTTAGCTTATAGGGGCATTATAAAGCACTTCATCCATCTTCTCATCAATCGAGCGGGCAAGTATCCAAGTTGACAGCTGCAATGATTCACAAACCTACTACCCTTTCCACCTCCACCACTAACCTGAAAGCAACTCTATTTATCATCATAACCCCTCACCCCCACCTCGAAATGTAGCCCCAATGGTCCGAGCACATCAGCAACCTCATAAATCTCATCTCTTCTAGACTGAGGGTCCTCCTGTCAAATCCCCTTATACCAACCCGCACCATCATTTGATGTGATTGAGTACTTCGACCATCAAGGCATGTAACAGGAAGCTATGCACCCCGACCTAGTAACCTCCAAGCACCTTAGGAACGTAACCACCACAAACATCCACCGTCCATGAGTTAAAAAGCAACAATATGGTTCTCCAATTCCGTCTGTTTTGTTTTGCTGGGCTTCTTAAAGAAAATGGAGGCCTCCAAGCTCAGAGGGGCCCGCATATAAGATAACAGTGCACGTCAATGTTGCTTTGGGGAAGGCACCCCCCACTGTGTATCAGACTGGTTGAAGCAATAACCAGATGGGGGGAATTCCCAGATTGAATCCTTCATAACCACACAGAAACTGCTCCCTCTAGTTTGGAGGCAAGGTATTCAGATACTATCTCCCCCAACTAGACCGCCATCAAAGATATCCTTCGCCTATTATGTGAGCAGTGGTGGAGCCAGGATTTTCTTCCAAGGGGCAAATTATGGTCGACATAGAAAATTAGTTCTAGTTATGAGTTAGTATTAGGTAAGTGGCGCGAACTCCATTGAATTAATACTCGGGTAACTTTTTGGGATATTTTACATGTGAAACTAACGTGTACCGACTGCGTCTGATAGGTGTGCCATGATCTAGGGATCTTTGGTGTAAAAGATTGGGACAAAAACCGATCTCATCATTTGATTCCAAGCCGTCAAATGCTACTTAAAATTAATGGCTACCATGTAAAAGATTGGGACAAAAACCGATATTTAGAGGCAGCTTTACAATGTCTTATTTCTCCGCTCAATTTGCTTCAAGCTAAGCTCTCTATTACTCTGAAATCCTTCATTTCTCATTATTCATGCCTCTTGTTTTTCATCCCACACCAGTTGGGAGAAAAAGTAAAGGGGTGCTCTCTATAAAAGGTGCATGCTTCTCTTTTCCTTTTAAGGAGGATATGTATCGTCTTATTTCACATATAATACATAAATGTATTTTTATTTTTATCTTTAATTTTTTATGAATAAGATTTCATTAAAAAGGAAATCTGATTTAAGACATTTATATTATATATATATAATTTAATAAATAAAATAAATTTACCTTTTAAATATATATATGTGTACATATATTTAAGTATATATTATTCGGGTAGGGCTTCCTCTAATAGAGATCAAGTATATACTATTCGAGTAGGGTTTCCTGTAATAGAGATCAAGTCCGAACTGTTTACTAAAAGGGCTCAAGTTTTTTATTCGGCGCCACCCAGCGACCTAGGAAGCATGCGCTCAAACCCGGCCAAGTGGCAGGCCAGGCAGGAAGTTTGGCTCGCCTGACCAATTGCAAGCCCTAATACCATTAGTTATCAAATGATAGACGGGGTACAGCAAGATACAGCTGCATCAGTATCAGCCAGGCCAAAAACTGATGCATATCGGTATCGGCCAATACTTTAAACCACGAACACGATTTACATGGCAAAAGAGCTTGGAGAGAAACTTTTCTCTATTTCTTTTTTTTTTAATCGGTAAACTTTTCTCTATTTCAATATTCAAGTATATCAAAGTCTCCCCTTGTTCTCTTGGGCATCCCTTCTTGATATAAACAATTGAAAGAGACTAACTTTGATCACCTACATCAATAGATAACACCCTCACCATCGAACTTCTAGGTTACAAGGCGGACATTTTTCACCAATCCAATTCATTCAAGTGATAGAATATCATATGAACACCATGTAGACTAAAATATATGCCTAACAGAGAATATGTACCATCCAATTTGAGCACCTCTATATGGCCCCTCATTAGATATGAATACCGGTCAATATTAAATTGCTCGGATTATATTGTTTAAATACTCTGATAAGCATTTTTTGGGCTGCCATCAATTCATTTGATATTATTCCACTCGAACAACTCAGATTGGTAAAAAATATGTGTCACGTGGCCTAGAAAGTGTGACAATGAGGGTTTTAACTATTGATGGAGGTGACGCCATAACAACAGAGTTCAGTCTCACCAATATGTCGGTGAGGTGTCGTTTCGGTTCATATCAAATAAATAAGGGAAAATTTTGGAAAATTTTAGGGATTATAAAAGCATATAAAATAATATAAATTATTAAGCAGTATAACAACATATATTCACCTATTTAAAGTTAAAATAATATTTTTAAGCAATAAAATAGGTGTGCACTAGGTAAACGGGTTGGGTTGCAGGTTCAAAGAGGTTTAGGGTCAACCTAGACCTGACCTGTTAACCATTGGCCTTGACCAGAGCCGAGCCGACCTATTAACCACTGCCCTTAACCTAAACCTGGCCCGACCTATTAACCTCTATACCTTGACCTGAACCTGAACCTGAACCAGAAGCCTCCTCAGGGACTCGCAAACAAGGCGTTCAAACTCCCATGAATCAAAATCTCAGTTTTTCGATACGTATCGTTCACCACCAATACCGAGACACTAACAAATCAGGTATCACCGATACATTGAATTAATCGGCGATACAATGGATAAATATGCCATATATTGGGTATATATCATTGATACATACCCAATGTATCTTGTATCGGTGGCCATCGATACCGTATACGTATCAGTGTCGTCCTAGATTTTGAACCATGAAACTCCCAAATCAGAAACCATCTTTGAACCCAACAAACCAAATCATCGTTCAGTATAATGAAAGACCACGGCAATGTGGAAACACGTCCACAAATAATAATCAATGTGGGAAAGACATCCACAAGGACGCAAGAGGATAGAAGAGTTGGAAAAACGTCAACTCAAATCACAGGATGCATCAATCCCTACAGATCACCAAATAAACAATATAAACCACACTAAAGCAGCTTAGATCTGATTCTGGTTCATATAGTACTACTCAAAAACCGGTAAGAAAGAACATCCACTGAAAAAACTACTCAATGATAAAACGAAGAAAACAGCCATATGCATTCACAAAAATCCATATGGCTGCATATGGCATAGCTCTTTGCTAGCCCCTACCATAGCAGAGTTCACCTGCTTTAGCAGGTTCCCATCCTCTTTGCTAACATCCTGCTTCCTGGTTTAGCAAGTACCCCTTCTCCTTGATAACTCCTTGCATAGCAAGATTTTATGCAAGATTTACCTATTCAGCAGTTCTAACTTCCTCTCTACTCACTCCTTGTCAGAACAGATTTTATTTGCTAGTGAGTTAGTAGAGAGCAGGGAGGTTGGTGCTAGAGCAGGTAAATCCTCCTTTGCAGGGAGTTAGAAAAAGAGACTGTGAACCAATTAAAGCAGGTGAACTCTGCTGTTGAAGGGGCTAGCAAAGAGCTATGCATACGCTGCCTATATCTCCTTCAAATCTCATCCAAAGTAAGAATCAAAAGGTCTCTTCGGAAGAAAGGAAGGTAACCCATGCAGACCTGTAGGCTGTAATGTTGCACAAATCTAAAAAAACCTATAAAACCCGTCAAATAGGCATTAAATGGTGAAAGAGAAGAATCGATCAAAACACCTTCAAATCTGGATCAAATAAAGAAATGGTTGCTAGAAATAGAAGCCTGTGGAAATTTAAACCAAGAGCCTATTAGCCTCGAGGAATTATCAGATGTTTGATTGCCCAGAAATCTGTGTAAATCCCTTTGAAAGTCAACTTTGCACTGCTCAAATCCAAAATCCTGCATTAAAATTGTAGATATCGTTGAAACGATTTATATGGTGTTATGTTTCATACTGATCTGAGGTCAAAAATTTGACCCCATTGATGTCAGAACAATCTTTGATGACATCAGGATATAGAGAACTCCCAGATGCATGCTATGATACCAACTTGACTAACATAAGTGATTATGGTTAGGTTATGTAGCTAGGTTTACGGTTAGATTGATGGAGCAAAAGAAAGAGGAATAAGAAGAGGGA
Source organism: Chloranthus sessilifolius (assembly GCA_021018995.1). Lineage (NCBI taxonomy): Eukaryota > Viridiplantae > Streptophyta > Magnoliopsida > Chloranthales > Chloranthaceae > Chloranthus > Chloranthus sessilifolius. The sequence goes on from CM037585.1 coordinate 160,047,716, forward strand.
GAGAGAGAGAGCCAAATGACCAAGTTACGGTTGGAGTCCCTACTGGCCTTTACACTAATACCTTAAAGACAACAATACCCCTTGCTTACACACACGCACTCACAATTATATACATACATATATGATATATCCCAATAACAGGAACCTGACCTACTAGTTGGACTCAGACCCAGACCCAGACCTGTACATGCACCCAACCTGAACGCGACGTGGATCTGACCTGCGAGTGTAATTTTCAGGTCTGGGCCAGACCTGTTAACCACTTTTTGGCATGACCTTGACCTGTTAAGAAATACAATGTACATATATCGTAGCAAACAGGTACCAAGTCAGGTTTGGGTTGGGTTAGGGGAAACCTGTACTCGGACCTGTTTATGTAATAGGCGGAGATTGTCGATGCGATCCAACCTAACAGGTCAAGGTTTTTTAGCCTGAACCGACCCATAGCAGGTGAGGTTTGAGAACCCCGCCAGGTCGACCAACCCCGTGCGCACCCTTATATAATCCACAATCCATATGCATCGCAAATCAACAATCATTAGCATCTATTTAATGAGTTGTGTTTGTTGCAAATCATGCTTCTCTATCAGATTTCAAATCCAAATTGAAAAGAATGATAAAAATTCAATGATTTTTTCCCCATTGGTAATTCAAATAATATAATTCCATGAGTCTTTTCATTATCACAGATAAGAACAAAACGTTCACCACTTCACGGTAAAATGGATCATCCTAAATGTATGCCTTGCTACTAAAAAACTATCATAAAGAAAATGTAAAGAGTGTTGTACATATCAAAATGCAAATACCTTTGAAGTCAACTCCTTTGTGCCTGCTTGTACTACATTAGCAGCAGACTGTGCAGCAGAGGCTGCAACAAGGGATAACCGACCAAAACCCTGTGAAAAAAAATGACAACAATATTAATTATATATATGTAATAAAACAATAAAATAGAAAGCAGTGTCGTGTATGCTTATTCCTTTCTTACGACATGCAGACCTTGAACAAACGAAAAAAGAATCTGCCATTTTCTTGAAACGGAACTATTAGAAAAAAGAATACCTTTTCTCATGTAAGATCAACCAGAGTATGGGGCCTGTCTTACTACACTTCGAACATACATTTTCAAGTGAGATACCCATGTCTTACTGTAACTAGACATGGGTCATCACAAAAGAGATGGATGTCTAGTTACTAGATATTTGTCATATATATAAGTGTTGCTAAATCACTAAAACATATCAGACACTTCTGATCAATGTTGTCAAATCACTTAAGTCATGCTAAGTCATTTGACTGCATTTCGCTTAAGCGAAATCGCTTAATCGCTTAAGCCATGGCATAATGATTTTATTTCTTTTTTATAAATTAAAGAATTAAAAAAAATTTATAATAAGAAGTATCTAAGTCTAACAGCTAAAGTAACACTAACAAAAATGAGTCAATGACAAAAAAGGGGAAAAATATACATTTTTATATTTTTTTTTAAATGTCATACATACTAATGAGAGGAGATTGAGAGTCTATAATGGAGATTAGAGAGGAAGAATGAGCCAAAATAGTTTTGGGAAGAGTATGGGACCCAACCCACCCTTTATAGAGGTAATGGGACCCCAAAAAAGAAGAAAAAAAAATTAGCAAAGTGCTCCAATGGTCATGTTTATGACCGTTGGAGCATTATGCCATCACATACTGAGTATGCGATCGCATAAGCCAAAAAACATGGCTTATGTGATCGCTTAATTGACTGCATCGCTTAAGCCAAGATGGCTTATGCGATTTGAATGTTCAGAATGGCTTAAGCGATCCCTTATGACAACACTACTTCTGATAAATGATAGACAAACAATTGTGTGGGTGTCTAAGAACAATTGACCAAAACACATCCTATTAGGCTACACTCCACAATATTAGGAAGATCAAGATATACCTGTGAACTATTTTAATGAATTCAAATTTCAACACATATAAGATTAAAAGAATTATGGGAAAAGTGAAATCTTTAAATGAACATAATATTTTTCATGAAGAGTATTTAACCCGGCAGGAAACTTTATAAAAATAACGGTAAACTAAAACATACACCGAAAAACAACAATCAGTGTAAAATAGGAACAATATCTAAGAGTAGTAATTTTCAACATCCCAAATCCAACCTCATAAGTCCTGAAATTTTCCAAACAGCATCTAAGACGACGAGTACCCTCACAGTTGTCTCATCACGAAAGAGGATCCACCACAACCCCTTGTCTCAGCTCCTTGAAAATTTTTGTATTTGAGAATTCAGATTGAAACTCTAGGTGCATAAGGCAAAGATAGAGTCCATTATTTAATTATAGTGCCGAGCTGGTTCAATTGAGCCTCCTCTGCCGCTTACATAAAAAATATTTGAGATCGACTTAGTTCCCAACCTCGTACGGCCCATGGTAAACTAGTAGCACAAAGGAAAACTTCCTAGCATCACTCAACAAAAAATGCAAATTTCTTGATGACACGTGGTTCTTGAAAATCACAGTAGGAAAGTACGAGTTCAGATTTATCACAAATATTCCAGACTAAAAAAAAAATCTTGAATGACTCATGAAAAAAACAAAAAAAAAAAACCTCAGATGATGTACACTTCAATAGTGCAATATCACACTTGTTTGTAAAGCAATAAACATTTCAAGTTCAACAATAAATTATTCAAATCTACGGATAAATTCAACAATCGACTGCTCAAATAATAATAATTTCCAACAGAATTGTCAACAAATCCCAATTAAAACACGCACTCTCCAATATAACCTTAATGCACAAAATGTTTCAACAATTCTTTCCCTACTGATGACAAGATCACAAGTCACAACAAGCATCAATTCCCCAGCATTTGTCAAATGTACCTTCACTCCTTTTTATATTTATATAAACGCATAAACTAAACAAACAAATAGATCCATACTATTAACAAATCATCTCACCTGAGACACGACGGAAACCGTATCTTTAAGGACATCTCCTTGTGCAGTATTCCGCTGAGCCGGCATCGGGCTCGATCCAAAGCCCACATACTTCCCCCCTTGCGAAGGCGGGAGCCCTTCAGGCCGAGTTTCATTTTCGGCAATCTTCCTCGCAAAAAAACTCTCCTTGTTTGCAGCCGATGTCTCCAGCTGCCCTCTCGTGTAAATATCTTCCGTCGATCGCGATCTCGATGGCACTGATCCTCTCCCCCCACCGCCGCGGCCACCACTAGCCCTAAAATCCCCTACTGACTGGTTCCTCCTTATATCTGTAGAAGATCTTAAACTATCATCGTTATCCCAGCTATCCCACCCTCCATTAAATCCCGAACTCGTTTCCCTTCCACTATTCCCCAATGGCGGCTTCTTCGCCCCGATCCCCGTCCCCGACTCCTTAACCACGGGCGGATCATGCCATGCCCGGCCTTCGGCCAAAGCCTGAATTCTATCCCTGTACACGCTGGCAGCATTGGTGTTGTATTTGGAAATGATGTCGGTCTCTTTCGAGATCCCATACTGCGCAAAAAAAGCGTTAAGCTTCTCGTTACCGCCCGATTCCATCTTCTTGAGTTGGATCTCCGACCACGAGTCCATGGTGACCGATCTGACGAAGCTGATGTGGACGCCGAGGCCGCGGTGCTTGCCGGAACATTCGAGGCACATGAAGATGCCGTAGGAGACGGAAGCCCATTGGGGATTCTTCTGAGAGCAGTCGACGCACGTTTTGTTGCCGGGGTGCGATTGGAGATCGCGGAGGCGTCGAGAAGCCGCCATGGAGACCGATTTCGATGGATCTGGATCTAATGTTAAGAAAAAATAACGAAAATAGATGAAATATGGAGAGTGGAACAAAAAAAATGGAAGAACCGTAGGTTGAGAAACTAGCTTAGATCTGTTGAACGGGTGAGATTTCAAGGCATTTGTGGGAGATTTTGGACGGTTTTCTGAGAGGAGGTGAGAGAAGAGAGGAGAGAGAGGGGGGGGGGGAAAGAGATGGGGATCTCTCTTCTCGGGACGCCGCCCCCTCTACTTCTGGTGCTTTTGTGGATCGCCGACACTACAAAAACGTTCGTAATCTACGGCTATCGCTGTAAAAGGATACTTGATTTTTACTCTTTATTTATTGGAGAAATTAAGGGTGGGGGCTTGACCGCCCCATTTTTTTTTAGCACAAATCGTTTTTTACCAAGTGGTATCAAAAGGTGTCCAAAAAATAAGTGGCATCAAAAAGTGGTCAAAATAAGTCGCATGTGGTGATTTGAACCGTATTTTGCACTCCAATGTGTGCATATTATAACATTTGAATCCAAGTATCTTATAACATATTAGTAAAATTTGTTGACTGCCTTCAATAATAAGTTAGAGATCTTTTTTATTCCGATCTATTATACAACAAATTTTTAGATTATGACCTACAAATCAGACGGTCATATATTAGCAAGACTAACTTAGCTTCGAACGAATAGACAACAAGATGTAGTTATCTTAATATGAATTTTAATTGAAAAGTACATTTGAACCTTCAATATCTAAAATAGCTGCTTTATAATTCCAAAAGTAGGCTCAATAATATCGTTCAATTGGGGCATGGTGTAGGTTAAATTGTTAAATAACTAATGGGGTTGTCATTTATGTTCTCACGATAAATATCCAACACCACACGCCAATCTAAGAAAAGCACATGTGGCCTCGTTGAAACATCAATTATGATCCTTTAGATAGGCGTCAAGCCCTCCCATCCAACAAGTATGGGAGGGTATCCCTAGAGATTGCTCGTTAAAAGCATGTTAAAATTTCGTTGTGGTGGTATCCCTAGAGATTGCAGAAGTGTTCCTGTAGATCTCTAACCATGATTGGGATCTGTGTCCCTCTATCACACCAACAAAATTCTACAAACTGAGTTTATAATATTAAGGTATGAAAAAAAAAATGGTTGATTTCATTAAAATAGGGATCGAATGACTCCGGCATATGTATCTCCATGTGAACCCTTTCTGTAACTTAAAATAAGGATTGAATGACTCCGGCATATATATCTTAGTGTGGTCACCACCCCAGTTGGTTGCACCATATAGATAAAATAAGGTCCCAACGTTGCACTAAAAAACTCATGAAAGTATCGATGGTTAGTCTAAAGTAAGTGTTGGGATCGGTCTTGTAAAACTTGATTCATCATCACAACTAATCTCACTTATTTGGGGTGGCTGACTTTGGAGTCCTATTTGTCCATTTTTGCTAAATCTACTTTTATTTCAGCTTTTGATAATTTGTTGATCATCTATTGATTTTGTTCATCTTATTGATCTACTTCCTTTACATCTTCCGTGATTAATAAATCTTTAAACATTCCTGTTTTCTATTTTTTGTCTCATCCACTTTAACCAGCGATTATTAATCTTCATCTCTTATGCGTCTTTAATTGGTCATTTTCTCTAGTGTTCTTCTCCTTAATCTTGGCAAATTTATAGATTTCATTCTCTTTCTTTTCTTCCGAGTGTAGTATATACATTGTTATACGCTCCACACTTAACTTCATTCACAACTTTCTTACCTTCTATTTTGGTGAGTTATATCCTTGAAGAAATTTATAGTTCTTATTATTTTTTATTCTTTAAGAAACTTCTTAGTAATTGACATCTTAATATCTGTAGTTTACTATCATGTTTTCTTTTGTACTATCATGACCCAAAATTTTATACGAACTGGAGGGCTTAGAATCTCATGTCATGACAGAGAATGGTGTCAAAGCCGAGGACGACTCTTCAATAAGGTGAGAGGTTGTAATAGTCCCACATTGGATATAGAAAAGTCCTAATCATAGGTTATATGTGATTGCAGACACTGTCATGACGCGTTTTGGGTGGGGACTTAAGCCAATGCCAAAAATAAAATCAGGGCGGGGGCTTAAGCCCAGAATCGGACAATATTGTGACATGTGGGCCTAGGTAATCACATGTACACATTTTCCTCCTTTTATATTCCAGAGGGTATCCTTTATTAATTGAGAAAAGATGATTCGCTCATAAAGAGACCCCTCCTTGTATGAGTAGTTCATGTAAAAATATTATCGTGATGATATTATTTAATTAGATCTTGCGATCTTTCAATTTGATCACCTTTGATAAGGGGAAAGAACATGCCTTGAAACATCTAATTTGATAAAGAATATGTTGTTAATGATGAACGATTGTTATGAGAGAACATGAGCACTCCTTTTTTTCTCCTGACCTTTAAACTTTAAGAGTCTCTTTGTTTAGACGTTAATGACTCATATATAGGCAGAGAAACAGGGTAGGGTGAGATTTCCTATAATAACTTCCTAGTTCATCAAGGAAGTTTATCATGTTATACTTGCTCACTAACTCCCATGCTATCACACTTATATTAGGACTTTCCTTATTGGTTGGGCTATCCTTAATTAGAATCAACGTTTTAAAAAACACTTTAATAGACTAGGACTTATGGACACATCAAGTTAGAATTTTATTACAATAGTTCAAATTAAATGAGAACAAAATTGGTTGGTTGATAGCAACTCTTTAAAGATATTGTTTCATTTGTTTACACATCTCATTTGAATTCCCTTCGCAACGCCATACTTATCGATCACTAACTCCAAAGTTCTCAACCACTAGGCTAATCTATAACTTATGAAACTACAAACAATCAATAATATATATATATAGAGAGAGAGAGAGAGAGAGAAAGAAATCAAAGTAACATAAACAAAAATATTTATTCCACTTAAATAATGTTGGAAAAGTTGGGTTGTTACAATTTTTCAACTTAATCTTCGACACATTAGATCTTCAAATCATGGGACTTTCATTAGGCAATCAAAATTTTATTTCACATGTACAATTCAAAAAAATGAGTGTGATTATGAGCATATATCGAACACATTTTTCGGATAATTTATTCGAGAGGTATCACGTGAAAATTTTATGAAAAAGCGGATGATTTTCAATTGCTCGTGGGTCTTGCATGAGTTTCCAAATGCTCTAAAATTTCATTTCTCATAAATATTATAAATTCTACTGTAAATATTGTAAATTTCGCTTTTACGATTTAACAAACATACCCTAAAGATTTTCATAGCTTTCAAATGGGACTGCTATTGCTTTGATGGTGTTGAAATGTGATGCAGGTCCAAAAGAAATAGGGTACCTTTATTCGTGACTACAGGCTTAATATCTATTTTGCAATATATTGGGGTGAAAAGCGATCTCCACCAATTGATTCCAAGTACTCAATGGGTTTAAGACGTATGCGCCTTCAGACATCCTGTAGGTGTAACCAGAGGCACCCAAAACAAGTCCTTTCAAGGGAACCATTATTTGCACACACAAGTCCTTTCGTGACATATATCAAGTGGAAACACAATCTAAGCCGTCTGATTTGTAGGCTATGATCTAGAGACCTTTGAGGCAAAAGATTGACACAAAACACGATCTACATCATATAATTCAAAGTACTCAAAGGCCATCATCCGATTCAAGATTTATTACATTGAATAATATGATGAGGATAGTATTTTGTACAAGTCTTTTTGCACGCAAAAATGCTTACATCATAGTCTTCAAAACAGACTTAAATGGTGCTACCACAAAATACATGTCCCAAAATACCAACTAACCAAATCTTTAGGAGCTTGTGCCAACTTTGTGTGTGCAAGTGATGGCTTCCTTGTTTTAAATGGTTTTCAAATTGCAACTACTTAATTTTGGATTGCAATCACATACTTTTGATTTGCAATTAACACAAAGATCTCTAAATTGTTTTTTATGTTTTTAAAGGTGTTTGGATATAGGGGAAACATGAGAATGCTTAGACTAAGATTCTAGTCTTTGTGGTATTTCGTTGGTTGGAAGTGACTTAAGGGTAGGAATACAAAACAAAAGTTTTTTGCTCATTTCCGAGTGCAGAGTTCGAGGGTACCCCTCGGCATTTTAATTAGCCGAGGCATAAAAAAGATGGCAGAATGAGTGGAAAAGAGAAAGATAAGGGTACTCAATATTTTTAGGGGTTGTTTGGGCTGGGATCGGGTAAGGTCAAATGTTGGCTTGATTATGAATAGAATGAGATTTATAGAGAATTTGAGCTTATTTAGATTCTATCAAAATTAAGATTCTAATGAGAGAAATAAGATTTGGAGAGGAAATATAGGGACCTCCTAAAATTTATGTGCACAAACAATTTATAAAGGTTTGATACCTCAAGTTCAACTTCAAAGACAAACTCCAAAGTTCTCAACCACTAGGTTAATCTATAGCTTATGAAACTATAAACAATTATATATATATATATATATATATATATATTATATGGAAATTGAAGTAACAGAAACAAAAATATTCATTTCACTTAAATAATGTTAAAAAAGTCGGGTTGTTACAATTTTTCACCTTAATCTTCGACACATTAGATATTCAAATCATAGGACTTTCATCAAGCAATTAAAAATTTATTTCACATGTACACATTAAAAAAATGAATGTGATTATGAGCATAGATCGAACATATTTCTCGAATAATTTATTCGAGAGGTATCACGTGAAATCAGCATCTGTTCATCTAATGATTGAACCATAATCTCAAGATCTATTGTGTCTAAATCTGAAGGTTTGAAATGGTATTTGTAGCGACAACAAGACGTTCAATTATTTTATGTTACTTGTATACATGTATTAGCAATCGAAAATTAATATTTGCAACTTGTGGTTTCCACTTTTAACACCATTGACTGTCTTGAATGGACACATGAAAATCACATTTTCATGTTAATTTCAAGTGGAACACATCCCAAAAGTGACTTCTCAGTACACCCATGATCTCCACGTAGAATCAAAATTTGATCATCTGACGATAGGCCCGCGCTCATGATCGGTCATTTATATGAATGACCATTTTTTTAGATTATTCTTGTGAATTATCATTTTCATGATATTACATTTCTTTTTCAGTTCGGATGATCTTTTATGGTATTGCGGCTTGGTTTGTTAGGATATGTTATTTTCCTAAAATTTCTCATATACAAATTTTTTTTAATCCTATGTTTTCTTGGCTAGCAATGTGATTATCCAAACAACGAAAAACAAGAGGAAACAAAAGAATCTTATGGGTTTCTATAACTCGGTATTCAAGGGAAAATATAAGAATATTATTTTATTAGCGTGGTAAAAAACTGATAGCATGAAAAACCCAAAAGAGAGAGGGAGAGGTGCCTTAGAATTAGAGGGACAAAAAGTGAGATTGAGAGAGGAAAGAGAAGTGGACAATTGAATTCCTTTCAAATAGATAAGATACCATAGATATTGTTGGAGTCTTTTAGCCGTGGAATTGCAATTAGAGAGAAGTCAAGATTCCTAAGAATTTGGTGCGTACAAGAGATTAGAGCTGGACGAGGAGATTAGAGGAGAGAGTTCGAAAGAGATTTGGGCAATCTTCCAAGATCAGGAGAGATTCGATTGAGTGCCAAAAAAAGGCATGTTATATATTGAGAAATATAGGAGAGAGAGAAGCCGAAAGAGAAAAAAAAAGGTGCAAATTTTATTTTTAGGGTGTGTTTGGTTTCTAGGGAAATAAAGAAATTTGTTTATTCTATCATTGTATCTTCTCTCGTTTATCTTCTTTATTTATAATTTTAACATGTATCAGAGACATGATCGACTCTATGCGTACAAGCCGATCATAGTCCTAACATTGATTCCGCTATTATATTTTTGTGAAGTTTTTTGAGTCATGTACTTTTTATTTTTCTTTCATCTCTATTATATGAAATTGATTCATGTAATTTTCATTTTATCCTCTTCATCTCTTTTATATTTAGTAATAGATGTCTTCTTATTCATGTGAATGTATTTTTCATATGATTTACTTAATGGATGTATATTTTTCACTTTGATCTATTATGATTTTTTATATTTCATGTGAATATTTTTTCTCATATTTTCTTTGGATAATTTATGTAAATAGCTATTTTAGGATAAGTTATTTTCTTAAAATTTCATATATATATATATATAAACACATGATTTGAGTAATTCAGTGTTTTCCCAATTAGCAATGTGTCATCCAAACAACGAAAAATGAAGGGTAACAAAGGAATAGCATGATTTCAGAAATGTAAGAATATTATTTCCCACGTTTCTCGAAGCAATTAATTCACTACTCATACCTCTATTTTATTTCCTTATCACTGAATATTCCCTTCTTAAATTAGGCGTGCATTGCTATCTCTATTATCTCTATTAAATAATTTATATCAATTCATTAGAAAGTCGATATCAGACTTTTTAATGAATCCACGTCGACTCATTAAAGAGTCAATATCGCTTGTTTAATGAGTCGATATCAATTCTTTAAATAGGCAATTATTATTATTATTATTATTATTATTATTATTATTATTATTATTATCTTTGACGCTTTCTTTTAAAAAGAGACGATTTGAAGTTCATAATATAAAGATCGATGGTGCCAAAGATTGACATAAAAAAAAGGATCATATTATCTCTTAAAAAAAAAAGTGCCTATTTAACGAGTCGATATCGACCCATTAGATAGTCGATGCCGACTCGAAAAACAATCGATGGCGCCTCTTAACACAGTCGATACCGACCGTTTTAAGAGTCACCATCAATTGTTTGGAGAGTCGATATCGACTGTATAAATTTTAAAAAATGAATTTGCTGTTATCAGGTGTTACAGTCAAGTTACCATTTTAAATGCTCCAAAAATATCCATCGTACACGTGCTTAGATAGTTGTTCATCCAAGATGTCCATGTGGCAATCCAACTTGTAGATGAGATATGTGCATTTTCTATGGACGGGCTTTAACTATCATTTGGTGCCATGTGTACCATATTGATTCCATGAGTAAAAAAGACGGTAGTCCATATTTATTATAGAGTGATCAGAACCATCGGATTCAAATCAGTCAATGGGTGTCAAACTATGTAGCAAGTAATGGCTCCCGCGGTATCATAATAAAAAGATCAATACCGCTTTCTTTCAAACACTATCTATGCCGTCTGATTTGAAGGCTACAATATAAAGATCAAACGTGCCAAAGATTGCATAAAACATGCTCTCTAACATCTGTTTTTTCAAAGTTGACTATTAAATTTAATTATTGGCTCAACTAACGAATCGTCACCGATCAAATAATCAATCGTTATTGCTCGACTAATGAATCGCCACCGATCAAATAAATAGTCGTCATCGCTCTGATAAACAATCGCCATCGATCGGATAATAAATCGTCATCGATCAGATAAATAATCGCCATCGATCTGATAAAGAATCGTCTTCGCTTAGATTAGATGAAAAGTATTTTAATATAAAATTATTGGTTTATTTCACATTATACACTATAGTTGAGTTGGTTGGAGTATTTGGTTTGGATGGGAAAAACCTGAGTTTGATTCTTATTAGCGCTTACTTTGAATGCGGAACCAAAACTTCATATTACCAAGATTCGAACTCAAAATCACTGTGCTCTTTTAATAAGTCTTTTTGTATATAGTGTTTAATAAATGGCGATTGCTATCAGATCGATGGCGATTGTTTATTAGATCAATGGCGATTGCTATCAGATCGGTGGCGATTGTTTATTAGATCGCTGACGATTGTTTATTTGATCGGTAGCGATTGATTAATCGAGCGATAAAGATTGATTATTTGATCGGCGACGATTCGTTATTTCTTGATAATTAAATTTGATAGTCAGCTAATGAAAAAATGTTGTTAAATCTTTGGCACATTGTCTTTCCGTCGAACGACGTAAATGGTGTTTGAAAGCGATATTGATCTTTCTGTGTGATGCAGCGGCGTCTTCTCTGATTTGACACCCTTTGACTGATTTGAATCCGATGGTTCATATCATTTTTCATTCCAATCTTTCACATAATGGATCTTGAGATCATAGGTGTGCCATCAAGCGATAAGTTTTTGATTTCGTGTGGTAAACATCCCAAAAAGTGACCTTATTTCAGTTTAATGAGTTCCACATTATGTTAAGATCACTTTTTTAGAATGGATACCCTGTGAAATCAAACACTAACCATAAATGATAAGAGCAAGATCTCAAGATGCATCATATGAAAGATTGGGATGAAAAATTATCTGCATCGTCGGATTCAAAGCAGTCAACGGCATTTAACTTGGGTGAACTTAAAGATTCAATGGGTGTATTTAAAGGTACTTTGGAAAAAAGTGTAAATTTTTAAAATTGTAAATTATATAGAACTATAAAAAGTGGAAGAAAGTCTATTTAAGACTTTTTGTGGTAGTTGGAGGGCTTGGAGCTGGTCGATTGGGGCAAAGGTAAAAATATAGGGTCTCTAAGGTAAAAGGTAAAGGTAAAAATATAGGGTCTCAAGGTGAAAAGTATATCGAGATCAGGTAAGGTGAAAAGTATATCGAGATCAGGTAAATTTTCCTTCTAATTTATTCTTTCATTTTCGTTCTCTATGTTGCCAAGTCCCTGCTTCAGTCCGTTCGCTACAATTAAACGCTCTAGGGGAGCCTAGGGTTTTATTTGTTCCCTATCCCTTCTTATTATCGTCGACGAGAAAGCTAAGATGAAGAATCTAAAGCTTTTTTCGGAGACTACGTTAGAGCTCGCACTGCAATCAAAGGAAGAAGTTTGCTTGTTCTATGCCGTCGATATCGAGCGTGATCGTGTGTTTTTTGCGTCTTCAGCTAATCTTCTATATGCCCCTCATATCCCCTCGTCTCAAGTAAGTAATCCTTTTCAATTTCAATTTCTTATTACTATTATTATTATTATTATTATTATTATTATTATTGCTTTTGTTGTTGTTTTTGTTTTTTGAACTTTTAAGAATATAATGTAATATTTTTTTATATTTTTGTTTTGATTTTTTGATTTCTTGTTTTTATTTGGAGAGAAGTTTATCATGTATATATTTACAGAAACCATGTTTGGCTGTTTAGATTAGTGTTAATGGAACTTAATAGTCGAAGTAGGCAGAATTTCAAATTTTTTATTTTTATTTTAATTAATGGAGAAGCTGAGAATATAGTTTATTTATCAAGGATTTATAGAAGTGTATGTTTTTAGGTATTTCAATTTTATTATTATTATTATTATTTTGTGTGTCTGGGGCGGGGGTGGGGGTGGGGGTGTTATATGTCACGGCCCAAAAGCCGATCTCAGACCCTGCACAACACGTAATGAAACAGCTTGGAATATCAAGAACCAGATAAAAAAAACACTTTTTATTTATGCAGAATTATTTACATTGTTCTTGCTATAGACAAAATAACAAAAGAAAGTCCTAATTTCCTAGACCGGCCTATCCTAAGAAATCTTCCATAGTTTCCTTCCCTCTCGCAACATCAAAGTTTTCTGGTTCCATATATGCAATAATTGATAATAGATTGAGTGACAAGTCACCCAACAAATAGCCACTGTAATTAATAAAGAAATAATTCAGCATTTTGATAATTTCACAATAAAATTTCAAAATTTAATATTTTAACCAGCAGTTACTGAAAATAAGGAACACACAAGGTTAATTAAAGTTACCAAGTGTAAATACTTTCATTTATACCATTCCCAGGTCTATGGCTACCAAATGTTTCTTTTGGTATGACATCGAATCCAAGGTAAAATCATAAGGTTTATTCACCCGTGGACACCGTCCTTTTATCAGGACCGGTTCCAAATTTTCCAGTAATACCATCTTGGACTTTGTCAGGTCTCACATTCAATTCCACTTTATACCAATCCTAGGCGAGGAGGATTGACCTATTTACTTCTGATGAAGGAAGTACTATCGAAGGACCATTGTTCTCAATCTATGTGGCCCCGTGGGGATCCTTAGCGCTGCTTGGAAAATGGCTGTGGAGGATCGGTGGAGAGAAAGGGACAAACTATGGTGGCAGATAGTCTCAAGTAAGTATGGGATGTTGGAGGACTCTTGGATCTCCAATCCACAACTACTCACGAATCGGCGTGGTGGAAGGCGGTGAAGGCATGTCGGCATGAATTCCAGATTGGAATTACTTATAGTTGGGGAGATGGTCAATGGATCCGTTTTTGGAAGGACAGATGGGTAGGGGAGCAACCGTTACAAATGACTTTTCCTTCAATGTTTATGCTCTCTGATTCAAAAGACACTACTATCAACAACTTCATGCAATCGGAAGAGGGGAATCGAGTTTGGAATGTGATCACTCGGCGAAGGCTTAGAGATTGGGAAATGGAGGAGTTCCAGAATCTTATGATGATAATTTGGGGTATGGCTCCTAACTCAATTAACAGGGACCGAAGATTATGAAAGTTTTCGGTTAAAGGGGAATTTTCGGTGAAATCGTTTTATAATTGCTTGTTGAATCAAGAAAGGATTCCCAACAATAGTAGGCGGTGGTTGGGTTTCTGGAAAGTCAAATTGCCACCCAAGGTTAAATTCTTCGGGTGGACAGTGATTCGGGGGAGAATTCTTACTCGCGATCAGTTCATTAGAAGAAACATTTCGGTCTGGAATTAATGCCTTCTTTGTATGAGGGGAAGGAAATCTGTCACGCACATCCTTTTGCATTGCTCTTTTGCGCGAACCATTTGGTATAAGATTTTTCATATTTTCAATGTCAAATGGGTTCTTCCTTTTTGGCCGGCCCAAATGATGGAGATGTGGAAGGAGACTAGTGTAACTAATCATAGGAGGGAGTTGTGGCCTCTGACTGTGTATGCGGTTTTTTGGGCGATTTGGGTGGAGAGGAACAAAATTTTCAGACGAAAGGCAAAACCTTTTATGCTGGTCATTCACGACATCAGAGACTTGGTGGTTAGTTGGAACGCTGTCAAGACGTCTGAGTTCAACCAGGGTTTTCAGTATTTCATGATGCTATGGGACTGTTGTAGCATGTAATTACGTATGCGATTCTACTTTGTGATGGGGGTTCGTTTGCTTTGTGGATATGCTCGGGTCCCTCGGTGAATGTCTTTTGAGAGGGGGGGGGGGCGGTCTCTTTGCTTGGGTAGTTCCTTACTACCCGCCAAGGTATGTATCTCCTTATTTTTCGTTGGTTAGTATATATGCTTTGTTATCGTTTCAAAAAAGAAAAAGAAAAAAAAAACACATATCGAATGAGATGTAACGTTTATTCACTATCTTGTATTGCCCTAATAAAATGCAATGTACTGTAGTGTTATTGTAGCATCTATATCATC
Source organism: Chloranthus sessilifolius (assembly GCA_021018995.1). NCBI lineage: Eukaryota > Viridiplantae > Streptophyta > Magnoliopsida > Chloranthales > Chloranthaceae > Chloranthus > Chloranthus sessilifolius. Next base: position 160,062,921 of record CM037585.1, read on the forward strand.
TGATGCAAGTTTGTTTGGACCATTCGTATCTACTTGCCTTGGCATCAGGCATGGACTACACATCAGAAACTGGGATTATATACCACAGGGATAATTAATTTTTTTCTGATAAAAAAAATAATTGTGGGCTAAAGCTGAAAATTTATCCTGGGTGGCAGTAAACCAACTAAATGAGTAACATGTGCACCAGTGGAAGGTTCTTGAATGGTAAAAAAGCAACAATACAGTAAAATGATTAAGAAAAATATTTGATTCAGTGCCTTTTTGTAATGTTTTCTAAAAGTCCCACCTATAGGAATTCTAGGTGTAGCAATATGGTTTGTGCGTTCCTTTTTTATTTCTCCCTTATCCTAGGGCTGAAGCTTTTGTATTGGCCTGCCATCCAAGGTAGATGCCAGAGGTGAACAACTGATTTTTGGAAATGTCCTCCCTTGTTTTCATTTTTTAAATAATTTTTTTATAAAAAAATTCTAATTATTTGTTTGCTTTTTGAAAGTTGAAACCTTACTGAGGATGTGCATAATCTATTTTATTAATTGCTACTTGATTAGGAAAATTTGATCTTATTTCTGGTTTGAGAGAACACAAGAAGGAAATTTGGATGTTATACTAGCATGTTTTGTGGGTATCGTCATAGTAGTGCTAAGTTGGTGAATAGAGAGTAATTAGTAGTGCTTGGGTAGTTTGGGCATGGTTTCTTTCGACCATGGTTTTTGAGGGCTGTACTTAATCTTATATTATCCCAGGGTTTGGTTTAATTGATCGTTAAATGTGCTTGAGCATGTCCCAAACAAATATTTGTATTTTATGATTCTCATAACTATATATGTATTTGATTTAAAATCAATTTTAGACTCAGGTTAAATCTCAGCGTATTTATAGGAAAAAATCAATTTTGCACAGAATTTTCCAATTAAGCCCTAGCTCTAATCACACTAAGAAAATCATCACAATTAGAACTAAGAAGTATCTCCATAATTCAACAATGATGAATTGCCTTATCCGACTTAAAATAACTAAATTTTTTTCTCTAAGGATACAATTAAAAATAAATTTGCTAACAAAATTAGAAATCTGCAAATTTTTTTTAATAGGTAAGCTGGGATTGAACTTGCGACCAAGAGGTTGCAATATTGTTGACGTTCCATAGGGCTACAGGACCAATCCTGAAATCCAGACAAAATGAATAAAGAAACAATTCATGACAACTTCGCAGGGTGATTTTTCCTAAATCTGCCACACCATTTTCCCAGTTGAAAAAATATATTCTTAGAGCTAGCTGTCTTGTCTTGCTTGCCTGCTTGATAAGAAAACGATTTTGATACAAAAGAGCTCACATAGACCTCTTTGTAGCCTTTCTTATGAGTGAAAATAAAAAAGACCTAGAAAGCCTATATATACACACAGAGAAAAAGTCAACCCCTTAGTTGAGACCTGCCTTAATCCAATTGAACAGTTACATCAGGTGACATATGTGATTTGGAATAATCAGATGAGGTTTGCACAAATTGATTGGAAGGCACGGAGGGGTGAGGTTACATTATTCATTGAACCCTTTTAAGTAGTTATTTTAAAGAGTGGCATGATTCTTCGCAATACTTTCGTGCCATCTATATTCCATGGAGAAATCCTTATTTCATGGTGCACTAGAAGTTTCAATCCATAACAACATGGTCATCCATTGTACCTTTCGGCTTCTCATTTCTAGCCCTTCTAACCATCATGGAATTCCTATCCCATTATGTTATTTTGGTCTTCTGGTCTCACAGTTGGTTTCATCTTTACTGTTGTAGATTATATCCTAAATCAAAAGTGAATTGAATTGCTTTCAACACCATGTGTGCAGGGTGTCAAATTTTGCCTCATCTAGTAAGGTAATGTTACATGCGAAAGTCATCACTAAAATAAGTACTTCAGGCAAATACATAGTGGTGCATTCCACTCTGATATCCACACCCCTATCCATCTTTTATTGTGAATATAAAGAAAGCACAAAGAAGACATTAAATAAGACAAAAAGTTGAAGAAGAGGTTTACGGTGTTTTCTATCCATAATGATGATGACCTGTAAATGATCTACAAATTATGCCCAAATGATCCTCTCATATGAAAGTGTTGGAAGTGGCAAATTTCCATTCCATTTATCAATGAAGGGAAATGTTGTTCTCTTGCCCATAGGGATTTGGGCTTTTGAAAAAACCCAACGCCAATACAGTTTCCGAATAAAAATAAAAGGAGAGAATTGGGCTTTTACTAATTGCCCAAAAATTTTTACTATCAAGAATTTTTTTTGGCTAATGGCATCACATACATATTCAAGGATCTGTTTTTTCTTTAAAGATAGATGGTTTGTTTCCCTTTAAAGATGCATTCTAAGATTGAATGTCCAAGTTTGGGAATTTTTATCATTGATTTTTTTGATAGGAATGGTGCCTACAAATTGTTGCCATAACTTACCAAGCTTTTGTTCACCCAAGGACTTCCTGACTTGCCACTCGGCAGACATTCAGAGAGCCATGATGGTCAATTAAGATGCCACTATTTCCATAAGATGTTGAGATGCTGATACCACATTCTGTGGGTACATGCCAGATCTTCAGAGAGCCATGATGGTCAATTAAGATGCCCACTATTTCCACATGATGTTGAGATGCTGATACCACATATTGTGGGGACATTGTGCATATTTAAATGCCAATTTTCTCCATGGGGCTCTGTAGTGGAGAAATTGAGGGTTAAAGAAGAACATTATTCCGTTTTGAACCGTTTGACGAGAGTTAAAAAATTTAACTGTACCATGCTTTCTCTTTAATGCGCGCAACACCATGTTTATTTGGGTTGCATGTGTACAACTTAACCCCTGCTTTGGAGACTAGCGATTCTGTAACACTTTAATCTTACAAGTTAACTTATTTCCTATAGTCTTTGCTTCCGCTCTTGCTTCATTTATATTATGTTTGTGTAAGAAAACAAGAAAAACACATACTCGTTAAGAAGAAAATGACTAACTTTAGTCTTGATGTAGAATATAATATAAATGACAAGAGCATTCAACATGAAATCTTACCATTTGATACCAACACTATGTTTTTGGTAGGTTATGCTTTGTTTTTACATCCATACCACAATAGGTAAAATGCTTAGATGTCTAGGCGATGGGCCCCCCTATGCACCTAGGTGATCGTTTAATGACTAGGTTACTTCTAGAATCTCTTAATAATTCAGAAAACATATTTGTCTCTTATTTTGTTATTTTTATTTATAAGCTAAGCATCTATAAATAACTTGAATGAATGAATTAACTGTCAAACATCCACAACAAATAAGTATAATTAAATAATGATCAATAGGTAGCATGAAGTACATAGTAAACCTGAAAGGAAGGTGCCACGGCGATTGCACGTTCAACCCCAGCTTACCTAAGAAAAACAGGAAGCAAGTTTTAACAATTAAGAGGAAGCCCAGAAAGGCTGAGGCAAGGGACCCCCTCCTCTTGCCTAGGCGATTGCCTGTGACAATTACATGTAATACTTTACTGCTGTGAGAGACAGCTACCATCATCCGGTCTCACCATGGTTTGGATATGATCAAACACTTGGCTGCGTTAGATTGAATTTCCTTCTCCACGGACAAGATAGGATGGTTGAAAAACAGAAGGAATTCCAATCAGAATAAAGTATGTCCAGATACAAGGAACCTCCTAAATGTCCGATCATAGCATCACTTGTGCTCCTGCTTGTAATTTCAATTTTCAGTACTCCAATGAACTGCATAGGCCATCCTTTATGCTGTAAGCTTACTTTCAAGTGTGATTTCAAGGTTCTTTTGGTGTGAGTGTGCAACTGAAAGAGGTATATATATATATATATATATATATATATATATATATATATATATATATATATATATATATATATATATATATATATATATATAGTACATAGACCATTATCCCGCCAGGTCATATATGCACACCACACACACATAAGCTATGATTTCTTTTCAAAGGGTATAGATCATAAATAACTTATCAATTGACATGTTTAGTTCATGGCTATGATCTCCCAATCGATTGTGCATATGCTTATCTTGGGAGTTAGTATATCATCTAGATTCATAATTTTTTTGGGATAATGGGCTCCTGACCGTCATTAAACACCAATATGGTGTTTAAATGATCTTATACCATTCAAATTACACTTTTTATCTCACGCCATTGAAGTGTCATTTATCATTATACCATGTGATGCACATCTGTGATCAATCTAAATTGCCCAAGTGGCAATCTATCATTGGAACATGTTTCAGCCCAAAGAAACATGCCTATAAGTGGATGTCAAACATTCAATTGATGAACTTTAATATCAGCCATTAAGACCAAAACAACGGTTGATATTATAGTCCACAGATCGGATGATTTAAATCTCCCTAAAACACCATTTCTGGTCTTGTTGCACTTCAATCTATAATCTATCACTTTGCTGGTACAGATCACCTACATCTTAAAGCATTCATGGTATAAGATCATTTAAGCACCATTTTGGTGATTAAATGACGGTCAGAAGAATCAGGTCTTATTTTTTTTTGTTGACAGTATTTTATAGATATGTTTTATTTATGACTTTTCAAACTTGATTACCTGCACTTAAATTTGTGTCAATCTGCTGGTTCGACTTATATATGCAAAAGAAGATACACGCCTTGTTTGCATCCTTCCACTAGTTCTTATCAATAGTTCTAGCACTAGTAAATGGTAATTTGTACTTCATAGGGTGTCATGTTTTGGTGCATGAACATGAAGCCGATAGTTGAAATGAGCGAACAAAAGAGCTGACATTGAGGAACGTGTGTTATCATCTTTTGTTTATTTATTTGTTTAAATGAAAGTTTATCGGGATATAATGTCTTACCAGAAAGAAAGGCTTTGGAGCAAGAACCTGTTATCCGTGGAAGGTGTGTCCCTAGATTTAGAACCAGGGGACTGCATTACAGCCATGGATTACCTCATGGAGAAGGAGGCACTGGTAATGGGAACTTCAAATGGTTATCTATTATTGCATACTGTCGATGAAAATATAACGGAAGTTGTTGGCAGAGTGGAGGGTGGTGTCAAGAGCATCGCTCCCAGTCCAGATGGAGCTCTTCTTGCTGTAACAGCTGGTTATGGGCAATTATTAGTCATGACTCATGACTGGGAAGTGCTGTATGAAGCTATGCTTGATCCTCCTGAACTTGATGAAGTATGTAAGGACTTCTTGACCTTTTCATAGACCTTTGTCTTCCCTTTGCATATCCATTACATTTGATTGTGTGCATAAAATTTTAATGACCCTTTGTCTATTGAGCTGCTTCTATGTGCCCATACATACAACAAACCTCAAAAGGTTTGGCGAGCTGGCCAGGTATCTGCGTCAGGCAGCGGGAGACCTGAGTTCGAATCTTCCCCTAGGGATTTATATCCCGGGCTGACCTGACATGTGCTAACTAGTTTGTCAATGGGTAGGGTCAGCCCCATACACGACCCGGTATTTTACTGGGTCAGGTACATAAACTTGACCCTTTGGGTCCGGGTATTTGCCAGGTCGGGTCGACCCGACCCGGTATTTAATATGTGAAAGTTACAAAAATAGGGGTTTAAAACCAGGTCGGGTCAGGTTCGGGTTGGGCCCGATAGGGTTTTCAGGTAGGGTTGGGTGCACCACCGGCCATTTACAAGTTTCTTATTGGGCAGCCAATATTTTGACCCGACCTGACCCATTGACAGCCCTAGTGCTAACTTGGGCCACGCATGTGCCCCTGGGATTAGTCAGGTGCTCTAAGAGGCCCGGACACCCAGCTTATCAAAAAAAAAAAAGGGTACCCATACAATTTTTTATTTTTATTTTTCCAATGCATCCCTCTTGGCTCATTATTAATCTTTAATGGTACCTTTGTCTTAGGTGATGCATGCTAGAATCATCTCAATTTTTTTGACTTGTTTATTGAGATCCCGTCTTATCCATGGACTAATCTCTTAAATGGATGTCATTGGACTCTCTTTTACCTAATCTCATCTCAGTGGTGCTTTCTGGTCACACTATCAATCATGCATGCTTTTATTGCCAGCATTTCTATTCTCATTTCACACTTCATGCTATCAGTTCTAGTGAAAAAATGGTTGGGAAATGCATGCAAGTAATTTTACTTGTGTACTATGCAGTGACTGATTATTTTTGTAATCAGAATATGGTTTCAGGTGACATGAATGGTTCTTCCAGTCATCTATCTGAAAGTCCCATTTCTTGGAGAGGTGATGGAAAATATTTAGCTACTTTAAGTGAAGTGCGTAACAATTTTTCCTTGCAAAAGCTTAGGATATGGGAGTGGGATTCTGGGAAATTACATGCTGCTTCAGAGTCCAAGGCTTTTATGGGAGCCTCCTTGGATTGGATGCCAAGTGGAGCTAAACTGGTGGCTGCATATGACAGGAAGTCAGAAAAGAAGTGTCCGTTGATTGTTTTCTATGAGAAGAATGGTCTGGAAAGGAGCTCATTTAGCATTGATGAGCCAATGGATGCAACTGTTGAACTCCTGGCGTGGAATTGCAATTCGGATCTTCTTGCCGCTGTTGTCAGATGTGAACGATATGATGCTATTAAAATTTGGTGTTTTAGCAACAATCATTGGTACTTGAAACAAGAAATAAGATATTTAAGGAATGATGGAGTGAAATTCGCCTGGGATCCAACGAAGCCATTACAATTGATTTGTTGGACAATGGGTGGCAAGATTACAACCTACAACTTTGTTTGGATGACGGCTGTTATGGAGAACTCAGTGGCGTTGGTGATTGATAATTCCAGTATACTAGTATCTCCCCTATCTCTCTCCCTCTTGCCACCCCCCATGTCTCTATTCAACCTGAAATTTCCAAGTGCTGTTCAGGACATGGCTTTCTTTTGTAAGGACTCTGTGGACCGTCTGGCTGTTTGCTTGTCAGAAGGTAGTATATGTGTTGTAGAGCTTCCTGTGATAGATGACTGGGAACAGTTGGAAGGTAAAGAATTCAACATTGAAACTTGTCATTCTGATATGAAATTTGCCACTTGCAGGCAGCTAATTTGGTTGGATTCACATGTTCTTCTTGGCATTTTCCGTAGTGAATTCAGTCAGACTGAGTGTTCTCATCAACTGAGGATGAAATACGCTCATGGTTACTCTTTGCAGGAGATTGAGCTTACATGTTCTGAGAATTCTGTCCCAGATTTAGTGAGTTCCTCAGGTTGGCATGCAAAGATTTCTGTGCATTTGCCTCTAGAAAATCCGATAATTGGCATTGTCCCTAATCCATCCAAAAAATCTTCAGCCTTTGTGCAGCTTGATGGGGGATCCATTGTTGGTTATTCTTCAAAATTAAGCATCGCGAGGGTACCTGCAGAACCATGCCTTCAGAAGTTTGATTCTGATCTAGGGTTCTTGTCATCTTGCCCCTGGATGAATGCAGTTCCTGTTTATGATAATGAGATGGTAAAGGCTTTGGTTTGTGGGCTTGATGTCAATGGCAGGCTGAATGTCAATGGGAGGGTATTATGTAACAATTGCAATAGTTTCTCATTTTACTCAAACACTTCTGGAGTTCTGCAGCAAGTTATTACTCACTTAATTCTCACAACTAAGCAGGATTTACTCTTCATTATCAGTATATATGACATTTTGCACGGAAATACAGATATAATATTTGAAAACTCCATCCACAGTCATGTAAAAGGCAGGGGGGAAGAAAATAGGGACTCGGTCAATATATGGGAAAGAGGAGCGAAGTTGGTTGGTGTTATTCACGGAGATGAAGCCGCAGTTATTCTACAAACAAGCCGGGGTAGCCTAGAAAGCATATACCCTAGAAAGTTGGTTCTCGTATCGATAGTCAATGCTTTGGTCCAAGGGCGTTACAAAGATGCAATGCTGATGGTAAGGCGGCACCGGATAGATTTCAATGTCATTGTTGATCACAGTGGGTGGGAAGCTTTCCCTCCGTCAGCCGCGGAGTTTGTTGGGCAAGTGAATAATCTGGCCCACATCACGGAATTTATTTGTTCGATAAAGAATGAAAATGTCATGAACACATTGTACAAGAATGTTATACCCCTGCCTTGCCAAAAGAATACCAATTCTATATTTGTGGGAGATGGTGAAGGTTTTGGTGCAAAAAGCAAGGTCTCTTCCATCCTACTGGCGATTAGGAAGGCCCTTGAGGAACAAGTAGTAGAGAGTCCCGGGAGGGAGCTTTGCATATTGACAACTTTAGCTCACAGTGATCCTCCAGCTTTAGAAGAAGCCCTGAAGAGGGTAAAGTTGATTCGTGAAATGGAATTATCAGATATTGTTGACTCACGAAGAACATCGTATCCTTCTGCAGAAGATGCCCTGAAGCATCTCCTGTGGTTATCTGATTCCGAGGCTGTTTATGAAGCTGCTTTAGGCCTTTATGATCTGAATCTTGTGGCTATTGTGGCACTACACTCTCAGAGGGACCCAAAGGAGTTTCTTCCTTTTCTCCAGGGGCTGGAGCATATGTCATCTGCTATTATGAAGTATACGATCGATCTTAGATTGCATAGGTATGAGAGGGCTCTTAAACATATTGTTTCAGCAGGTGATACTTATTACGAAGATTGCATGAACCTCATGAAGAGTAATCCTCAACTTTTTCCACTGGGCCTTCAGTTGTTCACTGACCCTTCCAAGAGGAGCCAAGTCCTCGAGGCCTGGGGCGACCATCTTCATGGTGAAAAGTGCTTCGAAGAGGCTGCTACGACATATCTCAGTTGTTCCTCCTTACAGAAAGCTTTGAAGTCATATCACGCTTGTGGTCACTGGAAAGGTGCGCTTACTGTGGCTGGACTTCTTGAGCTCGGTAAGGAAGATATTCTGAAACTGGCAAATGAGCTCTGTGAAGAGCTCCAAGCACTTGGGAAGCCAGCAGAGGCTGCCAAAATTGCTCTGGAGTATTGTGGAGATGTTGATGGCGGCGTTGGTTATTATATAACTGCAAGGGAATGGGAAGAGGCTTTGAGGATTGGGTTAATGCATAGGAGAGACGATCTGATTTCTGAAATCAAGAATGCTGCCATGGAGTGTGCCGGTACACTTGTATGTGAATTTGAGGAAGGATTGGAGAAAGTAGGAAAATACTTGACACGTTATTTAGCTGTTCGTCAGAGGAGATTACTCCTTGCAGCAAAGCTACGATTAGAGGAAAGCTCAATGAATGAAGCCGATGATGATAGTGCTTCAGAAACTAGCAGTAGCTTCAGCGGAATGAGTGCTTATACCAAGGGGTACACCCACATACTCTTATCCTCGTAACTTTGGTTTTGAAAGTATAACCTTTGTTTTTGTTGATAATTTGTATCCATCATTTAGGAGATTGAACTACATGTTATGATTTAACACACCTTCATATTTAGATTTCTTCTCATAGATGAAAACTCCTATTGAAAATTTTCTATTACAAGAACCTCAATTCAACAAAAGTGGACTTCCTATGTATATTCATCATCATCATGACCTTGTTCCATCTATTTGGAGCCAATTTGTAAGAGAAGAGGTTTTGAACCCAAAATCTCTTCCACTAAAGAGGACTTGCAAACTGCTAAGCTGGAGTAATTGCTTATAGGTGGAGGACATTTCCCATGTACTAATTTTTAGGTGCATTACTAGTTGAGGAGATTTCCTCCTGTGAAGGGGCCAAGGAGCGGATACCAATATAAATAAGGAGGCCTATTCAGCGAAAGATAGATATATGTGCGTGAGCTCCAATCAAACCAGCACTTAATTTCAGAGTTAGTCCCTATCAGATGCCTCTGATTGCTTTATGTTCTAATATGTTTCTATGATAGGAATATTCTTATATTTAGATCTCACTGTTTTTTTCTTTGAGGGATAGCCTAACCTATTTCCTTTCATTGAATTTCAATTTGCGTAAGTTTTCTGTGAATATCATTAAATTAAATCTTTGAGTTCATTAAATGATAGTTGTGATATTCCTATTTTCTAATTTGGATGGTCAAGAGCAAGTCTCACATGTTGTCATAGAATTAGATTTATGTCGATCTTTATTGTTCCTTTTCCTTTTGAGGTTTGGAATCACACACCTGTACACACACACACTCTCTCTCTTCTCTTTATTTTTTCCTTGTTAGGGTTTTGGAGGTTTAGGGAGAGATGGGGAGGAGATTTAGTGTCTCTCTCCAGTAATATTTTTAAAGCTAAATAGTTGTTTTTTTTTATAGATTGCTAGAAGTCTAGATAAAAAGTACAAAGAGAAGGCTCAGCTAGATGCACGAGCATAACAGAACATATAGCACCATACAAACAGCTATAGTCTAATTAGAGTATTATCAGCTCATTGCGATCGGTAAATCCTCTTGCCTCCTCTTTTGCAAGGCAATCTGCTAGCTCAATTCCCTTTCTCGGAATCCTCGAAATCAAGACCCTCTTGCCTCTTGTGACAGATCGTTAATCTGGTCCAGGTATGAAAGTGGTCGCCACTTGCCATGGTGCCCCTTTCGGATCTTTTAGCCCATCAGTTATACTTTTTAAGGCTCTGTCAAATAGGAATCTATGATGTCTGTCCTGCCCTTTCTCACAGCACATTTACAGCAGCTTTTAATTCAGCTTCTGCTATGTCACTCATCGCAAATGAAACGGAGAAGGCAGCTAGCAGAGTATCACCAGAGTCTTATTACCCTGCCTCCAACAGCAGATCCGGGGTTCCCCAGGGAGCACTTGGCATGATACATTTTTATTACATATTTCTCCAGGAGTCCACTTGTGGTTTACCTTCCCTCTGGTCCACTATTCACCACTTCTATCCTGCATTTGTGGATGTCTTAACTCTAAGGTCGTTGAATACCGATCGAAAAAAAAGAAGATTCCCACACCAAATTTTATTCTCTATCTTGCATAGAAGGCAGCTTAGAGAAGACGATATATCCAGAACACCCTAGCATTACGTTCTTCTCATAGGATCCATGAGATTGCCATCATACTTAGCTTCCAAACTGTGCTGCACCTTTTTGGAAAGGGCACCAATTCCAGGCTGCAATGGCCTCAACTATCAAGGTCGACATGATCCATGCTTTTGGTATGAGTCTAAGATGTAGGGAGAAATTCTCTCAAGAAGAAGATGATGAAAGAGAAGAAAAAAAAACTTGAAGATTTACAATGAGGGAAAACGATGATTCAAGAAGGGTTTCTAGGGATTGGAAAATCATTTAAAACAGGCCTATTTTACTTGTAAGTCATAACTGGCCTGAGTTTTATGTGTCATCAAAAAACAGCTTTGGGCCTCAATTAGAGGGCCCAATCTGGTCTAAGATAGGGCACGTGGTCACTTTAAATGATCACATGCCACAGCAGGGTCGAGAGAGTTGGGATTTGAGTGGTTGTGAGAGTTGAATATCAACTGTATGGGAATTTTAAATGTCACCAGTTCACTTTTTTAGGAGACCTCATCAACTCTCCTTTATTTTAACAATTTTAGCAGGTTAGTAGCTTATCTAATTTGGGATTGACTGAGCTGGAATGTTGATATTTTAAATGGTATTGGAAGGCTTTTGATTGGTGGAGGAAATTTACATATTAGAACCAGTTCACACCAAATACTTTTCCACATGTTATTTGTCTTATCTGTCGAGATATTTCTCTTGGTTGTAACCCTGGCATCTAGAATATTCTCAGTGGTATAAACAAAAAGAGAGAGCGGACCTTAGGGTAAGCCACAGAAAATTATTTTCTCTGGTGTCATCTTCCTCTACCTAGGGTTTAGGAATTCCACAGTAGGTAGACACTTAATCCCATAAATCACCGTGGGAAGGAGATTTCTATTAATTTTTTAATTCCAAACCGTGCCGTAGTTTTAGGGTGTGTTAAGATATATTAAGGCAATTAGTATCTAGTTTCCATTTATGTTAGGACTCTTGAAGAAATGTTCTAGGGTGTTTTTGCGAGGTTGTAGATAGCTTTTATTGGGTTTTATTTTACTCCTGTTTCACAAAATAGTAAATTAGGGCTGGTCAAATACGTGGGTGAGGAAGCATTAGAGTTTCAATTAGAGTAGGATAATAATTTTGGAATACTAAAATTGTAAGTCTCCGAAAAGGCTGTCGTTTGTTATTTTGGAATGATTGCTGAATTTTAAATAAAAAAAAGTATGGAAGTTACAGGTCAGTGCTTTTTATCTTTAATTCTAGTTTAATTTTGGGCATCTCTTTGCCATTGCTTTTCCTGATTATTGCGGATACGTGGCTGCGGTTATGCCAACATATGACCATACCTGATTTTCCATTCTCTCCCAGTTGCAACACATCACACACCTATTTGCTAGAGAGAAATCTCGGCTCATTAAGTGATTGCCGATAAGTGTCTTGTCCAGTGCAGCCTACCATACTAGAGATACCACTCTATGAGGAGCAGCATATCCCTAAATGTAGACCCACCGCAACACTGGAACTGGTCATATCAGGTGTTGGTAACAACCTTTAACTGTGAATCTACCTCAAATTTTGACAGTTTTAGGCCCTGTTTGGTAACCTTTTTTCAAAAAGCACTTTTTCAAGGGAAAAATGTTGGGTGAAAAGCACATTTCACCCAAGTACATAACCACCTCTATAGTTGGAAATGGTGTTGTGTTGCGAAGCTGCCTCATGCTGCTTCTCACACACAACCAATGTGGTAAACTTTTTTGAGAAGCATTATTATATAAACATGTGGTACACCTCTCTATAGCGCCTGAAAAGTTCTTTTTGGATAAGGGTTTCCAAACAGGGCCTTAAGTTCCTCTATCAGAGCATAAAGTTGGCATATAAGTAGCTTTGAGTTTTGCCAGTAGGGTCAGCAGGTCTGCAAATTCATCATCATTAAGGTCACTTCTTAATCTGATATCCTCTATTAGTGTGCCATTGCAGTCCCTTTGTGCTGCCTCTTCTACACTGCAATCCTTATCCCCGACTAGGCGATAGAGATTTTCAAACGTTCTACTTAATGCAGTGTCCCTGAGTACTTATTACCATTCCCTGCCTGTTGTCTGATTTCCTTGTATAATTTGAAATCACAACGCAGATGCCTGATGCATTAGCTACATTTGCTGTTCTTACCGCTTAATTTCTCTCATTCATGACTCTACACTTCTGCCGTAACACTGCACCATGTAGCAGCAAAGATGAAGAAAAGAAACATTAGGACCTTATGGAATACTTATAGAAATTTGGATTGTGATGGAAGAGAATCGACTGAAGTGGTTGACTAATTTGGAGCCGAGGGGTTTGAAATTAGCAGAAGAAAAACATAATACATGGAGTGTAAATTTGGTGAACATGATAGTCTGGAGGAGGGTTTAGTCAAAATTGAAAATCATTGAGTGCCTCATTGCTGGATTTCACTACTTAGGCTCTACTTTACAATCAAATGATGGATTTGAAGAGGGCGTCTTAATAGGATTAATGCGGGTTAGATGAATGGAGGCAAGCTAGCGAAGTATTGTGTGACGTAAGAGTTCCACTTAGAATGAAGGGACATTTTTATAAGACGAAGGTTAGACCTGCCATATTATATGGCGGGGTATGTTGGGCTAAAAAAAAGCGACCAGAAGATAGAGTACACAAGGCCGAGATGCATATGTTGAAATGGATGTGTGGAGTAACAGAAAGGATAGAATACAAAATTAGTGCATAAGAGAAAATTTGAGAGTGGCACATATAAAGGAAAAAAAATACTGAGTGTCGCTTGAGGTGATTTGGATATGTTCATCGGAAGCCAAAAGTAGACCCTATACGAAGGGTTGACACGCTACAAGCACAAGGACGTAAGAGAAGAGGAAGACCAGTGAAGACCTAGATGGAACCTTTGAGAGGGAATATTCATGATTGTGAAGTTACAAAGAGCTCAGTGCTAATAAAAACCGAGCGGACAAATAGGACTCGCAAAGCTGACCTCAAATAGATGGGATAAGTCTACAATGATGAAACGAAGAAAATTTTCGCAAAATGGAAGAAGAGCATTGTGCTCCCTTTTTATAAGAACATTAGGGACATCCAAAACCGTGTTAACTGTTGAGGCGTTAAACTTATGAGCCACTTATGATTCCGACTTTCAAACCCTAATAGAGAACAATAGAACAATACCTAAGGCAAGAACAAAGTGTTTCAGAGAACCAATATGGATTTATGCTGGGAAGATCAAGAGCGGAAGCCATCTTCCTATTGAGGCAACTTATGGAAAAAGTTCAGTGAGAGAAAGGATCTAACTTACACATATTTTTTGCTTTTTAAGGATTGAAAAAGGGTATGATAAAGTGCCGAGGCAAATAAGTTGGAGGAAGAATGCATCTCGAACTTATATGTACTTGAGATTATCAAGTGTGAAAAGACTAGTGAGTTCCTTGTTGGAGTTGGGCTAAATCAAGGATCTGTCTTGATTCCTTATTTGTTACCTTGATCATGAATGCATTAACCATAGACATACAAGAAGAGATTCCATGGTGTATATTATTTGGGGATAATGTGGTACTAATAGCCAAACCTGGAACCTAATAAATGATCAACATGAATTATGGAGAAAATTAGCAGGGTCATAGTTTTGGACAAGATGCCTCAAATACATTAATACAGTTCGGATGAATGGAGATAAGCAAGTGGAGTATTGTGCAATCCATGAATTACACTTTGATTGAAGGGGCATTTTAGTAGACATGTATAAGACTTACCATACTACAAGGTGCAGAATTTTGGGCTATGAAGAAGGGACAAGAAGATAGAGTACATGGGGCCGAGTTGTGTATGCTAAGATGGATGTGTGGAGTAACAAGAAAGGATAAAATTAGGAACAAGTAAATAAGAGGAAATTTGAGAGTAATACCTATAACAGAATATAAATTGGAATGTCGATTGAGGTGGTTTGGACATGTCGATTAGAGGCCAGAAGTAGACCCTGCATGGAGGGTTGAGACTTGAAAAGCACATAAAAGTAGGAGAAGAGGAAGAACTACAAAGACCTGGTAGGAAGCGGTGAGAAGGGACATGAAAGATTGCGATAATATAGAGAGCTTAGCGCTGATCAGAAATGAGTGGAGAAATAGGACTTTCATAGACAACCCCAAATAGCTGGGAGAAGGCTATGATAATGATGACCGGAGATGTTATGGTGAGACTTATCATTACTATGCTCAAATGAAAGAAATCCTCAATATCTAGGAGCTATCATACTTTATGGACATAAATATTATTGTGTATTAATGTATTCTTTACGTGCTTTACACTTCTATACTCATGGTGATGCGGAATGTAGATCCGCATGTTGGAATCGTGGCAAAGTCGAGAGTAAGAGGAGATCAAAGAGAAAGTGGACCCGTGAATGGGCTTTCAAACGGTTCGTGAAAGAGTCGTCGTTATATGACGGACATCCGTGGCTTCAGAACGGACTCTTCAGACAATAAGGGTTGGCAAGGGAAACAGATGCTTCAGACAATAAAGGCCGACAAGGGAAACAAACCCTTTAGACAATAAGGACCGACAAGGGAGCATAGTCTCTGCCCACGCTCGCTCGAGCGACAATGGTTGCCGCTCGAGCGAGATCGGCGATGAGTTCCACAAAAACTCTCTGCCCAAACTCGCTCGAGCGAGAATCAATAAAAAGTTTGGCGTGGACAATGTTGAAGACTCGCTCGTGTGACAACCAAGTTCGCCCGAGTGACTTTACACGGAAGCGACACGCGAGACTTAGTTTTCACTCAAGAATTTAGGTTTTAGTTTCCTTTTAGATTAGGTGTCTTTCTAATTTCGATTATATTTTTAGTTAGGGTTATATAAAGGCATGTAAAGACTTTATTTGGGGAGTTTATGATGAATAAAAAATTAAGGCTGCTTTTGTGCATCTTGTAAAATAGTGAATCTTTCGTAGAAAATTTGCGAAGAGTTTTCGCCTTTGAGGAGTGATTTTTCAAAGCTTTCGTTGGTGCAAAGCCAACAAGCCTCTTTGGAGCGAATCCGAAGATCTATCTTTTTTATTTTTTTTGTTTTAATTGAAGATTGAGAACCCTAACCCCTATCGTGCGGGATTTATTATGCTATTTTAGGGTTAACATCGTTTTTCCTGTATCACATGGGCTCCAAATTGTCCTTAACCGGTTTAAAATGTCAAGATATCTCTTTGAATTTCTAAAATACACTTCACTCTATTCAATGGAAACTATATCCTCTCAAAAAGAAATTCCTTATTAAACTTCTACGGGTTGTTGTATCTCAGTTTCTAAATTTCTGGTGTGTTAGTTTCAGACACATGTATCCGTGATATCTATGTGCTAATTGATCAATTTTTTTTTCCAAATACATAGGGAGGATAACACAGTGCGGATCCTCTCCTTTGGTATGTGGTAGCTAACATTACTACCCATGCAGAAATCCAGCTCTCTTTTGACTAGTTGTGAGGCACTGCTGTATATTTGGCCTTTTCTTGTCCAATAAAGCCATAGGTGTCCTTAAAAAAGCATAATGGTACCATTACAGAAAGAAGATAATGGCAGTTCTGTAAATATTATTTAAGGCAGTAAATCGAATTCTAGGCAAACTATCAAGTGCACTATAAGCTAACTGAATGGTTTAGCAAGGATTCTGGCTGTTTTTGTGAAACATGTTAGTTTGTTAGCACACCGAGCATAACAACAGCGCGTTCGGGAAGCCTAGTACTTATTTACTGATTTTTAATATTGTTCTGCTAATACTGCTATCTCAATGTTCAAGGTGGTGATCTTTGCATTTTTCAGGAACTCCTCTTTGTGATTGTTTATTTTCATTAGTTGGCGGATTGATTCTGATTCTGATAAATGTGATTACTGATTAGTGCTAATAATGCACCTTGGAGAGTTTTGAAGAGGTTCCAGTTGATTTCGGGGTTGCCCTGTGCAGCCTAACTCCTTGGATAGGATTAGGCGAAGATTATTCTTAATCATACTGACAAATTTCTCTGAAATCACTGAAAATTCATTAATGAAATTTTGCCGAAAATGAAATGGCCCTCTATGTTCTTAATACGAAATTAATGAATTTTTGCTGAAAAATAAGTGGATGCCCTCTACCGAAATATTGGTGAAAATGATATTTGTCACTATGTTCTTAATAGGTTACCAGGATGTTCTTTCTCCGTGCTTTTAGAGTTGTGTTGACATTGTAGAGTGTGCATTTAGAGTTTTGTTGAGATTTTCAAACCATTTTCATTACTGCTTTCATAGGCCATCCATCTGGTAAAGAAAATTCTACTTTCCTGAAGAAAGTGTTCACTTAACTTCTACTATAAGGAATGTTACATGTTTTTTAGTCTTTCTTTCCAGTAATTACGTCAGAAGAACTTTTAAATCGCCCATCATATGGTGAACCAGATTTTCAACTTTCCACATGCCTTCACCACCACCATCATTTCCACCCAAAATCATGCTGATTGCTTTACAGGAAGAATCTTCTCCATATTTTCTTTCCTTATAGGAAGAAGTTAATAAAACTCCATAACATATTACTCTTTCTGCTAATGCCTATTGTTTTCTCACGACTGCAACATATAAGCCCCTAGTATCTCCAACTTATGGTAGTTTATTCTGCCCGCAATTCTGTGTAAGAAATTGTGTCTTCACCAGCTGCCCAGCTCCCTGTCTTGCCGCGAGAACCAGGTCATGTACGAATAAATCTCCTGAGTGCACCCCCATCTTTCTCTACTTTGTTTGTTATTTGGTGCTGTATCCCCTACATCTGCTCTGCTGGTCACAATCATATTGTTCCACCTTGCAGAAGCATGCCATACTCCCAAGTCCCAAGTGCATATACTCGTTCCCTAGAGCTCTTCTGTATCTTCTTCCCGCTCCTTTCTTTGCTTCGTTAAGTCTCTTCTATACCTTGTACCCTTCTTTCTTGTTGCCTTCTATTTAATTGTCCACTTCTGTAATTACCCAGTTTTCACATGTGGATGTATGTCAAACAATTCCTATGGTCAAACTTATATTCATTTACTTCCCATTAATTTCCCTGCTGTTATCTTTGTTTTCTCTGTGCGTCCTGCAGATAACAACCTATCTACTAGGCAGGATTTGGATCACGGAAACTGCCATAATTATTAGAGTATGCTGTGATGCAGCACCTATTAGCTTATGTTAGAAGGTTCGTAATCTATTTGGGGCCGTTTACAAGTTCCTTACCTTGACTTGTGACGGTTTTTTATTTGATTTGTTGTATTTTTTGCTATATTGACCACATTATTTGAATTGCATTATTTCTATGGACTGGCAATCATCATAGGGGACCTGCGCAAAGTGATTAGATGGGCTTCTTTAGGAAAGTATTGCCCCGTGGTTCTTATTTCTTTAGGAAAGTATTACCCCGTGGTTCTTATTATTATTGATAAAAAGAAAATATCGTTACTGCATTTTATTACTGAAACATGGAAATTTTGCCACAAATTGCGTCTAAATAATATATTGTTTTTATCTTTTCATGTGGTATATTATTAATTATGTTCATTATTTTTTCTCTCCCTATATCAGGCCACTGGTTAGTTGCCTGTGCCAGTTATTGTTGACTGTTCTTCTTTAATCAGCCTGTTGCCTGCTGTGCTCCTTGGGCCATAAAGCTTGTCATACTCTACGGTTGTTGAAGCCTGGTAACAACAGTAACACCCTCGTAGAAGCTGGGGCTGCGTAAAACAAAATTTGCCCCCCTCCCCTTTTGTCCCCTCTTTCCCATATAAACTGCTAATACTTGCCTGTCCCAGATACTCTCCATTGTAACATTTTGTATGCAGTTTTTGGTATTTCTGGGTTTTATTTAAGCATCTACTCAAAGCATGCATGCTTAAAATGAGTCTCCCCCTTTCTGAGCAGGTCAGGGAAGGGTTCAGGTGCTTCCATTAGCTCAAGTACCACCAGCAGAGCAAGAGATGCAAAACGTCATCGAAATAAGGGTGGAAAAATTCGTGCCGGAAGGTATAAGTTTTAGTCTGTTTGTTTTGCTTTTCTTTTGGAATATGATTCCAGTGTAAGAGTATCCAAGACAAGGTGTCAGTATTGGTATTGTGTATCGGTCGATCTTTGACTGATACGTATTGGCAGATACGGATACGGTATTGCCGATACCGTATCGGTCAATATTTCATCATTTCTGAAAAACGTAAAAATTAAAATTAAAATACAAAATTGGTTGTATCGGTCAGAGTATCAGCCCGATACTGACCGATACCAGTATCGGGGTGGTATCTGTTCTCAACGAAATCGATACGCATCGTATATGACGAGTTTTGTTACCATGATCCAATCTACTGGTGAATCACTGAGTTCTTTGTTAGATAACAATGACTCTAATATTACAGAGACACAATTTATTGTTGAAGTGGCAGGATATTGGGGACAGCATATCTCATCAGCTACTGGGACATGCTGTCCCACATTTGATATCTAACTTTTTTTTTTTGATAAGTAAGTTGAGCTCGAACCTAGATGTTAAATGTTTTGATATCTAACTTAGGTTTTAAATGTTTCCCTTCTCTAAGACCTTGATCTTACTCTTAACTGCCATATAAATGAATCAACATGACAGCCCTGGTGAGGAGATGGCTCTAGTAGAGCACTTGAAGGGCATGTCTCTGACCACCGGTACGCTGGATGAGCTTCAATCCCTAGTAGCTGTTCTTGTGATGCTTGGCAAGGAAGAAATTGCTAGGAAGCTGCAACGTATGGGGGATAGCTTCAAGCTCTCTCAATGCTCTGCGGTAAAGCTGGCTGAAGACACAATATCAAATGATCGCATGGATGAGAACACCCATACTTTGGAGCATTACATGCAAAAAGTAAGAGGTGAACCTCCCTATTCTGAGGCTCTATCTTGGCAGTCAAAAGTGTTACTTCCTCCATAGCGGGTAAGTTTGTAATCTGTCTGGTAACTTGGTCATTTTTTCGAAGTCAACTCAGATACTGTATGTACATAGATACGTGAACACAAGACCACCATGCATGCACACGTGTCGGTCTGAAATTAATATTATCTGCTTGGTGTTGTGCATGCCAAAATGAGAATAGTGAAATTTGGTCGGTGCAGAAGTATCAATCTCCTGATGAGAGAATGGAGGAAGCAGGGGGCAGATTCAGTTAAACAGTCATGTAAACCCCCTCTTATGAAATCCAATTCCTCGAGGTTTTAATTTATTATTATTATTATTATTTTTTGATCGGTAGTGGATGCAATTTTATTAAAAAAACAAAATTACATCAAGAACAGGCAGAGCGAGAAGCTCAGCAAGGAGAAAAGAACCAAAAAGAAAAGACTGAAAGAACCAACAAAGAAACAGAAAAAGGCAAGGCTATCAAGCAGCTTAGGCCACCTGCTCCAATCACTAAGAAAACTTCCTAACAGCAAAAACAAAGAAACCAAACCATTGAATAGAGTAGCAGATTCAGTTCTCTCCCCATACTGAATCCTAAAGGCGAATAGTAGCATCGAACTTGGTAGCAATGACGGAGGCACAAGACGATCTTCCTTCGAATATCTTCAAGTTTCGTTCCCTCCATATCGCAGCAAAGATGGTAATTAGCAGTCTGCTCCTAGATTGGTGTCCTTTCCAATTCAATGAAAATTCTGATAGCGCCATTTTGCAAGAGTCTGGCAAGCATTCGATGAGGTTCCGTTTAGATCGAAGAGTATCTCAAATTTGAGAAGCGAAAGGGCAATGAAGTAGCATGTGATCAGCCGACTCCGATTGAGAATAACAAAGGCAGCAGCGATTGGGAATAGAGAAACCTTTCTTGGCTAAGTTGTCTACGGATTTGATGCAGTTTTGGGCAACGCTCCAGGAAAATAGGAGGGCTCTTGGCGGGGCTTTAATCTTCCACAGATCAATCCAGGAATGGGAGATCAAAGGCGTCTCCACAAGGTGTGATAAGCTGATTTGATAGTAAATTCCCCAGTTTTGTTTCTAGACCAACATCTCTTATCGCCAATGTTCTCCGATAAAGATATCGACCTCAAGTTGCTCAATAATTCCAGAAATTCGGTCATTTCGACCCCCCTAAGGCCCCGCCTGAAACTTAGGTTCCACTCCTCCCTACCATTCAGGAAATTCTGGCATTGCTCTACTGAATCCCCTTTTCTTTTGCTGATAATATAGAGAGAAGGGAACTTAGATTTAAGCGGCCGATAATTAAGCCATCGGTCTTCCCAAAAACTAATCATCTTGTCATTACCAATTCTGAATTCGGTTCCCCTGGTGACAAAAGGCAGCTCAACTATAACCCTTTCCACCAGCCTGATGCCTTATGAAGCCCTCTAGTGTGAAGCCCCCAACCATTTCTACTAATTTTATATTTGGTGATAACGGAAGATGCCCACAACAAATTAGTGGAGTCTCCTATCCACCATAACCATTTACATAACAGAGCACTGTTCATTTGGTCCACCCTTCGCACGCCAAGGCCCCCATCAGCTTTCGCGAAGCAAATTGTATCCCAATTCATCATGTGTAACTTCTTGACATCCTCACCGCTACACCACATAAAATTCCTCATACTTCTTTCGATATACCTCACAACCACCTTGGGACACCTGAACATTGATAAATAGTAGACATGAATGTTAGCCAGAGCACTGTTTATGAGATTAACTCTTCCCGCCATGGAGAGAAGTTTAGCTTTCCAAACCAATAGTTTCCTGTTAATCCTTTCGATGATTGGATCCCAAAGAGTTTTTTTTGGAGCTCCTAAGCATAGCGGCAATCCCAGATATCGAGTAGGGAATTCCCCCACATCGCAACCTAGATAGTCATCAATTGTTCTTTCTTCATCTAATCTCACACCCATAACTTTAGATTTGAGGAAATTAACCTTCTGCCCTGTACACGCCTCAAAAGCTTTGAGAATCCATTTGAGGAACAATATATTTTTCTTCGAAGCATTGCAAAAAACAATTGTGTCATCGGCGAATTGAAGGTGGGTCATTGGTTTAGCCTCTCTTGCCTCTTGGAAGCCAGAGATGTCACCCAACAAGGTCCCCCTATCGATCAGCTTGCTAAGGCATTCTCCTACAAGATTGAATAGGAAAGAAGACAAAGGGTTGCCTTGGCGCAGCCCCCCAGATCCTTGAAAGTACCCATTAGGTGAGCCGTTTACTAAAATAGAAAACATTGGGCGAGAGATACAAGCTCTGATCCATCTACTCCACCTGGGATCAAAACCCATCTTAGAAAGCAACCAGTCAATAAATGACCAATTCACTCTATCATAGGCCTTTTCCATATCTAATTTAATGATGATACCTGGTTTCTTCTCCGTATGCCGGGAATGAATGCATTCATGGGCTAGCACAACACCATCCATAATTAATCTACCTTTGATAAAAGCACCTTGATTTGGGCTGATCAAACTGTTGATGACAGATTTGAAGCGGTTCACAAGGATTCGAGAAATAACTTTGTAAAGAGATCCGACTTGACTGATTGGCCTAAAGTCACCAATGCTCTCAGCCCCCTCAATCTTCGGAATCAAAGCGATAAAAGTCGACATAGTACCCCTACAGAGCCGCGGCTTTCTGTAAAACTCTTTCACCACCTTTTGTAAATCAATTTTAATGACCTCCCAGAATAATTGATAAAATTTGAGAGGATACCCATCAGGCCATGGAGCCCTTTCGCCATCCCCTTCGAACACAGCCATCCGAATTTCTTCTATGGAGAAAGGGGAATCTAGCTTGGCTTCTCATCTTGCGAGATGGACGCAAACTCCTGTCCGTCAGGGAAAGGATGAATGGTAACATCCTCCGTGAATTGGTACATAAAATGCTCGACGATGGATTTTTTTACATCTTCTTTGCCTTCAATACGAATCCCATGGTCAATGATGGAGGAAATCCAATTACGACGACATCTAGCATTTGCTAACCCATGAAAATATTTGGTGTTTTGATCTCCATCTCTCACCCATCTATCTCTCGATCGTTGCCGCCAAAAAATCTCCTCTTCGGAGATTCTTTGATTAAACGACTCCTTAAGAACTTTGCGGTCAGCTAACTCATCCTCCATCAGTTCACCACAAGCTTCCTCCTTGTTTAGATCCTCAATCCTTGCCAACAACTCAGATTTCGTCTTAGAGACGTTTCCATAAACCCTCTTATTCTAGTCCTTGAGCAGCTTCTTAAGGCTATCCAGCTTGAAAAGAAATTTTGTTTCGCCGATCCGTGCGAACTCCAATTCTTCCAATTCGAAGAAACCATATCATGAAATCCATAATTCTTAGTCTAAGCAAGCTCAAATCGAAAAGGAATGGGTCCCCAACCCTTAACGTGAGCCGCCAAAACCACAGGAATATGATCAGAAACGATAGACACGTGCCCTTGGGAACCAAGGGTGGGGCAAATGTCCTCCCAATCCGGTAATATCAAGAACCTGTCAATTCTACTCATTATTGGTTTATCTTGACCGTTAGACCACATGAAGCGAGGCCCCGCCATCGGAATATCCACCAATGAAGATGTAGTCAAGAAGTTGGTCAACCCACGCATACTGGCAGTTATTCGAGATCGACCAGATTTTTCTTCAGAAAAGCGGATGACATTGAAATCCCCACCAAGAATCCATGGAATCGGCCACGTCCGTTGGATCTTCACCAATTCATCCCAAAAACCTTGCCTCAATCTAGCGTCATTCGGCCTGTAGACCGCAACGAATGCCCATTCCATCTTGGTACTGACATCTTGACAAACTTGATAGAAATAGATCTAATGCCAATAATCGACTCGATACGGATTAAGTCCCTCTTGTCCCAGGCTACTATAATGCCACCCTTGGTCCCTATAGCGCCCAAAGCTTCCCATGCCCACCAATTCCCTTTCATCACCTTCCGAATGTTGACCGGGTTACAGGCGTTCCACTTAGTTTCCTGTAACATAACAATCTTTGGCTTATAAGACGCCAGAGTATCTTTAACAACATCACACTTTAATGGGTCTCCTAATTCCCGAACATTCCAAGAAACTATTTTGATATTCATAAACACAATCAGGAACCAAAACAAAGAACGAAAAGGAAAGAAGGGCCCAAAAATACCAATCAGCAATAGGGGTTACTCGCCTCCCCATTTACTGACGACTGAACAGAGATAGAGGCTCCCTTGTTTTGGCATTGATACCTTATACCGCTGGATTCACCACCAATAGGATCTGAACCCTCCCCTCCATTTATAGTTTCTTTATTAAGTGTAAACAACAAATTTGCGTAGGATATAAATCTAATACAAATTAATCATAACAAATTTCCCCTCGCTATGAGAGGGTTTTATTAAAATGGCAGACCTTACACTTCCGGGTATCGCAGTCGATTCCCCGTTAATTACATCAAAATTGAATACCTCTGATTAAAAGCTACTAAAAAAATAATAACGTAATTACATCTCTGAAATAAAAAAAACTAAGATTCTAATTCTAAGTCTTCATCGACATCTTCAATCCGTCATGAGATAGATGGATAGCAGACTATCTTCATCAAATATTTGAGAAATATGAAATAGGGACGACGGATGGGAGAACCCCTCCTCCAAAAGTCCGGTCCATTTGATCGAAAAACACGAGTCATTATTGGAGCAAGAAACTCGTGGACGAGTCTTAAAACGAATTCTTGTTCTCTGGTCTCAAAGATGACCTCGAATACCAAATTCATTTTTCGGGCAACTGATTATCAGAAGAATTATCACTTTCAGTGATAGAGTGTCTAATCATGAGTTAGATATTGTCAAATTCCTTAAAATTTGATGATCATAGATGATTTTATAATGATTTTACCGTTGGATTTGATCAATATCTTAAGATTTGGTCAATATCTTAAGATTTTACCGTAGTAAATCCACCGTTGGATCTCGTTACGGTCTCACATTATGATCATTTGACTAAAAGTCAATGAATCCACTATTGGATTTGATCAAAATCACAAGATCTGATCAATATGTAATAAATCCACCGTTGGATCTCATTACGATCTCACATTATGATCGTTCGACTAAAAGTCAATGATTCCACTGTTGGATTTGACCATAATCACAAGATCTGATCAATATGTAATAAATCCACCGTTGGATCTCATTAGGATCTCACATTATGATCGTTTGACTAAAAGTCAATGATTCCACCGTTGGATTTGACCATAATCACAAGATCTGGTCAATATACAATAAATCTACCGTTGGATCTCATTATGATCTCTCATTATGATCGTTTGACTAAAAGTCAATAATTCCATCGTTGGATTTGACCAAATTTATAAGATCTAGTCAAAATGTAATAAATCCACCATTGGATCTTATTACGATCTCACATTATGATCGTTTGACTAAAAGTCAATAATTCCATCGTTGGATTTGACCAAATTCATAAGATCTAGTCAAAATGCAATAAATCCACCGTTAGATCCCATTACGATCTCACATTATGATCGTTTGACTAAAAGTCAACGAGTCCACTGTGAAAGAATTTTCGATCTCGAGGTTAAGGTCCAAACCCTTATTTGAGGGAGTGATGATCCGAACCGCGAGGGAAACTCTAATTATCATAGGTGAATATTTTGGGTATTATAGTCCGAAATGATTCTTCGGATTCGTGATTGCAACCCGTATAAGCATTGAATTTGTGGTTGCAATCCGAGTGTACTAGGAGTTATGCCCAGGGTTGTACCCACGTGGCTTAACTATTTCTAAGTGCCCAAGAGATTGGGTACGAGTCGTAACGCGTAATCCCAAATTGTAACCATAAATCTCACTTAGGAGGAGTCGTAGCTCTTATCCTAAGCGTATCTCCTTTAGGTAAGGGTCGTAGCCCTTATCCTAAAAGTCTTAATCCTAACTTACTCCTCTCGTCCACTTTAAAAGAAAATAAAAAAGAAGAAAAGAATAGTCAGAATCTCAGAGATCACCCTAAAGTCCTTTTAGAAGAGTTGGAGATATTTTCGGAAGTTAGGATCTTACGGTTCCGTGTGTCAGAATTTTCGATCCTTTGCAATGAGGACGGGTCTGCTATTTATAGATTTGTGGTAGCGGTTATAGAATTTATGATCTTACGATTCCGTAAGGTTTCATAAAATGAATGGTTGAGAGAGCTGCGTAAGTTTTCGTCTTCACATGGATTGAGAAGATTCTTCTCACGTACGTCATTCTTTTCTCATAACCGCTTAGGTGGATACGTATATTTTTTATCCACCTAGGTGGATAAATATTTTTTTATCCACTTAGGGTGGATAAGTATTTTCTATCGAACTATGTGGATAAGTATATTTCTATCCACCTAGGGTGGATAAGTATATTTCTATCCACTTAGGGTGGATAAGTATATTTTCTAGCCACCTAGGTGACTAGGTATATTTTCTAGCCACCTAGGTGGATAAGTATTTTTTCTATCCACCTAGGTGGATAAGTATTTTTTCTATCCACCTAGGGTGGATAAGTATATTTCTATCCACCTAGGTGACTACGTATATTTTCTAGCCACCTAGGGTGGATAAGTATTTTTCTATCCACCTAGGGTGGATAAGTATTTTTTCTAGCCACCTAGGGTGGATAAGTATTTTTTCTAGCTACCTAGGTGACTACGTATATTTTCTAGCCACCTAGGTGGATAAGTATTTTTTCTATCCACCTAGGGTGGATAAGTATTTTTCTATCCACCTAGGTGGATGAGTATTTTTCTAGCCACCTAGGTGACTACGTATATTTTCTATCCACCTAGGTGGATAAGTATTTTTCTATCCACCTAGGGTGAATAAGTATTTTTCTAGCCACCTAAGTGACTAGGTATATTTTCTAGCCACCTAGGTGGATAAGTATTTTTCTATCCATCTAAGGTGGATGAGTATTTTTCTATCCACCTAGGGTGGATAAGTATTTTTCTATCCACCTAGGTGACTACGTATATTTTCTAGCCACCTAGGTGGATAAATATTTTTCTATCCATCTAAGGTGGATAAGTATATTTCTATCCACCTAGGGTGGATAAGTATTTTTTCTATCCACCTAGAGTGGATAAGTATTTTTCTAGCCACCTAAGTGACTACGTATTATTTTTCTAGCCACCTAAGTGACTAGGTATATTTTCTAGCCACCTAGGTGGATGAGTATATTTCTATCCACCTAGGGTGGATAAGTATTTTTCTAGCCACCTGGGTGACTACGTATATTAAGTATATTTCTATCTACCTAGGGTGGATAAGTATTTTTTCTAGCCACCTAGGGTGGATGAGTATATTTCTATCCACCTAGGGTGGATAAGTATTTTTTCTAGCCAGCTAGGTGACTACGTATATTTTTCTAGTGGCTAAGCATAGCTTAGGACTTTAAATCCTATTTAGATTAGGATTTGTTAAAAAAAACTGTAAATAGTCTCTTTCCCTAATTCCTTCTATCTGACTTTTAAGGCTAAGTGGAAGAAAAAAAGGGTTCTCAATTCCAAAATTTTCGAGTCAACACTAAGGAACAGAGATTTCAGAACCTCTGGATTTCCAAAAACATGAGACCATAACGATCACATATACCGTTCAAGTCAGCCTCGAGTAGTGCATTTAAATCATCCTGGGAGCCTACAGGAAGATTGGTAGAAGAAACAGTTTCACCCTCCTCTCTGCTCGAATCCGATATGCAATTGGAGTTGCTTTTTTGATTGCTCGATTGGGAATAATAATTGATGTCATTGATCCCACGACCCACATGACATGCTGGCGTGAATCGTAATTGAGGCCCTTTATCAGCTGTAACCTGCTCCTTCACCGTGCTAGCCACTTGACCCTTCGGATTTGAAGTGTTCTGAGATCCATTTTGAATACCCTCCAAAATAGAACAGCCGTGGATTCCGTTAGGGGCAGGAAAATGATCCGTGGGTGGCCGGCTGTCACGCGCAACAAACCTGACGATGGGCTCCATCTGCTGGCCTTCGCACTTTCTGACGGGCTTCAGCTGTTCCTTCGTAATATCGTCATCTCCTTCCTCCCGCTCCACCATCGTAGGGCTTCGCAGGACTCCAAACCAAAATTTTCTTGCTGAGCTATTTTCAGATTGGATATCTGGCACTGAGTCAGCCACAAGCATTAGGCGAATTGGCTCAGGGCCAACCAAAGTCGCACTATCTTTCATGGAATCATCAGACGAAGTAACGACTAACTCATCCTCAACGAGCTCGACTTCGATCCCCATAGGGTAGTTGTAGCCCCCAACGGCAACCCATAGGAATCGAGGAATACTAACCCAAGAAGAAGATTTAACTTGTATCCTTGCGAATGAAATGTCTTCAAAGGCGAGAGTATTTGGGTCGACAGATATCGGACCTCCCCAAAGCTTCCCAATCTCATTAAAAACAGCCTCCCCCCAAAGGTGAAAAGGCTGCCCCCTAATTCGCAACCACACACTCCCTAAACCTGCATTCGTGAGCAGCTTCCAACTCCACTCCCCAGCTAATCAGTTGAAAGACATTCCCATGCGCGTTCCAGACCCCTCCAAGTTTCTGCAATACCCTTTTTCTCTCTTCCGCACATCCAAACTCAAAAAGTACCATATGGTGCTTGTACTTCTTAACAGTTAGCCTATCGACCCCCCAATCGCACTTCGCCCAATCCAGTAATGCAACCACATCAGAAATGTGATTATTAGCAACCCTGACGACTCCAAAATCAGTGAGCCAGAAGGCCCATCCCTCCACTAGCGAAGGGTCGATGATCACTTTCTTCCCATTGCTCTCATATCTCTGCGTAACCCTATCAGAAAGATTCACAATTGAAGCATTAGCCTTCTTGTACTTCTGTCCCCAAATAGACCAACCCTCAGATACGTCTTTAGCTTGGGTGATTGACAAACGCACTTCGCTACGGTGGCGCCTATCCTTCGACCATAAACGTCCGGTGCTTCGATGCAACTTGCAGGAGGTTTTAAAACACCATTGTCTGAAAGCAAAATTCCATGTTCCGCAAGATTGGCAACTCCAGTCTCCGTCTCTGTGATTACGGGTTCCTTCTTGTTTCTTCTTTTCCAATCTGCAATCTCCTTCTCCAGTTTATCATAGAACACCCTATCTCTCCACCTTCCATTACGTAATGATTGCCAGGAAGGCCAGCTTTTCCTCCACTGGCCATTACAAAGGTGGGCCCCGTTTTCATTAATCTTGCCCCTCATCGCCGTCGTCGTCGCCATAGAATTAGGGAAACCTGTTCTCCTTGTTCTCATTGTTCAGTTTTAGTAAGATGTCTGCTTGATTCCATCTGTTTCTACAAATGCACATTTACATCCATGCACATGCACTCACAAAGACAAACACGTGCTTATAAGGGGTTTATAGTTTGAACATTTTCTATTATAAGTTATTCCATGGGATTCTTGCACAGGTGCCCATCAGTGACGACCTTCTACCAATTTATATGCAGGTTTCCATACTCTTTATCGATTTTTCTACATCAACTATTGCCTCATGGATCTCCAGTTGAACTCCCTTGCATTCCTCGGAAGCAGTTAAAGCTCTATATTCTCACCTCTTCCTCATATTATTGCAATGCAAGTACGTGGGAGATATCAGGAAGCTTAATTTATTGAAGATTCCCACAGCTCTGATTTCAGTATAATCTATAATCAAAATTTTGTCTTTCCTATAATCGTAGGGGATTACTCAAGCGCTGCAACATTTTGACGTGCTTAACTGTAGTAACATGCAATACTAACTTCCATTTTGAATTTGCGGCATCTGTTGGATGTTTCATTAAGATCTATCTCCAGTTAAGATTCTGCTAGTATAGCGCCTACTGTACATATATTTTGCTGTTTGTCACCAGTGTTGATTCTGGTGATTTCATGAAATGTAAGGGCACTCCTTAAAACTATTGGTGAAGTTATTAGTATGAGAATGGTTCCACTTGAGAGTAATATCAGTTTTCCAAAATAAAGTACACGCCTCACCGTAGCATGCCATGAGAAAATGGATTTTCACGAAGCTCAAGCTGAGTAAACTCTTGAATCCGGGGTTCTGTAGGGTACGCTCATCTGAAATGGATTTCAAACCGTAAGGGCCCCATTTGGATCCTATAATTTTTTTAATCAAGGGAAGTTTAATTCAGAGGCGAATTTGTTTGTGGACTATTTTGAAACTATTTTATCTGTTGCTTTAACATCCTGCGATTTACCACTGACAAACAAGTTCGTTGTTTGGGTAACATCTGAAAGTTAATGACTTGTTTCTTAACTGTTCGTGGTTGTAGTGGAGAAGGCGATGATAGAGTAGTGGTTGTATAGTAGTGAGGCAGGTGTAGTGTGGCAGTGGTGTAAGAGATGGTAGGGGGTGGTGGGGTAGTGATCGTAGTGGCATTGGTGGGGGTGGGGATCATAATAATGGTGGTGGTCGTGGCAGCAATAACAGTGGTGGTATGATGGAGGTGGTTGTGGTGGTGGTGATGAGGTGGATGGGGTGGTTGTGAGGTGGGGGTGGGAGGTGCGCTGGTGGTTCTAATGGTGGTGAAGTGGTAGTGGTGAGGTGGGGGGTGGTATTGTGATGGTGGCGGCAGTGGTGGTGGTGGTTCTTGAGCGGTGTGAGTTTAAGTTTTAAGCTTAGACAAATTTGTCTCAAATTTTGGTGGCAAAAATTTTACCTACTTGAAAATCTTAAAAAGCCCGTGGGCAAGAATTTCACCTATTTTAGTGAAAAATAATCCTTATTTTGAGCTAGAATGAAGGCGTTTTTTTTCTAATGAAAAAAATAGGGTCAGATCTTAGGTATGGAAGCCTTTTGTGTAGGAAAAAAAAATGTGACCTTTTAATCTATTGAGTTCTCCAAATGGCCGCTGAACTGAGTTTTCGTGCACAGAAACGTTAACTAGAAAGCCAAGTAAGCGAAACCTCTTCCGTGTTCCTAAATGGAGTGAGGCTCTAATTTATGTTATTAAAATGTGTGCAATAGAGATATGGAAAGACATTGCTCGGGCAGTCAAATGGCCAGACCTTCATTTGGCGAATTGATTCTACGATTATCGATAAACAGATTATATATATCTAAAGCAAGCACCATAAGAGCTGAACGAGTGGCACCTTTTTTATTCGGTATAATGGCTCCTGACTGACATTTTAACACCAAACGGTGTTTAAATGATCTTATACTATTCAAATATAATTTTTTATCTCACATTATTAAAGTGTGATTTATCATTGTGTCATGTGACACACATCTATGATCCAATCTAAGTTGTCCAAATGGCATGTTATCCTTAGAACATATTTCAGCCAAAGGATTATGCTTATAAGTGGATGTAAACCATCCGATCAGTAAATATAATATCAACCATCAAAATTAAGAACAATCATTGGTATTAGAGTGCATAGATCGGATGGTTCAAATCTATTAAAAAGTGTGATTTTTGAACCTATAATTATTCAATTGATGATATATCACTTTGATCGTATGAATTTCCAAGATCATTAAGTCAATAAATGGTATAAAATCGTTTAAACACTATTGGGTGTTTAAATGACGGCCAGGGACCCTTTTTATAGTAGTTGGTCCAAGGACCACTTTCCCCGGTCCCAACTCCATTTCACACTCTATGTGGTACCAAATATAGTTTATCGGCACGTAAAGCAACAAGGCATCACACATTCACATGCATATATGTACAAACGTGTACATATAATTATATATACACACGTAAACCCATGACTGTAGTAAACAACATACCCATCATTTTATTTAAAGAAGAGGAGAAGACTCTAGCGATGGTTTTAATTATCGGCTATATCCGGTGCATATCAACTAAGATGTATTACGTTAGGAAGCATCCGGTACAACATATAGCCCCGGTTTATATGGGTCAAATATTATGTCAATCTCGGCTTATCTAGGGTCATATGGGCTGATATTTATTTGATATGAACGGGATATATATCAGCTCCTCTCAGGTCAATATAGCCCCGATACGTTATATAGCCTCTATTTTATTTGGGTCATATATCAGCTCCTATCGGGTCAATATAGCTCCGATTTTCTTTGGGTCATATCAACTCATATCAGGCGTAATATATTTGATATGAAAAGGATATAATATCAAAAATGTCCTTGAATTTATTTTAATAGGGTATAGCTATTATCTTAATTTGTAACCTCGAAAGGAATGAAAAATTGAAAATATAATCAATTTATTTTAATAGAGTATAGATGAAAGGGATAACAATTGAAAATAGGGCCCAACCGGGTTCGAACCGGTGACCTCTTGATCTGCAGTCAAATGCTCTACCACTGAGCTATGGACCCAAGTTATGGTTACTGATAGAAAAAATTAATATATTAATTCATAATTAATGTTACATACTAGGTAGTATTACAGCCTTTTCAACGCACGGAGGTGCGAAAATATTCTTCTACTACCAACTTAGTCGCAATTTTGCAGACATACAGTCAATCAGTGTGTTAATTTTTTGACCTTCACATAGGGCTGTAAACAAGTGGAACTGAGCTAAGAGTCACCCGGTGATGGTTTACCTCCAATGGCGGAATCAGAATTTTCATCCCGTCAGAATATAAGATAAATTAGATTTAATTTTTTACAAATTATATTATTTATTTATAACACTCTCGCGCCTATCTAATCCAAATAAGAAATTCAGGAGGCAAGAATCTATGCGAAACAAAAATAAATATTTTAAAGCACGCAAGTAAAATAATCCTTGTGTTATGATTTTCCCTAGAAAATCATGAACCGTGAGATTTTGCCTCTGAACTTTGAAAGATCTCTCTCATGTGATGTCATTACAAGCTTCTCCAATCTGTTAATGTGTGTGTGGGGCTCTAAATAACGTGAATTTCACGTCAATTTAGTTAGGCGGGCTGAAAATGAGTGTCTAAGATTTGATGGGTCAATGACAGAATAACACCGATATAGTTTGGTGCATTGAATTTGAACACCTTACACCATATTTTTAATGGTGGATATGTATTGGATAATACCTAAATTTTTTGAGTGGTACCTCATCGATCTTGTCCAAGTTTTTCATAGGTTTATACTCATTAAACCTATGAAAAACACGCATTTTCACCATAAAAATCAGACCAGCTTGAATCAGATGATGGAGATCATTTTTCATCCCAATCTTCCACACAATAGATCTTGAGACCATGGTGCACCTATTAGACGGTCAGATCGTGATTCCACATGGCACACATCCCCAAAAGTGATTA
Organism: Chloranthus sessilifolius; assembly: GCA_021018995.1. NCBI lineage: Eukaryota > Viridiplantae > Streptophyta > Magnoliopsida > Chloranthales > Chloranthaceae > Chloranthus > Chloranthus sessilifolius. The sequence goes on from CM037585.1 coordinate 160,096,151, forward strand.
TGGGCATACCTATCAAACAAACAATCACTTTTGGATATGTTTGCCACGTGGAATCAATATCTGACAGTATGATAGGTGCGCCATGAACTCAAGAATTATTGTGTGAAAGATTGGGATGAAGAAAAACATCTCGATCATCTAATTGAAGGCATCAACGGATTTTTATGGTGGAATTGCGTGCACTTCACAAATTTAGTTTCCGAGTATAAATAACACTACCCTATTTTTTTGTTAAATTCGGCCCGACCTGCTAAAACCAATTTGAGATCTTGAGTTAACTATAAATGATCATAAAGCTCCCCCCCCTCTCCCTTTTTTTTTTCCTTTTGATAATTAGCTTAAGGGATAAGGGCTCTTGATGGTTATACTCCAAATGATCTACTAATGCTAAATTAAATTTTTTTATTTCACACCATTAAAGTGTGGTTTCCTAATATGCCGTTGACATCGATTTATGATTGATCTAAATGGTTTACGAGACAATTCATTGTTAGAAAATGTTTTAACCAAAGAATTATGTCCATAAGTGGATGTGAACCATCAAATTGGCGAATTTGAATATCAGCCATTAAAACTAAATACAATGGTTGATATTAGAGTGCACAAATTAGATGGTTAAAACCTCTAAAATTTTTTGATTTTTGGAGCCATATCTTTCAACTTATGATCTATCATTTTGACAATGTGGATGGACCACGCCTTGAATCTATTAATGTTATAGGATCATTTAAGGACTATGGTCAGGGGATTCGTGCCCTTTAGCTTAATGATGTCAAAGCCCGGCAAATACATTGATAGTTTGAGAACCAAAATACTTAAAACAAAGTGAACTTTCGAGGATGAGTTTGTGCATAAATAAATGCGGATTTCTCAAGACTTAGCCCTGTGGACAAAACTGCTTGATCTTAAGGAGGTATTTGAAGGTTGTTAGAGCAAGAGGCCCAAGAGAGAAGGCGTCAGGTAGGGAGAGAGGGTGCCAATTAGGGCGTAGGGTTACATAAGGATTTTAAAAAAGTAACAAATTTATTTTATTTTATTTTATTTATTTTTTTCGGTTTTGGGGTTTTGAGTGGCGCCCACACTCGCTCACACGTGATTCCGCCACTGTTACCTCAAACCAGAAACCGATTAGGAAAAACTCCGGTCAGATCAGATTCGGGTTAGTAACCGGGATCAAGATTTCCAATCCAATCTGAAATGTAAGATTATGGATTGGACCCCGACCAGTGGCGGGTCAAGGTCAAGCCAAACCAATTGCGCCCTGATTTGAAGAGAAAAGAGTTGGTATTTGGCACACATGCTAGTGTCAATATGGATTTACAAAAATGCCGATATAGATATGTCCATCAGTTGAATCCAAGGATCAAAATTTCGGCCGAAATGACTGAAATTTCGGTCATATTTTGTATGGGATTGAAATTATTGGCCGAAATTTCGACCAAATTATCAGTTTTCGGCTGAAATTTCGATCTAAAATTTTGGTTTCGGTCATGCCCGAAACTGAAATTTTGCCCATTTTTAGATCTTTGGTTGAATCCTATAGGGGTTTCAACTCTTTTAAGACCCTTTGATATAAGGGAATTTATCAACATGGTAAAAAGATCTGTTATGCAAAAGATTGCCACAAAAAACAATCTTCTTCATATTATTCATTTGTCAAATCAAATGAAGGTCTTAGACTAGGTCAAATCATATGATAGAGATTGCGTTTCGTATCAATCTCTTACATCAAATATCATTAGATTATACCTTTCAAATTAGTTGGCTTAGATGGTACCCTCTTAAAATTGGGTGCAAGTGCCAACTTTAAATGTGCGAGTAATGGCACCCTTACTCCAAGGGAGCCTTCATTTTTGCCCCCCTTTGCATCAGCAGGTTTTTTGAAAGTGCTCCCAAAGTCCCTTGAAAATCAGATGATAGAGATTGTCTTTTACCCCTGATCTTCTATTTAATAGTTCTTGAGACCATGAGTATATCATCAAACGGTCCAGATTTGATTCCACATCATACAAATACCCAAAAAGTGGTCTTAAAATCATATGACACATTATGATTGTAAGGCCATTTGTCTAAATGAAATGGGAGGAATAGTTTTTATTTTTATTTTTTTTTCGAAAACAGGAGGAATAGTTATTTAATGCGGAAAAATACTTCTAATGTTCAGTAGCTTGATGGGTACTATGACAAGAATCATGTGCTTTATGTAGCATCAAAGTTTACTGTTATGAATGTCCACTTCAAACACAATAGTAGGTCTCTCAATGGGCCTGGTCAGCCTGCACCCAGCCAGGAAAAAAGGGATTTTTTTTAGTTGTAAACCCAGTCGGGGACCGGATCGAATCGATCATGCTCCGACCCGTATTAATCTGGGCTGGGTTTAGATCAGAAGCTCAAAGTCCAGTCCGAATGTTTTATATATATATATATGAAAATTTTAAAGCAAAAGTCAAACTTAGACTAGTTTTAGCGGTCCAAATTTTATTGCTAAAGATATGCATGGTAAAGATTAGTTTTCATTTTTTTTTTTTTTTTTTGTTTGCATATACCCCCATGTTATGCTAATATTATAAGAATCCTCATGAGTTATGAGTATTTATTCTGCCGCCCCTACTTTTGTGTTTCTGTTTCATATAATCCTTTGCCGTTAATTAGTCGTGAGTTTATGGACAAAAAATCTATTTTGCCCTTAATGAAATGAATATTTTAAAAATACTACCATTCTAAAGGGCCCTTCATTCATCTATATTTACAAGTCATGCCATTAAAGTTTTTCACCATTCTAAAAGACTCTTTAGTCACCTTTATTTATAAGTCATGCCATTATAATTTACCACTATTATAAAAGAAGTACCTTTAAATCCACCCACACAATCTTTTAGTTCACTCACGCTGAAACACATCGACTGCATTGAATCAAACGATGGGGATTATTTATTGTCCCAATCTTTCATGAGAACGATTTTTAGATCATGGGTGTATCATCAAACGGTCGATTTTTTATTTCATGTGGTGCACACTCATAAAAGTGACTTTAATATCAATTTTAAGCATGCATGTGATCAGTGGCGGAACCAGGATTTTCATCCAGCCAGGGCGTAAGTTGAATTAGATTTTTTTTTTTTATAAATTATATGCATATAAAATAATTAATAATTATTTATTTATAAAATATAATTTTCACCAAAATTGCATACAAAAAATGAACTTTTCATTAACAAAATATTAAAAATTATATATCATCCATCTACAAAAAATCAATCTCTAAAAATCATTGACAACGATAATAATGATTTCTGCTAAGGCAATTCCCCTCGACGATTTGTTATATTTTGAAAGTATTTAGCGATCGTACCATTCTCGACGCTATCAAATATATTTTTCTCAATATATATATAACCAAACAATCACTCATCCATTCATCTCCCATTTTATTCCGAAGCCTAGTATTCAGAATATGCATCACAGAAAATGCTCTTTCAATAGTAGCAGTGGCGACCGGAAGAACTAATGCCAGTTCTATGAGCAAATAAACTAAATCATACATAACGTGCTTTTTAGCCTTCACCAGCTTTCTCGCAAGGTCACTAATTCCGTCCAAATCTAAAAACTCTTCGTTTGATTGCATATCCATAATGTAAGTCTTAAGCTGACTTTCAAGAACCATACGATCTACTTTTGAAAATTCTAGTGGATAAAATTGTGCGAGGCGCAATAATTTTTTCTCATCAAAAGCTAAAAATAAATCTTTTGGATTCAAGCAAGTCATGCAAAGAAGCAATTATGTGTTTACTTCAGTGAAACTGGTATTAAGCTCTTGCAGTTGCATGTCAGTAACTGTATAGAAGAACTCAACACGATAGTGATGTAGATTTGTCATTTCTTCGGCTCTACGATGTGATCGTCCATATATTACAAATTTATCATTCATATTCGAAACAATAATATCATGCGTTGTACAAAATGAAACAACTTTGGTGATGATGGAATCTCATTCACTATCCCTCATTACTTGCAATCTTCGTTTCGATAATTCTACAAAACGCATGACATTCACAATGTCTTGTTCTTTTCGTTGCAATGCCTTTGATAAATCTCGAGTGATTAACAAAATCTCCTTCATTACATGTAGAGTGAATGCAAAATCAAAAGTGTACATAGTATCAATTAGAGAGCTTGCTTTAACTTTTTGCTGTAGAAGTTCACCATCTTCACTGATAAACTCAAGCACTTGAATCACGGCAGGGAACATGAGAATCAAGTTTGCCAATGCATCTAAATGTGTGCCCCAACGTATTTCACTAGCCCTTTTAAGGCTAGTTTCTTGATTTTTTCCCTTTCCAGTCAGTTTTTTGCCACTCTTAATTGCTTCTTTCACAATTTTAGCTTGTTCCTCTCGAAGAAGATCTTTACGTTTGCATGAACTCCCAAGCATATTCACTATAAGAGTAACCTCTTCGAAGAAGTTTGCAATTGATTTGTGATGTTGTGAAACATTGACAATTGTCAACTGAAGTTGATGTGCAAAACAATGGATATAAAATACATATCCATTCTCTTTAAAAAAAAGTGCTTTAAGTCCATTAAATTCTCCTTGCATGTTATTTGCCCCATCATAACCTTGACCGCACAATTTTACAATACTCAAATCAAACTTCAATAATAATCCTTCAATCCCTTCCTTCAGTGACAAAGCCGTTGTTTCACGAACATGTACAAATCCAATGACACTCTCAACTACATAACCCCACTTATCTATATACCGTATAGCAACAACCATTTGTTCTTTGATTGAAACATCACGAGACTCATTAACTAACAATGAAAAGAAAGAATCTCCAAGATTATTGATGATCACTTTTGTAGTTTCAACCGCACATGCATAAACAATCTCTCTTTGATTCTTGGGCGAAATCAACTGGAAATTTTCAGGAGCATTTTTTAGTACAACGCTCTTAATCTTTTCATTATGCCTAGAAAGAAATTTCAACAATTCAAGAAAGTTTCCTCGATTAATTGATTCTTCAGATTCATCGTGACCACATAAAGCTAATCCTTGACCAAGGAGATATCTTACGCAATCAATCGATGCATACAAGCAAACTTTATAATCCAATTTTTCTTGTTCGGTGTGCTTCTCAAAAACTATCTCAATGTGTTGTTTCTGATTTAAAAGATTCTGACACATCATATAAGCATGATGATGAGCACTATCGGGTCCTCCAACATGAGTTTGTAATCGTTTTTTCCTCTTCCAACTTCTAAAACCTTCACCAACAAATTATTCATCACCACTTTGCCCTCCTTTATTCGGTCTGAAGAGATAACAACATAAGCAATATGTCGCATCCTTTTCTATGCTATATTCTAACTAATTGGGGAAGTCGTCAAACCAAGTCGGATTGAATCGTAGAAGCCCATTCGAAAATTTCGTTCGAGGAAAATTATGGCCTTTGGATTGAAAATGACCTTTTTGTAAATAATTTCTTCTTATCCTCTCCTAGTCATTATAATGGTAATCGAAAATGCTAGGACATAGACTAGGATCTGTTGGAAGATTTTCCAAGTCAACCTCCGTAGGAAGATTTGTCAAGTCAACTTCTACATGACTATGTTGTGGGTGAGGTTGAACTGGATCACAATCTTCATTTTCTTCAACAGAAAATGGCGGTTCTTCAAACTTTCGTTTAAAAAATCAGAGCATAACTGAATCACGGAGCAACAAATAACTTCATTCGTCAAATAACTAATAAACGCATATCCTAATATATCCAAATTTAACCTTGGTCGTTAAATAACTAATAAATGCATATCCTATTACGAATTCGACAATCCAATTGTAATACAATCTATACAATATACTTATCTGTTAAGACTATTGTAGAAAAAAATTTATAACTCGAAAAAATAGACTATTGGGACAAATGTCAAAGGTTATATAGGCTATAGCCCAAGCGATCAAAGGCTATAAGTTATAGCCTAAGTCAGGATAAAAACTAAATTTAGAAATTTCAACCAAAGAAATAAGCTTAGCATAAGTAATAAATGACTATACTCATCAAAGGAGCCATTTTTTAAAATAGCTTTTATTATTTTAGACACCACTGAGCTCAAATAAATTATCTACAGTTTACAGAAACACAACAAAGAAGCTTACCATAAAAAATATAAATAATTAATAAATCATTAATTGATTTAAAATGATGTTGATACTGATAACAAAAAAAATGTTGACAAGAGAATAAATCACTGATCAAAGATTATGGTCATGATTCATGAACACCAATTTATTAAAAAAAAAAATCCTTTATCTCTCCCTCAACAACTCTCCCTTTTTTTGATAAATTTTCTCAACCAACACAGCAACACTCTCATGCAAATGAAAACAAGCAAGAAATCAAATTAATGCACCAAACCTTAGAGATGGAAATTTTCATTTATTCCAATTTAAAACTAAAGCAATCAAACTAATAGTTATATACCCATAACAAAAAACAAAAATTGAACCCAGATATGAAATCAACAGAACTGATTAAAAAAAAAAAGTAGCTATTTAATCAAATTGATGCACCAAACTTTAGAGATGGAAATCAGACTCTTGGGCACTCAACTCTCCCATTTTTCGACTCAAAGTCTCTACTACATTCTCCTTGAGGCTCTTAAGATAACTGAACTGTCGGCCAATGGGTGTGCATAGACAGTTAGACACCTCACAATTTGGTCAAAAATTGACCCAAAGACAACCTCCATTTACACTACGCAACAAAGTAAGAAGGGCAAAAAGAAACAACTCAGAATAAAAATAAAAATAATATTGATAAATGATAATGAATGAATGAATGAAATAATTCAAAACACAAATAATAACTCAATAACAATAATAATGGAAATGAACTCCCAAAACAGATTCATGAACACCAATTTATTAAAAAAAAAAAAAATCCTTTATCTCCAATAGGACCAAAGGTCCAAAACCAAAACCTCAAATTTGAATTTTGAAACATAGATAAATAACAGATGAGATATATAACAGATGGAGATAGAGATGGAGATGGAGATGGAGATGGTTAGATGGAGATGGAGAGGAAGAAGAAGAAGAAGTTTCTTACCTAAAAAATTTGGGCGACGGATTGCAGGAAGGAAGAAACTTGATCGGACGATGGAGATAGAGAGGGCGGGGGCGTCGGCATGTTGCGAGCCTCGCGGCAATGAACCAGAGAGAGGGGGTGATAGTGAAGAGGAAGGGCGAAAGAGAAGATGAGGGAGAGGGTTTACAAAAGAAAAAGGGTTTTTGATTTGCTTGCTAGTAAAGGAGTTTATAAATTTTTTAAAAAAAGGGCTTTAATTGAGTGAGGGCGCTCGCCCGCAGTCGGCCGTGAGTGGGTCCGCCACTGCATGTGATGTTAAAGTCACTTTTCTGAGATGTGTGCCACGTGAAATAAAACACTGACTGTTTGACGGTACGATCATGATCTCATGATCTATCGTGTGAAAGATTGGGAGGATAAATGATCCCCATTGTTCGATTCAATTCAATCAACGTGTTCCAGCGTGGGTGAACTTAAAGATTCAGTGGGTGGATTTAAAGGTACTATTCTAAAAGGCTCTTCATTCACCCATCAGATTCAAGACTCATCAGATGGGTGATTCCCTCATTAAAGCATGCCAATGTTTGGACGAATACTCAACCAATGGAGGATTTATGGCAAACAATGCAATTATTCTTGAAAAGAAAACCTTCAATCTACATATTCCACTCAAAATACCCGTCCCTCAAATTTCCTATATGATTCAAGACCCATCAAATAAAAGACTAATTGATATTGGCCAATACTTACTGATATACTTTTTTTCTCAGTATTAGCCGATCCTTAGAACCTGGGTTGCCAAATAAGGCCGATTTTATCGGTTTATCCTCCACCTTTGTTGTATCTAAGTGGAGTTTACCAAAAGTGACGTCATAACTCATAATGCAGATTGAGTATTTTCATTGTTAGGCCATCATCAGCATCATCGACATCAAGAGAATATCAAGCTTATGAAGAGCCTATTGTGTTGAAAACTTGCTCCTTCAACTATCAAGACCCTAAAAATCAGTGAAGACTAGGTTATCAATGGGTCGGGGCAGGCCAAAATTTTGACAGCCGACCGGACTCGAGCCCCTACTTCATCTGACCCGATCCAGTTCAAAACCCCATTATTTCCTAAATTGTATATAAGATATCGTGTCCATCCAACCTTTTAGTCTACCCCACAGAGCCCGAGCTTTAAGGCCCAATTATAGATTAGAAAAATTCTAAATTCGATTGATTACTACCATTTGATGAATCACTGGTTATACAATTGATCGGATTCACTACCATACTATCATTGGTGTATTGATAATCATTATATAGTAATGGTGTAGTGCTTCATAATATCATTATGTAGAAAAAATTTATCTTTTTATTTTATTTTAGGAATTGGATTGCCTAATCGCGTCTGCTTTCATCCACCGAATCTTTGAGTTCACTCATGCTAAAACACATTGATTGCATTGAATCAGACAATGGCGATCATTTAGGCATACTATTAGACGACCAGTGTTTTATTTCGTGGCACATATCTAAAAAAAGTGACCTTAACATCACGTATACGGTTAAAATTAATTTTAAGGTCATTTTTTTGGGTGTGTACCACATGAAATAAAAAACCAACCATCTGATGGTGCCACCATGATCTCAAGATCCGTCGTGTGAAAGGTTGGGACAATAAACGATCTCCATTGTCCGATTCAATGCAGTCAACCGTCTGATGGTGCCACCATGATCTCAAGATCCATCGTGTGAAAGGTTGGGACGATAAACGATCTCCATCATCCAATTCAATGCAGCCAATTGTCTGATGGTGCCACCATGATCTCAAGATACATCGTGTGAAAGGTTGGGACGATAAATGATCACCATCGTCCGATTCAATATAGTCAACCGTCTAATGGTGCCTCCGTGATCTCAAGAACCATCGTATGAAAGGTTGGGACAATAAACGATCTCTATCGTCCGATTCCATGCAATCAATGTTTTTTAGCGTGGGTGAACTCAAAGATTTGGTGGGTGGATTTAAAACTACTCTTTTTTGTAAGTGGAGGGTAGCCAACTCTAACCACATGTTGAGGGTGGCAATTTAGTAATATAATTTTAAAAAGGATAAAGACGGTATTTAGGCTATTCTTTAACCGCTCATTAATCATTTAAAGTTGTATCCGTTAAAGAGGGTGTTTTATAAACAGCAAAATGCTAACTAGGGGGTTTAGAGCAAATAATTATAATTGGGGGAGTTATTTGTAATATCAACATAACTCAAGGGGGTATTTGCAAAAAACCCTCTTTTTTTTTGTTGGTATTTGTAATATCAACATACCTGTGATCCATGTGGTATTAAAATAGTAGGACGAGTGTCACATGGAGCTCCATGTAAGATCTTGAAGGATGCTTACCGTCCTCCATTAGAGGGCGGAACCCTTTTCCTATATATATATATGGCAGAGGAGAAAATGCGTCTGGACGTAAAGATATCTCTGCGCCTTTTGATATGGGTGCGACACGTAACACCTTTTTGTGAAGTAATAGGTGATATAGGGCCACTTTATTAATTAGGATTAAACTTTTAAAATATTTTAAAAGTTATATTTCCTTTCAGCCGTCATTCTTAACTTTTTTAGAAGTTTCTTTCTCTTCTCTCTCTCTTCTACTCTCTTCAAGAAAATGTACTTACATTTTCAAATATATTTTACTTAGAAAATGTTACCGTCCGATAGCGCGTCGTTTTAGGCTAATGCCTCTATATCGAAGTGCCGACGCTTTTCTAAAAAAAAGATGAGCGTCTTGTTTTATGGGTGCTGGAAAAAAAAAAAAATTAGCGAAACACCGACACCTTGATATCGGGGTGCCGACGCCTTCTATCGGGATATCGACGCTTTGATATTGAGGTGCTAGTACTTCGTTATTGGCGCCCACATTTTTTGAGTAAAATATACATGAAAAGTAAGTCTGACACTTTCTTAAAAAAATGAGAGAAGAGAAAGAGACTTTAAAAAAATAAAAAATGATGGCTGGAAGGGTATATAACTTTTAAAATATTTTAAAAGTTTAACCCTAATTAGTAAAGTGGGTCTAATACCGCTCATCTCTTCACAAAAAGGTGCTACGTGTCACATCCAAATCAATAGGCGCATAGATATTTCTACGCCTGAGTGCATATCCCCGACCCTCTCTCTCTCTCTATATATATTATATAGAAAAGCATAGAATACTTAGCCTTTAGGGTCATTTTACTTAATATATATAAGTTTACTACTTTGGGCATTTTAGTCAAATGACCAAAATATCTCTATTAAATCGCCCACTAAGGGACAATTTTAAATCATCTTGTTGAACATATATTATTAATTATAAAAAAAAATTAAATTTAAAGCAAATTAAACTATAACTTTTATTTTCTATATTTTTTGGTTGAAAATAATTTGACCCTTGTCTGGCCTGGGTCCAGGCCGACCCTGTAGAAGGGTCGGGTTGGGCTGAATAAATTTTGGCCCAGGTATGAGCCGGACCAGGACTATGCTTCAAGGCCCAGATAGGACCGTGCCACTTTCGACCCTGACCCAGCTTTGATCGAGCCCGTTTAGAGCCCTATTCCTATTTCTGTCTCTCTTTTTTTATTTATTATTTTTTTATTTTTATACAAATAGACTTCCTTTCAAGATCCACGATTTCTGCAAAAAGAATATATTAAGCAAAATATAAAGTTTATTCAAATATTTAATTGAATTTGTTGTGAGTTTGGTTAAATTTAATAATTAAGATCAAGTTTGGAGAAATTTGCGTTATCTTAAAAATAGAAGTACTTCCTCTTATAAAAAATAAAAACTAATTAGAAGTACTCAATGGCCCAATTGACACTTCAACACAAAAATGTCGATGCCGCCATCTGGCATGCACTGCTTAAAAATTCCGGACCATTTTTTATATTATTTTTTGAATAATCCGGACCATTTTTAAACAAATTACAACTTAGATCTTTAATTTTTTTTTTATATATTTAAGTATTCTCCTTTTTATAATGCTAAAAGACCATCATCTCGTATGTGTTATCTTAAAAGAATATAATTTTATGGGAAGTTTTTTAAAATCACCCTCCTTTAAAGTTACTTTTATAAATGCCTCAATTTTTTTTTTTTAATATTAACTCAAAACTTAGTTATCTAAATATCCATTAATCATCAATATCCACCATAATATCAAAATTACCCTGAAAAAGAGAATATTCTAGAAAATGATTTGGACGGATGACTACCCTTTTTATATTTTAAATCATAAAAAGTAATAGAAATTGAATTTAAAGTGTGAAATGATTATTTTTCATGCGAAAAAAAAACCCCCGAGAAAGAGCAATATGATTTGGGTAGTTTTGACATTAAAAGTATTTTTTTTAATGTAAGGACATTTAGATAATTAAGTTTTGAAATATTATTTAGAAAACCACTTTAGCTACTGGTGCTAGAGTAGTTTAGCTACTACTTCAGTAAAAATCAATGTAATAGACACTTTATTTTAGCTACTTATTTCTTTAAAATATTATTTTTTATTTTTGTTTTATTATATTTTACTATCCACACTTAGGGATGCAAATACAGTGTAGAGAACCGAATTGAATCCGAAATTTTCATTGCTCGATTTGGTACACCCTAAACCGAAACTGAATCGAAACCCATTTGGTTGGGTTAAATTTTTTTTTTTTTGAAATTGAAACCGATTTGGCTCAGTTCGGTGTGAGTAAAATACCTACATTTTAATATTTTTAGGGTATTTTTTTTATTTTTTTTTAATTTTTTTGGTTTCAAGCCACCCAAACCGAACCGAATTGGGGTTTGATTCGGTTTGTGTCGGGTCTCGGCCGAGTTTGGACGCGGAGCTACCTCTTGTACGAATCCTCCGATACCGGAAAAACCAGCTTCGTAGCCGTCATGGAAAGTTAAGTTTGGCTGAAGAGAGAGAGAGAGAGAGAGAGAAAAGGAAAGAAAGATATAAATATAAAATAATAAACTTTTTTCTCTCTCTCTCTTCCTGCCTAATTCTTATCTCTCTCTCTCTCTCCATCTGTAATTCTTATCTCTCTCTATCGAAAATCTCTCTCTCATCTTCTCCAGATAATTTCTCTCTCATTTTCTCTCTATAATCTCTCCCTCTCTCTCTCTTCTCTCTCTCTTATCGCTATTATCTCTCTCATCTTCTTTCTCTTATACAGTTCATTCAATACCCGTCCCTCTTTGTCTCCAAGTGGCCAGAACTAGTGAGTTTGTATAATTATCTCTCTCATCTTCTTTCTCTTATACAGTTCATTCAATACCCGTCCCCTCTTTGTCTTCAAGTGGCCAGAATTAGTGAGTTTGTACAATTATCTCAATTAATTAATGGCTCACTTTTAGAAATTTTCGCTAATTATTTTTACAACTCAAGTTCATCCTTTCCAACCATGGTTTCAAGTGCTTGAATCCTTGACTGCTTTGAACTAATGATAGGAGATAATTTTTCATCCCAAATTTCCACATGTTAGATCTTGAGTTCATTGTCCTATCATCAGATGATCAATTTTTATTATAAGAAGCATATATCCCAAAAAATGAACATATTCAATAATAAGCATATATCAAACGTGATTCTCAAATCACTTATTGAGATGAGTGGTATATATAATAAATATCTTAGCATCTATAATGGCTCACAATCTCAAGATTGATTGCGTCAAAGATTGGAATGAAAAATGTTATCTATAGTTTGATTTAAAGTAATCAACAACTTAAAGTTTAAACACATGAAATCCAAGTTAGATGGAAAAATCTTGATTCTCCGTACTCTCAACACATCTCTCTTATATTCGTAGCACGTGCATTCCACTAGTAATATAATTATAATAAAGGTGCCTTCTCAAGAGAGCGTACCACCGAACTAATTATAATAAAGATGCCTTCTCTTTACTGAATTTAATAAGAAAAAGGGTAGCATTATTTGCACCCAATGGCGTAGCCACGTAGAAGGGTGTAGAGGATCAAGCCCCCATTTAACTCTAGAGTTTCTATGGAGTATGGTTCTTATACAACTTTTGTTTGTATGAAATCTCCCAAATCTATAATATAGAATCCCCCAAATCGATGCTAAAATAACTACTAACATTATATTTATCACTTGTAGCTCCCACCAACAAAAAATCCTCGCTACACCCCTGTTTGCACCCGTTCTTCCGGAGAGGAGCAATGCTCTTCTACTATAAAAAAAATCATTGATTGCCTTAAATCAGATGGTAGAGATAGTTTTTCATCCCTATCTTCTACACAATAGATTTGAGATCATGGGCACCTATTAGACGGTTAGACCTTCTTTCACGTGGCACACATATTCCCAAATGTGATTGTAACCATTGATGTACCAATCACATGGTCACTTTTGGAGATGCGTGTCATATGGAATCAACAAATGATCGCATGATAGGTGCTCCATGATCTCAAGATCTATTATTTGAAAGATTGAGACTAAAAACTTACTCCATAGTTTGATTCTAGGCTGTCAACTGTTTTTAATAGCGGAAGAGCATGTTTTATTTACAAGTTTTACCGGTGCAAATAATGTCACCCAAAGAAAAATAAAAGCATCACCCTCACATTTAATCATGCAGCTACTCCATTGACGACCGCATTCTTGCCTTCTGTACCTTTCGTACCAATTGGCCATAAGTCAGTGAAGTTGGGGTACACATGAATCCCATTTAAGGGTGATAAGGGCGGTTTTAACTTTTAATGCACGTAACCACTGGGCACCACTAGTTGCACCCGTGAAACTTTGATCCAATAGCCTAAATGTTAATCTCACCATTGATAATTTGAATCAAATATTGAAGATATTTTTTTCGTCCTACTCTTCCACACAATGGATACTTTAATTATAGGCGTACTAGTAGACAAATAGTTTTTTATTCCTCATGGCTCACATCCTAAAAAAGTAATCCAAAAATCATGTGGCACACATTCACTCAAACATGATTTTCAAGGTAATATTTAGGATGTGTGTCATGTAAAATAAAAATAATAATTGTCTAATGGTATGCTCATAATATAAAGATCTATTGTCTGGACGAGTGGGTGAAAACAGATCTCGGATGTCTAATTCAAAGGAGTTAAACTTTTCAATTGGATTGACATCATAGTATCATGGGCATAGGGACAAATTTTGTCTTCAACAATTTTTCGGTGGGGGTCCTTTCAGTACATTTCAGACCAATTTCAATAAATTTCGGAAAGAAAATTTCAAAGATTAAAAACATATATTAACTATATTTAATATTTTTTAAAAAATTACTGAAATATATACTAAATTATTAACATATCTAAAATAAAACATAAAAAATTCAAAAAAATATAATTTTTTTTATACCAAAAATGACTAAAATTACTGAAAATTTACCAAAAATTACCACCGAAATTTCGGTTAGACCCCCTTTTTGTCAATTTTCAGTGAAATTTGTCACTATAGTCATGAGGTGCAAATAATGGTACTCATAACCCGTTACTTTCTTTGGGAATCGAAAATTTCAAGGCATAAGTACCCCATACACTGGCCGTGTATTTGGTGCCCCCATATAGGCAATTCAAATTGCAGACTTTTGGGAGTGTGCATGGATTTAAAGCCCACTTAAGTGTGTATGCCTATCATCAGCAGCAGAGCTAGGATTTTTCTGATAGGAGTATATGATAGTCGTCAAATATTATTAATTTTGTCATGTTTATTTTATAGATCAAATTAATAAATGAGAATCAAAATGGAGCTTAATAAATAAAAATAAAAATAAATAAATAAATAAATAAATTCTTAAGCAATAGACCTTTGAAGAATTGAGGGCGCTATTTGGGTCCAATTATGACGACTCCTTGCTTGCTTATGCTCAAAGCCGGCCCTGCACTTTATTTTACAACCACCTACTTGAGCAAAAGAAGAATTTGTTGATTATTTTGAATTTGATGATGGAGATTGTTTTTCGCCCTAATCTTCCCTATAATAGATCTTGAGATCACAACTCCACCATCAAATGATTAGATATTTACTCCTCATGCGATGAACTATCAAGCATGATTCATATTCACCTTTTAGAATGTGTGCCACGTATAGTTAGTATCTTATCATCTGATAACGGGCCCATGATCTTAAGATCTATTATATGAAAGAGTAGGACGAAAACCAATCTCTATCATTAGATTTAAAGGAGTCAACTTGTTTTACCTTTGTCTTAAGAGATGTGACTATAACATAAAGTGGTGTGGTAGTAACACCAGCCCTTATTCTCGGTAAGGAGATAATTGTGGGTTTGAAAAAAGAGGGGTCCAAAAATTTTAGTAATGAGTAACATTATTTACAATATGAGATTGTATCTTTATACCATGGTTGTAAATAAAGTAACTTGAATGATTAACATATATTAGAGTTTCTTTATTACAAATCCCCCTTCATGAAGACCAAGTGTCCCTGAAAACTCTCCTGAAATGGAGTTTAAGATCTTTATAACTTTCTTTAAAAAGAGTTTAAGATTTTTTTTTAAAGGATGGAAGATTTCGAGATCCCCCATCAGATAACGTAGCTCCGCCACTGCCTAGAGCAATAGTTAGCTAATACAAACTCTTTCCCTGAAAATAGATAATAGATATCAACGGCCGACTCGGCGGAGCATAGTGTTAAATTGGATCTCAAGTTCAACCAACATATGTGGTTGAACTCGAAATCCAGTTCAACCTGATTGTACTTGACCATTGCTCGAACAGGAAAATACACTTTTATCCCTTGCAAAAGTAAGGAAATAATACGACATTTAAACAATGGTGTTTAATGATCTTACACCAGCAATTTATACTTTGGGAAATTTCCTTAATCGACCAACATAATATCACCTTGGACCTATAGTTTCACCTTTTCCGCATCTGACTAGCTTGAAGCGGAGCTAGTACTCCCAAATGTAAGGCGAAAATACCCCTAAGATCTATAAAATGTGATAAAATCAAGTTTATCGTCTTAGGCAATTTTAATCGCCTTAACATTATTGACTGCTTTGAATCTCATGATAGAGATAATTTTTTATCATCTTTCACAAGATTGATCTTGAAATCATTGGCGTACCATCAGATGGTCAATTTTACTCAATAACGTGGAGCTTCTCTAGAGAAGCGCTGACACCCCTCTAGAGGAGTGCTGATGCCCCTCTAGAGGAGTGTCGGCGTGCCACTATTTGAGCGATGACACCTCTTTAGAAGAGTGCTGACACCTTTTTAGAAGAGCACTGACACTCCTCTATGGAAGCGATATCGCTCCCCTTATGGAAGTGACATCGCTTCTCTGTAGTAACGTCATTTTTGTCTCCTTTTTGTGTAAAACGGACCGTTTGATGGTATGCTCATGATCTCAAGATCAATCATGTGGAAGATCAAGGCGAAAAATGATCTCCATCATATGATTCAAAGAAATCAATGAAGGTAAGACGTTTAGAATCGCTCAAGATGGAAAGCTTGGTTTTATCACCTTTTACAAACCTTGAGGGACATTTACAACTTTTTATTTTGGCTCGACTTCAAGCTGGTCTGTTGCGGAAATGGTAAAATAAGGGGTCCACTGTTGGAAAAGATAAAACTATGGTGATCGATTCGAAAAATTTCCCTTATACTTTTGGTCGTAGACTACTGTTATGATATATGGCACACACCTATGATAACCGATGCAAATTTGGTTAATCGAACCGAACCGAAACGCAAAATTTTTGGGGTGGTTTCGATTTGGTTTTGGGTTTTTTATTATATTTTGAAGCTATTTGTTCAGATTTTTGTTGATTTTTATATTTTTTTTAGGTTTTCTACAGCTACCTAAACGACTGTTGATTTTCAAATCCTACCAAATTAAAATTTGATTTTCGCCACCCAAATATAACCATAATTGGTTCGGTTCAGCTCCGTAGTGATTGGCCTATTTTTAGTTTTCGGTTTTGGATTGTTCTTGCACCCCTACCTGTGATCACTATAGATAGCTCAAGTGGCATTCTATTAGTGGCATCTCTCAACCAAAGAATAACACCTTAAGTAAATGCAATCCATCTCATTTGTGTTCTTATATACTCGCCATCAAAGGTTAAAATATCGGATTTTCGATACGTATCGTCCTGAAGTTTAGGACGGTACGTATCGCGTATCGTCCGATACATGGATCAAAATATCGTTCGATACCGATACGTATCGGACGATACATATCGGTATTGAACTAGGACGATATGGTACAATGAATGTACCATATCATCCAATTGTATGGAAAGGCACGGACGATACATTCAATGTATCGTCCGGTAAGTTACTATTCCGATACGTATCGGTTTGAAACTCGGACGATACGTATCGGAATAGCAAGATTTTGACCCTTGGTCTGATACATTGAATGTATCGGCGATACATTGAATGTATTGGTTCAATACATTTTTTATTATTATTAAAATATCTAAAAATTCAAATTATCGTATGTATCGGACGATACGTATCGTCCGTATCGTTCGTATCGTTCGATACGTATCGCGCATAGGTGATACATTGAATGTATCGTTTTGATACATTTGTTTTAAAAAAAATTAAAAATCAAATTATCGGACAATAATTTGAAATTATCGCTTGATAATTTCAAAGTATCGTCCGTATTGTCCGATACGGGCGATACGTTGCCCGTATCGAACGATAATTACCCTATTTTTTAGGGGATATGATACATAAGCAATGTATCGTATTGCCCAAGTCTAAAACCGATACGTATCGGGCGATACGTATCGGTATCGGACGATTTTTTGACCCATGCTCGCCATTGAATAATAAGAGCAAAGGTGATAATTAAGTGCGTCCATAAGGCATTTCAATCTCCTAAGAAGTGTGTTTAATTGATCGTTCACCATTTATAGTGTCTAAAATGTGAGAATTCTAATCATCAAAGTGTTAGCTCATACATTAACCAATAGCAAGCCCAAAAGTTACACGTTTTTGGTGAATTGAACCATAGACCTATGCACTTTAATATCAACCACTAGATCAACAGTGGTCCCAAAACTCACTAATGGGATGGATTGAATCTTATTTTAAACATTATTTTTGTTGGAAAATTGTGAAATGTTGACCCGAAATAATACAGGGAATTGGTCTGCGGCATGAAAAATATCGTTGTCTTCAAACAAATATTTGCCCCCACCATTTCGTCAAAATGATCACCAACAGGTTACCGACAAACTAGTTCCAAGGTACAATGAGTCGGCTGTGTATTCTTGTGAAGGATTTGGTGAATCTATTCATGCTATCCGAACACTAAATATTGCAAGACCGCTCTGATCAAGACCTTTGAATATAAAATCAGAGAGAAGAGAGACTCCGATGTAGTGAGAAAACAATGATTTTAGATTTTTTAAATAGAAGATCAAGTGATTTGCTAATGCACCATTTTCTTATGAAAGTGTGCTATAGAAATCCATTTGAAAAAAACACCACTCTGGGAAGACACGTCTTTTAAAAAGTTAGTGTTCAATAAATAGGTTAGCACATTTAGGATCTATATTAGTATCCTGATTTTCATAAACACGTTTATGAGATAAAGCCATATTTTATTGAAGCAGCTCCACCTTCACACTTATATAGGTAAACCTATATATAAGAGATGCCCCTGTAACTTTAACATCTCAATATATAGTGTTACAGTGTCTATTAGAAACAATGCTCAACCTCTCCTTATCCATTACAGGTAAAACACTATCCTTCTTGAGATGTTTATGAGAATTTAATTCTCATTAATATAATGCCCTTTTGTCCGCCACAGATTTACGACTTGTTCTTTCCTTTGAACCTAAACATTGATGAAACAAATATTAGGTAACGCTTCCATCGTAAGTAACTGTTTGGGTAAATGAATTTAAACTCATCCTAATTCTTCTTTTAAACTAATACTTTTCATAATTACTCATAATTGTACTTATCAACAATTCTTCAGACATTTCTGCCTGAAATCACATATCATTTGTTTTCTTATTTATTGATAAGGAAACAAGTTCCATAAAAAATTTAGAAAATTTGATTTAATCTCTATTAGTACGTCTATCAATAGACCCTTAAATCACTTTATTTATCTACCTATTTCAACACAAACAACATACTCAATGAGATTCATAATTGCTTCTTAACATCTCATGCAAGACCGTACAAACAACACATTGTGACTTCTTTTACTAAAGAGAAATCATCTTCAAACGATTTAAGATTTTTAAATCTAAATCCATTATCTTTTTAAGATAATTTTTAATATTTTGTTCAATTCACTTTTCAATGAACTCAATGCAATAGAACATTCATGCAATGAAAGCTAATAGAGTTTCATGCATGCTTGAAATAAAATAATCATGTTCTTTAAAACTAATAATTAAAAAATTTATAAAATAAATATGATAATATAATCAGAAGTATTTGAGTATCTATAAATAATCCTACCAATCTTTTTGGTAATAATTCGATGTTGCCACAAAATCATGTACATTTGATAATTGCTAATGATTCAACGCCATGCCCAATCCATTAAGGTCACTCAATGACCTTAAAGCTAAATCTGACCATTTGATTAAAATCGCACGTATGTGATCACATTTAAAAACATGAATGTTAAATCTTATCTCAACAAAGATTTATCAAGTTTTCGTGTCGTTCATTCAATGAGCCAACCCCATAACATAAATAATAGGGAAACAATATTGATGTTCACTTTTAGCAATATGATACATATGTTAGATCTATCAAAGTAGTCCAACAATCATCCCATCATTGACACATTTGATTTATTCAAAATCATGTCATTGGTTTCTAACCATCTTGATTATTAGGATTGTAACGCATCATAATAGTGGAATGATATGCCTCTATAATCCTTAAATTAATATATTTTTTTGTAAAACTAATGCTTGAAAGAAGTATTATGTTCCGTGTTTCTTCAAACATAAAAATAAATCCTAACAAGTGTAATTGCATATATGTCTTGGAGACAGTAAAATCAAATTAAAAATTAATACTAATAAATGAAGTCAAATTCAACTTATCCGTTACTGAAAGGAAACATAAATCGACTTCATGAAACGATTTTATCGCTTTGACTAACTGCAACATTTCAACACTCTAGACTTTCACGTGTGGGAACTGGAGACAATAACCACCTAAATCTAAAACGTTGTCTCAAATCAAACAACACGCTCAAATGAGTCATCACCGATCTCGACTCCATGACCTGCTTCTCTACATGAAATAGAGAGTTTCAAGTACAAAGACGATCTCTCTGTTATAAGATGAGCACGTCACCATAGTGCTTCACAATAGATTTTGGCATCACGATTCCTCTGCTATAACTCATTTGAAATTAATAACTATTGGTTTAAAATTATTGAAAAATTGTGGAATATTGACTCGAAATAATACAGGAAACCGATTAGAGGCACGAGAAATATCGTTGTTTTTAAACCAATATTTACCTCCATTACTTAGACAAAGTGGGTACCAACAAGTTACCGACAAACTGGTTCCAAGATACAATGAGCCGGCTGTATATTCTTGTGAAGGATTTGGTGAATTTATTCACACTATCCAAATACTAAATATTGCAAGAATGCTCTGATGAAGACCTTTAAAGACAGAACCAGAGAGAAGTGAGACTCCAACGTAGTGAGAAAACAATAATTTTAGATTCCTTAAATAGAAAATAAAGTGATGTGTTAATACACCCATTTCCTATAAAAATGTGTTACAGGCATCCCTTCAAAAAAGACACACCACTTTCAAAAGACGCTTCTTTTGAAAGGATATGTAACTTTGAAAAGAAACACTTCCTTGAAAAAGACATAAGTTTAAAATTTTTTAAATATCTAACAATTTTTTGGCAAAAACATGTTTCAGTGATGGCCTACATGTTCGACTACCTCACTCATTGAACAGGGTTATTAGAACCATTAAATCTATGGAAAATTATAAAGGTACGACATATTTGGTGTGGACAAAGTGTAGGTGGCTGACGTGGCACGATCATGGGTCAAAAAATCGTCAGATACCGATACGTATACGTATCGTCCGATACGTATCAGTTTTGGACTTGGGCGGTACGATACATTGCCTACGTATCGTATCCTCTAAAAAACAGGGTAATTATCGTCCGATACGAGCAATGTATCGCCCGTATTGGACGATACGGACAATACATTCAAATTTTTAGGCGATAATTTCAAATTATTGTCCGATAATTTGATTTTTGAGTTTTTTGAAAAAAAAAATGTATCAAAATGATACATTGAATGTATCGCCGATACATTGAATGGATCGAACGATACGCGAAACATATCGAACGATACAAACGATAATTTAATTTTTTAGATTTCTTGAAAAAAAATGTATTAAAACGATACATTGAATGTATCGCCGATACATTGAATGTATCGGACGATATGCGATATGTATCATCCTGAAGTTCAGGATGATATATATTGAAAATCCGATATTTCGACCCTTAGGCACGACATACTTAGCTGTGTTGACTTTATTTAATTGAGCCCCTCAGCATGTACAGTCACTTGCATCGCACCAGATCAGTCGCTTATCCTTTTATCTCCTAAAATCTGCCCTCCCTATACCGTTGTCCTTAAATCTTCCACTAATGTCAACTATTGTTCTTTTTAATAGCCAATATTTAAGTTCCCAGATGGATTAATTGCATCGGCTTTTACGCACATTCCTTAGATGAGACATGTTTCGAAGATGACTTGCCTGTTGGACTATTTTGATGCGTTCCATGTGGTGTAAATGTGTAATAGTATAAGTGTACTTAATTGTTGAAAGCTCATCTATGTACTTTTCTAAGCCCATTGTTCCGAAAAAAAATTCGGATCAGTTATATACCATTTCTAAACCCATTATTCCAAAGAAAAATGCGGAAGGTGTGTCATGACATTTCTCACATTTCTCTGCTCAACTGTGCTCCAGCTCTCCTCTCCGCCTAATCCCTGTGAATACGGTAGTAATGGGCTGTGTAGCCTGCCCATCCCATTACACTCAACTCGTTTTAAAGTGGGATTGGGTTTGATCATAAAGCCCGCGAGCTGGGCTTGGGCTAGCACTTTAAGCACGGTAATTAATGAGTCAAGCTCGAGCCTAACTCCTAAGCCCGTCAGACTCTCATATTTGATAGCTTTCTATCACCAATCTCACGCTATCCAATTAAAGTAAAAGAGGTCATGCGTCTTTCTCTTTTAACGGCAAACATAATAATTATATTTTCAATAAGAAATCATATTCTCACTAAAATGATTTTGAAGATCTTATGTTCCCAATAAATTTTTTTTTCACATTATCATATATTTATAAAGAAATATTTTGAAAAGACAAAAGACTAAAAAAGCCTAATTTTCTTACCTCATATATAAATTGAAGAATTTTATGAGCTTAACATAACCTCATAAAACCGGCTTGTAAGGTGAGGAGTGCCCAAATTATATATAACCCAAAACCTCTAAGCCTACAAGCAATGCGAGACTATTCTAACATAAATACCATTCCATTCGGATTATCTATGAATAAACCCCGAGTTAGGCTTGGGTTTTAAAAGTTTGATATTTGTTGCGCTTGAACTTGAAATCATATGCCCGCCATAGGGCCAGGCTTCGGCCAAATTCAAATTTCTCGTCGGGCTTGGATATACACGAGCCTGGCCCAAACCCAGCCCGTTGCCACCCCTACCTGTCAATTCCTTCCGGCATAGGTTATATACATGCTCTACCGGGGAGCTTGCTTTTCACTTAAAACAGCTCCACGCCTTACTTTTGAAGAGGCTGAGAGCTGGTTTACCTGACCGAACAACCCTCCACCAACGCCAATACTAAGTCTCAGCCTCCAAAGAGCTATGCCAAACACACCCTTTAGTGTCTGTATTTCGATTTCCATGGCTCAGATTTGATACTGCTGGATGGTGTAGGTGAGCACCAGAGCAGAAAGAGGGACCATCAGGGTACTCAATACCGTACCTATATTTAATAGCAGAATGACTCGTAGTCCAGTCCTGACCTGCATTTAACCCCCAAAATAGTATTTAAATGATATTACACCATTAAATTAGAATTTTAATTTTACATCATTAAAGTGTGATTTACTATTATATTATATTTATGATAATTTAAATTGTTCAAGTGACAATCCATCATTATAATATGCCTCAACCAAAGAATCATGTTTATAAGTGAATGTGAACCATCTATTTGATGAACTTTAATATCAATCATTAAAAATAAGAAAAATGATTGGCCTTAGATTGCTGGATGATTCAAATATTTAAAAAGGTATAATTTTGAGCTTATTGCCTTCAAACATATAATCTATCACTTTGACTATATGAATTACCTTAAACTATTAATGGTGTTAGATAATCTAAATATTATCTTGTGTTTAAACGACGGTCGAGGGAATTCAGTCCATATTTAATTTCTTTCTGTGTAAGTTGCAATCTCATGAACAAAAGAGTATGGATTTTCTGTTTCTTGGTCTTTTAATAGGACAACAAGAACAAAGCTCTTGGGGGTAGCATCAAAGTTTAGTGTTATGATTTTGATGTGCTGTTATTTTCACTTGATAGTTTTACCTTATACTGGTGAGGCTGTGTTTGGGTTCGCTCTTATAAGAGCAGAAGTAAGTCTTTGTCTGCTCTTTGTCAGTGCAGATAAAATTGTTCTGACAGAGAGCAGATAAAGAGAAATTTTATCATTTAAAACAGCTCCCTATAAGAGCAAATGAAGTGAGGAGCTATGTTATCAAACATGAAAGCAGTTTTCTATCGGAGCCAAAAAGCAAAAGAGCTGCTCTTTGCCACAAAAGAGCTAACCCAAGTGCAGCCTAAGGAACTCGTGTGATGTCCGAGAGTGATCAAGGGAGGACTCGTGTATTGGAGGAACTCATATGATCTACGAGGGTGATCTCTTTGTTTTGATGAATGACATACGTGAGTGATCAAAAGAGGACTCGTGCATTGGAGGCACTGGCGTAGCCACATAGAAGGGTGTGGGGTTCAAGCCCCCATTTAACTCTAGAGTTTCTATTAAGTGCGATTCTTATACAACCTTTGTTTGTATATAAGCCCGCAAATCTATGATGTAGAAGCCCTCAAATTGACTTTAAGTCCCCATTTAACTTTAGAGTTTCTATAAGTATGATTTTTTTTTATCATTTGTAGCCCCCACGGGCAAAAATTTCTGGCTATGCCCCTGATTGGAGGAACCTGTGTGATGTATGGGAGTTATCAAGGAGGACTCATGCATTGGAGGAACCCCATGCGAAATACGAGAGTGATCAAAAGAGGACTTGGGCATTGGAGGAACTCGTATGATGTACTTTAGGGCACGTTTGAAAGCCCGTTACCCAACAACACGTTAACACGAGATTACATGTAAGGCCGGTAAAGGGCTTAACACGCTAAGCTATCACAACGTAGACTTTTGTGAACTTGTTTGAATTGTCACTACACGTGTGATTATTTTGCAATACGAGGGTGGAGGCTCGTATCTCATGTATCTCATTTCGGCTACTCGTTGTTGAAAAAGCTGTTTTAACTTGTTTCGCTCACAGTCTCTCTAACAGATACTCACGATAAGCGTCTCGTAAGATGGCTACTTAACATGTAAGTTGGCCATCTTACGGGCATTCAAACGTGCCCTTAGTGTTCATCACCAAGATGAGATTTAGACCGAAAGTCAATCTGATTGAGGTCCTATGAGAGACTTAAAATGGACGGTTAAAAGCATCTATGGGCAACACAGAGAGTGCTTAACCTGAGTTCCGTCTAGAAGATAAACCTGCCACTTGAGTTGTGACTTGTGACACTTTATAAGAATGATGAGAGAGAGTGATGGATCCAACCTCCCGGCCCCTCTGACTGAGTGACCAGTTGCTCAGACATGGTGTGTTCTAGGAAGCAGCGGATCATTGCCTCTCACAAGTCATTTTAAACTTTAAAGGAATGACATATGCTATATCTAAGACGTTAAACTTTAGACAAATCTCAGACACAGACATAGGGGTAAAATGATAATTTCACCCTCCAAGCCTGTTTTCTGGGATTTGTTGGGATTTATAATTTTTCGACATATATTAAACATCATATTGATGGGATGTGAACAAATATCATAAGGATAAGGGAGGATATTTTGGCAATTTTCAATGCAATGGCAAAACCATCCCTAATAAATCTTGCTATTTTCAGGACCAAATTCAGCTTATCTTAAGAGCATCTCCGGCTATCGCAAAAGTGGTGTTCCATTTTTGAATATGTAGCAAAATGGGATACCAAATTTGGGATACATGTGAACTACAATGTATCCCAAATACAATAAAATGTAGTAGAGAAAAGAAAATTAGTAAATCGAATAAAATATATAATTTATTCGAAATTTATAATATGAAAAGTGATATCCCAAATTTGGCAAAGCAGTATTCCATTTACATGTTGATTTAGGATAAAGGATAGACTTGCTCATTTTTGGGTTGATATCTCAAAACTAGCCGTCTGGGAGTCAATGTCATCAACCGGCTAGATTTGAGATACCTCTTGGAGATGCTCTAAGGTATTTGTTTCATTATCCCCACACAAAAGGATCTCTCATTCTCTCTCCGCTTTAATATGTTTTCTGCGTTTGGGTTAGCTTTCTTGGGTAAACTTTTGGCACTGGCAGGGAGCTAGAATCGTGTTTGTAATCATAGCTCTCGGCCTCATTTGTTCTAATGGGTAGTTGTTTTAAGTTATAAAACAGCTCTTTGCCTACTGTCTACCGGAGTAAATAAACATGCCTTGGCGGAGGATTGGTGTCCTCTAAAGGAGAGCGGACCCAAACGCAATTGTATAACCAAAAGATGAAACACGAACTACACATGATTAATTTATGATTAAAACGACATTTTAGCTTTGTCAGTAAGGGAGGCAATGCCCCTGGTTGGGCTGGGCTAGGGTAAACCCAAGCTTGGCCTGACTTATTTGAACTTCGCTTGGCCTAAGACTGTGACGGGATTATGACCCCAAAGGCCAAGCCCGGCCTGGCCCATTTATTTTCAAATTATTTACTAATTTACAAAAAAAATAGCTCTATATTCAGAAAAATAAGAAAATTGACATATTGCAAATTAAGTTAATATTTGTTTCCAAAAGATGTAGAGTTTAAAAATTGGCAAATCTGTAGCTCATCAAGGTTTTAAAAAAATAAATAAATATATATATTACATGTTAAATCAATAAACATATCATATATTACAGTCTAACGGGCCTAGAGGCTTAATCCCAAGCCCGACTTATTTAAATTTCAGGATTGAAGTTTTGGCCTAAACCGGATCATGTCAACTGCAAAACCTCCTTATATCAGGTCGGGCCTAGCGGGCTGGGTTGGACTACCCAGCCCATTGCTACCCCTATCTGCACAAATTTTTTTGAATTAATCAAAATTAAAAAAAAATTCTCCAAATAGGTGTTCCCAAACTTTTTGGCCAAATATTCGCTTGATTCATCGGTTCTCCAAAATTTTCACAAAATTTTTAGAATTTAACAAATTTTTTGGAATTTCTATCATCATGATACATGCCTTAATCATACTTGGTACAATAATTTTATGATTGTAAATTGTTAATGCATGTGGACTAAGTAATACTTATTTTATTATTTAAAGATATCATTTTATCGTGTTATATATATATATATATATATATATATATATATATATATATATATATATATATATATATATATACATGGAGTACCTTCCCGATTCCCTTATTGTAATAATTTATTATTATATTTATAATCTCCTAAATTTTAATAATTTTTTTCCCAATATTTTCCAAAATTTATCTGAAGTAAACTAAATTAACACTCCACCATGATTTCAAATATCGGCCATATCTAATACATGTCGGCATATATGTATCGAGTTTTACCCCCACTCGATAAGGACATGCACCTACATATTATATGAGATCAAATATCGGATCAAACATGTCAAATATTTGACTGTATTTGGTCATATCCGATCATATAGGCCGGCCGATATGTAGCAAATTTAAGTCGAACAAAAATCTCAAATATACCCTTCTTTTGCAAATTTTTTATATTAAAATAATTTTTACTATTTAATATGTTATGTTAAATCCTTGCACCCCTTCGAATAATTGCTGCATCCGAACTTTTATAGCTCGTCTTGCAGCAGTGTGTCGTGAGTCATCAATTGAGCAACGTAGATTGACGTTCACGGGTGTCAGGTTAATGGGAAAGGGCACAGGAGGTCAGGAATACTGACGCTTGGATCTTTCGCGTCAACACCGAATACCATCTGTCACCTCAACTGTTTCTTTTTAATCTTCATAAATGTGATTTAATGCACTGTTGTCTTTTATTCAGATGTGTGGACGAGAGCACGCGACATACGACTTTCACTCTTTAAGACGAGACATTTAAACACTATTTTAGTGTTTAAAAGATCTCGTAGTGTCAAAGTTATATATCATATATTGAGAAGCACAAGCAGTTCGAAATATTATTTTGGAAAGATTAAAGCTATCTATTAATTATAATATTAATTATTGCTTTTAGTTTTAATATTAAGTTTATCAAAAAGATGGTTTATGTCTACTTGTAGGTCTGTTTCTCTCGGTTGATATCGCTTGTCACTTGACAATTTAAATTAATTATAAATGTGCACCACATGAGATAAAGGTAAATCACACTTCAATGATATGATATAAAAGTATTATTTTAATAGTTAATCATCACTGTTATAGTTAGTGCTCTTTCAAGCTGCTCTACAGTTGCGGGTGCCTACATTGAAATTTTTTTTGACTTGTGTTGAATAAAAAAAGTAGAGATAATTTTTCATCCCAAATCTTCTACACAATGGATATTGAAACCATTAATATACCATTAAATGATCAAGTTGATCAAATTTTTATTCAAAGAGACACATTGCAAAAGGTGACACTAAAATCATGGTGGAGAGTGACGTGTGTTAGGTGTTCTTTGAGTCAATTTGTTGAGATGTGTGGCACGTGAAATGAAAAAATATCGATTGATAGTACGTCCATGATCTCAAGATCTATAATGTGGAACATTGGGATTAAAAATAATTTCGAACGTTTGATTCAAAATAGTTAATGATTTTTCAGCGTAGGCATCCTAAGCCTTATATGAGTCAAAATGGGCTAATATTTGACTTATTTAACTTGATTTTCAACCATATATATATATATATATATATATATATATATATTTACACTCATAGCCCTAAGAAATTAACGTCTCTGTTGAAAAATCACGCTCACTTTTTGAGATGATCTATGTGAAATCAACATCTAATCGTCTGATGGTAATTTCATGATTTTACAATCTCTTGTGTGAAAGATTGAGATGAAAAAAAATCTCAATTATCCTATTCAAATCAATTAACGTATTTTTACTTTACTTAAGTGAGGTGGCTGTAACACAAGGTGGTGTGGTTGTAACACCAGCCTTTTTATATTCCAGTTTTACATGCAGTTGTTACTCTCACCGATAATTCACGGAGGTGAGGGACAGATCCCTTTAAATGAGGTTATGACTTCTAAGTAACCACTTGGTAAATTAACATTATATGCGATTTACAAGCGATCCGTCCTTTTCATTTTGTCTGTTTGGTTCAAATATAATTTGCCACTTTGCTCGTCATCGCCTCATGAGCCCGCAAAACAGCGGTTGTTGAACTCTTGAAGAGATCTTTGAGGCTATCACCTACGTGCATTTAATTCTTCTCTCTCTCTCTCTCCCTCTCTCTCTCTCTCTGTTTGCAACCTATTTAAAAACTACTCTCGAACCATAAATTGCTGTGTCTCTTTTATTCGTTGTGCATTTGTTTCTTTTCTCATCGGTCAATCTCCTGATTCTTCTCTATCTCTCTTCTCATACATTTGTTGTTTTGTTTCATTTAGTGTTGTTGATCTGGTTATAGCTTAAAAAAGGGTTTCCTAGTTGTTGATATTTGGTTCTTGTGTGGGGAATTTTGATTTTGAAGTCATGGGAATTCTTTCATTGATAACTGGGAAGGCAGGGCCAAGTGGATTTGGATCTGCTTCTACTGCTGAGCAAGTAACTGAGGGGGTTGATGCAAGCAATCTCACTGCTATAGTCACTGGTTGGTGTTTTAATAATTTTTTTTCAAATTTTTTTTTTTTCAAATAAATGTTGTGGATTTAATTAATTTATGTCGATAATACCCCCTACATAGAAGATACAGAGTTTTAATTTTATGCCTTTTAAAAAGGTTTGCTTTGCAGCATTACAAAAAAAAGGGTTGTTTTGCTGCTACTGCTGACTGCTGAGCAGGTTATGATATACGTTTCATATTCTTTTTTTCCCAATGTTCTGGATTTAGTTAATTTATGTCGAATACGCCCCTTAATTAAAATATACATGAGTTTTTTTTTTTTCTTAATAACTTTAAACAATTATGGTCTATTTTCGTCCTAAAATTAACAAGAAGAAAAAGGTGTGATTTTATTGATTTTTTATTAATTGATTTTATAATTTTGTTTTTTATTAATATATTGTGAGTGTGATGTTCTAGGTTTTTGTTTTTATTTTTGTATTTTTAATAATTTTGTTTATATATGCTAGGATTCTGCTCTTGATTATTTTATTGCCTTTCTGTGGTTTCAGATTCGTTTTGATTTTTTTCAATCGATATCGACACTGTTTGAGCTTTTGCCCTTTTGTTGGCAATGGCCATAGATTAGATCCCATACTATTCTTCCTTATAAGTAAACATATGCGTAAATGGAATTTGACCTCAATGACTCCAAACGGAGGAATTCGAGCTGCTCGCTCGGCTTAGATCTTCTTGATTCGACATTGGTTTTCGTGGAGTCAAATCGTCCCAGGATCATGTGATGTAAACATGTTTATGCATTGATTGATCCATCAGGAAGACGGTTATGGGATCTATGACCGTTAGGAATGGGACTTCAATCTCCTAGCGTCCTTCTTGATGATACTTTCATGTATAATTTGGGTTTCTATTAGGGGATTCATAAAAAGATTGACTCTCCTCACCGCCCGCCGTTTTAGATCTGCCTCTGCATTGATTGATCCATCAGGAAGATGATTATGGGATCTATGACTGTTAGGAAAGGGACTTCAATCTCCTAGTTTCCTTGATGATACTTTCATGTATAATTTGGGTTTCTATTAGGGGATTCATAAAAAGATTGACTCTCCTTACCGCCTGCTGGTTTAGATCTGTCTCTCATTGTCCTGTTTTTAGGCCATGAGGTGCCATATGATGCACATTTCTGACAAAATCCAAGTTATTCAAATGGTTGGCCATCAATTGAGCTTGACTCAGCCCAAAGCTAAGGACCATAAGAGAATTCGTACCATTCCAGTTGCAGAACTTTACTATCGATCATATGGTAGATACGAACAATGGCCCATATTAAAGTGCTGTGAGCAAATGGTTCAAATCCTAGGATGGTTATTGTAACAACCCAAGATCTCACAACCTCTTTATTGTAAAATCTTAGGCCGTACCTTCGTATCTTGAACCATAGAAACATAATAAGGCTATAAAAGTACCTTAAACAACGGAAGATAAAATTTCTTTAAAACATTAATTAATCAAAATAAAATACATGATAATGTTCTTATTCTAATAATAAGTCCAACATAATTAAAGCTTAAACAGTCTTGATAAAATACTAACTGATCAATGTCTCACTTATTTAAAATCAATAATAATAATTAGAAAGGAAAATAAATAATTAGGCCACGAAGCCATCATCGTCATTCAATTCAGTTTCCTGAGCACCACGTGCCGTCTCATCGCCATAGACCCATATGTTGTCATCGGCGATACCTGTTTCGTCTGGTCACCCATATCAACAAAGGGTGTAAGTTTATACTTGTATGGACCAGACATGCAATCCATTGAAGTATAAAATATCAATTATAGCTATATGAATATTTCGACATATTTCAAGTGTGTGTACATGTGTCATGTATAATCTCAATAAGCTGAAATGAACTAAACATAAACATATATATCAATATTACATGAATGCATCATTTCTTTTAATTTCATCTTTCTTATCATTTAATGCACGTTAGACTCCGTCCCGCTCAAGACGTTGGGTCGTAATCATGCTTATCATTTGTTTAGTTAGACTCCGTCATGCTCAAGACGTTGGGTCTAATGAATCATATCATTAATTGCATGTCAAATTCCGTCCCGCTCAAAACGTTAGGCTTAATCATGCTCATCATACTCTTGTTTAGTTAGACTCCATCTTACACAAGATGTTGGGTCTAATACCTTTTTAGACTCCATCAGGTATAAGATGTTGGGTCTAATGCTTCTTAATCGTGTTTAGTTAGACTCCATTGAGTATAAGATGTTGGGTATAATGCCTTCTTAGACTCCATCATGTACAAGATGTTGGGTCTAATGCTCATTAACCAATGCTTGACATTTCATCATGTTTTACTATCATGATTGCACATTTATAGATCATCATGGAACATGTAAAGTGCATATGAGTAAGATTATTATTCATGAGCATTTAAGTGCATTTAGGCATGGTGCATAAACAATGGTACGTAAACATTGAAGTGTACATAATCATGGTGTATGAACAATGAAGTGCATATAATATGATCATGGTACATAAACATTGACATTATAATCACACTGTTAAGAGAAGAACTGATTATAGAACTTAACTACCCAAACACAATCCATTGATTTCAAGTTCATGCTCAATTGATTGATTTCCCAGAATCAATCAATTGACTGACATCCATGCATTTTCCAAAACATTTAGGCTCAATCGATTGATTTCCTAGAATCAATCGATTGACTCACATCCATGCATTTTCCAAATAAACATCGTTTATCTGCATCTGTTCAGGCTCAATCGATTGATTTCTCATAATCAATCGATTGAATCAAATCCGTGCATTTTCCCAAAATAATATCTTTTATCAGTGTCTGTCAGGCTCAATCGATTGACTCCTCTGAATCAATCAATTGACTCCAATCCGTGTATTTTCCCGAAATAATATCATTCATCAGTTTCTTATTCAAGCTCAATCGACTGATTTCCCCGAATCAATCGATTGACTCAAATCCGTGAGCATCCCTCACGATGTCTCAAATCACATGGTGGGATTTCATCCATCTTCTTTTTAATCAAAATATTCTACATTAATAATCACTAACCCTAGTATGCATCTCATTTAATCATACAATCATTATCCATGAAATAAACACACTAATTTGTATAAAACCCATTAAAAAACTAATATTTTAAGTTCAATGAAAAGCATGATTTCTCCATACCTAGATCGATCGTACCACTATTAGATCGATATTCCAACAATGATGATGATTCTAGAAGGAGGCGAAGGCGGCTTGAAAATATACGATAACGTTTCGTCGATCTTTCAAAAGAAAGATTTTAGAAAGGTAGATATAGAATTTCTTCTCTAAGGTCTCTAAGGTTTCTGACGGCTTTATTCTTAAGAAGAACTATGAATGAGATTATAATTTAACGGCTAACACACTCTTTTACTTAAGAACTATGAATGAGATTATAATTTAACGGCTAACACACTCTTTTACTTAAGAAGAACTATGAATGAGATTATAATTTAACGGCTAACACACTCTTTTACCTCAAGGTCAAAAATAGAGGTTTAGAACACACATAACAAGGTTTGATCCCTAAACCTCTTATCTAGAACTTTAAGCCTTTAACTAGTAGGCTACCACATAACTTGTGTCCATAAATGACGGAAATAAATATGAAAGCTTGGAAAACCAAAACATGTATTTTTAGTTAAAACCTTTTGAAAAGTCACGGCATGCGGAGAATACAATATTAAACACACACATATTTTAGGTGTATCAAAGTCATAAAATTCAGATCATAACATTCTTCCCTACTTAAAAAAAATTTCGTTATCGAAATTGAGTCATACCTCACTAGAAGAGATGGGGGTAGTCCCTCCTAATAACATCCTCACGCTCCCAAGTGGCTTCCTCGCGAGAGTGGCGCTGCCAAATCACAAGGACCAGTGGTGTAACTTTATTCCTCAAGGTTTGTTCTTTCTGGTCAATAATCTTAATAGGCACCTCCACAACGGACATATCCTTATAAACCTCCAAGGGTTCCAAGTCGATAACGTGAGTAGGGTCAGCTACGTATTTCTTTAACATGGATATGTGAAAAACGTTGTGCACATCGGTAAACTTTGGTGGTAGCTTGACTCGATATGCCGTTTCTCTGATTCTCTTCAAGACTTCGAACGGTCCCACGAATCTTGGACTGAGTTTTCCTTTCAGCCCGAATCTCATTACTCCTTTCATAGGAGAGATTTTCATGAAGACTTTATCCCCTTCAATCAGATCCCAATTCCTACGCTTCAAATCAGCGTAGCTCTTTTGCTTGCTCTGCGCGGTCCACATTCGTTCTCGGATTAACTGAACTTGTTTGGATGTGTCTTCAACAATTTAAGGTCCTAGTAAACTTCTCACACCGACCTCATCCCAACACAATGGAGTTCTGCAACTTCTCCCATACAAGGCTTCATACGAGGCCATTTGTATAGTGGATTGGTAACGTTGTTATAAGCGAACTCTGCAAGGGATAGATATTCGTCCCAATTGCCTCCAAAGTCTAGTACACAAGCGCGAAGCATGTCCTCTAACACTTGATGTAGTCTTTCGGTCTGCCCATCAGTTTGGGGATGAAAAGCGGAGCTAAATTTTAACTTAGACCCCATCCCATCTTGAAATTTTTGCCAAAATTTCGACGTGAAACAAGGGTCTCTATCAGATACAATATCAGCAGGTACCCAATGCAATCTGACAATCTCCCGAATGTAAATATCCGTCAACTGAGAAGATAGGTCATGCGATACGAAATAAAATGAGCAGATTTAGTTAATATGTCGACCACAACCCAAATAGCGTCGTTCCTCTTCAGGGTTCTCGGCAACCCCGTGATGAAATCTATACCAATACTCTCCCATTTTCAACCTGGAATCGGTAGTGGCTGAAGTAACCCAGGTGGTTTCTGATGTTCAACCTTGATTTGCTGGCACGTGAGACATCTTACCACGTAGTCAGCGATCTCTCTCTTCATATCATTCCACCAATAATTTTTCTTCAACCCTTTATACATCTTATTGTTCCCAGGGTGAATAGAGAATTTAGACTTATGGGCTTTATCTAAAATCTCCCGTTTCAATTCTATATTATCAGGTACACAATAGCGTCCCTGGAACAGTATCATCCCATCATCCCTGACAGTAATTTCCGACTTCCCACTGTCCTTCAATTTCAAAAGGGTAGGATCTTCAAGTTGTAGTTTCCTGATTCGATCAAGTAATGAAGATGTGATAACAATGTGCGAAAGCAATGCCCTTGGTCGAATCACCTGTTCTGGAACAAATCTGTTGAGGGCATCAACAACAATATTAGCCTTTCCCGGATGATACTTGATCTCGCAATCATAATCGATCAGGAATTCCAACCATCTTCTCTATCTTATATTCAAGTCTTTCTGAGTAAAAAGATATTTAAGACTTTGATGATCTGTGGAGATAATGAATTTCTCTCTATACAGGTAATGTCTCCAGATCTTTAGCGTAAATATGATAGCAGCCAGTTTTAGATCGTGCGTAGGGTAATTCTTTTAATGTTCCTTTAACTGCCTGGATCCGTAAGCTACAACTCTCTCATTTTGCATCAGGACACCACCTGGTATTTTATACGATGCACCAGTATTAATGGTGAAACCACCACTGTCAGAAGGTATCACTAGAATGGGAGCAGTAGTCAACCTTTTCTTCAACTCGAGAAAGCTCTTCTCGCACTCATCGGTCCAATTAAATTTCATATTCTTCTTGGTCAGCCCTGTAAGAGGTCCTGAGATCTTTGAAAACCTTCAACGAATCTTCTATAATAACCTGCTAAGCCAAGGAAACTCCGTACTTCAATAACACTTTTGAGACTCGCCCAATTCATAATGACATCAATCTTAATAGGATCAACAGTAATCCCTGCCTCAGAAATTTTGTGGTCTAGAAATACCACTTCACGCATCCAGAATTTGCATTTACTCGTCTTAGCATACAACTGGTGGTTCAAGAGGGTTTGTAAGACGATCTTTAAGTGTTCGACATGCTCTTCTTCAGACTTGGAGTAGATCAGGATGTCATCGACGAAAACCACCACAAATTGATCCAGTAGGGCTTGAAAACACGATTCATCAAGTCCATAAAGATTGCAGGGGCATTAGTCAATCCGAAAGGCATTATTAAAAATTCAAACTGCCCATACCTCGTATTGAGTGCCGTTTTAGCTATATTGGACTCTCTCACCCTCAACTGGTGATATCTAGATCTTAGAGAAATATCGTGCACCTTGCAGTTGATCAAATAGGACATCGATCCGTGACAATGGATACTTGTTCTTAATCGTCGCCTGGTTCAACTGTTAGTAATCAATGCACAGCCTCTAAGAACCGTCATTTTTCTTCACAAATAAAACAAGAGCACCCCATGGTGACTGGCTCCTTCTAATAAAACCCCTATCTTGTAGTTCCTGTAACTGTTTCTTCAATTCTGATAGTTCTGTAGGCGCCATCTTGTAAGGAGTCTTGGCCATCGGTGCAGTGCCAGGTACGAGCTCAATCTGAAATTCGACTTCCCTACTCGGCGGCAAACCCGCCACCTCATCAGGAAAAACTCCTGTAAATTCATTTACAACAAGAATCGATGATATATCTTCCCGCTTTTCCTCGGCTTTCAATAAAGCAAAGAGTTTCAAAATGGTACCCTTCCGTGCGCCCTTGAATTTGAATGTCGGTCCATCCAAAGGGGTAAAAATCACGGTCTTGGCGAAACAATCAAGGGTCGCATGAGATTCAACGAGCCAATCCATCCTTAGGATAACATCAAAATCTTCGAAGTCTAATTCAATTAGATCGACAACCAATGCATGGGTTCCAATCTGGACAAAATATCGAGGATAGACTCTGTCAGCAAGCACACTTTTCCCCAGAGGAGTTGCTACGATCAAAGGAATGCTCATAGGAGATGAGTCTTTATCAAGACGCTTATAGAAGTTCAAGGATATGAATGAATGGGAAGCACCCGAATCCAAAAGTACATGAGCAAACAGACCATCGATCAACATCGAA
Source organism: Chloranthus sessilifolius (assembly GCA_021018995.1). Classification (NCBI taxonomy): domain Eukaryota; kingdom Viridiplantae; phylum Streptophyta; class Magnoliopsida; order Chloranthales; family Chloranthaceae; genus Chloranthus; species Chloranthus sessilifolius. The sequence continues at coordinate 160,132,509 of CM037585.1, forward strand.
CTTGAACATCCAAGACATGCCACGATTTAAATTATTCAACATAAGGGTATCATTCCATTTTAAAGTTTAATGTTTACCAGATAATCATTAGTTCTTAACAAATTCATTTTATTCAATTTTGAAAATATTTTCAAAAAGTTATTCATTTTACGCAAATTTATATTTATGACATTACTAAGTAAACATGTATGAAAGAATTTAATCATGAATTTAAATAAACAAACATACCCTGGATGACATCGTCTGAAGCTCTAGCATCAGCATCAGATAGGGTATACACGCGACCATTAGTCCTAATCATCGTAGGAGGCGTAACTCTCGATCTATATGACTTCTTATGCATCTTGCACTCGGCTGCTCTATGCCCAGGCTGTCCACAGTTGAAATAAGCACCCGTTCCTCTAAGGCAGGTGCCGTAATGATTCTTTTCACAAGTGGTACAGGTCGGAGTAGTCTTTGCAGTCGACGCCACTGTAGAATTAGTCTTGCTCTGCTACGAGAAGGCTGGTCTTGAGTAAGGAGTGCCCCTACTCTCCGATCTCCTGTTGGATTTAGAAAACACACGATCTCGGCGACCATATTGAAAGTTTCCAGCCGAGCTCTGATCCACATTATCTGTCGGCGAAGGCGCCTTCAGTTCTCTCTCGATGGTGTAGCACCTATCAATCAGGTCCTTGTATGAGTCGCATCAGTGTCCAACCACAAAGGTCCTGATCTAGGGCCTCAAAACCTTCTCAAACCTCCTGAGTCGAAAGTTCTCGTCAGAAACCAGGGTCGATACAAATTGGCTTAGTTCCTAAAAAGCTTGGCATAAGCGTCAACAATCATCTCTCCCTGTTGCAGGTTTAGGAGTTCCTCAATCTTCGCTTTTTGGACACTCTGGGGGCAATACTTATCATAAAATACCTTTACAAATTCGTCCCAGTCCTAATCATAACCAGGCTCTTCGACACGAGTGGCTTCTTTCAACTGTCTCCACCAGTTCTCGGCATCCTCCTCCAGTTTGTAGGTTTCCAATCTCACTTTAGTTGTTTCATTACACTCCATCAGATCGAAGATCTTTTCCATCTGCTGCACCCATTTCATAGCCTCAGCGCTATCTCCCGTCCCATTGAAGTATCGTGGTCGGTTCTTCCTAAATTCGTTCAATTCCGACCTAGGAGTAGTAGGTTGGGAATTCGGAGATTTGGTTGCATTGATGGCATTCACAATTGCCTCGGTCAACACATCAATATGTTTGTTCGTAATCTGCAGCCGATCAATCTCACGTTAAACTCCAGTTACGCATATTCCCGACGTAAGAATCAATCTTAGACTCTGATACAAACTGTAGCGACCCGAGATCTCACAACCTCTTGATTGTAAAATCTTAGGCCGTATCTTCGTCTCGTGAACCATAGAAACATAATAAGGCGATAAAAGCACCTTAAACAGCGGAAGATAAAATTTCTTTAAAACATTAATTAATCAAAATAAAACCCGTGATAATGTTCTTATTCTAATAATAAGTCCAACATGATTAAAGCTTAAACAGTCTTGATAAAATACTAACTGATCAATGTCTCATTTATTTAAAATCAATAATAATAACTACAAAGGAAAATAGATAATTAGGCCACAAAGCCATCATCGCCGTTCAGTTTAGTTTCCTGAGCACCACGTGCCGTCTCATTACCGTAGACCCATATGCTGTCATCGGCGATACTTGTCTCATATGGTCACCCACATCAACAAGGGGTGTAAGTTTATACTTGTATGGACCAGACATACAATCCATTGAAGTATAAAATATCAATCATAGCCATATGAATATTTCGACATATTTCAAGTGTGTGTGCATATGTCATGTATAATCTCAATAAGTTGAAATGAACTAAACATAAACATATATATCAATATTACATGAATGCATCATTTCTTTTAATTTCATCTTTCTTGTCATTTAATACACGTTAGACTTCGTCCCGCTCAAGACGTTGGGTCGTAATCATGCTTATCACTTGTTTAGTTAGACTCCGTCATGCTCAAGACGTTGGGTCTAATGAATCATATCATTTATTGCATGTCAAACTCCGTCCCGTTCAAAACGTTAGGCTCAATCATGCTCATCATACTCTTGTTTAGTTAGACTTCATCTTATACAAGATGTTGGGTCTAATACCTTCTTAGACTCCATCAGGTATAAGATGTTGGGTATAATGCTTCTTAATCGTGTTTAGTTAGATTCTATCAAGTATAAGATGTTGGGTCTAATACCTTCTTAGACTCCATCATGTACAAGATGTTGGGTCTAATGCTCATTAACCAATGCTTGACATTTCATCATGTTTTACTATCATGATTGCACATTCATAGATCATTATGAAACATGTAAAGTGCATATGAGTAAGATTATCATTCATGAACATTTAAGTGCATTTAGACATGGTGCATAAACAATGGTACGTAAACATTGAAGTGTACATAATCATGGTGTATGAACAATGAAGTGCATATAGTATGATCATGGTTCGTAAACATTGACATTTTAATCACACCGTTAAGAGAAGAACTGATTATAGAACTTAACAACCCAAACACAATACATTGATTTCAAGTTCAGGCTTAATCGATTGATTTCTCAGAATCAATCGATTGATTGACATCCATGCATTTTCCAAGACATTTAGGCTCAATCGATTGATTTCCCAGAATTAATCGATTGACTCACATCCATGCATTTTCCAAATAAACATTGTTTATCTGCATCTGTTCAGGCTCAATCAATTGATTTCTCATAATCAATCGATTGAATCAAATCCGTGCATTTTTCCAAAATAATATCTTTTATCAGTGTCTGTCAGGCTCAATCGATTGACTCCTCTGAATTAATCGATTGACTTCAATCCGTGTATTTTCCCGAAATAATATCATTCATTAGTTTCTTATTCAAGCTCAATCGATTGATTTCCCCGAATCAATCGATTGACTCAAATCCGTGAGCATCCCTCACGATGTCTCAAATCACATGGTGGGATTTCATCCATCTTCTTTTTAATCAAAATAATCTACATTAATAATCACTAACCCTAGCATGCATCTCATTTAATCATACAATCATTATTCATGAAATAAACACACTAATTTGCATAAAACCCATTTAAAAACTAATATTTTAAGTTCAATGAAAAACATGATTTCTCTATACCTAGATCGATCGTACCATCACGATTAGATTGAGATCTCAAGAATGATGATGATTCTAGAAGGAGGCGAAGGCCGCTTGAGAATATACGCTAACGTCTCGCCGATCTTTCAAAAGAAAGATTCTAGAAAGGTAGATCTAGAATTTCTTATCTAAGGTCTCTAGAGTTTCTGACGGCTCTATTCTTAAGAAGAACTCTGAATGAGATTATAATTTAGGGTTCTCCGTAAGACACTTATTTATAACATTTTGGGGATTATCCGGTGTTAAGCTAACACACCAAGGAAGAGTGTATAGGCTTTTACCTCAAGGTCAAAAATAGAGGTTTAGAACACACATAACAAGGTTTGATTCCTGGACCTCTTATCTAGAACTTAAAGACTTTAACCAGTAAGCTACCACATAACTTGTGTTCATAAATGACGGAAATAAATATAAAAGCTTGGAAAATCAAAACATCTATTTTTAGTTAAAACCTTTTGAAAAGTCACGACATGCGGGGAATACGATATTAAGCACATACACATATTTTAAGTGTATCAAAGTCATAAAATTCAGATCATAACTGTTATACGTTTTGGGCTGAGTTTTGTTAAAATGGTTTGCCATTTTGTATGACTTGGATTCGTAAAAAAATTATGCCACATGACCTAAAAGGTGGGATGGTGAGGATGTAATCTCAACCAAACAGTGAGCTCCCATTTGCCAGTGTTACCTAGGCACTTCAAATTTTGGGATTTTTGCTGTGTTGACACTTGGTGGCACTTGGACACTTCTCAACATAGCACGATTCTAATAGACATGTTTTAAAATACCACATAATATCATCAAAATATTCCTCTTTTTGACACGATAAAATGAATCGTCGTTTTATAATAAAAAAATTGTGTAAAGTTGAGTCATTTATAGATAGAAAGGTAGGGCCCTTGAAAACGATTTATATAATATAGCATACTTTTAGTTAGCTTTATGACATACATTATGTATCTTTTCATTACATATCTCAATTGGTTCTCTAATGTTTCCCTTCAAATTTTTTCTATATAAAATTTATTTATTTTATTTTATTTTTCTTAAGACCGTGCCGCTATATTGGACACTTTAGAAATTGGCGTGCCAAACATCTATGACACCTTGACAATTGGCACCCGTGCCACATGTCTAGGTAACCGTTCCATTAACCCATTCATAAAAGGTTTGACTCCGCAAGTCCCAGTGGTATATTCAAGCTGTCAGTTCAAGAGTGTTTTGTTCTTAGTTTGTATCAGGTAGAGACGACCTGAGGATATGGTTATTATGTCATTCATGCTCTTTTTGATAGTTTTGTATCAAGTTAATTTTCTACTTTTGGCGTTTGTTTTGATTGCGTGTATATTTATTCTCTTCATGATTCAGTTTTGAGTTTCTTGGTTTTTGGTAAATGTTTAATTTTGGATTGTCATTTTCCATTTTCTTTGGTGTCTTAATTACTATAATTATACCAAATGGGACTTAGGAGTTGTGTGTAATTTCCTGGTTTGTCATTGGTTGGGTTTTCTATGTGGATTGAAATTTCAGTGTTCTGTTTTAAATGTGGTTTCTGCTTCCATATTTTGATTTTTTTTCCTTTTTTGTTTATTCAATATTTTCTGTCTTCTCCATTATATTAGAGTTGTAACTATCACACTTCTTGTGTTCTATTTTAAACGATAATTAGGTCGTCCTATTTTTCTTGTTTCATTAAGAATTTGATTTGGCATACAGTTAAATCAACTGTGAATGTTTTTCAACTCTTTTTTTTGAAATAAATCGTTGTTAAGCCTTGTTAATTTGGTAGACTGATTACCCTTTAAGTCAGGCCTACGCATGTTTGTGGAGCTTGTTTTTGAAGGTTTCTGTTTATACTCATTAGGATCTGAAATCTAATACTTGTGTAGTAGTTTGAAATTCACCTGAAGGATATAATTTGATTATTTATGATAGAACAGTACCATGGATTCAAATGGTCCATTATGATCTTTTTTGTTCGTTGTTGTTGTTTTCTAATTTTCCTATTCTTTAATTCATCTTTCTCTACATATTATACCATTAAACATGCTAGATCTTGTTGTGGTGTGATTTATCTACTCTTTAAGGCACTGGGTTTCTTTTTACTCATATACAACACCTACTTGTTGATCTAAGATCGGTGTATCACCCATGGTTCAAAATTTCGGCCGAATCTGAAGATTTCAGCCGAAATGTTCCGGTTTCGGTCCCCACCGAAACCAAAACGAAAACCCATAATTTCGGTATATTTCGGTCCCCACTGTTATTTTCGGCCTAAATTTCAGTTTCGGTCCAGCCCAAAACTGAAACGAAATCCGAATTTTTGAAGCTTCGTATCACCTATCCCAATCATCAGAATTAGTGATGGGGATGTAGTAAGAGATTGTGATAGGCCTTCCTGTTGGGACAAATAAGATGGTGAGCCAAGCGATTGCCTAATAACAGGACTCTTCACTGACTGGTTTTCTTGAAAATTATATTTTCAACTCTGTAACTCAGATTAAGTTGATTCTTTGATGAAAAGTTGTGCTTAGAAAACTGTGAGAAAAATAAGTTCAGACACTAGTTGTAAGTAGAAGGCTACGAAAATTTAAAAAATGTTGATGCTGGCTTTACAACAGTAAGAATGACAACAGAGCACTTCACAAAATTTTAGGAATTTATCTGCTAATCGAAATCAAACGAAATTTTATAGGAGAGAGTAGACACAAATAATTTGCAGTTAAAAATTTGGAATTTTGTTCGCATAGTAAGTCTTCCAAAACGTACAACTTATAAGCTGTTGAAGCAGCTTAAAGATGCAAATAATTCGCTGATTTATTCTTTCCAGAGGCATAAGGCTACTCTTACCTCATCAATCCAGAGATTGGAATTGAGAATTAAGGTGATAAATCGCTGCCTACCCTCGAAATGACTAGGAAGAGACACATGGCAATCTGCACACCTAAGGCTATGGAAGATAAAGGCAAGATCTCCTTTGATGACTTGTAGAGACTTCTTTAATCTCTGACACACTCAACCACCCCCATATTAGGTACTTATAGCTAGGACCTTTCACATTCTTTATGAGTGATTAGGATCTCCAATTGCCTATCCTTCGAGCAATCACGTGGATATCTAAAAGAATTTTGGAATTCTCAAGCAAACAATCATCTTTAAAGTTAACCACCCATCCATGTCTAATTAGAACACCTGGTAAATAAAGTGGATGTCATGATTTCCTTTATTAGGCATTTATATACATTGATATTAATGAGTGAAACACATTGCATATAGTGTTCACAGTAGAATTTGGGAAAACCTTAAAGATTCAAAAACTTACAAAATTGGGCTAATGATACTGTGTAATGCCTGCCGTTTGTAACTAAGTGATGCACCTATAAATGAAAGGTCCAAATAAATTTTATATCAAGTAAGATCAATCTCTTGGAATTGATCAGCTAGGGATCTCTCTTCTCTGCTTAGATCTAACTTAAACATGTGCAAACCATTTGTCTAGCATGGGAATCCACTACAATTTACATAGTTTGTGAAGGGCCTAGATTTGTTTGATAAGATGCTAGGATGTGGCTTTATTTTTGTCACGGCATTTATTGCAATGTGTTAGACCCTGGCTTTTGTATGAGTCCAGTTTTGTTCCCACTGGTGATTTCGGTGGGGGTCAGCCCTTAAGTCGCAGGTGCGTCAAACCCATCATCTGAACTCTTGCTCAGTGATTCATTTTGGGAGACATAGTTGGTGAGATCATGCCCATTAGGATCATTAAGGATTAAATCTAACATCTCATCCATAAATCTCTTTCTATGAAGTAACATGCCACCTAGGCAAAGGGAAAAACCTGATCGTGCAGGGTGCAGGGTTATAATCCAACACTTATTAAAGTGATTAGTGTATCTGCAAAAGTTATTGCAAACACTCAAGCTTCTGTAGGAAATGGCTGACGACACTCTCAAGTCAACGTAGATTCTGTTGGGTGTACTGAGCAATGATATGGTAGCTTAGACTCCCTACAACTGTTTTTATTTATTTGTTATTTTAATGAATGATGGATTTATTAAATGTGATATACCGTACAAATATATATATATATATATATATTTCCAACTTTAAAATTTAAAAACAAAGGGATATCATGCCATACTTATAGATCACTTCTTTTAGCTCTTTCTTTGGAAAGTTGATCTACTTTCGACTTCCCTCTTAAGGTGTTTAAAAATCAGATTGTTTCTGTACTAGATATAATAAACTTCAAAGATCTATGAAATAAACTTCTTTGGACCACAGTTTCTCTTCACCATCTACCCAGTCACGCTAGTCACCTCCACTTTGATGATCAAAAGCCTTCCAAAGGGAACCCTACACTCTACTTCATCTGAGTTTTTGATTTTGATAAGCCTCAAATTTGCTTCAATAACCTCACCATGATGGCTGCAAAAAGCTCCTCCAATGTTGGCCAGACCTAAATTCACTATACAGAAGAATCATCTTTCACTCTTTTTCGAAGTTGAAAGCAAGATACCAATTTTTTTTGTTTTGCCCAACTCACCAAAGCCAACTTAATATTGAGAAAACTCCCTTCAGTGATTGAGCCCTATCTAAAAAATCTCCTTTACATGAAATGATCATTAAGCTAAAAGTTAATCACTTTTATCTTTCCATGGGGAACTTATTTTAACTTGCCTCTTGAATCCCCATTTTCAATTAGAAACTCAAGTGTACATATATATATATATATATAAGGGATAGTGATAATAACCTTAATTTTCCAATGTTGAACTGCAATTTGATCACATAATACTATCCTTGATCGCCTATTGTGGAACTGCCATTTGATGTGATCAACTTGTGTTGGTTCACTGTTGGGATGTAATAATAACTTGTTTCTATATTTATTATTGCTTGTTTTTCTTGTCTACATTGGCATGGTCATCAAAGTGGGCACTTTAAAGTAGTTGCATTTTTTTTCAAAGAAGCACAGATTTTTCTACTAAATCATGATCAATTCACTACTTTCAATAAATTGCCCATTTTCAATTTTTTTTTTTTCTTCTGAACTTTAATTTTATTTTTGTAATGTTCACTTTTCTCTTATTGTCTCCCAAACTCTCTTAATTTTTTCTGTATTTTTCCCTTGCCGACTTATTCCTGAAGTTTGACTTGGTGACTATACCCATTTGATGTTCCTGTTGAATGATGCTTTGAAAGGAAGAAAACATACACTAACAGTTATCTCAGGTTATCAATTTTATTTACACAGATGGCACACCATTCAATCCTAGAATTCTGGCTCTGTATATGCATCTTAAGAACTTCCTATAACTTTCAAATGGAAATGTTATTATGATCCAGGAGGAGCAAGCGGAATTGGTACAGAGACAGCAAGAGTCTTGGCACTCCGGGGAGCCCATGTTATCATAGCTGCGAGGAACATGGAAGCTGCAAATGATGCAAAGCAGTTCATTCTCAAGGATATTGGATCTGCACGTGTGGATGTTCTGAAACTTGATCTTTGCTCGTTGAAATCTGTCAGAGATTTTGTAGACAATTTTAATGCTCTAAATCTTCCTCTTAACCTCTTAATGTAACCTCTACTCCTTCCCCTCTGTTCCTTACAATAGTTTCGCATGTATAATACTTCTTTCAGTCCTGATATAAGTATGGGTATTGTTGTTACCTCTATTGGAGAATTATGATTTTTATATAATGGGCCGCTGTAACTAAAATTTGAAATATATTGACCTACTTTTCAGAAACAATGCTGGTGTTATGTTCTGCCCTTACCAACTCTCAAAGGATGGAATAGAAATGCAATTTGCAACTAATCATATTGGTATGTGTATAAAGTCTAACTCAATCTTACAAATATCATTCGAATTTTTTAAATATCAGTTCACTTTCATGTATGAATCAATAGAAAGATCGAACCATTTATCCTTCTGATACTTTCTAATCGTTATGTGAACTTGAAGAGATTTCTGATGTGTTATTTTCTTTTTTTCCCGTTTTCATTATGCTGTTCTGAATGACATCGTTTTCGGTTGTTTGTTATCGTGCCTTTCCATGTCAGGCCATTTCCTCCTGACCAACCTTCTTCTCGACAAAATTAAGCACACAGCACAAGTTACTGGGACTGAGGGACGGATTGTGAATTTGTCATCTATAGCACATGTTCATACTTACGAAGATGGGATACGGTTTGATAAAATCAACAATCAAGATGGGTATGTCTAGATTTCCTCTTTATGAACCAATAGAAATCCAAGTGTATAACACTGGTTCACTCATGGTTGTATATATGGACGGAGAGACTATAGGACAGTGTCCTAGGGTTGAACTGTAGGACAGTGCCATTTGAGCTCCATCTGGCACCCAAATGCATGTTTGGGTAGCACGTGGATGTCCACATCGACCATTTGAAAAATAATAAATAACATTTTAATCGCCATAGTCAATGGTGGTTAATGCCTATGAAATGAATGGTGAATTGCAAAATCAAGCCACCGTTCATTTTCATACTATTATATCATGGTTGTACATATTTATTTTATTTTGTTTTTTATTCTAAATCTCCGTAGGGAGGGTGAATCTTCAGGAGTTGGCACCATGTGACACCACAAAAGGCACTGTCCTAGCCCCTAGGGTTCAATCTCTTGGACAATGTCCTAGGGACACCTTTTCATACACACACACACACATGAGAAAAAAAACCACAAGGTTATCAAATCGTATATTGTATCAGATAAATAGGAAAAGTAGAAAAATATGTGCAAAAGTTTTCTGAAAATTATAGTTGAAATATATGTCAATCTATAATCATTTCTGTGAAATGCTCAGTATCAAAGACATTCATTCCGTCCTATGTATTTAGGAAAATAGAATTTAGACCTAATAAATTGAACAAAACAAGACATTTCTTTGGATTGATTCATATTGTAGACAAAAATCCGTATTCACATAAAGTTATGAATGTTTCCAATTTTCCACTATCTAAAAAGAAACACTCTTAACTGTACAAGTGTGACTGTGGTGTAAATCTATATTGTTTACTTGCAATGCATATTTTCATGATATGTGTCTTTCAAGTTCCAAATTCTACACTAAAAAAGAATTCCTATAGCTGTAGAGTTATATTTATGTATCTATACGGGATCTTTACCGAACAATGTCTAGTTGTCAAATATTTTATCATATATCCTAGTTAGTCAAAAAAGCAATTATACCACGGTGCCTGCACCTTTTTAAAGGCATCACTGGTGTTTAAAATGAAAATTTTACCCCATAAATAATAGTTTGTAATTTATTATACATTTTGACTAAACGAGAAGAAGGGTATTTCGGTCATTGCAAGTTGGCACATGAACACACGTATGCAAGGGTGGCATTGTTTGGTTATTATGCATATCTAGGCACCATTGGGTAATTTCTTTGGTAAGGTTATATATTTTGTAACTAAGAATTGGTTGGTAAAAATTCATATCTATATACTTATTTCCTGACATCAATAAGTTTGTAACCTCCAAGAAAATTCAAAAAATTTAAAAGAAATCTAAACTCTTCATCTCCAATATCAATATCATTTTCTCCTCGTAAACTGTGTTCATCTCTTCAGATTATAAAATATCATCTCCCTTATTCTTTCTTTATTTCTCCCTTATCCATTCTTTTTTTCTTTTCCTTCCCTTTTTTTAAGATGCAGAAGGGATTTATAAGCAGGGATTATGGTTAGCATCAAATAAGTAATAGGATTTTTTAATAAAAAAGGTAAAATAAAAGTTGAAATCAAACATACACACACACACACACCAGTGTTACCTTGGGATTTTTACTTTTGGGATTTTTCCTGTGCCGACACTTGGTGGCACTTGGCACCCGTGCCGACACTTGAACACTCCTCAAACAACACGAAAATTGTAGACATATATGAAAAACCTTATATTACTATTAAAATGTTTATCATTTTGACGATAAAATGAACTTTGTTTCAAAAGAAAAATGTGTAAAGTTTAGTAACTACAAAAACAAAGGTATGGGTGCTTGAAAAGGATTTTATACTACAATTAGGTTCACAACATATAATATGAATCTTTTCATTACATATCTAAATTGGTTCTCTAAGATTTCCCTTCAAATTTTCTCTATATATGTTTTATTTATTTATTTATTTTATTTTTCTTATGGTCGTGCCACCGTATTCGAATTTTTAGAGATTGGCGTGCCAAACATCTATTGGCACCTTGACACTTGGCACTCGTGCCACGTGTCCAGGTAACACACACACGCACACACACACACACACACACACACCCGTATATATATATATATATATATATATATATATATATATATATGGGGCCTGAGGATGTGCGTTCGAATGCATGGTTCAACGATAGTCAATGCCCTAAACAAACTGATCGATAAATTGAAAAATCACATCACTATTCACTTTCACATTGTTACATCCAGATCGTACATTTTTTATTTTCATTTATAAAACCTTGTAAGGAGGGATGAACTGTTGAGGGAACATGTTCACACACACACACACACATATATATATATAAAGATTTGTCAATATTCACATAACATTCTTGATTTTTTGTTCTATCGTATCTTATTTCAGATATTCTGACAAAAAGGCGTATGGGCAATCCAAATTAGCAAATATATTACATGCCAAGGAGCTCTCTCGACGTTTACAGGTATTGCACTTTCTCCATATTCGCTACGACCAAGGTATTAAAATCGGTATCGGTCTCCGGTATCGGTTTGCCCGAGGCCGATACGTATCAGCCGATATCCAATATGTATCGGCGATACCGATACGCCAAACCGATACGTATCGGACCGATATGTATTGGTTTGGCCGAAAACCGATACGCATCGGTATCGGCCGATTTTTGATACCTTGGCTACGACAGTGATTAGACAAGGGATCAATTTGGGAGAGTTCAGACAAATTTTGTAAAATTTGGGAAAAATAAAAATAAAAATTTTAAAATTATATCATGACATATTTCAAGTTAAGAATAACATTCTGAATAAACAAAATAAGCTATAAGGCGTTTGATGAGAGGATCATCTATAAGTACATAACCCATGAAACCATATAAAATTATAAATGCATATGTAGGGTTCAACTTAGTTAATTCAATAAAATCTGGCACACCCTTAATTATGAGCTTTTGGGTTTTTTTTTTTCCGAAAAAATGCCAAATTTTGCAACTACATCTTTTTTCAAATCTCAACGAATATGAACTATTTAAGGGTACACATCACATTGCATTTTCATAAATATAATCATACTGTCAAAATTTTAATTTATCAATTTTTATTCTTTTTTCTTTTTATTCGTTAGGTAGGCTAGGATTGAACATACCCTCATTGTTGCAACACATTGATCATTACCTTTTGTCATTCTTTGGGGAACTATATATATATATGGATCCCGGTGAGGTGCTCCATTGGGGAACAGTTAGCGTACTCCAAGGTCCACATGGAGCTACATGTGGCATCCAAAACATGTTTTAGGTGCCGCGTGGAGCAAGAGGGCATTGCATAGATAATTTTGAAAAAAAAATTGAAAACTTATCTCCATGGAAATGTCAAAAGTTGACTATAATCAATGGTCCAATTTTCAAAAGATATTAATCGCATGGTGAAGATTAATTTTTATTTTTTATTTTTGGAAATTGATTTATACATTGTCCCATAGTCCATGTGGCACCAAAACTGGATTTTGGGTGTGACATGGCACACCTTTGTCAGAGAATTTGGAGCATGGTGAAGGTGCTTCTTTGGAGCACCTTCTCTGATAATCTACATTCGAGTTTAGTACACTTGAGTGCTATATATCATGTGCATATGACATGTGACCACAAGTTGCACCACTTCCTCTAAGGGTTCACCACCTCCCATAGGGTTTTAGAAAAAAATTCTGACTTTTTGCCCTTCAAAGATATGGTTTCCACCCAAAAATTTTCCCATTGAGATTTTTTGCCCTTGACTAACAAATCAATAGTGCAAAATTACCTTTTTGGGATCATCATTGATCGACCATGTGCACTTGGCACCCAATTGGTTTGATTGTAAAGCCCAATGTTACACTCAAATTTATAATCCCGAGGAAACCCTGAAAATGAAAATGCAATGCACATACGTCCCTATCTCTTCCACCCAAATTACCAGTTGCCGTGGGTAATCCACCTCAACAGTCATCCACCGTGTTTAGGTTCAAAAAGTTTCCTTTGATAATTAAGGGCCATGGGAAACTGACTAAGAACATCTGGATGGCAAAGCGAAGCACCATAATCTCCACCTTAGAGGCATCGCATTATATGATAGATCTTGTAAATGTCTTCATTATGGATCCTTCCATTCATTGAAACCCCTCGCACTACAGCTGGCGTAGGATTGCCCATTGAGCAGCCAGTACAGTTCAGTTTCAAGAACCTACGTGGTGGAGCTTTTGAAGAGCACCTTATGTTATCAACTTGCTCTTCGATGGACAATACTTCCGATCAACTATGATTGAGAATGGAAGATTCTTCCGGTCACATTGTGACCAGACAATACTTCCGATCACAATGGAAGATTCTTTCGTTGCTCTCTTTCCAAAGGTGAAAAGCAATACGAAACGTGCAAAGTCTCTATTAGGTGTCTCTGAGACGGACAGTTCTGTCATTAAAGAGGAGAGGGCATGGTCCAGTGCTCCAAAATTTTCGATCGAAATGACAACGGAGAAGGAGGTGATCATCTGACTACTCCATAGATCATACCATAGACACAATGTCTAGGGCACAAGAGGAAGAGGGTCGAGAGATAGGGCTGAGGTCAAAAGAGGAAGAGGGTCGAGAGATAGGGCAGATGTCAAAAGAGGAAGAGGAAGAAAGAAAAGGAATGAACCATATGCACACACCATACCAATCAATGTTCCAGATACACACATTTTTTCCCACACGTCACACTCCTTTCCAAAAACCAGATCCCATATTTTTCTTGGAGATGGTTTTATTGTCCATCCCCCTTGGCCACAAAGATGAGGTACCATAGAGAACCCTTTCTTAACCAATCCCCGACACCTTTTCCCAAGAAAAACTTTGTTCGTTTCTCCTAACTTTATTTCTCAGTTTGTAAATGCTATTCCAGTCAACCAAATGGAACTTCTTACAAGCGACACTAGCATTCAAAAGGAAGTCCCTTTTTGAGTCATTCCTAATGATTTACCACACGTATCAGGCAATGGAACAGAGTCATGCAGGCTTTATTTGTGTTAGCTCTTTCGGGCCAAAGAGGGGCTCTTTCACTCTTTGGCTCCAGTGGGGATTTCTTTTATGTTTGGTAACACAGCTCCTTACTCCATTTGCTCTGGCGGGAAGCTATTTTAAGTCATAAAACTGCTCTCTACCAGAGCAGATTTTATCAGTTCTGTCGGAGAGCAGGCAGAGAGCTGCGTCTGCTCTTCTAAGAGCCAACCCAAACGTGGCCATAGTAATACACTGACAAGTTGGGTAAATTCGCTTTTATTAACATGATCCTTCCACAGTTACACATAAGAATAAAGGTTACCTTTCCATGAGGCTAGTTTCTTCTCAAAATGTTCAACCAGGGTACTACATATGCTTGGACAGTTTTTGGATAGAAAGAGAGACCCAAATAGGTAATTGGAAGTTTCCTTTTAGTGCACCCAAGTTGCCTTGCAAATTTTTCATCAGACTCATCGGGGTAGTATTCAATTCTATAACTACTTTTTTGGAGAAGTGAACTCTTTGTTGGATCGCCTTGAGTACCACAAACAAAAGTTCAACTGTATATTATTTTTTCATCGGGATTTCAGGGTTGTGTATAATTTACTGAAAGTTACACAGTATACAAAACATCATTGGTTTCTTTATCAATAATCCATATTTATCTTTTGAGTCATATAACTAACTGAAAGTATAATTTATCTGAATTTGAATCTCATTTGTGGAACTCCAAATTACTGAGCATATTTATGCATACTTGAAAGCAGGAGGAAGGTGCAAATGTTACGGCAAATGCTGTTCACCCTGGGCTGATAATGACAAATTTGATGAGGCATTCTGCCATCCTAATGAGTATGTGATTAATTCAACTCATCTTAAAGCATATCCAAGTTGAAGCGGCCATCGTTACAATTTTTTGAAAATTTTCTCCTTGCAGAAGTGCTGAAAGTATTCACGTACATGCTATGGAAGAATGTACCTCAGGTGTGCAACTTACTCAATTTCATCAATGGTTCCGCTAACTATAATTTGGAGTGTCTTGTTTCATTAAATTTTATAGAACTGGATCTTCAAATTTAGAAGCAGAGACACCACTCTTTGGTCTGCCTTATGCTTTTCTTGGCTCTACCGTATGAAATTTTATCATGAATTAATAGGGCATCACCCATCACCTACATCGACAGATGGAAAGCCCTGGAAGCCTCACTTTTCAGGCCACGTACCACCATGGATCAAAATGCCGGTTTTCCGGTACGTATCGTCCGGGCCGAAAACCGGTACGTATCGGACGATACATACCGGAACAGTAACATACCGGACGATACATTGAATGTATGGTCCGGTATTAGCCATATAAATGGGCGATACGGTACATTTAATGTACCGTATCGTCCACCTCCGATACCGGTACGTATCGGTATCGGACGATATTTTGATCCATGCGTACCACACATTTTTTACTAATCCAAGTGGTTGAGCATCATATGTTTTGTTTTTTTGATGGGTTAGGTGAGATTGAACTTGCGACCTCATGAGAGTGTCATATGAACTTGTGTCAGCCCAAAACGCATGGCCATCAAAGGATTTGAACCATTCAATCCCGACCTCATACGTATCTGACGTATTTTCCGTATTCAATTGCTCGGGTTGAATGATACAGATCGTCTAAGTGGGCATATTTTGGGGTTGAATCAAATATTGTGCCATGTGGAACTAGGATAAATCAAATTTGTTGAAAATGTATGCCATGTCAGATGGCGAGGTATATTATCTATTGACGCAGGTGGCCAGTCAATCTCCTTATTGGTGTGCTGGATTGTACTCAAGAACCCCGTCAAACAACTTTGGGGGTTATCTAACGTTCAATGATCCGTATTTAATTAATTATAGATAAATCTAAATTTCAGTTGTGGGATCAGTTCACTCAGTCTTACGAAAAACAAACATGGGAAGGCTGACTATAAACAGCACTTCTATTCTTCTTCCATGTTACATCTTTCTTGTTCAGATAATTCAATTTACAGATCAAACATTTAGGATTATTTAGTAGCATTTCTCTTTCAATGATTAATTAAGTGGCGTAATGATCATTTTTTTTTCTCTTAATTTTTATTATATATATATTTATTTTTCAGGGAGCAGCAACATCATGCTATGTCGCATTGCATCCAAGTCTTAAGGGTGTCACAGGGAAGTACTTCCTAGATTGCAATGAGATGCAACCAAGCCCTTTGGCTAGAAACGAAGAGTTGGCTAAAAAGCTATGGGACTTCAGCAACAAGTTAGTTGACTCAGTCCAACAAAGTTAAGTGTCTGCTTTCTCTCCAAATAAGCATATCAGTCTTTTCATTTAGTTAGGAATGTTAGTAGTACATTTGGTAAAGCAGGGTTTCCTGTATGCGATAAGAGCAGTATGGCTTCACGGATAAGATGTGTTGTCTTTTCAGTTAGAACTTTGAAGTGCCAACATTTTCCGTTTTCTACAAAGAGTGCTCTATCTTGTGTACAAAGTACATTGCAAATATTAGGTGTGGTTACGAAACTTCGCCGTATATGTCGTGCATTGGCATATCTTATATTACAAGCTGCCTCATTAAGTTAAAAGTTTATGAATGTTTTATTATTATTATTATTATTATACTATGGGTTCAAACCACCACGAGGAGCTGGGTTAGAATCAGTTGGAGTCCATGCGGCATCCATTTGAGGGATCGGATTCTACGGACAGTTGACTAAGGATGATCAGGGGCCACCCAAAAAAATTGGGCATGATCCGATGCATATTCACCGTCCAATATGTTGTCAAAGGGGGAATACTTCAATGCACTAGGATGTGTGGGCGGTACCCAAACTTGGGGATCATTTTTTTGACCACCCAAAAAACTTTTTTGTTGAAATTTTTTTATAGATCATATGCCACGTGATTCCAAAACAACACCCGTTTTGGGATCATGTGCCACGTGGCATGTGATCTAGGGTTCTAACCCACCATCCTTAGTGTGGGTGCAAACCCATTGTCCCATTTGCCTATTATTATTATTATTACCCTTGATATCATGAGTTGTGAAACCACTATAATTATGGTGATTTCACGAAACATGCTACTATTGTTCATTGATTTTGCATATAGGGAGACCAGCTGTTTACCTGGTGCTTCCATGCAGTGTTTAATGCGTGGACTTTGGGACCCGTTTGCAGATTTAGAGCCGCTAAATCTGTGCAGGTTTGCGGCTCCAATGGTGCATGTGGGAGCACTTGGTAAGCGGGTTATGTACCTACGACATTTCCTCTATTTGAAATCTAGTTAGGTCTGAGTGGAAATAAGCGGGTCCATTTCAGGTCTGATTCCATTGAGAAGGCTGCTATGCGCGCCACTTTTCTTCCTCTTGATCATTTCTAATGGCACACCAACTTTTGCTACTTGCACACCAATTTAGTGAAAAAGTAGTAATGTTAATAAATTTTGCTTTATTGTGATCGAAAATATGTATTACTTACCAAAAAGGCATTAGCCTTGTTGGTAACCTCCCTCCATTGCGAGGGAGGAGGTCGTGGGTTCGATACTTGTCCTTCACGCTATTTCCCATCCTTGTCTTTACAAGGTGTGGGTTGGGTTCTGTTGGTTAACCCTCACCATTGTAGTTGGTGCTCTCTCCTGTTGTTGTGATCGAAAATATATATGTAGTTCGTAGCAGCTTTTGGGTGCCCATTAACTTTTCCTAATTTTGTGTTTTTGTAAGTTAAAGAAATAAAAAATTTCTTAGGTGCACACCAGATTTTTCTATCTGCACATCATAGGAATTAGGAATCAGACTTATTATGGTCTTTGCGAATTTTGGGAGACTGTTAAAATGGTCTAACAAATCGAACCAACGTTATATTGTTTGCTTTAATTTATGGACTGTATACATTGGTTGTATAACCAGATTGCTAACGAGATTTTGTTAGAGAAAATGGTTGGCTTGATATCAGCCGCTATATATAGAGAGAGAGAGACAGAGGAAAATGATTTTGTCTTGGAATGGAGTATGGTGACCATCCTCCAAGATCCTATATAGGAGCTCAATGTGGCACTTGTAACACTCTTTGGATGCCACATGGAGCACATGTGCATTGCTTAGATCATCTTTGAAAAAAACACATTTTGAAAACTCATCTTTACCATGTATTTTTTCAGCAATAAAATTTGGACCATTGAAATTAGTCTAATTTTGACTTGTGATTTAATTTTTTTTTTCTTTTTTTAAATTGATCTATGCAACGCACCGGTACTTCACGTGACACCCAAAGTGTATTGAATGCCACATGAAGCTCCACATGTATCTTGGAGGAGGGTTTCCCTTAATCGTCCGCTATTTGATGACCTAATTGGCTCCCATATATATTTATATATGCAATACTCTCTCTCTCTCTCTCTCTCTCTCTCTATATATATATATATATATATATATATATATATATATATATATATATATATATGCAATACTCTCATTAAAGGGGTAGAACACGGATCTTGATTTGCAGAAATTGGTCTGGGTTCATGTTGAGGTTGGGTTGGGTACGGCTATTATAATTCATTGAAACCAAGGCAAGATCCAAATTTTGCTCAACTCAGGGGCAGGCAATTCAAAGTGGCCCAAACCCTGAGCCAATTTTCATATTGATCCAATCTCCACGTGGGTTAGGTCCAACCAGGCCCATTGTTTAGTCTAAGTTGACAAAGCCTTTCTTAACCGGTGAGGATTTTTCTTGACATGGCTATTTGACAAAACCCAAAACCAAAAGACATTTTGCAAGATACTTTACAAACCTATTGGAATTGGCAATACCATAGTTGGAACAGTAGAAAAAATTACAAAGTGGCCCGGTGTTTTAATGCAACTTTTCACCACCGAGCAATCTGTTGGCGAGTGGTCGATAAAATTTATAAGGTTATGCATTTTTTTTTGGAGATTTGAGGGTGACTGATTAGGAATATTGGTGGCTTGCATGGTCGCAATTTTTCACGACGAGGGTTACCGAGCGATCTGTTGGCGAGTGGTCAATAAAATTTATAAGGTTATGCTTTCTTCTTTTCGAGATTTGAGGGTGATTATTAGGAATATTGGTCGGCTTCAAGGTTGATTGATCGCCTGGCCCGTAGCGCTTGGTCAAGATGGTGGTGTCCGATAGGAATGTCAGTCGCCTGCATGGTCGATTGGTCACTTGGTCATTTGCCTGCTCGACTAACCGCTCAACCGAACAGAAAAAGGAAGGGCATCTTCGTATTTTGAGCAGAAAAAATTGAGTTATATTATTAACCGAAATGTTATATTTTGTTATAGAGTGATAGTTATTGACCGTCTACAAAATTAGAACAGGAATCTTTCCAATTCCAATAGTTGAAAGTTGATTTTGCCAATTACAATAGTTTGGTGAGGGAGATTGCAAAATGTCTAACCCAAAAAGCCACGTGAAGAATACGTGTCCACTGCCATATATAAGGAAAGGGTCGGTCTATAATGGATCTCCACCCATCGATGCATGTGGCGTTCACGAAGTCTGGTAAGATGCATGCAGTGTTCATGATGTCTGGTATCAAAGGATATCAGCGTCTAACTCCTCATTCCTTCCATGATTCAATTCTTCTAAAAATTTGTGCATGCAATCCAACACACACTAACCAAACTTAAATCTCAACAATTGACACCCATTGTGGATTAACTCCTTAAAAAATAAGAGACTAAGTAGATCAAATATCCTATATTTGAAAAAAAAAAAAACAAAACTTGTGATATGTAGCTCGAAGAAAGAAAAAAAAAATATAAAATTCATTTTTCGAGTATGCTCTCACCATGAGTGGTGAAGAGAGTGGTGGAGTCTACTTAGTCTCTCTATTGAGTTGGACCCGGCACTACTCCTCGTATACTGGTGGGACACCTTCTAGAAACTCTTTTCTTAGGCCCTGTTTGATAGCAATGAAACTCCAAAGAGGAAATAAAATCAATTTCTTAGCTGATTTCTTAGGAAATGATTTCCTCTAAAAATAGATTTTTCACTGTTTGATTAGTGTGTTTGAGAAATGAATTTCATTGGAAATTGATTTCTCTTATTTGATTAGTATCTTTGAAAATAAATTTTTAAGTTTTGATCATTTATTATTAAAATCATAATTAAAGTTAAATATTAACTAATAATTTTTTTAATGATATTCTATTACATTACAAATTAATATCCTTGTAATTACTATTTATTACTAAGTTATATAAGTCAAAGTTTGAAAAGTCAAATTCAAATAAAAAGCCAAACTTTGACCAAACTTAAAATTTTTACCAAAATTTTAACTTTAACCAAGAGAAAATTTTGTAATGTACCAACAAATTATAAAAGTCCAATTATAAATTAATATAACAATATTCATATATATATCGTTAGGTTACACTAGTCAAAATTTGATCAAATATCCACTTTTAATAAAAGTCAAACTTTGATCAAACGTAAAACTTTGAATAATAAAAAATTTTAAGACTAAAATACAAAGTTATATAGTAAATGCTAGTATGTATTATATATTGAAATAAAATTAAAAATTTAAATTTGAAAGAAAATTCAATTTAAAAAAGGTCAAACTTTGATTAAAATTTTAAACTTTGATCAATAAAAAATTTGATAATCTACTGCCAACCTATAAATTAACATAACAGTATTTGTATCCATCGCTAGGTTACACTAATAAAAACTTTGACTAAATATCAAAATTAAAAAAAGTCAAACTTTGACCAAATGTATAAAAAAGTAAAATAAAATTTAGTAATGTACTAGAAAGTAATAAATTAAAAAAATGATAATCTCATTAGGGATATAAAAGTTCAAAAGAGTTAAATTGTGTTAAATAGTTAAAGTTTGACCAAATATCAAATTTTGACGGATTAAAATTTACATTACCAAAATATAAATAACAATAGTAATAATTACTATCTATTATTAAGATACACTTCTCAACTTTTGATTAAAGTCAAAATTTGAATAAAAGTCAAACTTTGACCAATAAAATTGAGGCAATATTTTATAAATTAAAATAATGATAGATATTTTTAATTATAATATTTCACTAATAAAAATTTATAACATTTTATAGAAAATCGAACTCTGACCAAGAAAAAATTGTACTGATACGATATAAATTTATGTAGTAGTAGACTCTATCTATAAATAGGTTTTGAGTTTGACTAAAAATAAAATTTGTGTAAAAGTCAAAGGTTGATCAAAAGTCAAAGCTTGACTGAAGGTCAAACTATTGACTAATACAATTGAGAATCTAGTATCAAATTATACATAAACAGGACAGTATCATTTTTTGCCATCAAATTATTAGAGTTTAAGTTTAATAAAAAATAAAATTTAATTAAAAGTCAAAGTTTGACCTTAAGTCAACCTTTGACACCTAAAAATTTGATAATATATTACTAACTTATAGCTTATTATCATGTTTCAGTAATTAAAATTTGATCAAAAGTCAAAACTTTATATAATATATAAATCCAATTAAAGTTTGATTAAAATTTAAATTTTGACCAAAGTTAAATATTAGCTGAAAAAAGTATGATGTAGATAATATGGTGGTCATAATGATTATGCCGGTATGATGTAGATAATGGTGTCACCGATATTTGACACCATTTGTATGACACATGACAAACAGTAAAAACTTTTTAAAGCATTACCATGTAGGTTGGCTACGGCAAAGACTCGATAGTTTTAGGTTTGTGCACGTGAAACAACTCTTAAAGTAGATATCATTAAGAAGACGTTTAAACATGATTTCATTTAGTATATTCGAAGGAATTAGATGGTCTTTGATTTTATTGAATCACCTGTTTCTTGCCAATCTATGCCAAACATAACGGACAGTCCAATAGTGCGCTGATGGTCTGAAGATTAATTATGTGAAAGATTAGGATTCTCCATCCTCCGATTCAACACAGTCAACAGGATCACAGTTCGGTTAGGCGAACAGAGCTGCTCAAAATAATGTCATAGTGAACTCGAATAATTTCATATCAGCATTCTTTATACATCGACGCATCCTCGCGTTTAAACTTCAAGCAAGTAAGGGAAAGAAAAAAATTGAAAAGAATTTTCAGGGTGGGAGGGGGGGTGTTGCACGTTAGCGAGAGGCACTGACATAGTCTAAAGTTTCTTCTTCATCATCTTGCTCCCACAAGCCCACAGCTCGAACGAGGCAAGCGGAGCCAACCACGACAACGGCTGCGAAGACGGGAGGGACGAAGAAATCCATCTTAGACCGTCGAAAGAGATGAGATGGCAAGCAGAATACCTGTCCAGGCACGTCTAAGGGGACCCTAATTGAGCCCTCTTCGCATGCACGAGA
Source organism: Chloranthus sessilifolius (assembly GCA_021018995.1). NCBI lineage: Eukaryota > Viridiplantae > Streptophyta > Magnoliopsida > Chloranthales > Chloranthaceae > Chloranthus > Chloranthus sessilifolius. The sequence continues at coordinate 160,155,334 of CM037585.1, forward strand.
AAACGTAGAAGAGCTAGAGATTGCAGAGACGAAGGCGATCTCAGGAGAGAAGGAGGCGACAGCAACCGTCACCGTTAAGAGAGCCGTCCAGGAGGCGGCGTAGAGTAGCAGCGGGCGCTGGATGAAGATGCGGCGGATAGAGGAGAGGAACATGTTAAAAGTGCTTGGGAGGTGGTTTTGGTTTGTTGAGGGGGTTAGAGGTTATAGGGGAGATAAAACCTAATTCTCAACTACTTTGTGGAGAGATGAGATCATATTTGGCAGTTGAGTTGGTGGCCGAGAGAACTAAACTTATGCGAAGTTGGAGGGCCAAACTTACTCCTATTACGTCCATGAATATATCACGTGACGATCGCACTTGGACTTTTCGGCTGGCATACCGAAAATGCGCCTTTTAAACTTATTTCAACTCTTAGTTAAGGGAGAAGAAAGACATTTAAAAAAAAAAGAAGCTCTACTTGCACCTACAAATATTTTAGGGAAAATGAAGTTGAAATAATTAATTGCTTATCAAATGATGGAGATTATGTTAAAAGATAAGGCTTTCTGTATTTTCTTGAGAATTATATACTACCATAGTCTGATCAGAATTGGGTTACTTTATTTTGGTCATTCATGGCAGTCATTTCTTATGTAATATATCATCTTAAAACTATAGTTACCTCTCTTTTTTGGTTGTATTCCCATTGAAGTTTAGCCCCTCCACTCATAGAAAAATAGTTTGAGATGAATGTCCAAATTTATCATGGTATCAAAACATACGTTTCTCCACTCCACATTAATTAATATGTCTCCCCTTTGTATTAGTCGCACTCATGTGCTAAACTGAATGTTACTTACAAAGTTTTGGCTAACAAAATTGTTCCTGATTAATTACTCCTATTACGTCCATGAATATGTGCCTTTTAAACTCCGATAGCACTTAGACTCTTCGGCGGGAATCCCGAAACTGTGCCTTTTAAACTTATTTCTCTCTTAAGGCTAAACTTAGTTTAAAAGAGACGGGAGAAAAGAAAAAAAGAAAAAAAAAAAATCTCTATTGGCACCTACCAATTTTCTAAGGGGAATAATGTAGAAATAATTAATAGTTTTAAATCTTTGTCCCAATCTTCTAAGCAATAGTTATTGAGACCAAAACCTGATTGAAAGTAATGGAGAATTTTTTAGCATTGGTGGCCCTGAAAAAATATGGTAGGTCTACACAGAAAATGACATTTTAAATTAACTTTCAAAAACCCTGAGAACTAGTGGATTGCATTTGCGGCCTTATAATATGACCATGTTGCCTTTTGACGATGGACAAGAATAGGTTACGCATATAAGATTGATTGATGGTAATGGCCAAGCCCACTAGAGCTTAGTGGTTGAAGCCACGTCATTGCCCGTAGCTGAAGGACATGCTACAGGCAATGGCGTGGTTGCCCGTAGCTAAGTATATGCTACTTAGCTGAAGGACACTCCCATTTTACCCGTGGTTGACTTCGGATCACATTTTAGTATTTCTATCTTTTGAAATCATCATATGTGTTCCATCTGATTTGACCCAATGATCTCAAGAATTACTTTATAGAAGTGTGAAATGAAAGTGATCTTAATCATTTGATTCAATGTAATGAAACACAGTTTAAACATGGCACCACACAGAATCAATAAAGTGATATTCGTATCCCATGCATGCGTGCACCAACCACGTATAGAGTCTGCGCCATCACCATCAAAGCCTTCTTCCATCCATAGTTTACCAAAATCTCACAAAATGTCAAAACCACATTTAAAGCGCATGTTTTTCATGATTTTTATGTTTTAAACAGGTTTTTTACGAAAATTTTCCATAATTTTCCCATTTTCGTCTAAAAAATCATATTTCTTAATATTTAAAAAAATTTCGATAGCTTATTCTCACAGTTTTTTCAGAATTTTGCTGATTTGTTTTTTTGCCTTACCCATTTTTCCCTGAATTCAAGCTTGATAACTTTATTCCCATCTACTTGGGACCATAATTCTACTTCAGGCAAATGTTATGAACCAGGGCTCAAATCATCGAACCAAGACCTGCAGAGCTGTAGCTTATCAGCCAATCGGGAAAAGTATGTGCTCAGTAAACTCAATCAAAACCTTCTCTTATCTGCATATCCACCATAAATTGAGAACTACAGATTTGTAAATAAACAATAAAATGTTGAGCGAGCGGCACATTGCACCGAGAAAAAGGCCAATTTACACACGTGCCAAACTTTTTTGAGAACCAGGGCTTGAGAAGTAGCATGTAAACCACTTCAACCAGGGGCAGAGCTAGAAACTTTCTTGGAAGGGGGCCAAAGTATGAACAAGAAATGTATAATGTTAAAAAAAATAAAAATAACATTTATTTATTATTAATAATTAAAAAAATAAAAATAAATCTTTTGTTTATATATATTAGTGCGTCTATCAATAAACATTAGGACGAATCTGCCATAGCTAGCAGTCATATTAACTAGGCTAAGCCTCATTTTTAAGTTTTAAGGCCTGTTTGGATAAAACAATAGAAAAATGATATTTCAATGGCCTAATCATGTGAGAGAGAGAGAGAGAGAGAGAGAGAGAGAGAGAGAGAGGTATTAGGATATGATATAAGAAGATAAGTTTTAAGAGGGTGGTTGAACTATTGCTGCTAAAAAATAAGAGACTGAAGTGTCTAAAAGATAGGAGAGGCCTAAAAGATAGGAGAAAGAGAGGAAAGGAGAAATCTAAAAGATAGGAGAGAGGAGATGCCTAAAAGATAGGAGAAAGAGATGAGACGCCTAAAAGATAAGAGAGAGAGGGCTCAACGTGCATTTATTTAGACTGGGCCAATCATTTTGGCGTCTAACAAATAGGTAAAATAGATTAAAGAGAAAGAGCAAAAACTAAATAAGCGAGGGTGGCCATGGCCCCTGTTAGCCCCCCTTGGCTCCGTCCCTGACTTCAACGCACCGGAAATGTGCTTTTCAGAGAACGGACGAATGCACCAAAGGCAGTACACTGGTCAATCACCGTCTATTTCAATTGGCCTTTCTCTCGGTGCTTATTCAATTGGCCTTTCTCTCGGTGCTTAGTAAGCTCAATCAAAACCTTCTCTTATCTGGATATCCACCATAAATTGAGAACAACAAATTTGTAAATAAAAAATAAAAAATAAAACCAGAAAAAAAAGCATTGCATTTAAAGAGAAACAATCGCGACAAGCAAAACAGTGAAAACTTGAGATGAGATATTAACGTCTTTCCGTAGCGATCAAATGTTATAAAGATCTAGAAGAGGAAACTTTTTCTATGTGGAGGGTTAGAAATAGAAAACCAGCTACTGAGACGCATACAGCAACAAGCATCACTATCAGCATTGCCTGAAGCGAGATGTATGGGCTCAGAAAGAACACAACTGCTACTGCCCCGCTTTGCCAGACCTTAAGTTGCGCAAAAGCCGCTTCCTATAAAAGACTTTGCAATTAACTCGTTAGCAATCGCTCAGAGGACACATGATCCATATATAATTAAACAGAAGTTGGCAAAAAAGCATTCATAGGGCAAAATTAATTTTATTTCAAAATGACAGGAATGCCCCTGTAAGTATCACCACCTTATAAATCGCTCCTAAAATTCCAAAATCTCACACTTCTCACGTCTCTTTTTTTGGTAAATTATTTTAAACGACAGAAATACCCTTGTAATAAAGGGTCCCTTCGGAATCCCTCACGTGCAATCTACTAGTAGAAATTGAGGCCAACCACAAATACAAACATTTAAGGCACATGCAATCCTATTGTTTAAGAAGGAGATGATATAAAAATTTACTATATGGAACAAAAAAGGAACTATACCATTGAGTGACCTGATTAGTGGTTCAGCAGGCACCCACCATGCAAAATGAAATGCCTCAGAAACAGTTGACACTAGGGTTTATCTACTGTCTCATCAAACTAATTTCTGTAATATATCTGTTGGAAGTAATCACCAACCATAATATATTTTTCCCGTCACTAATACCGCTGTATATAACCAGTATGGCATTTGGATGATTGATACTAAATATAGGCAATTATTCTTGTTTTTATCATGAGAAATTATCTTCGTTTTCTTCATGGTTTAGAGGTTCTAGTCAAATAGAGTTAAGCCACTGGACCCACGACAAATCAGGCTTGCTAAAGACCATATGAATCTTGGGGCAAATTAGGATTAATCACTTGAGTAAAGATGACAAATTGAAATTGTTTGCCATGTTGTAAAATCACAACGAATGGGCTGGGGAAGGAGGAAGTACAAGATAAAAGGCCAAGTCACTAGAGGTTGGAAACCGAAAATCAACTTTTAACCATAATTATGGTTGGACTATTGGAAGAAAGGGAAAAGAACAAAAAGCGTTAGGGAAATTAGTTGGTGGGAGGGTGGTGTGTGGCAATGGTAGAAATTCAGTTCTGTCCCACTGCAGATTTTTTCGGGGAATGTAAGGGAACTTGGTGATCGAGACAAATACAATGTGGTAAAATTGTTTCTACGGGTCAATGACTTGAGGTAATTGCATTCAGTTGTGTGGAAACAAAAGTCCAAAAGGAGATAGAAGGAAATCATTGGGAATAGTATAGAAACAATTCCGAGGGACTAAAGGAGGAATCATAATTTTATCGGATCATAGGTAGTTAGAGGTATTGGAAACTTGAGAAGGGGAATTTTTCCAAATAATTCAAATTCAAGGATAAAGAACAAGAACATTTGAGATATGAACCTAATCAAGAAGATGGCGAATAATTTAGAGCGGAGTTGAGATTTGATCAATGGGGAATGGGGTATTTTGTGGTGCATAAGAGACTTTAATACAACTGCATTTGGTGATGAATAGAGTGAAGGATGTTGATCAAATTTGAGCACTAGGAAATTCCAAAAATTCAAGATGAAGTGTGAGCAGTGGAGGCCAGTACCATTCCTATTTGACAACATGTGCCTACAAAATAACAAATTTGATAAGTTCGTGTGAGAATGAAGGTCTAATTGGAAACCATGTGGAAATGCGCATCAGAGATCTGCGACAAAGTCTAGATACCAAGGAAAGAACAAAGGAAGTAAAGTAAAGCAGTGTTAGAAACATCCATGTGAAGATGGAAGAAGTTCTAAAGGAAACACAGAGAATTATAACTGAAGGAAGATAAGTTTGGAGTTGAAGGGAAGAGACGTAAACGGGTGTTCATAGTGGAACTCAACACTGATGGCTCAGTTTTTCTACATAAAGCTCGGCTAGTAGCAAAAATGTTCACTCAAAATTTATGGGGCCACTTTTGCTGCAGTTGCAAAGTTGACCTCTTGATGGAGGATAATCGTTAAAACTATAATTACACATAAAGTTCGAAAAATGAAAAGTCTTAAAGCAATTAAAACTCTAAATGCTAAGTTGCCAATTTACGACTTTCAAGCGTCAAAATCTGTACTCACGGATGTTAGGTCCTCACATTCACGAATGTTCGCCGTATACAACGTGTACAAAATAGAAAGCCTCAAAATCATGGAAGTCCATCTGAATTCCACGGACGTTCGTTCTGAAGCCACAAACATTAGTCATATGTTGATGAGTCGTAGAACCCACACATGACACACTTCGAAAGCTCAACTCCCAGCTTGCCCTTCCATGCTATGAGATACTCATGATGCTGGCCCGCATTGGTAGTGATGTTTGAAAATTGTATAACCTTCTCTCATATTGTACAGGTGAGGTACGAGTTATGAATTGATTACTTCTAACTCTTGCACTCTAGTATAACACACTTCTAAATCTTCAACAACATGAAGGATGAGTTCCTTTCGTAACTCAGGATGCAGACCAATGCGAAACCTAGATAAGGTGACGTTTGGACTCTTATAAGCTCTAGCCCGATATAAATACTCCTCAAACTTGTTGATATAATCAACAATAGACATGTTTCCCTGTTTCAAATCATGTCATTGATCTATCAGTCGTTGGTTGTAAGAAAGGGGAACATATTTATCATCAAGTTTCTCTTTCATATTCGCCCATGTGGCGATAGATTCGCATTCGAGAGCTTCTCGATGTCGTTCCACTCTTTCATGTTCGCCCATGTGGCAATGGGTTCACGTTCGAGAGCTTCTCGACGTTGTTCCACATTTGTCTAATAAGTTTCGTTTGTTCCGAGAGTTTCATCTTGACAAACTACTTTTCACTCATCCAACATATCATCCTCTTTCTCGGTTGCCCAATCTATAGATTTTTGGGTCCATCTTTCCATTGAAAGTGGGAGCATCAACCTTAACCGACTTTGTAACTCTGTTATCTAGGTCAAAACAATTTTCACACCCTATGATGTTCACCGAGAGTTGATCTAGACAACTCTTGGAGTTGTGCTGCTAAATCAACCTATTGGGCTTGTCGGTTTTGCAATTGGGCATGTATGGCAGTCATCTGGGTGTTAAAACTCTCTTTGAATGCATCTAACGTTTTTAGCACCATGCAGACGCTCAAGGAAAAATGAAACACCAACACACTTACATGCAATTGAAACCTAAAACTTAGTATGGATATTGACAATCAAAAATTAGAATTGTGCACTGATACCAATTTGATGCAGGAAAAACCAACTAACCCCAATTATACATCAAGTTCTAAACCAACTAAAACTCTAAATGGCACGTTTTTTCCTAAAATTCGTGTAGCCGCCAATTTACGGACGACTTTTACGGACGTACGTCCTGTACTCACGAATGTCCATCCTTTGTTTATGGACGAACGTCGTCTACGACATGCAGATGCGGACGACTGTTACGAACGTATGTCCTGTACTCACGGATGTTCGTCCTTTGTACATGGACGAACGTCATCTACGACATGCAGAAAACAGAAAGCCTCAAAATCACGGATGTCCATATGAATTCCACGAATGCCCTTACGAATCCACAGACATCCGTTTTGAAGCGACGAACACCCGTAAGTCATAGGTTAACGAAGTGGAATTTATTCTCAACCAACCCTACCTAGCAAGATCAACTAGGTCGTACCATATATATGAGAATGCGCTATAAATCTTATCATTTGGCTCTAAGTCCAATTGAAGTTTAAGTGTTGGACGCTAAAAAAGATACGCGATTGCTTTAAATTCAACTAGATGATTAAGTTAGCGTAGATTACCAAATTTCTTGAGAGCATTAAACCAGGTTCTTTCGTTGCTTAATTGGCCCTTAATTTCGAGTATATGTATGTTATCAAGTTTCCAAGAGCCTAAAAAAGTACTGATCCTAACTTCCATTGACCTAGGGCATTCTTTAGGAAAGGGAAGTAAGGTCTGATCAAATGAACAACAATGAGTTCCGACTGAGATCAATGGAAAAAGAGGAAGTGTTCACCTAAAGGGCTACTTGCCGTAGTTCTGCTGAAAAACTCCCCTCTTCAATAGGCCATTCCATTCCGGGAAAGAACCCATTGTATGAAAGAAGGAAACTGCCCCTATTTGTTGATTTCCCTCTCTTGGCCAATCTTCCACATGGACAAATAACCCCAAAGGTGTTAGTGATCCAACTAGGGAACACGTTGAAGTTGACTGTCCTAATTGTCAAGCGCAGCTTGCTTCTTCTATCAAAAAGATCATAGGGCTTTACTTGACCTGAAGATACGAGATTGACTACTAAAAGAATCTCCTTTTTGGAACCATACAGAGATTCAATAGGGTTCCTACCCTTTCAGTGTATAAATTGAATAAAGGACTGATTTTCTCTATGAAATGACAAGGGCAAGTTGTTTCTACAAGGAGAGAGAGGGCTGGTGCTAGATATCAATGCTAACCCCACCAGTTTCCTTTCCAAGAATAAGTTACTTCCGTGTAAAGTACAAGCGTGTCCCAGTCACTCTCTTGTTAGTCCTGTAAGGAAAGGGCTAATTTAGAACATGGTACTAGTGGGTAAAGATCGGGGAATCAATATAGCTAGGGGGAGGTACAAAGTTACTCGACTGGTAAGGACCATGGGTCAAAATATCGTCCGATACGTATCGGTTTTGGACCTCACCGGTACGATACATACCCTATGCATCGTACCATCAGTAAAAACAGTAAATTATCGTCCGATACGGACAAAATATCGTCCGTATCGGACGATAATTTCAAATTATCGGACGATAAATTGAAATTATCGTCCGATAATTAGTATAAAACTGAAAAAAAATAATAAAAATCAAATTATCGGACGATAATTTCAAATTATCGTCCGATAATTTGAATTTTATGTGGGCCCCACCGTAGACCCGACTTAAAAGTCGGGTACTACCCCTATTCCTCTCTTCTTTCTCCTCTATTCTTTGATTATTTACCCCGTAAATCGGCGCCAAATCGCACAAAATATCACGGGATCGACGTGTATTTCATTTTATTTCCTAAAATAAGGTAGATCTACACTAATTTAGTGTAGATCTACCCTTAAATAAGGTAGATCTACACTAAGTAAGTGTAGATCTACACTAAATAAGTGTAGATCTACACTTATTTAGTGTAGATCTACACTAAATAAGGGTAGATCTACCCTTAAATAAGGTAGATCTACACTAAATAAGTGTAGATCTACACTTATTTAGTGTAGATCTACACTAAATAAGGGTAGATCTACCCTTAAATAAGGTAGATCTACACTAATTAAGTGTAGATCTACACTTAATTAGTGTAGATCTACCCTAAATAAGGGTAGATCTACAATAAATTAGTGTAGATCTACACTAAATAAAGGTAGATCTACACTAATTAAGTGTAGATCTACCCTTAAATAAGGTAGATCTACACTAATTAAGTGTAGATCTACACTTAAATAAGGTAGATCTACACTAAATAAGTGTAGATCTACACTAAATAAGGGTAGATCTACCCTTAAATAAGGTAGATCTACACTAATTAAGTGTAGATCTACACTAATTTAGTGTAGATCTACCCTAAAATATTTAAATTGATAGGTAAAAAATAATATAAATAATTATAATTAAGAGTCATATGTAATCAATATGGGCCACATATAATATGAGTCACATATCATATGGGTCACATATAATTAATAAAATAATAAGGTCAATATGGGTCACATATAATTAATAAAATAATAAGGTCAATATGGGTCACATATAATTAAATTTATTATTAAAATTAATATGGCCCACATAATAATTTTAATAATAAATTTAATTATATGTGACTATATTGATTATATTTATCACATATAATTAAAATAATTTATATTATGGGATATGTCCCATAAAATTTTAGAATAATATGGAATAAATTTCAAATAAATATTTAAAAATTAAAATAATATCAAGTAAATATTCATAAATTAAATTAATATGAAATAAATATTCATAAATTAAAATAATATCAAATAAACATTCATAAATTAAAATAATATCAAATAAATATTCATAAATTAAAATAATATCAAATAAATATTCAAAAATTAAAATAATATGAAATAAACATTAAAAAATTATAATAATATCAAATAAACATTAATAAATTATAATAATATCAAATAAATATTCATAAATTAAAATAATATCAAATAAACATTCATAAATTATAATAATATCAAATAAATATTCAAAAATTATAATAATATCAAATAAATTTGATAAAATATAATCTGATATTTTTAAAATAGCAATAATTAACAAATAAATTTTATTTTCAAGTGTAAATTAGATGTTTACTTTAATGCAATCGTTTGCTCATTCATGCAGGTGAAATAAATAAATATGGTACGTTAAGGATCATCCATTAAAAATATGGTACAACAATAGATGGTAATAGACTCCAGATTCAATATAATATTTGTGGAAAAAAACTGCTGGGAGGAGGTATCACACGATTAAAGGAGCATCTAGCTCATGTAAAGGGAGAGACAAGAGGGTGTCCTAGTGTACCCAGAGAGGTAAAAGAAAATATCAGAGCTAATTTACAAGCGAAAGGAAAGAAAAAATGGCCGATCGTGATAGGGAAATGTATGAGAGAATCGGGAGGCGGATCCACGGTTTACATCGATGCACCCGAGGATGATGAGGATGAGGATGAGGATGAACAGCAGAAGCGAGAGCTATGAGAGAGAGTGCTAGAAGCACAGTCGAGATCGGGAAGAAGCGTTATCGGTTTGGTCCGAGTTGAGGTCCATCCATGCCTGCTCGGGTGGTGGATCTAGTCATAGGCCACATGTTGTTGATGTTGATGAGGATGTTGCTGTCGTTGAGGGCGACATCCGGGAGGGATTATAGGCCCATTAGAGTACTCTGACCATGGATCCATTCATGTATCAAAAGCTCCAAACAAACCAAATTGAGTGCAATGTCACTTGCAAAAAGTGGGGAAGAAGCTTGGAAAATCCATTGCGAGTTTTTATATACAACCACATTGGAGCCAAGTAGCAGACTACATTTCAAAAGCATGATTGATACAAGTGCGGAAGTTGGTCGGAGTTAAAAGCCTTCTCCATATGAGATATCGGGCCCTTACTAATGATGAGTACGATGAGATAGCCATGTACGAGCTTTGAGGATGTATGGGATGAGAGAGGTTGCACAATTATGCGATGGATGGACCGGTCCCACAAAAAGAGCTTGATAAACTTTTTGCTTCTGACGATCTTGGGATGATTTTTGAAATCGATTGATGCTTCAGACACGTAAAGGCTGACTACCTCTTTAAACTAATGGATATGGTAGTTAATGAGGTTGGAGAGCAATGAGTTATCCAGTGTGGTAATGCATAATGCGCAAACTACAAAGCATGGATTAAAACTAATGGCGAGACGCCACTGTCTTTGGACCCCGTGTGCCGCACATTGCGTGGACCTCATTCTTGAGGATTTAGGAAAGAGAAGCAAGGCACAAGCAACTATTCAAAAGGGAAGAACGATTACTTCCTACTTGTACAACAGTGTCAAGCTGGTCAATTTAATGAGGGCCTTCACGAACAATGAGTTGCTCTGACTTGCGATTACACGTTTTGCAACACAGTTTTTAGCCCTCTGAGTTTGGCTAGATATAGGCGTGAGTTTGAAAAGCATGGTGTCGTCGAAAGAATGGAATCAACATGAAATAGGACTCCCACGAAGAGACTAGCTTACAGCGTTCTTGACCGATCTACAAAGACGATTTTGGGCAGATGTCGACCACCTGATCGCCGTCACTACCCCGTTGGTGCAAGTGTTAAGATTGATTGATGGTGATGACAAACCAACAATGGGGTACGTTTATGAGTCAATGGATAAGGCAAAATTGGCTATGAGAACCAAATGCCCTACAAAATATAAACGATAATCTTGGCGATTATCGACAAAAGAGGTGGGATGCACAATTTCACGATTGCATGCGCAGTATAACATGTTGCACAATTATGTAGTGATTTTTATTTATTTATTCATTATTTTGATATACTGATGAAATTGCTCATATTTGATGTGTAGCACGCTACTTGAATCTAGCCTTCGATATCTGCTGACGCTTGAGTTGAGCGACACGATGAAGTGTATACGGTTTGCTCAATGTAATCCAAAGAATGCTCCACGAGTTGGCGGACCAAGGCCAAGCCATAAGAGATGTGAGTGATCATAGTATCATACCTTATAATTAATAAGTCAAATGTCATGTGATATTATCATCTATTTATTGATATGTGCCTTCGTGTTTCATCTTTATAGATTGACATGTTTCATGAAGAGACATGGGTCATTTGGACCGTTAGGCGCATGATCCCAAATTAAACACGACAAACCCCGATTGGTGGATGCATTATGGAGGTGATGGTCCGATATTGAGGCGGGTAGCAATGAGGGTATTGTCGTAAAGCGTGTTCTCTCGTCCAATCATGAGCGAAATTGGAGCACTTTCTCTCATTCATACTAAGACAAGGAATAGACTAACTATGGACCGATTGGAAAAGTTAGTCTCTGCCACTACAACATGCGATTAAGGGTCGAATATCTGAGAGGACCAACCATGGTAAGCAATTACATGAAGTCTTAGATCCTCAATTATATGAAGTCTTACTTACATATTATACTAATTCATCTATCATATTCTATCTTGCAGACAGTGATTATTTTGATCCCATCCAGTTGGATTATATATTCGAGGATGACCCTTTGAATGAATGGATCGAAGAGAGAGAAGAGCCAGTCTTGGATAGTGAGAGCACTGAATGGCTAGACAATGCTGAAAGAGTAGCGAGCAAGCTTAACCAACGAGGCGGAAAAGAAGATTGAATCGTCATTCAGTGGTTGGATCTGATGACGAAACGCAGCCCGGTAGTGATGATGGGAGTGGTGAGGATGATGGAGGGCATGATGGTGGAGGGGATGTTGGCACTAGTGGTGGAGGGGAGGAAGCTGGTACCTCTGATCCTTATAGAGATATGGCGGCATGGGACGATGACTCGACGCCGTTAACACAGTTCGACACTCCTACATTCAGAATGGGAGGGGTTGAAGGAAGAGGAGCGACGGGATCATATCAAACACCACCACCACCACCACCACAAGATGATACGGATATGGGTTATATGACTTCTAGCTTCGGGGGATTCAGTTTGCAAAATACCGAAGATTCAGCAACTAGTAACCCATACTACCAGCCACAACAAGCTTACCCGGTGCCATATGACTTCGTTGGTCAGATTTTTGAGGACCGGCCTTTACGCATTACATGCGAGCCATATTCGTTGCTACAGCCTCAGTTTCAAGAGGGCACATATAATCATGGGTATCAATATGGGCAACATTATAGGCAAAGGCCGGAAAGCTCGCGCACCGATGATGACGATGATCATGAGGGCCAAGAACCACCACGAAATTCAATGTGGCTCTAAAGTAAGTTTTTTATGTACATTTAAACTTATTTTTATCAACATAGCTATTATTTTTGACAATATATAATTTATTTTTGTCAATATATATTGTAATTTACTTTATGCGTGTCTGCGTCGATCAAATTATGAAATATTGTTAATAAAATAGGCATGTGATCAGTTGATCGAATATAATGTTAGAAGATCTATTATATTAAGTCAAAAATGTGATCTTAAGACAAAAATAAGTTAAAAATTAGGCATGTGACTTGGGTTAAGTTACAAAATAGGCATCTTACTTATATATTCATCTAAATAATGCATCAAATATATAAAAAATAAAAGCAAAAATAGTTGAAATAAATACAAAATAAATAAATATAATTTTTTCAGATTTTTTGGGATTTTTTGGGATTTTTTTGGCATTAAAAAAAAAAAAAATGATTTTTTCAATGTATCAAACCGATACATTCAATGTATCGCCGATACATTGAATGTATCGGACGATACCCGGTACGTATCGTCCGAGAAGTCTGGACGATACGTACCGGAAAACCGGTATTTTGACCCTTGGTAAGGACTCGAAGGGGGACTAGCAAGGAGAGAGAGGGCGGTAGAAACACTTGTGGGTCAAACATGGAATGGAATGTTCAACTATTAGGAGATGCCCATTCGATTGGGACCAACCCTAAGAGTTGAAGCCAAGTCAAGCTAGTATACACTTTTTTGTGCGCTTCTTTTAGATCCTACTCCCTTTCCAAATTGGTTGTGTAAGACTTCCTACTTTAGTTTCGGGATTGGGCTTTCAGTTACCGTAAAGGGAGGTCTCATTATAGGATAAAGGAAGTGCGGTGGAGGCTAAAATGCAGTCTCTCTAGAATATACCTGCCCCTCTTTACGAGTAGCGTGTGGGAAGTCATAATGTAGGGCATAATTATAAATTAATCAATAGGTTTGGCAATGCAAGTACTTCGACCCGTAGTCCATCATTTTGGATTATAGGATTTAGTCCAGGAAGTCCAGAAGGTATGTGAGTTAGAGGCAATGTTCCAGAAATGTCTGGTAACAGGTGACTTATTCCAATCATGAACTCTCTCGAGGCCAAGCCCTCCATCTCTCGGGAGGCAGACCACGTCCCAAGCCACTTTGGCAGCCTTAGAGATCCCCACTACACCCTGCCAGAGGAAAGATTTGAGGATCTGGTCAATAACCTTGCACACTTCCTTCGACAAAATGAAAATGCAACCATAGGTAGGAGGGACCTGAATACTGAACAACACTGATCTGATGCGCTGAAGTCTACCCACATAGGAAAATCATTTGCTAGTCCAACATTCAATCATGTTGGTAATCTTCCCAATGAGAGGCCTAACTGGTTCAATTGGTGCTTTGGCTGAGAGACTAATGGAAATAAGTGGCACTCCAGGAAACCTAATGGGCAAGGTCCCTTCTTTGAAGCCAAAAAGGTTCTCAACATTGTGCTTAGTATCTTCATCCATCCCAGCACTGAAATATTGGCATTAGTCAAGATATGCCATATCTATATATATATATATATATATATATATATATATATATATATATATATATATATATATATAGGGTGAGATAAGAGGTTACAAGAATACACCTGTAATGATAGGTGAAGCATGTACAAAGGCAATTAGCATCTTTTCTGCTTATGAATCGCATAAGAAATCAATATCACACAAATGCAGGACTCTTTCCATCCCAACCGCCAACCGGCACTGAAGCTCATCTTATAACATCTTTTCTTTTTCAGTGTAGGAACTGGATCCGATGAATCTCTTCGCCATCTTGCTAGCCCTAAGGACTCAGACTATCAAGCCACACTCATCTCTTGAAAGGAATCCCCTCCTCACCAGAACGTGCTCGAGCTTGAGAAGAACTTCCTTTCACGTCGATTGGCTGGAACATGGACTCCACTGTACAAATCTAAAGCCTTCGCCTTGTCGCCATCCATTTGAAAGTCCTATGCCTTCATCAGTCTCTTTTGATAACCTTCCTTCCAAACTGCACATGCAGAGCCGTCACTGGCAACCTGCTCGGTCTCGTATGAAGAATGGGCATATGTATTTTTCATTCCTGGAACAACTGGGACTGGGAAGGCAGTCAACTCACTCCGCATTACCTCGGGTCATTGGTGACAATTGAGTAAGCTCTACTCACTGGTCTTTGGAAACTTACAGCTCTGTCCCTTACTTCCCCGGACCTTCCCTTCTCAAGCTAAGAAATCGAAATTGAAACTGTTCAGGTCAGCTTCGCTCTCCGAATTCCGCTCCTGATGGTAATAAAAAGCTGGTAACTATCTGCTCTTCGGTCTATGACCACTGGTATTAAAACGACGATGCCCTCTAAAACACGTCGCATCTAATCAACTTAAGACATCATGTGTTCTCATCCCTATCCAATTCGTCGAAAAATTTGCAGCTCATTTTCAGCAATAAGCGTCAAGAGAACAAATGCTATTAAAGAGCTGGAAGCACGTAACTCATTCAACTCATATAAAGCTAAACGTTCTCGCTTCTCTCGAAGCTTCCCCTTTGACGTGCGGGCTATATTAGCTTTGCGAGTGAGATAACTTTTTCAATCCTTTGTCACTATAGGAATCGACACCAGCACAATATCCCCCGATCTCTAAATTGACATTGACTTCTGCTCAGAAAAAGAAAACCAACCAACCGACCTTGTGTCCCTGTATTTCCCTAAGCCAACTTATACAATAAAGAATGAAAGAATGAAGCAAGGAGTTTTTGCTCTTTTAAAAGCAGTCTTACCACAATCACTACCGAAACTGGTATTGTTGCCTACTTACTTCCTATGACAGAAGGTAATCACCTGGCTTACTACTTATCCTTTCTACAAAGAGTCAAGAAATTTTTGCTTTGCCTTTCTACTTACTGTACTGACTAACTGCAGTATTCCAACTGTAGGCTGGAACAATTGCACCTTCCTTTTGACATCCCTCGAACTGTTACAGCTAAAGGCTCCCGGAACTACCATCCAACCAAAGTAGAAGGCGGAAAGCAGGAAGAGACCTCTTTTGATTACTATGACAGCCAGTAACAAAGCAAGTCGTAAAAACTCCTTGCCCTATCCCCTAAAGCTTCACAAGCGAAATTTCTTTTCAACGACCCACCGAGAAACCCTGTGCTATGGCTCCTACCCCGAATAAGGTTTTTTCCCTGATCTGCTTTAGCAAGGTAAACGAAACCCTTGTTGAGCTTCAAAGTACTTATTGGAACTGAAACTCTTATCTCCTGTTCAACCCAGCTTCTTTAACTAAAGACTTTGAAGGCTGACTTTGTAGGCCTTCCACTCGAGCTACCCGGAAGGAACTAGAAGTCACCTTTTCTCTATGCTAAGCTGCAAAGAAACTCGAACAAAGAAAGAACAACGATTTCATTCAAGGTGCCAGCACAAGCACAAGAAGATATTTCTTTCTCTTATCCGCTAAAAGCTGATAGATCTGTTGTCCACTGGCCACGATAACCGTCTTCACTCTATCTCAAAAGCTGCCGAGATAAAAGAAAAGGCAAGGAGAGGGCCAATCGCAAAAGCCAGAAGACGGATCCCCTCATCTATACAGCAAGCAAGCTTCTCGCATTAACAATGGTTTCATTTAACCTTTTGAGCCCCTCTCTGTTCTATTTCAACCAGTAAATAGGACTGCGACGGAAGAGTTCATTCATCAATCCACTCCGCCCTTTCCTCCTTCCGATCAGACCTATATTAGCCCAAGAACTGGTTCCCTTTTGAGCACCTCTCTGTTATATGTATATATTCTTTCGATTTCCCATCTCACTGAATTTAGATGGATTCCAATAGAAGTTCTTCCGTTTCGTCTGTGATTGTAGATTGAATGAATACACAGATGAAGTCAAGCATATACAAGAGAAAGAGCGAAGAACGAAAAGAATGGTTCGAGACGAAGAAATAGAACCGTATAAATTTACAAAGACTCCAAGGATAGGAACTAAAAACGAGATACCATTACATTAATTCGGAGTTATTAGTTATTTCGACCAGATGGATTTTAGTGATGGAATAATAAGTAATAATTCATTGATAGATTGTATCATTAACCATTTCTTCATTTTGGTGCAAGAGTGCGAGGAGCTTACCATGAATCCACAGATTTCCGCTGCTTCGGTTATTGCAGCTGGATTGGCCTTCAAGCTTGCTTCGATTGGACATGGAGGTGGTCAGGGTACAGCTGCGAGAACACCAGAAGTAGAGGGTAAACTACGCGGTATATTATCACATAGTCTGGCTTTTATGGAAGCTTTAACAATTTACTGACCGGTCGTGGCAATAACGCTTTTATTTGCGAATCCCTGGGTTTATTCCCAGAAATGTGAAAAAGAAAGATTTTTGCTTATTTTACTGCCTTACACTTGCCACTAGATTCTTTGAATTATATGAACACTTCACTGTGAAAATCACTTATTTCTTGAGACAATACCCCGGGGTAAGAACAGATTTGAGGATGAGTTATTCGCAGATCCACTTGCTTCCTTTCTAAGCCCAATGGAACTACCCCTTTTTTACTTTGTAACAAACGAGGTATTTCTCAATTGAGATGAGGCACGGCAATTGAGATGAGGCACGGCAATTGAGATGAGGCACTGGTGACGGGGATGTCGACATTGTAGACATCGGATACTGACCGTTTCGCATGTGCCGGCATCAGTAAAAGCGGAACGATAACGGAAACCAGACTAAAAGATTCGACGTGCTGGAACAATGTACAGACAATCGATTGGCACTTGGGATTCAATCGATTGACTGGGCCCGCAAGGAACTAATTCTGGCGACATATTCATATACATATGAGTTAATCAATCGAATGACAAGTGTCGATCAATTGACCATGCTGTGACCAGAATTTGAATTTGAATTTTAAGGGCATATTTGTTTTTCTTTATTTTGTTTTAGGGTTCTATTTTTCTTTTGTGAGGCCTCCTAGATAAGGTCTCTAAATAAACTTTGCAATTAGTTTTGATTATTGAATGAAAAGAGTTTTTGCTTGTGTGCTTGAGATGAGCCTCCATGAAGAGTGAATCTTCGCTTCCCGAGAAGGGTTTGGTGTGAAACCTAAAATCTATCTTCTATCTATCTCTTCATTTTTATTTTTCTTTCTCTACTCCATTTTGATCCCATAACCACAAATCCAGCCGTTACCTTTTTCCAAAATCCCCAAAATCATAAACCTAGACTCATTCAGAGTCATTGATTCAAACACATCTCATAAATTCTAAATCCAGCCATCGAACCAGAAATGCGCCAATATTCAAAACCCACACATCCATCAGATCCATCGAATCGATCTGATTCGAACCTTAAATCTTATACAAGCCATTAACCAACGAAAATCAGAACCCTATAGAGGACTCGTGATTTCATCATTCAATCTCGAGCGGTGCTCTAATCTGGAAAAGTTAGAGTTCTACCTCTAGAACCGATCTACACCGCGAGTTTAACGAATTAGCGCATGGACCAAACCCTACTTGAATCAAGCGCGATCTTTCAATGGAAAAGTATGAAACCCTAAGGTATCCGCATTAATTTCATAGTTTATTGTTTAATAAATTTAGTTTAATTTCGGCAATTAATTAAATCATGACATTCACGTAGTTTAGGGTCCTTGTCCGGCATCAGTTTCGGTATCAAAGCATAAGTTCTAAGTTATGGCATATTGTGTGGCATATTCACTGTTTTCTGTGTCAATCGATTGATTACTCTTATTCAATCGATTGATTCTGATTGAATCTATTTGTTTATCCTGACAGAGCATTCAATATCAATCGATCAACTCATTCATTGATTTATTGCATTCTACTTTTCTTTGCATTTATTTCTATTATGTTCAAAAGTGGGCATCTCTTGTGTTTGATGAAATTCCTCTTTCATTTGGCCCATATTTGCATGCCCATTTAGAACCCGTATTAGTAGAGGTGATCACCATGAACAGGAATGAGATTGTCGATGTTCTTACTGGCATGAGATCCGAAATGAAAGCAATCAATGATCGAATGGCTGCCATAGAGCAAGCCCAAAGAAACCTTGAGGTTTCCAATGAGATATTGTTAATCGAGTCAATCAGTTAGATGAGAATGACGAATACATTGACCAACGTCGTGAACGTGATGGTTCACGTTTCGAACGCAGTGGTTACCAACATGATCGAAACCGGAATCATAGGATGGATCGTGGAGATGACCGTGACCCGGATGGGAAACTGTTTAAAAGCGTCCGAGTTGAATTCCCAACCTTCGATGGAAGCTTAGACCCTAAGCTCTTCCTCGATTAGTTATCAGACATTGACCAACACTTGAGTGATTTGGCATGAGCGATGCGACAAGCTCGCCAAGATGAAACTTATCGGTCAAGCCTGACTCTTTTGGGTCAACATTGAACGCATCAAAATGAATGCGGGATGTGCTCTCATTACCAATTGCGAAGACATGACGGAGCGACTTACATAGAAGTACGTTCCGTTCTCATACTACCATCGTCTCCTCGATCAATAACAAAATCTACGCCAAGGTAGTATGCCCGTAGTGGATTACATTGGCAAATTTGAAGAATTCTTGATGAGAGCTAAAGTGTCCAAAGACTCCCAAGTCACTCTATCTAGATTTCGCATCGGATTGAGGTTTGGCTTGCAAAAAGAGCTAGTCACTCACCCCGTTGAGACTCGTGCCGAATGTTATACCGTCGTGCAAGACCTTAAACGATATTTGAAAATGGCGGTGGTGAGGAAAGGGTGTGGTAGGAGAATCCTCGAAGGGCGGTTCTCACATTAAGTGTTACAACCGTTAAAGGTTGGGACACTTTGCCGCCCAATGCCCTAAGAAAAACCCGCAAAGAAATTTTTACGTCGAGGGAGAGGGCAACGAGGATGACGAAATTTTTGAAAAAGAGGTCTTTGAGCAGAACGTCACACCTAGTGATGAGGAAGATGATGTCATGGGTCGTGGTCTAGTTGTGAGGTGTGCCTTTCCGCAACCTCAACGGGATGAAAAGGAGGATCGGCGAAAGGAGAACATCTTCCATACCTTCACTTCATATGGGACAAAGAGTTGTAAGATTATCGTGGATAGTGGAAGCTGCACTATTGTGGCGTCAGAACATACCATCACCCGCTTAGGGTTTATACCCGAAGCCCACCTGAGACCTTACAAAGTCGCATGGGCAGCCTCATCCATTTCCGTGTGTCAAAGGTGGGGCGTACCAATACAATTGGGTTCGTACTCTGACACCTTTTCGTACGATGTGGTGCCGATGGATATGGGTCATATCATTTTGGGAAGGCCATGGCTCTACGACCTGAACGGGCCCATTTTTGACCGATGTAACATTTGCACGTTCAATTATAAAGGCAAGAAAATCACTCTTACCCCTATGGCTCCCAAAACACCATCAACAAAGTCGAGAAGAAGGGAGGTCAATCCAAAAACACTAACCTTGTGAGCTCTTCAGAGTTTGAGAAATCAGCATTAGATGAGAGGGTAGTGTACGTAGTTGTTATCGTTGAGAGTGCTCCTGAGTTAGTGAGTACCCCAAGGAGGTTGATCCGATCACGAATGAATTAGCGGATGTCATCCCCATAGACTTACCCAATAAGCATTCTCCCATGCGTGACATTCAACACGCGATCGATTTGGTTCTCGGATCTACTCTACCAAACCAACCCCATTACAGGCTAAATCCAGTTGAGCACGTCAAATTGACTCGGCAAGTCAATGAGCTCCTTCAGAAGGGGTTCATCCAACAGAGCCTGAGCTTGTATGCCGTACTCGCCCGACTAACTCCTAAGAAAAATAGTACATGGCGCATGTGTGTGGATAGCCGTGCAATCTACAAGATTACGGTTAAATATCAATTTCCCATACCAAGGCTCGACGATATGCATGATATGATGGATGGCGCCACTATCTTTTCCAAGATAGACCATAAAATTGGCTATCACAAAGTTCACATTCATCCTGGCGATGAGTGAAAAATCGCCTTGAAAACCAAGGATGGTCTTTATGAGTGGATGGTCATGCCTTTTAGGCTGTCAAATCCCCCGAGCACATTCATGAGGCTCATGGCCCAAGTGTTGAGGCCGTTTCTCAGCAAATTCCTTGTCGTATACTTTGACGACATTTTAATTTACAGCCGTGACAAGGAACAACATGTTATCCACATAAGGTTGCCTTGTGAAACCATGAGAGGGGAAATGTTATATGCGAATCTTAAGCATTGCACATTCATGAAACAATCCGTTTTATTCTTGAGATTCATTGTCTCGGCTGATGGAATAGTTGTGGACCCCGAGAAGGTTAAGGCCATTGTGGAATGGCCCGAGCCTAGGAATATTCAAGATGTCTGTAGCTTCCATGGATTGGCCACATTCTATCGTCGCTTCATCCGGACCTTTGGAACCATTATGATTTTTATTACCGATTGTATGAGAAAAAGAGTTTCAATAGAGCAAACCCGCGACGAGGGCCTTTGTCGAGATAAAAGAGAAAATGAGTACTGCACCTGTCATGCGCCTACCTGACTTTTCTAAAGTCTTTGAAGTAGCATGTGATGCATCGGGTGTGAGAATAGGCGGAGTGCTTAGCTAAGAAGGTCCTATAAAGGCCTATTTTAGTGAGAAACTTAATGAAGCAAAGCAAAAATACTCCACCAATGACAGAGTTCTATGTGGTCGTCCAATCACTTTGGTATTGGAAGCACTACCTTAGACCGCTGAAATTTGTGTTGTTTTTTTACCATGAAGACTTACGCTTCCTTGCTTCACAAAAAAAGTTGAACCTGAGACACGCAAAGTGGGTCGAGTACTTTCAAGGTTGGTGTCGAGAACAAGGCAGCCAATGCACTTAGTTGTCAAGTGTTGACTTTGTGCACCATGCGCATCAAGGTCGTCGGATTCGAGCAGTTGAAACAAAGGAACTTGCCTATGCATCCCTCAGACCTGATTGCGTGACTTTCTCATTTGGGAGTTACATGCCGGAGGGATTACAGGACATTTCGGGAGTAACAAGACCATTGCTCTCGCTGAGGATAGGTTTCATTGGCCTAGCCTTATGAGAGATGTTTCACGAGACATAAAACAATGTCGTACATGCCAAGTGGCTAAACAAAATACTGGTTTGTACACCCCGTTACCCGTGTCACATACCTCGTGGCAAAACATCTCTATGAAATTCGTGCTCGAGCTTCCCAAGACTCAACAAAGCACGATTCCATTTTTGTAGTGGTGGACCACTTATCTAAGATGGCCCACTTCATACACTGCTCCAAAACCTCCGATGCGGGTCATATAGCTAAACTATTTTTCGGGGAGGTTGTGCGTCTCCATGGGTTACCCAAAAACATTGTGTTAGATCGGGACGTGAAGTTCACCAGTTACTTCTGGAAAACTCTATGGCACATATTGGGTACCATGCTCCAGTAGGTCCCTAGGCATGAGTCCGTTTGAAGTCGTACATGGGCATAGGCAAAGGACACCATTAGATTTAATCCCTATGTCTGCATCATATCGAGTGTCTGAGTACACAAACACATTTGTTCAACACATTCATAGCTTGCACGTCAAAATTAAACAAAAAATTAATTCAAGTAGTGAAAATTACAAGATAACTGCGGATGCGCATAAGCGCTTTAAAGAATTCCAAGTGGGGGATTATGTGATGGTTCGGGTTAGGCCTGAACGATTCTCATCGAGAGTCGCGAAGAAGTTCCAAGCCCGCGGCACTAGGCCTTCTAGAATTGGGGCAAGGAGCGGCCCTTATACGTATGTTATCAAACTTCCGCCGAATATTGGGGTCAGCTCTACGTTCAATGTGAAGGACTTAGTCCCCTCTTTGGGCTCAACCTCACCCCCTACAAACCCTTTCCAAGCAATCCCAGCCCCACCCCGCAACCTCTACCCATGGTGGAGGGTTTCAGAAATACTTGGTTAAGTGGATGGGAAAGTCGGGCTTCGAGAACACGTGGTTAATTGAAGACGAAGTGCGACGCTTGGACCCCAACGAGTTCGATCGCTATCACCACGTCGCTTCATCGGTAATGAAGCCTTTTCGGCCCGAGAGAATTAACGGGGCCGTTGACATTGTAGACATCGGATACGAACCGTTTCGCGCGTACCGACATCGAAAAAAACGGAATAGAAACGGAACCCATAACCAGCCTTAAAGATTTGGCGTGCTGGAGCAATGCACAGTTAATCGATTGACTGGGCCAGCGAGGAACTAATTCTGGAGACATTATATATGAGTCAATCGATCGAACGACAAGTGTCGATCGATCGATTGACTATGCTGTGACCAGAATCTGAATTTGAATTTTAAGGGCGTACATGTCTTTGTAAATTTTGTTTTAGGTTCTATTTTTCTTTTGTTAAGCCTCCTATATAAGGTCTCTAAATAAACTTTGCAATTAGTTTTGATTATTGAATGAAAATAGCTTTTGCTTGTGTGCTTGAGATGGGCCTCTATGCAGAGTGAATCTTCACTTCCCGAGAAGGGTTTGGTGTGAAGCCAAGGGTGTGAAGCCCAAATTCTATCTTCCATCAATTCATTTTAATTTTTATTTCTTTGCTTTATTTTGATCCCATAATCATAAAAACAGTCGTTACCTTTTTCCAAAATCCCCAAAACCATAAACCTAGCCTCCATCAGTCATTGATTCAAATCCATCTCATAAATCCGAAATCCAGCCATCCAACCAGAAATGCCCCGATATTCAAAACCCACACATCCATCAGAATCATCGAATCGATCTGATTCGAACCCTAGATCTTATACAAGCCATTAGCCAACCAGAATAAGAACCCCTTAGAGGACTTGTGATTCCATCATTGAATCTCGAGCGGTGCCCTAATATGGAAAAGCAAGAGTTCTACGTCTAGAACCGATCTACACCACAAATCTAACGGATCCAGCGCACGGACCGGACCCTACTCGAATCAAGCGCGATCTTCCAATGGAAAATTATGAAACCCTAAGGCATCAGCATTAATTTCATGGTTTATTGTTTAATTAGTTTAGTTTAATTTCAAAAACTAATTAAATCATGGCATTCACGTAGTTTAGGGTCCTTGCCCCGCATCAACGGGCCTAATAAGTATCTTATTTTGAACTTCAATTGAATTCAAATATAAATAATAAATCCATTTTTCGTCCTATCTATAAAAGGAGAGCATATGAAAAATATAACCGATTCTTGTGTTTCCGTGGGTTACATGTCATCGGCCGGAAGTTTCGGGTTTACAACCGATTTTTTACCAACAAATCCAATAAATCTAAGTGTAGTGCTTGGTGAATTGATCTTTTCCATAAAGGGATTGTGTGAGTTGTGTATTTCAAGAATAGGTTGGATCCAACCAGCTGCACTTTATATATATATATATATATATATATATATATATATATATATATATATATATATATATATATATATATATAGGGAAGAAAGGTGAGCGATCTCGACGACTTACGTCTGGATAAATTCATACATCATATGTAAGAACCATAGCATTTCGTGACTCATTGGTAAATCAACTTGGTTTCTCTATCAACCAATAATGTGGGACCATTAACATGGTTAAAAATAAACCGTTTGAAGTCCAGGCACAACATGGTACACTTTCTACCACTACGTTAGTTCAAAGATGGTTTCAAAATGAATAGTTGGCAATTTCTCCGATATAGAACAACTCTACTGACAATTAAGGATTTTTTTTGTCTGGGCGGAAGAGTCCTCCGAATATTTTGGTCCTGCATAAGTTTGAATATCTTAAAAAACAAACAGAGAAGAGAGGATAGGTTCATTACAATGGAAATGCCCCTATAACTAAGCGTGAGAGTCAAATGAATGGAAATCAGAATGTTTGGTTCAGGAAGAGATCATAAAAGTTTGGAAATGAATGGGAAGATAATCTACTTTCATTAAGTGATTTATTAGATAATCGAAAACAAAGAATCTCGAGTACTTTTCGAAATTCAGAAGAACTACATGGAGGAGCAATTGAGTAGCTCGAAAAAGCTCCGGCTCGCTTACAAAAAGTAGAAATGGAAGTAGATGAGTTTCAAGTGAATGGATATTCCTTTTCAGATAGAACGAGAAAAGGTGAATTTGATTAATGCCACTTACGAGAATTTGGAACGACTAGAAAATGAAAAAAATGAAACCATTCATTTTGAACAACAAAGAGCGATTATTAGGTCCGACGACGAGTTTTCCAACAAGCCTTACAACAAGCTCTACTAACTCTGAATAATTGTTTGAACAGTGAGTTACATTTACACACCATTAGTGTTAATATTGGCATGTTTAGGGCCATGAAAGAAATAATGGATTAGCCCTTCTCCGCATAGGAGCCAATCCTCGATCCTATATGGAATGTGTGAGCACCCAGATCCTATCCTATTTCTGGAGACAAAGTGTTTCTAGTCCTTTCCACAACTCCTGATTTGATTCCCAATCGGCCCATCCAATCCAATTCACGACTCAATCATTAGACACTACAAAACAAGGGTGACTCGAAAGGCTAGATTGAGAGTCCTTCACTTTCGAATTATTGAATCTCACAATGGAATTTGTTTATTGATTCGATTGACGAATCAAATGAACTGAATCGCAATACGTAGAAAAACTAAACCCATTAGAACATGAAGGGTCTGAAAAAACAATTTGTAGTCCTCCCTCGGATTTTGCAGAGAAAGTACCGACAGTCCTTGGCCTCTATTGGGCAAGGAACAGATCGTCATATCACAGGAAAAGGGATTAGCCGTCCTTGGTCGATCAGACGAGACCTTTGGAGTCGTATTTTCGAAGCTTGACAGGTTCTCACTTGACGTCGAAGTGGGGTTCCTACTCCGGTTCTAGAGGTATTTTCTTTCGGGTGTTCAAGTCCTTGATTGGAAGACTCGGGGAAGAGACGTAGGATACCTGGCCCTATGGACATCCGCATCTCTTTTTTCAGTTTCGATTATTTATTTTTTTATGCCTTCTTGCAGGAACAAAGTTTTGTTTCTCATTTTTCCTCCCAGCAAGTAATCGATTTCACGGGCTGCCACATGTGTATAATTTTGTCCGGGTAAATACCAATCAATGAGGTTATGACCCATCCACGAAGATAACTTTCCTGATTGCTTCTTTTTCCTCCGACCCGAATGGATCGACCAGTTCAATATAATTTTAGCCATTTCGCACAGGAAGAGGAAGAATATTTTCATTCTTCTTGCCGGTCGGGCCTTCAATTCCTTTTGATTTCATTCGCTCGCCGTCTTCCATGAGCAACTAGCCACATTCATGTGCCCTTCCTTTCTTTTCAATGAACTTCCACCCGATATCCTTTATTTTGTGAACCCTAGACTGGGATGAAAAGTGTTCTTGCTGGCTTTCGTTTCTTGTTCTAGCGCGCTAGCCCAAGCAGGTAATTAGCGAGCAAGAAAATGAAGCAGCATAAGCCCCGATCAGTTAGGGCAGCTAGAAAACTCCTGCGCTAACGCTATTGTTAGCCTTGTATAAGTCGGTTCTTTCGCGCTAGAACAAGCAACGAAAGCCAGCAAGAAAGGAGCTGTTTTCTTGCGGGTGCGCATGCGCGAAAGCGAGCAAGAAAACACTTTTATGGGTAAAGACAACAAGAAAATGGTTGCGCTAACGCAATTACCTGTATTGAGCTGTCGCGCTAGCACGCTGAGCCTTATGCTTGTTGCTGCTATCTGGCCTACCCTTATAGTGGCTTTTGCGCTAGCGCGCTCGTCCGTTGCTTCTTCGTTTTCTTGCGAGTTTTCTTGCTGCGTTAGTGCAACAATTTTCTTGCTCGTTGTTTTTTACTAGTGCGAAAGCCACTATAAGGGAAAGGCAGGTAATAGCGTTAGCGCAACTGTTTTCTTGCTGGCTTTCGCCCTAGGGCGCTCGACCCTTGCTTGTTGGACAGAACACCAAGGAGAACTGGCTTAGAGCTCGCTAACCGATAACACCAACCCTTGTTCAATTCGTTTATTGTTGAAAGGGAGCATAAAAAAAAATGCGGACCACCTATGAGAACCATGCTCACAAGATAGATCAATCGAGACTTCTTTACTTACAATGCCTCTTCGACGAAAAGAAGGAGCTCCTTGAGACTAGACTTTTGTTACTTGTTACTTTAAGGAGGTTGCTCCAGAAATCGATTGAACAAGGAAGAGGACACGCCAGTGCCTCTTGCCCACAAGGAAGTAACCTTGCTCATGTACCACTTGAAATACAGTCAGTGACTCTATAGTTCAAGATCTGACGAGCACACAAAGAAGGCAACTAATCCTTCCGTGGAAAAGACTTGACTTCAGCGAGACTTGAACCTACACTATTCACAAAGTTGAGACACGACCAGCTTGTGAGTTAGGAAAGTCGCCGAGAAACAACACACACGCACAAAGGACAAGGATCGCTTGCTACTTCTTAACTTGAGTCTCTCCATACCCCTCATAAGGGAACAAAAGCAACAAGAACAAACTTTGCCCTTTGCTCTCCGTTTTGAAGCCGTCATAAAAGGGTTCATCCTACTTGAATATCATTTACCCGGATGAGACAGTCTCACCTACTTTGAGAATTGACCCAGATGGAAACCTCAACTAAACTGGCTTATAGAAAATATACAAGCTATACAATTCTTAAACCCTTCCGCCTTGTAAGGTGGAACGTGGGGATTTTCGGCTCCTCGCCTCAAATCACCCGCTACTTGAACCCGAAAACGCAATGTTGACCACTTATGCTTTCAGTTGCGCAACAACGGGTAGACCACCTTCAGGTTATGTCTTACCAGGCCCGTACGCCTAGAACCCAACATCCTAATTGAGGACAGAAAGAGGTCGCGGAACATGCGGCCTACATACAAAGATAGTCACGTAATTCGGCCAATCTGGGGCAAGGCCTGAGCAGTCAATGAAAGAAAGGAAGAGAGGGAGGTGGCCCATCCACTAATACATCGAATTGAGGACTGATTCGGGAATCGGATTAATCGGCAGCTACGTCAGCGGGCGGGAAATAAGAAATGCTCGAATTTGTCTTCCTGGCCAGAACCAACCACATAAAAATAAAAAGGCTTCCATTCAGCCAACTCAAATTTCCGAATGGAGTTTCTTTCATTCCCCACCGAAAATGAGGGAGTGCTTTTAGACGCTTATTATTTTAATGAATTAAAGGCCAATCTTTTCAAATATAAATTCCCGGATCACCTGCCTATCGAGCAAGGTTTCTAGTCATCGGTCTTTTATCCGTTCAACCCCGAACAATGGGCGGAAATAAATGTCCTCCCTTTGCGACTACTCATTATAACTTACAAGTAGGGAATGCCATACTAACCACATACCACTAATACCAAAGCATTTTATAAGACCATCCTGATACGCTCGTCTCTTCTTTTCTTTAGGATGAAAGTAATGATTCTAAATTGTTGGAACGGAAGTAACAAGGAATAGAATACTAAGGCAATATCGGTGGGCTAAGCACAATACTAAGTACCCGAAAACTACCTAGGCTCATCAATGGCTATACGAACAACGAGGGGATCTCGCTGGGGAGGGATTGCTTGATCAATATTTGTTTCGGGTGGATAATCCGTGCCCGATACCACTGGAATCGAGGGTTCTAGGGATGCTTGATCAATATTTGTTTCTGGTGGGTCGGGAGATGGAAGCAGAGATTCAGGCAATGGACAATTCAATAAGACAGGTAATGCCTCAGCTCTCGTGCTTGTTGAAACCGTAGCACCCTTGGGTTAGTTATGTGCCAGGATAGGGTTGGTTGAACCACAACGAGAGGGCTTTTGACTACTCGACTAAAAGGGAAGGACCCTTCAGTCAACTCTTTAGCCAATTTTGGAGGATATGAAATAGACAATTGAACACTTGCTTCAGTTCCCTCTCTGCCAGGTGTGAGTGGGCGAACCACATATATGAGGCGTTCACTCTTCTCGTGACCAATTGATCCGTTCCGAACTTACCAACATACGTGGGCGTGGTGGAGAGGTGGGACCAAGTTCTCCCCCTCCTACGAGTGGGTCCTGGTTCACATTTTTCCCAGGAGATTACAGAAGAGTGTGGATGCCGGATAGGTCCGGGAATTTCTCTACAAAGAACGTTGTGGCTGCTCAACAGGAGAGCTCCAAGGTATGGTGTCGCAAGAGAGCGAAATCCTAAAGGTGGCGGCCTTCGCTTGGTTGGCCTTGAGGAGATAAATTATGGTTCAAGATAGGGGGATTCCAGCTAGCCAGCAGATGTCCACTACGTTGCAGCCAATCAGAGTTTGTCGACCATCGGCTTATCTCTGGTCGGTTCGGCGGACCCAATTTCTTTTGCAAAGTGGTGGGGGAGGGGGGGGGGGGGGGGAGGTAGCTCTTCAATGGGGGAAACGGAGGTTCCTCAACCCCTGTTAGCAGATTATATCAATGACGACATTCGCAATGATTTAGGGGTGTGGCTGGAGAGGAATCAGAGAGTATTTCAGCAGAAAAGCTCTAATCCCAACCGTTTTCTTTAATTTCATGAGTATATAAGAAAGAAACCGTGCTCGGCAGTACACTGTCGCAGCGGCATCTCTTCAATTTCATGATAGGCTTCCTCATATATAGACATTGGAAATGCACTGCTGCCAAATTTCTTCTTTTGAGGAACTTCCAATCCTATATTCGGTAGTGTCGTGACATCCAGACGATCGGAGTTCCGAAAATCATCCTAATCGAACGCCGTAGCCGCATTTTGGATAACCTATTCGGATCATAATTTTTTCACTTCGATTGCACTGCAAGATTCAATGTATGAATGGCTTCAGGCACTTTCAGAAATTCGACGCACTAAAATATCTTAGCCTTCCGCAGGGTGGTCACATCTCATAATGAAGGGTTGCGACGAATGATTGAGGAGTCTAAAAGGAAGTGGGATATTAATGGAGGTAATGGCTAAGGAAAGCTAATAACTCGAGATATGCAGGTGTGTTTACGATGAAGAGAATATAGGAAAAAGAAGTGCTTTCAGATAGAGGTGGATGAAATAAGAAAGAACGATTGGTTTCAAAATAGGAACTCAAAATCTTGTCGATGGGAAAAAGTGTGTTGTTCACTTTGTGAAAAACCAACACATGACGTGGTAAGGGAAAGGATTTAACAAAGACTAATAACGACAAAGATGACGAAATTTTGCCATTGGTCACCTCTTCCATTTAGCCAAAAATAGATAGGTTATAATCATCACTGTCGGCATTACTAATCAGCCATATCGAACCAGACGTCGTGCTACCTTGTGTAAAGCGAAGCAGCCCGTTTTGCTGACGCTTCATTCCCTCTGAAAATTTCCATAGGAAACTGTACTACGGAACCTAGTAACATCCTAGGACAAATTCCTATATAAATTTGACTCATTCGGTCGGCCAATTCCTAAAGAACGAACTTTTTACAAGCTCACTTCGTAGGCGACTGACTATCAGACATTCTCCTATCAACCACTTCATCCTCCTCCTTTGTTCTACCTGAACCATAAACGAAGCAGGTTTTGAACTGATGGTGGTTCCGAGAACCTACAGATTATGAACAGAGACTTAGGTTTGAGCACGTGCACCCAGAGTCCGTGGAATAGTCGGAACAACATTCCCTTCTTCACCGTACCTTAGATACTATGGCATAGCCAAATCCTTCTGCAAGCATTCATGTAATAGGCTCTTCTAATAAGCTTCAACATCGAAAACAACCAACCAATGCAAATACTCATCGAAAAAAACGCATCGGTAGCGAGCATTACCTTTCAGCGATCCCCGATTCTTAGAACGATTATAAAAATTCTTATATACAATACAATAACCGCATTAAATATGGATGGATTCAGTCAGGTTCACTCTGAAGGGAACAAACAAGTGTTGAGCGCACTAGCACGAAAGCCAACAAGAAAACGCTTTTATGGGTAAAGGCAGCAAGAAAACAATTGCGCTAATGCTATTACCTGTATTGAGCTTTCTTGATCAGCCTTATGCATGTAGCTATTACCTGCCTTTCCCTCATAGTGGCTTTCGTGCTAGCGTGCCCTAACTAACTTATACATTGCTAACAATAGCGTCAGCGCGGGAGTTTTCTTGTTGCCCTAAATGATCTGGGCCTACGCTTCTTCGTTTTCTTCCTGGGCTGGTCGAGTAGCTAAAGTTCCCTCCCCAATCAATATCAACATGCCGTGACGCTTTGGTTAGGTCGCCTCCTATATAACGTTACGTAACGTAACGTTTAGTAACAATACTCGAGAGGGATTCGAAGAAACCGTTGTTCTATCGAGTACACTCATCCTAAGGCCTAATAAAAAGCTATATATCCATGGTAAAACGGCTAATGGAAGAGCTATGTATCCATCCAAAAGCGGGACAAGGAAGTACCATCTTTATTTAACGTGGTAGAGCAAAAGAAAAAGGCCTAATAAAGCCAAGAAAAAGATTTGGTCCTAAAGAAGCTACGGATATTTTTTTCTAATAAAGCTGATAGTAGTCAATACTTTTTAGACCGCCACACTCGGCCCTATCCACGATCGAATAGGCCGATAAATATTGCTAACGATGACGGGTTGTGTAAATGCCTACAACAGTCTAGTTGGGAAGCATAAATGCAGGAACAAGGCCACGGTACATTGGCAGCCTGCTGCTTGAGTGGAAGTAGAGATTCATAGGATTGAGAATTGGAGAAGAAGAATAGGGGGGGTCCAATTGGCCCTACTCTACCCACAGAACATTATCGGAAAATCCACCCAGGGGGGTTCGAAAGAAGAGATTCATCCGTTCAATCTACACGTAGCATTCTTGACTCACACTGGAGATTACGGTAATGTTCACTAATAGCAAGGCTCAATCTGTTATGTGGGGAGGCCGTCAAAACACCTGTCAGATGATAATAGAATGATATTCAGGTAAGGGAGACGGTGATTACATTTCACAGATAATTCACTCAAAAAAATAATGGTTGAAGTAGATAAGGCTTTTTCATCTTTGCGAGGGAGGGGAGAATTGTCGGTGTAGAAAGAAACGTTTGGTTTAGGGAAAAATATCGGTGAAGGTTCACCGATATTTCACGGCCAAGCCGTATAAAAGAGGGAGACTTTTGCGACATTCCACGGTAGACTAGCCGATAACTGTGGTTGCCATTTTCCTTTTAGAAAGCGAACCAAAAAATAAGTAATGAGAGCTCACCCTTCGTTCAGTCAGTATATGTTAGGGTCTTTAGTACCGTAGTCGCCTCCACACTTTCTATTCGTCCAATCGCCTCACTGCCTGTACACCATTCCCTCCTCATCTCGTTCACTTGGTTTTCTGCTAGCGGAAAACCGACTAATGGAGAAAGAAGTTATAGCTAGATTAGAGCACATAGCTTGCTGTCAGGTCAAGACCGAGACTAGAGGTTCAAACTCGAAAGCCTGAGAGAAAACCCCCACTATACTAGAATCTCCTAGACAGTACTATAACCCCACAAGATTTTCAAAGCATATAATAGACTATACTAGCTACGTTCATCTACTCCACTACCCTTATAACTCCTAATGCTACTAACATCAAGACTTCACTCAAGCTCCTACTGTCATTTCACCCCTATTACGTATGCTCCTCTTGGGAGGGTACCAACTCTCCACTCGCCTAACAAGTAATGTGATACCTTCTTATAGGAATGAACCGTAGGTAAGTGAACAGAGTCATCACAAAAGTGGAGTTTATAAGCAACTTCCCCTTGCTGTCAAACCTGATCCATGGAGAATGTACAATGGGAATTCTTCAATGACAGAAAGTCCTTTCTGTATGGAAGAACCATCAAAGGATCATTGAACTGACATTCGGATAAACGCTGAAAACGATGGTAATTTCGTCAACACAGTCCATGTAAACACAGGAATTCCATTCCTTTTCCTCTTCAAGACTTGACCACTTCTTTACTTGACTGCTCAAGCA
Organism: Chloranthus sessilifolius; assembly: GCA_021018995.1. Classification (NCBI taxonomy): domain Eukaryota; kingdom Viridiplantae; phylum Streptophyta; class Magnoliopsida; order Chloranthales; family Chloranthaceae; genus Chloranthus; species Chloranthus sessilifolius. The sequence continues at coordinate 160,188,131 of CM037585.1, forward strand.
CATCTTCTAATTCTGGTTCAAGTTCGAGTTCTAGTCACCTACTAACCTGCCTACCTCTTCTGGGTTGGTTTGGGATGGACATCGTCAACTTACCTTCATTGTGGTTGAAGTGGTATCGAAAGAAAGAAAAAGTGCTTACCAACAAGCAAGGCATTAACAAGGTAATACTTAGTAATGGCGCGCTAGCGTGAAAGCCAGTAAGAAAACAAGCACGGAAATGAAGAAGCAACGAACGAGCGCGCTAGCGCGAAAGCCTAAACCAACAAGAATAAGGATGACGGCGCTAGTGCGAAAGCTTTATTTTTTTCTTTTTCTTTTTATCGGTAAAAAGTATTGTATTAATAACCAGCAAGGCACTGAAAATAAAAACCCCGACACAAAAAGCAACAACAGAAAACAAAATAAGGGCACAGCGCAGCCAAAAGGACAGAAGCCATTAAAACCTACCCCAGATCCCAAGGAGCAACCTCTTCCTCATCAGCCTCATTTCGCCTGGAGACCCACAGATATATACATTCCGTGACAGACTTGATAATCATCCCCACCGTTCGCGTCTGATTTTCGAAGGTTCTTTCATTACTTTCTAGCCATAAATTCCAACAGACAGTGAAGAAGGCTACCCACCAGTAGTCCCGAAACGAAACCTCAAAACTAACCGAAATCCAAGCCAGGAATTGTTGGGAAGTGGTTGGAGAGGTGACCCAACCATGCCGGAAAAACTAAGAATCGCTCCTCAGACCTTGTAAGCCGTCTAACAGTGGAGAAACAGGTGCTCATATGACTCTTCCTGTGGCTGGCACATTAGGCAAAGATTGGGAATCTCCATTCCCTGACGAATGAGTTGATCGACGGTCAGGACTTTACCATTAAGTAATGTCCAAGCAAAGAATCTAACCTTAGGAGGGATACCCAATTTCCACAACTTAGCTCCATTAAATTTGATAAACAGACGACGCATGAGCATCCGATAATACGTCTCTCACTGAAGCAGCCATCTTTGCTTGAAACCCATAACCTCTGGTCATGACAATGCCCATTCAGGAAGATATTATAAATCAAGGACAACAGATTAGTAAAAGAGGCCATCTCCTCGCTCCTTAGAGATCTACGGGTGGAGACCTCCCATAACCTATCACCACTGGATTCCGAGAAAAAATCGTTGATCCTCCCCCCTGGTTGGTCGAAATGGCATAGATGTCCGGAAATGCCACTTTAAGACAGACCCCATCCACCCATGTACCATCCCAAAACCTAATCCAAGAGCCACAACCCCACTTGTACCTAATCCATTTAACATACAAGGACCAAGTTCCACAGATGGCCTTCCACCAAGCCAAAGGACCTCTGTGTATGACAGTGCTGATTCCCCAATTCCCGCTTGACAGTCCGTACTTCTCAGCCGACACCACTCTCCAAAGATGCCCTCTTTCATTCTCCAAGCCAGCATGCCAGAACCATTTCCCAAGGAAAGCAACTTTGGATCCCTTCAAGCTTCGAATACCCAGACCGCTGCAAGAAATTGGGAGCTGCCAAGTCGCCCAGTTCACCAGGTGGTAGCGCTTGCCTAGACCTGCGCCTTCCCAAAGAAAGTTTCTTTGAATTTGCTCAAGGCGGTGGATAGCCCCTGCCGAGCAAAGGAACGTCGACATGAAGAATATAGGCATGCTAGAGAACACAAATTTAACCAAAAGAAGTCGACCCCCGCTAGTTAACAATTTACCTTTCCAAGAAGACAACCGCTGAACTACCGGATCCTAAGCCCGCATAGATAATTTTTCAATGCCCAAAGGTATCCCCAGATACTTTATAGGAAGCTCCTCATTAGGACAATTGACAGTGGCCGATAATATGTCCATCTGCTAATCCCTAATGCCAATTACCGCAATGGCAGATTTGTGAAGGTTAACCCGTTGACTTGAAACAACCTCATAAATAGCAAGGACGTCAGTCAGATTACAAAACTCTCCCACATCAGCATGCCCAAATAAAATGGTATCATTAGCATATTGTAGGTGCGAGATAGCCCGACCTTGAGATCCCACCAAAACCCCCGATATAAGTTGAATCTGCTTCGCCCGCGCAGTAAGGCCAGCCAGGGCTTCGCCCACCACGTTGAAAAGGATAGGGGATAGCGGGTTTCCCAGGCAGAGGCCTCTTGAGCTATTAAAGTACCCGACTGGTGTGCCATTGATTAAGACCGAAAACCATACCGATGAGAAGCAAGCACGCATCCATTTCCTCCAAGTCGTCTCTAACCCAAATCTGCCAAGCATATAATCAAGGCATTCCCAGCTCACTCGGTCATAAGCTTTCCCCATATCCACCTTCCATAAGGCTGTAGGTGGGTGTCATAGATGAGCAGAATGTAACACTTCATGAGCGATCACGACTAGATCGATCAATTGTCTTCCCTGAACAAATGCTCCCTGGTTATCTGAAATAATCCTACCCATAACCGATTTGATTCTGTTGGCAAGAACTTTGGAAATAACTTTGTACAAGAAGTTCAGGAGACTAATCGACCTGAAGTCATATATGTCGTCAACTCCATTTGTTTCTGGGATCAGAGTTATGAATGAAGAATTTAAACAACGACCAATGAAACCATTGGCATGGAACTCGCCGAAAATATCCATCATCTTCGATTTCAAAATTGATCGGAAAGCACGATAGAATTCCAGCTTGAAACCGGCCGAGCCCGGGGATTTATTTGTCCCTCCGCACCCGATTGCCCTCCATACTTCGTTGAACGGTATCTCCATCCCTGTACACTCAGCCTCAGAAACATAGTTCAAAGATGGCCCATCCAGTACTGGCTGGATCATGTTGTCGTCCGTGTATAAATTAGAATAGTACTTCACCACTTCGTGCCGGATCTGCTCCAGCTCAGAGTAACGAACCCCGTCAACAACGAGACTGCTCATAAAATTAGATTTGTTTCGTGCATTTACCATCGCATGGAAATACCTTGTAATCTGATCCCCCTCTCGCAACCACCACACTTCAAATTTCTGTCTCCAATGCACCTCTTCAGCTCCACACTTATCGTTAAACTCCTGCATTTTAGGCACCCGCTCCCATTTTTCCTACTCCGCGAGGGCCCTCAACTCCACAAGATTATCTATCTCTTTCAGCGGAAGGAGTAAGCCCTCTTTGGCAATCCGCACCAGTCTGTATACCTCTCGATTCCAAACCTTTTTTTTTTTTTTTTCATCGGTAATAAACGAGATATATTGATAGTAGCAAGATGCTGATAAAACACAGTACAGGAGAACACGACCAAAAAAATATCGCCATGGCAAAATACAAGACACCCCCCCCCCCCTATATCGATCTTAGCCCAGATCCCACGCGAAAACAGTGCCCTCCCCTTTAGCCACCCAGCACCACATCAGATCACGGACCTGCTTCATAATATCCCTACCGGTAGGCAAGCTTCATCGAAGATTCTGCGATTTCTTTCCCTCCACAGGGACCAGAATACGACAATGGGTGACCTTCCAAGATTTCTGGACCTGCTACCATCGGCGAGGCCGGACTCCCACATCAGGAGATGAGAAAGGGGAGTCGCCGGCATGACCCACACCATACCAAAAGATTGAACAATAAGGCCCCATATTTCATGGGCCACCATGCAATGTAACATAAGATGTGCAGCCGACTCCTCCTCTTTGTGACGCATAACACAACAATTCTGTAAATCTCTCCCCCGACGAATGAGCTGATCGAGAGTAAGAATCCGGTCTTTGAACATGGTCCACGTAAAGAACTTAATTTTAGCTGGGATGGGTGCCTTCCACAGCCCACCCCCTGCCCACCTGATCAAGGGCCTGGTAGATAGTAGCTTGTAATAGAACTTAACCGAGAACGAGCCCTCTTTACTTGGGTACCACTTCCGCTGGTCTCGACCAGCCAAGTTGCGCTGGGCCCCATAAAGCAATAGCAACAGATTGGAGAAAGTTGTGCCCTCGTCATTCCTTCCCAGCCTTCTAGTAGAGATCGTCCACAATCTCCCCCCCTCATCCTCCGAAACGAACTCAACGATCATACCATGAGGATTCGTCGAAATGGAAAAGATATCCGGGAAGGCGTATTTAAGGGGTTGGCGATCCACCCAACTATCCTCCCAAAAGCAAATCCTGGTACCGCAGCCCCAACTGTAACTCAGACCTCTAGAGAAGTATTGCCAGGTGTTGCACAGAGTTTTCCACCAAGCCGAGCTTCCTCTGTGACCAGCAGCCGAGATACCCCAGTTACCAACCGCAATGCCATACTTTTCCCGCAACACCGCGCACCATAAACTGTTCGCTTCCTCTTCCCTCCCCGCCCGCCAGAACCACTTGCCAAGCATCGTTATATTAGTCTCCATGAAACATCGAATACCCAGCCCCCCGCATTGACTCGACAGAACAACGGTATCCCAATTAACGAGGTGGTACCTTCTTTGGTTGGTCCCCGATCCCTCCCAAAGAAAATGTCTTTGGATTTGTTCAAGACGCCTGATGACTTTCATGGGGCACTTAAAGAGAGACATGTAAAAAGTGGGCAGAGATGAAAAAACCGATTTCAATAGAACAAGGCGCTCTCCATTACTAAGCAACTTTCCCTTCCACGTAGACAATCTTTGCTCGAACCGCTGAACCACCGGTCCCAGGCTCTGGCCTTGGGATATCTCAGCCCCAGAGGTAGACCAAGGTACCGAATAGGGAGAGGACTAACAGCACAATTCACGGATTGAGCCAGATCCGCCAATAGCTCGTCCTCAATGCCGATGCCCGATATCGCTGATTTAGCGAGATTAACACGTTGCCCAGATACCGCTTCGTAAACGGTCAATACATCCGCTAGAGACATAAATTCCTGGACCTCGGCCTGTCCGAAAATTATTGTGTCATCCGCATACTGAAGATGCATCATAATCCGACCATGCATTCCGACCCTGATGCCCTTTACGAGGTCAGTTACCCTGGCAGTGCAGATCAGCCCCAAGAGGGCCTCTCCCACCATGTTAAAAAGAAATGGCGAAAGCGGGTCCCCTTGACGGAGGCCCCGTGAACTCTTAAAATACCCGGCAGGTGTCCCATTAACAAGGATCGAAAACCAGGCCGACGAATAACATCCCCTCATCCACTTTCCCCATTGCTCCCCAAACCCAAACCGGTGCAGCATGTAGTCGAGGCAATCCCAGCTGACCAGGTCATATGCCTTTTCCATGTCCACCTTCCATGGAGCAGCCGGTCTACGGTGAGAGAGGGTCGCATGGATAGTCTCCTGAGCCACAACCACCTGATCAAGTAGCTGACGACCAGCCACAAAAGCCCCTTGCGTGGCCGAGATAATGGTTCCCATGACAGGCTTAAGCCGATTCACCAATACCTTGGCAATGATTTTATGAGCCAATTGGTGAGGCTAATCGGTCGGAAGTCCGCAATATCCTCCGCCCCCTCAAATTTGGGTATAATGGTGATGAAAGTGGAGTTGAGACTGCGCCCTATAAAACCCGAAGTATGGAACTCCTTCAATACCTCCATCAGTTCCTCCTTAATGGTCTGCCAAAAACACCTGAAGAACTCCATAGTATAGCCATCCGGGCCAGGGGCTTTGTTCTCTGCCCCATATTTAATAACCCCCCAGACCTCCTACTCCTGAAAGGACCTTTCCAGAGCCACCTGGTCCTCGGCAGCAATGGTTTGGAAGGGGATCCCGTCCAGCTCCGGTCGCGTGAGTCCATTATCCGAATACAGCTCCTTATAGAAACCGACAATCTTCTCTCTAACCTCCTCTTCGGAATACGCAACTCCATCAACCACAATTCGTCCAAAGAAATTCCCCTTGCTCCTCGCATTAGCAATTCCGTGGAAGAACTTCGTATTAGCATCCCCTTCCCGGAGGCATTTGACCTTAGCCTTCTGTTTCCAGCACGTCTCCTCTGCCAGACGGACCTGATTAAGTTCTGTTTTCAGCAAGTACCTCGCGTGCTGTTCATCCGCCGTAAGACTTCTTGTTTCCTCCAAATGGTCTATGTCATTAAGCTTTGATAACAAGGTCTCTTTCTTGACCTGGATCAGTCCATATTCTTCCTTATTCCAAATTCTGAGCTTCGCTTTAACGTGCTGCGGTTTAGCTATGAAGCGAAAAGCAAGTGCGTAGAGACCTCCACTGACCCCACCACTCGCCACCTTATTTCAAAATCCCTCCAACAGCCCACATATTCTCAAGGCGATCGAGACCGCTAGCTATACATTCAGCCTCGCCTGCACAAGTGTCAAGCCATTCCAGGTATTTAATCGATCGAGCTCGCCATGGACGGACATCCTGCAGTTTGACCACGTGAACTCGCCCACCCGGCACATCAACGTCCCAATCGGCAAAAAAAACGTTGAAGTCCCACATGATACCCGCGTCCGGCGGCCCTCCCTTTCTTTTCCCACCCCCACCTTATGGCGTTAAAATCGCCCCCCATGCAGAACGGACAATTCCATCTGCCGGCGAGCGCAGCCAATTCAAACCAGAAGTCCGGACTATTTCGATTAGAAGACGGCCCGTACACACCCGCAACCATCCATTCATTGTTGGATGCTTTATGGCGAAGGACCACCGCAGCAGAGAAAACTCCCACTTCGTCCTCCACTTTATCAAAATGGCGTATACCCCTGCGATACCCTCAGAATCAACCCCTATCCATCCCCATGCCCCCGAGTCTACCCCACCTTCCTGTCAGAATCGCCCCCATTTGGTCTCTCAAGGTAACCAGACGATTTATTGCTTCAATGATGCGCTTGACCTTGCCGTTTTTCCTTCCGCATATACCCCTAACATTCCACGATAACATCTTCATTACCACGAAATAGGCCCGCCAGGAAGTAGCGGAGTGAAGTTAGGATCCCCCTCCCTTCCCAGCCGCTATTCCCCACTGCAATCTCGCGAGCTCCCGTACCCCCCCTCGATTTCGTCTCCTAGTTGTTGTGCGAGCCACCAGTATAGACCTGAACATGCCCCGAAGCTCGTTATCGGGCCCCTTGAAAGACATCCCAAGATTCCTTCCCACAGAGATCAACCAATCAATATCTTCCGTCAGATCCATCTCGTAACTCAAAGCGACGCTCTTCGTTCCCGTGCCACTATGGTATCGTCCACCGCCACCTCCAGCCGCCTCACAGAGCACGGATTTGTCGCCACCGCAGCAAAATCAAGTGTGGGGTTGTGGCTCGAATCCGAGCCATCGACCAACTGCCCGGACTGCGTCACAGGATCCATCCCAAGAGGAGCTCGCATCTAATAATCGTATTTATCTCTCGCCTTTGTCTCTTCCCAGGTTCCCCACCTCACTCCGAAGATCCCACCATTCCTTTCTTCTTTGAATATGACTCGCCCACCTTAAGCATATGAGCTCAAGTGTCCCGACGAGAACTAGCCACCCTAACCCGGTCGTCCACGACCCGGGTCATAGCCCCGGATGGGCCTCCTATGCGGATAGTAAAATATCCCCGTGGATCTACAAGGTCTGCCTCGACTCCGATCTGCTTGTTAAAGCCCGCCATCGAAGTTCAGACCCGCCAGCAAATTCTTTATGCCCGGATCACCACATGCGATCCTCACGTGGCCCCCCCCCCCCCGTTTGGGCCCCCAACTTCAACACCTCCCCCAAACAGCGTGCAGCTTCTAGAAAGCTCCAGTCCACGCGTCCCAATCGTACGCGGTCTCCCACACCCCCTTGCTATAAAAGGACGTTTTCTCCGGCGGTAAACCCTAAAGGGTTTAGGCAAAGCAGCCGGTTTGTCTCCTCCGACACCGTTGACAAGGATAGATGCTTCCATCGCCATCGGATCCCAGGTACGTCGCCCGACCTAGTACCGAAACATAGGGAACTCCCCGGTCTCACCTACCGCAGTATTTTGCAGGTGTACGTTGTCGGTGGCCCTATACGAGAAGATCGAGACCGTAGGTACCAACGAGAATGGACGGTCACTATAGCGCAGATGTATGCCCTTGAACGTCGTGATCGGCGTCGTACTGTAGCCCCCGAAAAACGGCAATGGGTCAGTCGGTGTAATCGAATGCTCCCCCTGTGGCCGGACCTCCTCCGATAACATTCCACTCGCCGGGTTCTCCGGGATTAGCTCCCCTTCTTCGAGCTCGTCCTCCTCCGAATACTCCCCAGCTCCATGTCTACAAATCGGTCCACGGACGAAGGGCAAGAGCGTTGGCACGACCGACGCACTCAATATACGATCTGAGTCAGCGACTTGTCTGCCTCCCTGAGGGCCCACCAACGAGCCCGAGACCGAGATCGCCATTGGATGGAGCGTCGTGTCCCCGGCACCCCCCGAGGGCGGGCCATACTTCGAGGGCTGTCCCGGCTGCCTCACGGGCCCTGGTTCCCCATTCCGGACTGGGTAGACCACCGGTGAGAATTTTTCTGCAGGACGAGCGAGTATGTGTACGTTGGAAATCCCGAGCCTCGCGATTTCTTACTGCGTCTGCCCCGGGCTCAGCACCTCGCCTGAGGGCCCACCAACGAGCCCGAGACCGAGATCGCCACGAGGGCGCCATACTGAGGCTGTCCGGCTGCCTCCACGCCCCGTTCCTCTGCTTAGGACTCAGAGACCACCCATGAGACTTTTTCTGCGGGACGAGCAAGTATGTGTACGTTGGAAATCCCGGGCCTCGCGGTTTCTTGCTGCGTCTGCCCCGGGCTCAACACCCTCGCCACGAGCTCCACTTCTACGAAGATAGCGAATTCCTGGCCGTTGAGGCAAATCTTGCACAATCTGGGGATGGCCTCCCAATCGCCGGCACTCACCAAGACCCTGGCGTATCTGGTCTCCCACAAATCGTCAGTACTCCGGTCGATGAGGATGCATCCCCCGCACTGGTCCGCGATCCCCCGGATGACCTCCGAGGTCCAGGCCTGGAGCGGAAGCCCGAATAAGCGAATCCAAACGCCCCCCATCCAACGGTGGACCTGAGCCAGATTGGAATCCGACTCCCATCTCCTGCAAACAACCGGATAGTCACCGATTCACTCCACCAAGCCCAGATAGTCTCATCTCCTGCAAACAACCGGATAGTCACCGGCTCCCATCTCCTGCAAACAAACCTTGATGCGCCTCTTTAGTAGTTAAAGGTTGGAAGTGAAACGGTATAAAGCCGTTCCAATAGGCACCGACTCACTCCACCACAAAGGGACCAACTGTTTGAATTGTACCTCCAATAGCCACATATTATCGGATCGAAACAGGGTTGGACCTCTCCCCCTAGTCTCACATGTCAACAGGATAGGACGGTGGTCCGACATGGCTCTGTCAAGGCCTTCAATTCTAGCCGCCAAAAATAGATCCATCCATTCCGTAGTGCAAAGGAAACGAGCCAGCCGGCTAGTGCAAAAGCTCAATACAGGTACTAGCATTAGCTAGCGCGCCATTACTAACTACAACCTAGTTAATGCCCTGCTTGCTCTAGCGCGAAAGAACTGACTTATAGAGGGCTAACAACAACGTTAGCGCGGGCATTTTCTTGGTGCCCTAACTGATCTGAGCGTTGCTTGATCTAGCGCAAAAGCCTACGTCATTAATACAAAGAAACAAACAATGCCCATACTTAGTAATCGCACGCTCGAGTGAAAGCGAGCATGAAAACGGTTGCGCTAACGCTATAGGCTTTCTTGCTAGCGCGCTATGACGGAGGTACGCAGCGTAGCTACCCGGGCCATCCGTAGTGCCACTCGAGCCGCTTGTAGTTCATGTAGAGTCAGTGGCGACTTGGTGCATGAGGCACGTGATGTGGTGTCAGGAAGGCACACGACATCTTGGTGCTAGGGCGAGATGACATGTTGGCCAGGAGGGTATGCGACATGGGGCCATAAGGGCCTCGCGACGTGGTCGCACTGCAGTCGCGACACGGTCGCATGAGAGGACGATGCAGGGTGTCATGTGCATGATGGTTGAGGACATGACACTGTGTGCCATGGGCAGGAGGCGTGGGCCATAGGAGTATATCAAACCAATATGTTTGAGGTCCTCGGATTGTTTACCTATAGATGGTGCTTGGACCATCTATGTGGGAGAGGTGTTGGATGGATGCCTTCCACCCACACGGGGCCTTACATCACCAGAGAGGGCACAAGTGTCTCCTAGGCCAGAAAGGGTGGGCCTAGGACGTCGACGCAGCGATGTCCTGTGGCACCCAGGGTGGGGTTCGAGTATGGCCAAGAACTACGCGTCTAGGTGCATACAGTTGGGCAACTTCACGAGGGCACTTGAGGGCTGTGTGGGACTCTGTAGAGCACGGCAGCATGAGGGTCCGATGCGACGTGTGCTAGTAACTCGGAATGCACACGACGATGGGCTTGGTTCGGTATGTCGACAGAACATGTTGGTATGAAACGACATGAGGCGCGACATGCCCTTATTGTTGCGAAACGAGGTACTTGTGCAAGGCATAGAAGAGTGAAGCTTGAGCAGGTCTAGCATGACATGGAAGTGCAATCAAGCGTGTCATAAGGAGCACGATGTATCGGGATGGTAAGCCTTGGAAAGAAGGTAACCACGAGCGGGAGTTCCAGTCCTCTCGGCGAGTGGTATCAGAATCTGATGGAGGGATTGGTTGGCTTCGTCGCATACTGCAGCGAAGCACCGCGTGGGTTGATGGTGCGTCGGAGTGCACTCCCGTGACAGTTGGTATCAGAGACTGGCTGGCCTAGCTTTGGAAGTTAGGTGCCGCACACGAGGGCACGTCGAAAGGAGTGACTCCGTGACAGCGCGCTAATTGATTTGGGCACGTCAAAAGCAGTGACTCTTGCTCATTTTCTCGTTGCCCTAACCGATCAAGGCATATGCATGTTCGTTAGCGCGCGGAGCAGTTTTCTTGCAGCCCTAACTGATCTGGGCTTTTCTTGTTCATTTTCTAGCTCGTTTCCCAACGGATCATACCTTCAGATTATTCTATGTTTGTATTTGGGTGAAGCGTTGTTCCTGCCCTTTGTGTCCAATACGTTCATCGTGGTCTAATCTATGGATATCTGTTGAATGCGTTTTCCGCCTTTCCATCGACTTTTTTGTTGGTACATAGTCCCATATACCTTTAGTGTGTGATCAACGGGTAATAGTTGTAGACCAAAAGTCATAGTACCTATGGGAACCCTAAAAGGTTGTAACAGTAAGGAAAATAGGGAGCCCTCACCCTTTTGGAAGTAACGAAAGTGATGCCATTCATAGTAGTAAGGTAATCTCCTCTACTATCTGTGACGAGTGAAGTGAGTGGAGAGAGTTGAAGGTTCTAACCGTGCCCAAAGACTTCTCATCGGCCCCGTGCCTTATAAGAGAGTTGGAGGCATTCCCTACTAGATAAAAAGCCATACACAAAGGAAGATTGATGAAAGGATGGATGTACTCCATCGGCCGTGAGGCCGCGCACTATCATTCGGAGCCTGAATCCACTAGACGTACACTTCTGTAATGAAAGGGCAGAGTCCCGAATGACAAGAGGTCACAAGAATATGAACCTCATCTGCAGTGCACAAGTCCTGCTCGCTGAACATTATTGGCGTTCATCTGCGATTACAAGGAACCTTTCCAGATGCCCGCTTGAGTACATCAAGCACTCAGAGCCCCGAGGTTTGGCTCAATCCTTAGACCCAACAGGCGCAAGTTTGGGATGCGTTTTTCCAAAGGTAATTGTTCACTACGGTAGAAACTATTTGGAAAGTCTCAGGAAAATTTGGCTAAGAGTCCCCTTGCTAAATGAGACCAAAAAAACATGTTCACTTTAACAAAACATGGACTTGTTATGGACAAGCTACCGACCTAAGCGAGTTCAACCTTCTCAGGTTGAGCAGTTTTTAACCCACCGACCACAAAAAACAATAGCCATGATTAAGAAAACACATGACAAACAGATAACAAAGAGCTCACCAAAAAAAGAAAAAGAGGTCGACACGCGACCTAGCATAGACACGAACCTCTAATTAAGGAGAAAGAAGGACAAACCCTGAGACAAACAAAAAGAAGAAAAAAGGGCATTTTTAAAACTTTTCCAAGAGCTACCAATGGACATCAACATATCCTAGTAGCAACTGGAAAAATAGGGCATTTTTAAAACTTTTCCAAGAGCTACCAATGGACATCAACATATCCTAGTAGCAACTGGAAAAATAAGCTTGAGAATGAAAACAACAAGAGAAGAACATTCCCATACTTGCAGAAAAGACACTGACTTCAATCAGGGAGACTCTAATAACGAACAAATGTAACTTTCCTTTATAGAATTTGAACACAATGATAGCATGAAACTGAACTAAAGATAGACCTCCACTATTTTATTTTATATAAATTCCAACTTCCTTCGATAAAAAGGTTGTAGGTCATTCAGTGATCGATCTTATACAGTCGATAGAGCCTACTCCTTAAAGCTCCAAAGGTCCATTCAGGACATGAGCATCCTACCGCGATTTCAACCTTCGTATGCCTTTACTTCAACCAGCGAGGTGATTCAGTAGCTTCATGGATCGGTTCAAGTCTTCCTTCCTATTCGCATTCGATAAGGTTTCCTATTCCATCCATGAAGTCGTCCTTGCCTTCCGGCAAAATGCTCCAATCTGAAAAAAGTATTTTTCCTTTACGAGCGATTGCTTACCTTCGAATCATGTCCCCCTTTCGACTTGCTGCATAGCGATTATTAAGACCAACTCCTCAATTCGAATTAGAGGAATTCCATTTTCAAATCGAAGCCAAAAACAAAAAATTGGAAAAGCAAAGGAATGACTATATGAGCCAATAACCAAGGGGAAACTAAATCAGTCAACAAAGACTCCTAACGGGCACTTGAATTTGGTATGATAAGAAAATTGAACCAAACTCAAAGGAACAATTCCAGCAGAGATTAATCCCTCCCAATAAACAACAAAAACACTAGTCAAACAACTCGATTCATCCACAAGAGAGAGAGAGAGAGAGAGAGACCTTCCTTCAACAGGCAATTACCCATTTTGACACAACAGGAAACAAATTTCAATAGGGCTTCTTATTCCTTTGAAGGAGCATAGAAAGTAGATCGCTAAGGAGAACAAAAGGAGCTAAACAAAGGAGCTTATCCAATAGCTTACAAAGGAGGCTTTACAAGGGCTGGCTTAGGGCTTTTAAAGGCGCTTTGGGATTTCAAAGTGCATTCGCATCTGGATTAAGGACTATGCTTAGCTTAAGTGGCAAAGTACCTTATTCAATTCTTTGAGCCGGAAATACATTTTTTCTAGATCTACTTAATAATTAAGGACTTTTTTGGCATTTTTTAAACCAATTCGATGAAAATTCAGGTGCTGCGAAGCTCTGATCAATTCGTCCACTACAGCATCAACTCCATGGATTTGGGTCTTCAGTTTCTCTTCACTGCTGTCTACGTTGCAAACTACCTGGAGCATCTGCGCTTGCTTTGGAAAGATGTCATCAACCTCTCTATCGACCTAAATACCTTGTTGCTCATTGTGGGTAATTTTACCCGCATTAGGCAATATGCCGATAAGAGGTGTGGTGCCCTCCCCCCCTCTCTCTCTCTCTCTCTCTCTCAGACAAATTCAATGTGTGTATTGTTGTGGATTTCCAGTGTGCCGATTTATGGTGCAAAAATCAAGAGAGATTCAGCACATCTAAAATATCCTGAGCCTGCAAGATACAGGATCTTTGTAGCAAGTTTTAAAAGTAAGAGAATGTCCACGGAGAGATGGTTTGGAATTTGAGTAAATCTCCAGATCTGTAAGAGATCTGGCACCCTAGCTATTACTAATTTAGCTAAAAGATAGGGGAGAAGTTTGGATAGGGTTGCCACTTAAACTAACTATAATTAAAATGCAGATTGACTTAGATCGAATCTGGATCCTCAGATCTTGTAGGTGCAAGGTTTAAAAACTCAAAAGATGAAAAAGAACAGCTTGGAGGTTGTTTTCTTTGAAATCAGGTTGAGCTAAGCATATTACAGGGGTTCAAAAGCACACAAGTCCCTCGGCTGGCCACCGGCACTAGCCACAAGCACAGCTGCAGGGTAAAAATTCCACTTCAAATCACAGGATCCACCCGGCCTTCAGGCTATGATCTGTCCACTTTATTGGTCACAGACCGTCCTATAGGCTTTATCGAATCCATGGATTGCAGCAGATGAATCCAATTGAGGCCTGAGCTCAGATTTACCTTAAGGTTATGATCTGTCCACTTTAATAGTCACAGATCTCATCGAGCACCAAAAGGAATCAAAAGAGCTTTAGATCTAATAAAAACATTAAAAAAAAATATTTACATTGCAAACAATATCACTCTTACAATCGAATGCTCTCAGATCTGTAGTCTGCGCAGCAATTAACCCCAGCAACACTCTTAACCTTACCCAATTACAGATCTAACTCACCCCTTGCTGCTCCTAGGGAATTAGCCAACTATGGTTGGGCTAAAGGAACGGAAATAGAATCTCACTGCAAGCTCTGATCTTCAGGAAATTGTCCAGAAATTCGATCCTCCCAATGGCAATTGAGGATCCCAATATATTTCGTTTTCCTCTGTTTTTCCCGCCAAAAATCCCTTCTAGAAGGTTGTCAGAGTTTGTTAGAGTTCTATTAAAGCACGTGAGCCGGTTTGGGCTTCCTAGGGCATCTCCTAGAACGTCGTGCCGGTCACCAAAGTGCCTCAGTTTGCGTGCAACAGATCACCAAGTCACAGCGTGCGCATAACATAGTTTCCGAGAAGTTCAGCACACGATTTCGACAGGTTGGAGAAGCTTCCAATAGGTTAAAAGTAAGCTTGTAGCCTCTTTCAATAGATTCACCGGTCTCTTCGATAGGTTCCGATAGGTTGGGCTTAGATGCTTTGGCTTCACTGCACTTTATTTGGGGCCTTCGACAGGTTGGAAGAGTAATTCGATAGGTTGAGGATTCACATTCTATTGCTTCGATCGGATGACCCTTGTTCCTATCAAAAGCTTCAAATCATTCTGCAATAGGTACTGTCTCAGCACTTCTATTTCGATAGGTTCAGTGGACCATTCAATAGGTTCAGGGATCCTTTCAATAGGTCTCCTTTTTCCCTCAAGCTGGCTTTCGATAGGTTGAATTCTCTTTCCCTTTCAACTGCTCGATAGGTTCTTGGATCCTATCGAATTCCTCACTTTTGCACGAATTCTTCCATTTTCTGCCTTCTGATCCTGTCGAACCCTTCTCAACTGCACGAATTCCTTCCTTTCAATGCTTTCAGCTCCTATCGAACTCTTCAGGTGACCAATCGATAGGACGTTTTCAACCTATTCTCGCTTTGTTCACCTTGCCCTGCTGCAGCCATGCGCTCCAAGTCAAATCTGAATTTTCATACCCAAGTCTCATCAGGGCTGTTCACTCATCAGTACAGAGAAGAGGGGTAAATCATATCACTCAGCTCAACAGCAGTTGCAGCCCTCAAATAGGACTACAAGCAGGACCATATGCATTGCTTGAATTTCTGACTTTTCCAGCTCGTTACACCATAGGTTAAGCAAATTCTCATCTCCATATGACAGCTCAATCCACTGTCAGATCAGTAAGGGCTTTTTATTGAGTTGCCATGTGGCTTAGGGATGACGTTTGTGGAGGAACAAAAAGCGATAACAGCGTTCGAAATTGATAAATCAGTAAAGGCTTGGAGGTGATTCATGACTTCACCTTTAATTCAGCACAATTCCATCTACTTGCTGAATTTTCAGAGCCAAAGTAGCCAGCTTCTTCTCTTCCTTTCAGTTTTTTCAATGAAATGACTCCTCTTTCTCATTCTTCTACTTTTTTTTTTTTTTAAATGTAACACAATAAATACCACCAACTGCGTTTTTCTTTCTTTCAACCTGATTTAGGACCTTGCTCCTCTAACCTTTCTCCTCCTCCCTCTTCCTGATTTCTCAGACCGAGGGTGAAATGAAATAGGTCAAGAGGTTTTGGGTATAGAATTTTTGGTTTTCATCAAAGAAAATCGGGGCTTTTAAGGCTCAAGTGGTGTGCATCAAAGGCAATTCAATGGTGGGGAATTTTAGGGCCAAACTGTCCAAGAGATGGCCTTACTTCATGTCTTCCATGTTCTGAGTGTTGTCAAGTTGTTTCAACTCGGATTTGCCTAACTTCTAGTGATCCAAACTATGTACAGTCAGTCCTTAAAGCAGAGAGAATTGCCAAGACACTCTTTAAAGAAGTTTTCAGGCCCAATTCTCACGGGGCATGGCCTTCCATCCAATTTCTGGAGAGTATCTTCACAGTCTCTTCTCGTTGCTGGTTTATCACACATCAAAAACTTCCTGCAAAAATTCTTGACATTTTCTTTATGAAAAATATTAAAACTTCAGCTTGCTACGGTTGCAAATGGTTTTTAAAATTTTCTTAATCAACAATTCTGAGGTGAATTCATTCTCTTTTCGATTATTCCTTTTTAACTTGGTTGCACTAAAATTAACTAGTTTATTGGCATTCATGCCACACCCCCAAACCTAAACTAAACAGTGTCCTCACTGTTTCAAGAAAATGCAACCAAGGGAGAGACAGTGTAAGAAGATAGCTATAGAATAACACAACAAAACTTGTCAAATATATATAAGAGACAAATGAGAAAGAAAACTGGACGAACAAATGGTCACATTTAGATACAACGTGGTGCAAGCTACCCCTTAGATACAGGGGCCTTGCCCTCGAATTTGGATTTCTGCGTTTGTTTTGTTGATGCCTCCTCAGACTGGGCAGCAGGCTGTTTACCTTTAGGATCAACAGTAGGCGCAGAAACCGACTACGAATCAGAAGGGAAAAGTTCCAAGGGGTCCAATCCTAGAGCCGCAGCAGCCTTCCTTCTTTCATCCCTAGAGAGCAGGGTGCCATGGCGTGGCGGTCAGATTGAGCGGATGACCTGGTGTTATTAGCGTCTTTGAATGAGGCAGTAGGACGTTTTCCTTTTTTTATAGAGGCAGCAGAAGAAGTAGATCTCTTGGCGGTGGCGGTTCTTTTGGAGGCAGTCCTTTTTGGTTTGGGAGGGATAGGTTGGTCAGGTGGAGGTACCTGGGCAGGAGGAGGGGGAGAAGGTTGCGAGGCAGGGGATACTGGGGGAGGGGTAGTGGCAGGAGGGGGAACATCCACAGGTGGGGTCTCCAAAATATCATTCTTGGCAGCATAGAGGAGGTTAGCATCTGAGAGCTCTTTGGTGGCCTTGATGATCTCCTGAGCATTGGCTAACTTTTCCTTGAGGAGCTTAGAATTCTTCTTCTCATATTTGGCAATGAGACTTTTAGCCGATGCTAATTGTTTTGCTGACTCATAACGAGTCAAAACCTCACGCCACCCCTCAGAGATATCTCGGAGCTTGATTCGGTGCTCCAATTCGATGTTGGCAATCCGCTCTTCGTAAGGGGCTTCCAGGGAAGCCCGAAGTGCAGCCATACCTCTCAAGACATCCCTGTGGATGTAAGGGTTGTCCCTCATTGCATATAGGAGGGTGAGGTAGGGGGTATGTACATGGATTGGCGAAGGACAAGGGTGGAGTGGATGAAGAGGAGGGGGTGGAAAGAACCAGATCCTCCCATGGATCAGTTTGGGTGGAGGCATCCTGGAAAACAGGTGGGGAGGAAAAGGGGAAATGGGTGGTGGGTATCTCAACAAGCAGTAAGCAGTGTGGGTGGGGATGAAGGCGAGCAGTCTTTGGGGAAGGTGGGGGTAAAGATGGAGCGGCTAACTCTACAAAAAGGATATCAGTAAGGATGGGGAAGACCATGGGTGAGAAGGGAGGAAAGAAATGGAAAAGTGAGGGATCAGGGGAGAGAGAAGTGGACAGGGGTAGGGAAACTGAAGTGGGGGGAGTAAGTGTGGATTGAATTGATTGGAGGCATGACTTCATGAGGGCTTGGGTGCCAGTATTAGTGGCTAATTGGGCCTGAATGGACTGTAGGAGGGAGAGGATAGGGTGAAAGTATCGAGCAGGGCGGAAGTAGAGGGGATGGGTGTTTGAATGGGATGGAAAGGAGAGGATGGGGCATGGGTAAAATGAGGAGTGGGGTGAGGGGAGTCAGGCAGTGGGGTGTATTCATGAGCAGCATCCTCCACGATTGAAGAAATGAGGGCAGAGAAATCAATGGAAGTGAACTGGTCCAAACCCTGTGTATGTATAGGAAGTGGTGGAGGAGGGGAATCAGGAAGGGGTTGGAGGGAAGGTGGGGAAGGCATGGTGGGGATAGGCTCAGAGAAGGTGGGAAGTTCCAAGACTCCAGGTTGGAATTCCTGGGTGGTGGGTGCGTGGGGGACAGAGACAGATGTGAAAAGCAAGGTGGGTGGAGGTGTAGGTAATGGTGTAGGTAAGGTGGATGAAAAAATGAGTGCAGTAAGGGGAATGGTGGATGGGGGAATGTCAGCAGCATGATCTGCTGCTGAGGTAGTGGGCACCTCCTCCTCTGCCTCAACCGGCTTGGTCTTTTGAATAAGGGTTAAACTTGTAGACCATGCCCTCTTTCCAAAACCCTTGGGAGCCATTTTCTCCACTAGCTCAGCCTCCTTAATCCTAAACTTTCCAGCTTTGAGCAGACAGGTGATGAGTCTGCTGAAGGGTAGACCTCCCTTAGCAAAAGCCTGTCTTTTAAGTACCTTATCATTTATGTCCACCATAGTTTCAATGATCAGCTTAGGTGCATTCACAAACTGCCCCTTGGAACAATAGAATAAAGCATCCACTAATGGGGACCTTCTCTCCTGTAAATGTCCTGTAACATAGACATTTTCCCTTAAGATGGTATCCATGAATCTGAGGCTAGGATGGAGGTCTCTTCTCATCAGGGATTCTCTAGAACCCACAATCCCATTGGTTAACTGCTTGGCCAAATCCTTAAATGTAGCTCCAGCAGGTGCTCCCTCAGCGCAGTTTCCTGTCTCTGTAATCGATGGTTAGTTGCCAATCATCAATCGAAATCTCTAATACATCATATGTCCCCTGTGCCACCTTCTTCAGATTTTGGTACCAATGTTGGCAAAATAAGCCAGATCAAATTCAGTTTTAGGGACAAGGCTCAACTTGTCTACAAATGCATTAGGGGTGGTTAGTATAACCGAAGGCTCTACAGTAATGGGTCTGTCAGGGGTAGCTTTCTCAAAGGGTGTTTCTAGCACAGGTTCCTGAATTTCAACAGCTTTGACTTTCTTAGCTTTAAGACCCTTTTTGGGTGTCTCCTAGGCGATGCTGGTTAGCGTTTCCTCAGGCTCATCCATTTTAATCTCAGAGAGCAATTTCTCACCAACTTGGATAGGGAAAGCTTAGAAGAACAACAAATTGATGGTAGGAAGGCAACTCACCTCCAAGTACTTAGGGTTTCACAAAACTAGCAATGCACCGCTCCAATTTCTCCAAAATCAGGGGTAAAATGCTCCTCTACGCAAGCTAAATGTATTGACAAGATGGCACACTAAACAACAGAAGATTCCGTGAGGGTTTAGTAGAGAAGGAGGGAGGTGAAAAATGAGGAAGAGAGCTAGGGTTTTTCAGAGGGTAAGGAATGAAGCACAAATGACCTATCGACAGGTATATAAAGGGGAAAATGCGATTCCGATCGGATGAATGGAATGGTTTCGATAGGTTGATACGTTCCATCGAAAGCTTGAACATCGAAGCTTTTAAAAGTGATGATTTTAAAGGATTTCGATAAGTGAGACCATCCTATCGATAGGTTTAAACGGCAGAGACAGCATCTTTTCGATATGTGCCCGATATGTACCCAACACCTATCGAAATCTTTGTTTGCCCTTATTTAACCTGTCGAGAAGTTGGTTTTACCTGTTGAAACATCCAGTGCCTATCGAAACCATTAGATATCCTATTGAAATCACCATGTAACCTAACAAAAGGTAGATTTGGCCTATCGAAGGCTCCAAAACCTAGAGAAAGATGAGGGTCATGTATCGATGAACTCCGACCACCTCCCTTCTAGTATCACTACTATTAAGCTCAACTCCACCAACTACTTGCAAGGGAAACGAGCAATTACTTTGTATATTCAAGGTCGAAAGAAGATGGGGATTCTGATTGGTACTCCCCCACGACCTAAGACTAGATCCTTGGATGTTGTAGAGTGGGATGCCGACAATTCTATCATTCTTGGCCGGTTGTTCAACTCTAGGGATCCCTCGATTTCTAGAACTTTGAGGTTCTACGAGTCCACAGGAAAGCTATGGAGTAAGTTAGCTGCCACATTTGCCCCTACAGAGCATGATACTCGGATTTACCAGCTTACACACGCTATTGTGCAGAGCATGATACTCGAATTTACCAGCATACACGTGCTATTGTTGAGAGTAGGCAAGGGGATATGACTATGAGGGAGTATTTTAGCTCTTTAGAGAGCATGTGGGAGGAGCTCAATGATTACGAGCGCTTATCTGAGGGAAGAGGCTGATGCGAAGATTTCCCGAAGTCAGGAACAACACCAGATTTACATGTTCCTTGGGGGCCTACGTTCGGAATATGAGCATATTCAGATTCTGACGACCCACCCTCTTCCTTCTCTCAGCACGGTTTACAAGATTCTTTATTTTGAGCAGCATCGTTCTGTTATGACTCCTACGATTGTTTATCGGGAACATGTCGCCTTTGCTTCTGATTGTCACCCTCCGGGTGGTCGTAGTGGACGGATTGATCGTGGTCGTCGTGGAAGTTCTACTGTTACTTTCCTTCAATTTGGGATTGTTGGGCATGATCGTGATCACTGCAATAAGCTTCATGGCTATCTTTATGGTACTCTCGCTCGTTCAACTGCGCCGCCTCGATCGTCGGCTCATACTGCTACTGCTACCCACAAGTCCTCTCCTGAAACTTCCGATGCATCCATTGATGCCATTAGCTCCTTGAGGGCAAAGATTGAGATGGTGCGTGTTGAGCAGTCTTTGTCTTCCACTACTGCTACTTGTTCTTCCTCTGCTACTGACCTTTCAAGTACTTTAGCTATTGTGCCTCCACCTCACCACCATCTCCTCGTTGGGTCATTGACTCAGGGGGTACCGACCACATGACGGGTGAGCCACGGGGCTACTCTTTTTGTTCCCCTACTACATCTGCTCATGTTCGCTTAGCAGATGAATCCTCGACTCCTGTAGTGGGGATAGGGACCATTCTGGTCTCCTCTCCTCTTTCTCATGTTTGGCACGTTCCTTTCCTCTCCTCTAATCTCCTTTATGTTAGTAGCATTGCAAAAATTGGTACTGTCAAGTTATCTTTTACCTAATAACTCAGTTTTTCAGGAGCTCACTTAGAGGAGGATTGTTGGTATTGGCGTTGAGAGGACTACACTATCCCGATCTATATTTGGATCGTCATACTGTTCTTGTTGCCGATGGAGCTGATTCTAGCCATTTGTCTAGTTTCTTTACTTCTATTGTTGCTATCGTGATACATTGTTATTGTGGCATGCCAAGCTTGGGCATGTTGGTTGTCGGACTCTATTTACCTTGATTCTTGTTTTTAAATAGTTATGCGGCACTGAAATTTCAATGTGACGTGTGCGAGTTGTCTAAACATGTTAGGACTTCTTACCTCTCTCGCAGCCATAGATGTAGTTCTCCTTTTGAGCTCACGCATTCCGATGTTTGGGGTCCTCCTATTACCTCTCTAGATGGCTTTAGGTACAATGTTACTTTTATTGATGACCACATGCATGCAATGTGGGTTTATCTTCTGAAATCAAAGGATGAGGTCTTCATGTTTAAGGAGTTCCATTCCATGGTTCGTACCCAGTATGGTGGCCGTCTCAAGGCTCTTCGTTCTGATAATGGTGTTATGATCATTGGAGTGATTCGGTCTCTGTTACGAGATAGGCACATGCCTAAGTCGTATTGGTCGATGGTTTTGCTTATTGCATGCTTCCTGATTAATAAGACTCCTTGGATCTTAGATGATAATACCCCTTGTCAGACCCTGCATCCTCAAGAACCTATGTTCCAGATTGAGCCACGGGTTTTTGTGTGTACTTGCTTCGTTCAGAATCTTCGCCTTAGTTGTCAAAGCAGGACGATAAGGCCACTAGGTGTGTCTTCACTGGATACTCAACCATTTCCAAGGGATATCGGTGTTATGATCCTACATCTCGCCGATTTTTTACTTCCATGGTTGTTTCCTTTTTCAAGATGTTCCCTATTTTTCTTCTGATAGTATTGGATATGTTCCCGTGGAAGTTCCCTTGCCTACTCTTGTTACTATTGATCCTCTTCCTTCTCAGCAGCAGAAGGATTACATCACTTATAGTCGCCAGAGATCGCATGGCCATCCCCCTCTCACGCAGCAACCTAAGTTCACGCAGATAACTTCGATGAGAATCTCCCATCATTCGTGGTTTCCTATGACTAGGTATGCTAGTCCTATTGTTGCTATTCCTTCAGATCTTGATATTCCTATTGCTCATCGCAACGGGGTTCGTAAGTGTGTCGCTGCTTACCCCCTTGCCAAATATGTTGGCTATCAGGCTTTATCTCCTTACAGGGCATTTCTCTTTCCGGTGGACATCGCCCCCATTCCTCGTACGGTGCGTGCCTGCGCTTGACCACCCGGTCTGGAAAGCAATTATGGTTGATTGGATGGATGCTCTCCAGTGTACTCACTAACCCGAGCAGATGGGTCTTTGCGGTAAAGCATAATTATGCTAGCAATGTTGTGAGATATAAGGCTCGTCTGGTTGCTCGTGGATTTACTCAAACTTATGGTTTTGACAATGAGGCCACTGAAGCCCTTGTGACTAAGTTGACCTCTGGGCGTGTTCTCCTTTCTATTGTCGCCAATCAAGATTGGCCCCTTTATCAGCTAGAACTGAAGAATGCCTTCATGCATGGGCATCTCACAAAGGAGGTTTATAAGGATCCTCCAGCTGGCTTTCTGCTTTATGGGGAGACAGGGAAGGTTTGTCACGGTCTCCTCGATCATAGTTTCACTGCTTCAGTGGAGTGATCATTAGTATGGTATTTCAGAGATGCCACTCCAATCACACGATCTTCATTCACCTGGGCCCGGCTAGCCGCACCATTCTTCTGGTATATGTCGATGGCATTTTCCTTACTAGAGATGACTCTTCCTTTATATCTTAAGTGAAGGATGAGCTTGATCGTATCTTTGAGGTGAAGGACTTAAGCAGTTTAAAGTGCTTCTTGGGTCCAAAGGTCGCTCATTCGAAGAAAGAGATCTCTCTCTGAGAGATTTTATGCCCTTGAACTTGTTCATGATACAAGTATGCTAGGGTGTAAACCCTCTTCATCTCCTATGGACCCCAAGCACTCCCTCCATGAGAGTGAGGGTGATCTGCAATCCGATCCTCGAGAGTACCAATGTCCGGTGGGTCGTATGATCTTACACTTACACGGTCGAATATCACCTTCGCCATCAACATGCTCAGTCAGTTTATGCACGCTACTAGCGCCTCGCATCTTGCCGCAATTCACCGCATCCTTCGGTACATTAAGTCCAGCCACAGTCGTGGACTTGTGTATCACTCTCACAGTCATCTCTGGGTATACTGATGCAGATTGGGCAGGATATGCCACTGATCGTCGCTCTACGTCTGGATATTGTGCCGTTCTTTGGGGGCAATCTGGTGGAAGAGCAAAAAGCAACTTGTTGTTTGCCGCTCTAGTGCTGAGGCTGCGTATCGTGCAATTGCTCATTGTGCATGCGAGCTTCTATGACTTTGTTCTCTTATCTTCCTGTTGGGGTTTCCTATCAATGGTTATATGCCCTATCATAGTGATAACAAAGCTGCTGAGAAGATTCCTTCTTCTCCTTCTACCTTCACGCACACCTGTCTAAACCCTAAAGTCTCATCAACATCAATCTCATAGAGAAGATCACATCCGTCCGAGTACTAAAGAACTCGCAACAAACAATCGATGCAGCGCATAAAATAGTCGATGTCGCGATAGGGAGGATCAGTGGTTTGCTCACTTGTCCCTTTCGAAGGAAAAAATTCATTCTTTCGTGGGCACTACGACAAAACCGATTCATCGACAACTGCGCCTAATAATAGCAGTTCTCACATCGGAAATGCCATGGATAGAAACGAAACCATCTTACCAAAATTTCCTTGAGCCCAAGTTCGAGCTCATCTAGAGATAGCCCTCCACAAGAGACGAATAGGTTGGATCCAATTTATCAAGGAATTGTATGCATGAAGCTGCAAATTGGAGATAGATAGAAATTTTGCTGAATTTAGTCAAATTCAAGATTAACCTGTTGTGTATGGGAAGGCTACAAGATAAGGAGGTTCTTTTGAAAAATTGGCAGCGATTCATAGGAGTGAAACATGGGAATGGGTTGTCACATAAGAACAAAGAGGGATAGCTCGCCCAGCCCTCCCTCTCCCCAGCTTTCAAATGCTATGGTATACTGCGATGATCGGAAATGATAGCATTCGGATGGGTGATGCATTAAACCAGAGGGAGCAGGTGGAAAAAGCGGCATGCAGTAACCATTTCGAATAGGAAGGGATGGTTCTCTCACTGAGTCGAAATAGTTATCTATCGGTTTTTTTGCCTAGCTCCTATCTACTCCTACCCAAATGAATGAAGATTTTCATTCCAATGTTCGATCTAGACATGCAACTCCTCGATTGCCTTGTGCCTTAGGCACGACATACATCTAACTAAAGATGGATTGACACACAGCTCTACCTCTATATGGGCCAGTGACATGGTCGTGAATCAATCTTTGTTTGGACAACCTGTTGATAAGCTTTAATTCGCTTGTGTTTACCTTACACACCTGCGTGAAATGGATATCTCCATCCACCTAAACTATCATACTTTTTGCTGTTGATTCGAATTCGATCCGTTAGTCGACAAAGGTACCCCCTCCGCTCCCAAATCAAGGCTGGTCACTTTTATGTTTTTCTCGATTCGTATCACGTATGTGATTGAGAAGGGAAACATTCCATCATTGCGAGGAAGGAGAGAGAGTGGATGTATCAAACCAAAAGATTTTGTTCCCCCTTTAATTGAGGTTCAAGGCCCCTGGCCTATTTCTCTATTTGTTGGCTGAAATAAAAGAAAATTGAGGACTATGGCTTCTAGGTATGCACCCCCGGATCGCTGTTGTTCCCTCGACAGGATCACGCCAGTAATTCAAAGCATTTTTAGGTTCCAATACGCCTCACATTCTTCACGTCTCTCTCTACTCGCCCGGCATGTAGTAGGTATTTGGTTCACTGCTTCACGTATCAGCACTATGCTTTTTTACCACAACACATTTCAATCTATAGTTGACGGTCGGAGTCGCATAATCGACACTTGAGCCGATATCATGATTCGTGCCTCGGAATGGGAGTGTTATGCACGAACATCATGCTCACCACCTTCCTTCGGACATAGCAGTGAAGATAATTCAATAGAGGGACGATTATGAAATTCGAAGAATTGTTGTTTCTATCCCCGAAGTGTAAAAAGAGAGTACTGAATGAATGAAAGAACCCATGAATTTCCTCTAGTTTTCCTCTCTCAAAATTTCTTGCTTTCAAGCAGTAAATACATTTTTATTTGGGTTATTAGGTTCCATCAGAGCCGGATCAAGCCAATATCCAAAGGATTCATTAGTTTCAAAGAATAATTAGTCGGGACTTGGTTATTTTCTTGCAACACCAACTTTGATCTCCTATGGCAAGCGGAGCCAACTAAACATTTTAGTAATTTGTGTTTCTACTGATTAGAAAATGATCGTACACCGAGACTTCCAATTGGTTTGGGATAGACCTTTATTTCCTTCCCCAATCCCTATCTGGAGTGGTTGGCACGAACTAACTATATAAAACTAAAAAAAGAAATGGATTCATAAAAAAGAACGAGTAAATAAGATTTTTTGTTTCTACCTCTGGAAATTCAGTGTGAGAGACTAAATGTCAATCAGGGATTAATTAGTATTTAACCGAAACTATCTCATCCGTTCTTCTCATCTCATCGAGGTAGTTTCGACTGAAATTATCGCACATCATATAACAAAAGCATTTGTTTGTTTAACTCCAATAGCAACTGGTTGAATTCAAACTGGATTGCAACTAACGACGAATAAATAATGAGGTAAACACACCTTTCTCGTCCTCTTGCCATTTATCACGCGGTCGGCACACTCAATCACCTGGATAATGAGGATGGGTCTTGATTAGTAGGGGCAGACCGTCTTGACGGTAAGAAAACCAGTCCATTCATTCTAGGAATGGAGATGGAGTAAGAATCGTTCTTTCCCTTGTTGCTAGATCGGTTGATTGGTCCTTCCGTCCTGCCCATTTCGGCTCGTGTTTTGCCTTCAAGATTGAAGCCACCCTAGACGCTCAGAATCATTTAGGCTCCAGCCATGAGAGGACATCCTACATCTGGCATGCATTTTACGACACTTTCAGAATTCATCTGGTGGAGAACGACATTTATGGGATTCATCTTTTTCACCCTTCCATCTTATAAAGGTGCCGCTACCCATTCTAAATGTACTGATGTGGGTCTGTCGCTATCCTGGCATTTCTTTCGGTTCCACTGCCCTATATAAAGTTACTGATGTATCCCCTCTAGCATACTCACTTTGTATTTTTTTATAAAGCAAGAGAACGACATTAGTTATACTCTAAAAGGGGACATGTCTAGGAGTACTTTCTGAGGAGAACTTATTGTTAGCTTCGCTTTACCTATTCTTCTTCTGCCTGAAACGAATCCCTTTATTAAGAGGAGCTCAATAGACTCGATCTTGACCTAACTCGCCCTTCCCACTCTTGACCTGACGAAATAGATACCTAGCCCCATTGATTCAGGTGATGCCTAAGGGTCATCTCTTGCTGCTTTGCGTGAATCTTTCTTGAACCAATTTCATATCTCGAAATGAATTTCCGTCTCATCTGGAAGTGCGAGATGAACTAATCGGAGCGAGAACCGCTCCCGAAGAAGGAAGACCTTTGGCATGGATATTAACAGAGAGAGGAGTATTGACCTGGGGATTTGAGCCGAGAGAGACAATTTATTCCACAGAAGAGAAGCTTAACCCTCTATTGAGCCTCTCACACCCTTCTTCACTTTCTTCGACTAATAACAAGCAAGCTACCATCTTCTTCGTGAGCTATCGCCTCAGTGATTCGAGGAGTACAACAACCCAGATAAACTAGTTGTTGAGCTTCCCCACGGATAAACAACGGAATTTATCTTCCCTGAACAACGGAATGGATTTCTCATTCCTACAAAGGACACAGAGCTAATGATATTCCATATCCCCCAAAAGCTCATTCTATTGGTGTTTTCCTTACTATAGATTGGATTTGACGGTATCGAGACGGAACCTAGAAAGAGTGATCAAATCAGTTTCTTCTACTGGCCTTCTACTGCTAAGCTTTCTCCCTCTGTAGTTGTGCTTCAAGCGGGGATTATGCCTGACACTAATAAATAGTCATTATAGCTTTTCGAAGAAGTGGCTTCCGATCTTTATTACCCCGCCTTTCCAACCAATCCGCTAGAACAATTCCATAAGTTAGCTATTTACTAGATAGAGTTCTTCCCCTCGGGCTTCGTCGCTTTCCGAGCTCACTAGATTGATTCCAAAGAAAGCGCATTCGTGCGATTGATCGCAAGCCTTCAAACTCGCATTCACATGTTGGTTGTTCCCCATTAAACATCTCGGGTTCCGGTGAAAGTGAAGGTTCGGACCTTCCCAACTTGACTACTGGATCTATCTCTTCTCTCAATCCGAACTTACCAACATACTTCGAACCTTGGATGTCATTCTTTTTCACATTTCATTGACCTAGGTTGACTTGAGAGGAGGGAACGTAAGACGAGACTTTCTTCGAAACGCATTCGTTCGATTGATCGCAAGCCTTCAAACTCACATTCGCATGTTTGTTGTTCCCATTAAACATTTCAGGTTTCGGTGAAATTGAAGGTTTCGACCTTTCCGACTTGACTTCAGGATCTACCACTTCTCTCATTCCGGACTTACCTACTATACTTCGTACCATGGATCTCAATTCTTTTTCACATTTCAATGACCTAGCTGGACTTGTGAGAGGAGGGAACGAAAGATGAGACTTTCTTCGAAACCGGCTGCCACTCTCGTACTAGAATATGTAATTAATGGTTCATTAACCCTACTTCCCCTGAGCAACCCCTATTAAAAGTCGAGGTAGTGTAGCTCATTGGGGCTTGCTTTGCCGACATCATCTATTTATGTTCTTTCTTCTCTTATAATTCTTCTAAGCTTCTCTGCTCTCCTTGACTTTCTTCTTTCCCCTGGACTGCCTTACCTATCTTTGAAGAATGCTTCTAACCTTCCTTACCTCCCCTCCCTCGCACCAGGGAAGACTAACAACATTTTCACATTAACTCCTATCTTTCATGGCTCATTGCCCGTTTGAAGGAAGAGAGTCGATAAGTTCACCTATTTCTCACGCTATCGTAGTCGTACCCCTAACTCGTGATAAAAGAAACTCTTGTGGACCCTACTCTGTTGCAGAATCTTGACTTAGCATAGGAACATTCATTTGAACTCGAGTAGAGTACCTGAACCGGAAGATCTCACTCCGCCTTTGACGGAGCCAAATCTGCCCTGTTCACATGGATGTGACCTCGGGTACCAATACTCAACTTCAAGTACACTAAGAAAGGTTAGTATCGCTTTTGTGCTACTGAGCTTGCTCTGCTAACAAGCTACCAATTTAACGTGATAAAAGAAGTTGCTTATAGCATACTACTATAATCGCCAATGTTTCTATCTTGTGAGCTACCTGTTGGAGATTATATTTTCCCTACATGGGTGTGTTGTAAGTAGCTTTGGGTGTGTGCCTAGTTAGGTGAATTTTAAGTTGTACAATTCACCTAACCATGGGACTATGTAATCCATGAAAACGCTGAGATGATATAAATAATAACTTACATTGGGATTTGGGTCACATTGACTCAACCCTATTTTCTCCCAATCTTCTCTCTTCTTCCTCCTCACCAAACCTACCCCTAATCTACCATCCTTAATTTTGAACTTGGTATCAGAGCAAGACGATTGAGGTTTGACATTGCCGCCGCATTGTTGATGCTAAAAGCAACTTACAATTGCTGACATTAGCGCCGGTGTCATGCTGACATCAGCATTCCAACTTTGACCTACTCGAAAGTGATCGGAACTCACACGATTTTGGTCGATTTTTTATCCTCAGCAAAATTGTCTTCTACCACTGAGCCATCTGATCACCGGAAGATAGACTTCCAACTTCATCTTCTCAGACAAGATATGAAACTCAGATCTGTTACAACTATCTTTCAAGGCTGGTTAATAAGTGGTTCTCACTTAGGTTTCTCAAGCACGCCATTGAAACAGGTAAGAAGTATTTTTTGATGGATTAAAAACCAATTTTGTTGTTGTTTTTGAAATTTTTTTGTGAATCGGTGGTGATGATATTCTGCCAGAAAACAGTGAAACTCGACAGCATTTTTCTGTGAATCAGTTTTGTTGTTGTTTGATGATTGCCCTTGCTAGAATCTGGAATCTGGAGTTTGTTGTAGGAAACCCAGAAAATCTGCCGGAAAATATTGTAGGTGCAAGAAACCTAGAAACCTTGAATGGAGCCAATTATCTTTCATGGTCACGGTCTGCTACTATATACTTAGGGATGAAGATAAAGTTGGGTTACATTTACGGGACTATCCACAAACTCAAAAAAGATGACCCTACGTATATTGACTGGGAAAGTGACAATCTAACTGTTATAACATGATTGTTACACTCCGTGCAACCAGACATTAGTGATTCCTTTATATATGCCAGTGATGCTAAACAATTATGGGAGGCTGTGAGGGATGCGTTCTCGCAAAAACAAAATCTCGCGAAAATGTTTCAGGTGAGTGACAAAATTAACACTATGAAGTAAGGTGATAAGACCATTGGAGAGTATTACACTCAAATGAGAAGTTTGTGGGATGAACTAGCCCAATATCAAAAAGAAGAACTGTGCAGCTTGTGTGCCAGCAATGTTTGAAAAAATACTGAAAGGCAGAGAATGCTCGACTTCCTAAAAGGGGTTAGACCTGAATATGAGAATGTTAAATCCAACATTCTAGGCAGAGAGGAGTGTCCTCCACTTGGTACAGCGTATGCCCTCCTTCAGCATGAGGAGAGCAAGCAACAGTTTATGCAGATTCCTGGTGGTGATGTATCTGAGAGATCTGCCCTACCATCCTTCACTTCTTTTGGTCGTGGTGGAAGCAAATTTGGTGGTAGAGGTTGTGGTCGTGGGGGCCTCTCCCGTGAAGACAGAGAAAAATTGTTGTGTTCTCATTGTGGCAAGAAGGTTCATACTAGAGAAAGATGTTGGAAATTACATGGGAAACTGAAATTTCTTCCAGGTCGCGCATTTCAGTCTTCGACTGAGGACACTTCTAATCCAGTTCTTGGTCAGAGCATACCTCCTTCAGCTCCACCTTCAGCCTCACCTTCAGCTGATTTTCAGAGCTTACAGAGAGAGATTCAGGGTCTCCAGGGCCGCCTTCAGCGCATGACGGTAACACAAGGACAGGCATCTTCCTCCAACATAATTGAATCAGGTACCTATGGGTCTGCCCATGTGACCTCTACCCCTCACCCCCCATGGATCATCGATTCTGAGGCTACGGATCACATGTCTGGTATGAAAAATTTATTTTCATCCGTGTCTAGTCTTTCTGATTCTATTCATATTCGCATTGTTGATGAATCCCTTGTTCCCGTAAAGGGTGAAGGGAATGTTCCCTTAGGCACCTTGTCCCTTGACTCTACTCTTTTAGTTCCCAACATGCCTCTGAATCTATTATCTGTCAGTAAAATTACCAATTCCTTATATTGTAGTGTGACATTCTTTCCATCCCATTGTGTTTTCCAGGACCTGAAATTGAGCAAGATCCTTGGTCAGGGTACTAAAGAGAAGGGACTCTCCCTCTTTCAAGATTTACGTGGTGCATCTCTTCCCGCAGCTATAGTGATTTCAGTTGATCAAGCTAGATTGTAGCACTCCTACTGTGGCCACCCCCATATTAGTCGTTTGAAATTTTTATTTCCGAAAAAATTTCATGGATTTGATAGTAGTTTGTTTAATTGTGAGACTTGTCAGTTCTCTAAACATGTTCGCAATTCTTATCCCTTGAGTGGTAGTAAATGTGATATTCCTTTTGAAGTTATTCATTCAGATGTGTGGGGGCCTTCCCCTATTACAGCTTTGCATGGTTATCGTTATTTTGTTAGCTTTATTGATGTGATATTCCTAGACTCACTATGCTCTTTCTTATGCACACCAAAGATGAAGTTGCCTATATTTTTCCTTTGTTTCACAGACTAGTGAGCACCCAATTTCATGGGCATGTTAAGGCCATTAGATCAGATAATGGTGGGGAATACTCCTCTCACATTCTTCAGTCTTACCTTAACTCTCATGGAATTGTGTGGCAAACTACTTGTTCTTATACCCCCCCCCTCCCCCAACAGAATGGGGTTGCTAAGAGGAAAAATCGACATCTTCTCGAGGTTGCGCGATCTCTATTGTTTGATATGAAGGTTCCTAAATATCTCTGGGGTGAACATGTTCTCATTGCTGCCTACCTCATCAATCGGCTACCCACACCCATTCTAGACGATCATTCTCCCTTCCAATTGGTGTTTCCTCATCGACCTCTATTCATAGTCCCACCACGTATCTTTGGGTCCTTATGTTTTACTCATATCCCCAAGATTCAGAGAAGTAAACTTGATCCTAAAGTTACCAAGTGTATTTTCATTGGGTATTCCTCTTCTCAAAAAGAATACAAGTGTTTTGATCCTCTCACTCGTCGTGTGATAGTCACCATGGATGTCACATTCTTTGAGAGCACTCCTTTCTCCCATCTTTCGAGTCCTCTTCAGGGGGCGAAACAATGTAACAATCAAGAGCACTCTGAGATGTTTAGAGTTTTACCTATGGGAGATAGTGAAAATTGTGAATACGTGGATGACGAAATTGTTGAACCACAAAAAAGTGGACAACCCATCTTTGATAAATATGGAAAGGGAAAGATGTATGTGTGAAGGAACAACAAAAGTATCGTTGAAGCCACTACGCATGAGAATGTGGATGAGTCTCCTTTTCAGAATACCGATCAGGATCCCTTACCCGAAGAGGGTCCTCTTCGTTCTAATCTTCATCTACCCATAGATCGTGCACTCGTCATCCCATCAGTAAGTATGTGTCATATCACAATCTTTCATCATCCCATTATAGTTTTATTTGTTCTCTTGATTCTATCACCCTTCCCTCTACGGTGTATGACGCCTTGTTGCAGCCAAAATGAAAGGATGCTATGATTCAGGAGATGAAGGATCTGGAACAAAATCGGACATGGGAAATTGTTGAACTCCCAGAAGGAAAGAGAGTTGTTGGTTGCAAATGGGTGTAGACAGTTAAGTATAAACCTGATGGTACTGTCGAAAGATACAAAGCAAAGCCTGTAGCAAAGGGGTACACTCAAACACAAGGAGTGGATTTTCAGGATACCTTTGCACCTGTAGCAAAGTCCAACACAATCAGAGTATTGTTATCTCTGGCTGCCCATAAAAACTGGTCACTATCTCAGCTCGACGTGAAGAATGCATTTCTTCATGGTGATCTCAAGGAAGAAGTCTATATGGATCTTCCTCCAGGTTTGTAAAAGAATGAGAGAAGGGAAAAGTGTGTAGATTGAAGAAATCTATCTATGGATTAAAGCTATCCCCAAGGGCCTGGTTTCAAAATTTTAGTGATGCTATTATGAGAATTGGGAACCGAAGAAGTCACTATGATCACACGCTTTTTGTAAAAAGGAGGATCAAAATGACGGTCATATTAGTCTATGTTGATGACATCATCATTACTGGTGATGATGATCATGAGATTCTAAAGATGAATGAGTATTTGAGCAGAGTGTTTGAAATTAAAAACTTGGGGAGTTTGAAATATTTCCTTGGCATTGAAGTGGCGAGATCTAAGAAGGGCATCTCATTATCCCAGCGAAAGTATGCCATAGATCTCCTTCATGATACAAGGTTTTTGGGGTGTAGGCCTGCTGTGACCCCTATTGAACAAAATCACCGATTAAATGGTGAAGAAGGTGACCTGCTCAAAGATCCATGTACCTATCAGAGATTAGTTGGCAAAGTGATTTATCTAACCATGACTATCAAGACATTGCTTATGCAGTAAGCGTGGTGAATCGATATATGCACTCACCAAGGCCCGTACATTTGGAGGTTATTCACAAGATCCTGAGGTAACTGAAAGGAAATCCAGGCAAAGGGCTTCTCTATAAAAATCGTGGTCATTTGGATGTAGAGATATTTACTGATGCCTATTGGGTTGGGTCTCTGGATGATAGGAGATAAACAACAGGATATTGCACCTTCTTGGGAGGTAATTTGGTCACATGAAAATCTAAGAAGCAACATGT
This sequence comes from Chloranthus sessilifolius, assembly GCA_021018995.1. Lineage (NCBI taxonomy): Eukaryota > Viridiplantae > Streptophyta > Magnoliopsida > Chloranthales > Chloranthaceae > Chloranthus > Chloranthus sessilifolius. Next base: position 160,221,561 of record CM037585.1, read on the forward strand.
AGTATCAAACTCCAGTGCTGAGGGGGAGTACCGTACCATGTCTTAGGGGATGCGAGAGAAGGCATGTGGTTTAAATTCATCTTGTCAAATTTGAGTCACCCTATCATCTCTAATTACTTTGTATGGTGATAATGAGGCCGCTCAGCAAATTGCATAGAATTCTGTCTTTCATAAAAGAACAAAGCACATTGAAGTGGACTGTCACTATATTCACGAGAAGGTCGAGTCTAAAGAAATTAGTATTCCTCAAGTTAGAACTGAGGATCAACTTGCTGACATCTTGACTAAAGGTGTTGGTGGCCAGAGACTTTATGGCACCTCCTTCAAGTTGGGTATGATCCACATCCACACTCCAACTTGAGGGGGAGTGTTGGAGATGATATTTTCCCTATATGGGTGTGTAGTAAGTAGCTATGGGTGTGTGTGTAGTTAGGTGAATTTTAAGTTGTACAATTCACCTAACTATGGGACTATGTAATCCATGAGCATGCTGAGATTATATAAATAATAACTTACATTGGGATTTGGGTCACATTGACTCAACCCTATTTTCTCCCAATCTTCTTCTCTCTTCTTCCTCCTCACCAAACCTAACCCTAATCTACCTTCCTTAATTTTTGACTCTACCTAGACCTCGTTCTAAAAGAAGTTTCTCTTTTTCTTCCTCTTCCTTCACTACGTTCGCCGAAATACTTCTCAATTAAATAAAATATAAATCTCTCCACTACGCTACGGAACCTGCCTTGTAAGATCTTTACCTCAAACAAGTGAGAAAATTTATCCAGACTGAACGACGAAACTCAACAAGAAGCATCGTGGACCCGCTCTCATCCATCTTCGCTTCGCACCTTGCTTAGCTTCGCTACCCCACGACTGCTTGGAAGGTAGGATTCTGCCTAAGACAATGGTTTGTGCCCGCTTTTCAATGGAATCAACAATTTCATGGTTGCCTCGAAAAGATAAGATTCACTTTCCTTCATGTAGTGAGGATTCCTTACTATTGAATGAAATTACAATACCAATCTAACATCTGCATCGTCAATGCAAATCAAGGGGCATAGTTTTTCTTTTGAAGGTTTCTTCTCTTTCTCCTATCTTCTCGTCTTATCATCCGTTCGGTCTATCACTTTACTCTTTTTCAAGTAAGATAAGCATAGAAAGATAGGTTTCTTCTGTGGTGTTCTTGACAATCTTATTTATTCCTAGGACTCCTAATCTCCATCCACGCAAGGGTGGTTTTTATCCGCTCCAGAAGAGGTTTCCCTTATTGTACTTGTACTGGTAATAAGTCCTCTAAGCTAGCGTCTAGTATGTTCTTACTTGAGTGCTTTCGCTCCTGTAGTCGTTGATCGTGAAGTTCTCTCTTTCACTAGTATCTCCTTTCTAGCGTCTCTTCTTCTGTGTCCATCTTAATTTAATATAGAGTTTGGTATCTCCTTTATGTTTATTGCAAGCAGGGACAAATAAGACTAGATTTTGTCTTTTTTGCGCAAGGCATTTTGTTAGAGTGCATCTCTGTTTTTGAAAGAATCCCTACTTCCTCCCCCTACCCTAGGATAGAGCAAGAGTTGCTACCTATTCTTTGCAAAATGCTTTTCTGTTGTCTGCATTTTAGTTCTTTCCCGAGGGTGAAAGATGGATACACAAGTAAAAGGGATAGAAGCAAGGAGAAGGAAGAAGGATTCGTTTCCTTTAGTATGTGTCTTTCTTCAAGTTCAATAAGGAGTCTAAGCTTCTTCGATTCCCTAGTTCCTAGCACAAGTTCTTACGGGTTATAATGGATAAGGCTAGATTCGAATAGGTTCTATCGAGCAATTTCAAGACAGGTATCAAGTCAAATGTTTTCTCGATGTAATCTCCTTTCTAGATGTGCCTTTCCTTCATTCACAAGAAGGGGGTTTTCTAAGGTTAGTGAAACCTTTCTTCTATGGGTACTCCTGTCTTTAATAATGTAAGACCGCTCTCTTTTTTAGGATCCAAGTCATTCATAAGCCAGGTTTTCCCAGCGAAAGAACGCCTCTCTTCCTATAGAATGCATAAAAATAAAGGAAGATTGGTTTCCGGTGTTCTCTTTATACTGTTAGTAGGATAAGTCCTCTACGCTTCAAGGCCATTCTAATCTTTGTTATAGTTCCAACAAGCCATGCCTCTACTTTGACTCTCCTATAGTGTATAGTATATTCTTTCCACCTTCCTCCTTTTATGGGCAAGGGCACCCGATCTCTCTTTTATGGGAAATTTCCTTTGTATCTGACCTATCCAAGTTCGCCCTCCCAAGCAGACAACCTGGTGGATCATCTGATCTTGAAATAGTACTGGTTATCCCGATCTTTCATTTGTTCAATTAGGTATCAAAATCGATTATGAAGTTTTCAAATCGAACTCTCCATCGTGAACTGCATCGGCAAGGGCACCCGATCTCTCTTTTATGGGGAGTTTCCTTCGTATCTGACCTATCCGAGTCCGCCTTCCCAACCAAACAACTTGGGGGATCGTCTGATCTTGATATAGTACGAGCTATCCCGATCTTTTATTTGTTCATTTAGGTATCAAAATCAATTATGAGGATTTGAAATCGAGCTCTCCACCTTACCTTGGGTCTAGCAGATAGGAATTGAGACATCCAATTGGTTTGGGGCAGATCTTTATTTCCTTCCCCAATCCCTATCTAGAGCAACCCCCCCCCCCCCCCCAAATAGCCCCTGGATATTAGTACCAAGTGCAACCGCCCGCTTTTGTTTGAAGCTTGCAGTGTAATTGCATAAGCATCAAAAGTGTGTGAACCTCAACGAGCCCTTATTGTCAAGGACTTCACACTAGTCGTTCCTGGACTGAACCGAAAGGCCGAAAATCAATGAAGGATGGGAACTAGTAACCTAATTCAGACTTCCATGTAGCCAGGCAACATTCTTATCTTTGAATGAAATAAGTCATTAGCGGCGTGAAGTGCCATATTGGTAGCCTCTTGTTCAGTCGTTATTGATTCGTGGGGGGTCGTGGAATAATTGGGTTCGATTCCCATAGCCCCGATGAGGCAAAAAAGACAGAAAAGGTAAACCAGGTCCGATCCGAAATAAATTTGCTGATTACTATGCGCGTTCAAGCGGAAATACTGCATTTCCTTCTCGAATCTATGGGGGATTTGTCATATTTAGAATCATTTTGCGGTGTGCTCTGTTTACTATTCTTTCGTATTCTCTTCTCCGCTATGATCCCCTCTGTAGTACATATAGGAGCTACTGCCGCTTCATTCCTACTCGTGGTTATGATGTTCGATATTCAAATAGCGGAGACTCACGAAGAAGTATTACGCAAGTTACCAGTGAATGGTATTATTCGACTGATCTTGGGTGGGACATGTTCTTCATTTTAGATAATGAAACCATTCCATTAATACCAACCCAAAGAAAGACGACCTCTCTGAGATATACGGTTGGAGCTATAGTACTGACTTTGCATAGGACTACTAAGACGAAAATTTTCTTATTGACAAAGAAAGGTGAAGTACTTCAGCAATCACGAGTTTCATTACTTCTCTTCCATTTCGTTCTTTCAACACTCAAAAGGATAGCGAATGATTGATTCACCATTGAGAGCAGTCGTCCGACATTCCTTCCTCTCCTCTTTGTAACTACTCTAGGCTTATTAAGTTCTCTACTTGTTCTTTTAGTGGGTTTCGATTCTCACCCCCTTTTTAGTCAAATAGAATCTCGAATCCTACGAAAAGGACTCCTTTTTTTCGAAAGGGTCGAGTGGGAAGGTAGTCTACTTTTGGCTATAATCGAGGCTCTCTTTGTTGTGGAATCACCCGTCATATCGAACATGATGGCACCATCTGAAGGTTCTGGCGCATCCAGCTATGTGAATTGGCGTCAAGATCTGCACTTACCTTCAAAGAACGAAGGAGATTCCACCCCGGAACAATAAACCTCATCCGCATGTAGGAATTTGTGGATTGGAAGGTGGCTTAATCAAGAAGTTCCCCCAAACGAGGGGGGGCACAAAGCAACTAATCAACCAACCGGAACCGGGGTCACGGAGCAAGCGGGGCTTTCTCAAATAGCCCCACTGAGCGCCTCTTCCACTGGCTTGGGGCTAGCGGAACACCAGGATTCCGTACTAGTAACAGAAGCGGAAGTAGAAAAGGAACTCTGCGATTACCTTCGGGATCACACAAAAATTGAGCCCAAATTCAACTATACTATACACGTTCTGGAAGCTCTTCAAATAAAAAAATTAGATCTCCCTTGACTTTCCAAAATGAAAGTCATGGACGCCCCTTAAAGAATGCAATGGTATCCAAAGTGGGCGTGAAGCCGCTAAAAGCAAGTACCAAGGAGTGGGAACAAAATAGGGGAGGTTACATTCACTTTCTCGCGTGGAGTACTCCATTGACTCCAAATCCATCCGGCCTTGTTTGCTCTCGGACCCGGTACCCAAGTCTTGTATGCTTTGGGGAGTTCTTTCATGTCCCCTTTTTCACCACTCATCATAGATCGCCAGTAGCCTAAATAGTAGCTCAACAATCACATCAATCCACTACAGATCAATTCGAAAAAGGTTCACTTAGAAAACGAGCAAGAAAACAAAGAAGCATAAGTAATAGTTAGCAATGGCAGGCTAGCGCGAAAGCCACTACGAGGGAAGGCGCAAGAAAAGTGGGATCGGGTAATCGAACTGATATCCAAAAGCCAAGTGAATGAAATGAAAGCATAATTCATTCGGATCCCTCCCACTTGTTCAATCTTTTTTTAGCGATTTCCCCAAGATCTTTATCATTAACGCAACCCCCATTTTGCTCACTAATGGAGTTGTATTTAGTAACTAATGTGGGTTGTGGCTTAGATTACTTAGTGTTGCGCGCCTAGAGGGCTAGTGCGCTTGGGATGCAAAGGAGCTATTATCGCCCAGCGGCACTAGGTTTGAACCGCAGAGAACCTTAGCATGGGGGGACTGGATGAGCGAAAGGTGTCATGGAGTGGGGAATACCCGAGTCTCATGTAAGACAACTAAATGCACCTCGAGGCCAAGGAACTAGGGACCTTGTCTAGCACAGAATAGACAATTGAGAGATAGAGCCCATTACTGGGAATCAATGCTCCGGACCGGAGCTTACGTTCGGCACCATACTTTATTCGGCGCATATTAGCTTAGCACTGCTCAATAGGCCCTAGGCTTGGTTGGATTGGCTTCCTCTCTGGCGAATACTTTCCTTTCCTAACCCCCGCTACACTCCCACTCCACACTATGCCTAATGAGCAAGATGCATTGCGATTTCCTCTTCTGTGGATGCACCGGAGCCTCACTATGACCCGGGATGGGAAGATAAACACTTTTTTTCTCCGGCAAGCTTTCTCTCGTAACAAAAGACAAGGTACAACTGTTGGGAAGGGGACACGATCAACAGAACCTGTGGCTGGATCCTGGCTGGGATAGTGACGCCAATTACTAACCAATTCTAAAAGGGTTCGCTCACACAGGAGTGAGCATCCCCAGTTAGTGATTGGTCCGCTAGTTCATGCAAATCCGAAGAAATTATCACGGAGGAGCCACATGGAAGGAAACTTACACGTGTGGTTCTGATCATGTTTTCCTTCGGTATCTAATAACCTTGCATCTGGTCGTCGCTGGCGCACCTCTCGGAACAATTGACTATTTATTCTTGAATCATCTTCTTAGGAGGGACAATTCTACATATTTCTGCCAAATCCTTCTATTATTAAGTCCAACTGGTACCATTTCGATGTGTTTCGATTCTTCCAAACAAGAGAGGTTTGACGCTTTTGAATCCATTGTATTAATTCCACTTCCTACTCATAGTATGCTCTTTATGATCATGGCTTATGATTCAATTCCCATGTATTTAGCTATTGAGCCTCAAAGTTTATGTTTTAATGCGATCGCAACATCAAAAAGAAAGTCTGAATTTTCACGGAAGCCAGCTCGAAATATTTGATCTTAGATGCATTTCCCTCTTTAATATTATTGTTCAGGTAGAACCAGACAACGATATATATGTATATATATATATAGAGAGAGAGAGAGAGAGAGACACACACACACACACACACATATAAGTGATTCTCAGAAACTAGGGTATTACTTAGGTGTGAAACTTGTAGACCCCATTCGCTGTGCGATATTGATCTGGAACGAAAATAATATATAGACTTGAAGAGACCCTCAATGTAGTTGTCTATCTAGAGCAATCGATCTACATCTTTCCCCATAGCTGTGGATCCCTGGGGCTGTCTCTCGATCTCCTACGCTTGAAATCAGAGGGACTAGTTCCTATGGAGATTCCCTTTGATCTAATTCCACGACAAAGAGTCGGCGTTGCGTAAAGTGAAAATTGGGGGGAGTAGAGAGAAATCCCCTTCTGAGGTAGTCCGAAGGTGTAACCTAGTCATCGAAAAAGGGGACTGATACTTCAACTAGAAGAGCCACCCGTTAGGTCACCAAACCCCGATCATGCGTCAAACGCTCTCCAGGTCTGAAAGGGTATAGTGCCCTTATACCGACTCCTTCCGGAATTGCGTTATCGGAGTCGAGCCAGTAATGGCCGTTAGAGGACATCAGCCACTTTTCACCGGTTAGAGAAGCCCTCTTTAATACATTAAGAAAAGATGTTCACAGTGGCCAGAAAGACTCGGTCATAGGAACTTATACCACCTGCAAGATGGTAAACGAAAACCACCTCGACCAGATCTTCCGAACGAATCAGTTCGCCCCTTGCGTTGAAAGAATTCACATGCCCAAAGGCTTTCCCCAAAACTAAAAAAGAAGAGGGGAGATCTACTACTTACTGCTCACGGAAACATCCGACCTATACAATAATCTAGTCGTCCGCATATCTTTTTTATCTCCTTCTGTTCATCGGATTTTTTGCTTTGCGCAATAGTGTAAGATGGTGTTGGCTTAAAAAGGGGGAGAGAGGAGCAAGAAAATGCTATACTCTAAAGGCTAACACTTCTTACATGCCCTTCCCCCATAGTGGCTTTCACGCTAGCAACAAGTAATGGTTGAGCAGCAAGAAAACGAAGAACTAAAGGACGAGCGCACTAGCACGAAAGACATTATAAGAGAACGGCAGTTAATAGCAACAAGCATAAAGCTGAGCGCGCTAGCACGACAGCTCACCACAAGTAATAGCGTTAGCACAGCCGTTTTCTTGAGGCCTTCACCCATAAAAGAATTTTCTTATTGGCTTTCGCGCTAATGTGCTCAGCTGTTGCTTCTTCCTAACTGATATGGACTGAAACGCAAGGCCAGAAACATGTCAGCATCATACGCCCATCATCCGCTTCGAGCTTATATTAACATTGCCTAGTGATGTGCCTTGTCTATCAGCTATGGTCGTTCGTCATTCGTCTCTCGTCTATACTTTCAGGTTTTTTGAATAGTCTGCCTCTCGTCCATCCTCTGTTACACTGAAGAGTCTCGTCCGCCTTCCCGCAGGAACCATCACAAGGCAACGATCCCAATCCCGGCCATTCAATTAGGAAGCGATACGACTAGAGAAATCTTCTCATCACAGGATCCTAAGTAACTACACCCTTTGCTGGTCTATCTCTATGGTCCATAGAAACTGGTCTCCTCTTTGTCATCCTGGAAAGATTCTCTCCTCAGATTGTTCCCTCCCGACCCGAATGAAGGAGAAAATAGACCGAGAATCGCATATCAATAGGTAGTTTAGGCCAGTCTGATCCAATCCCAAGCTTATCGAACGAGAAGTCTTCTATCCCAGGTAAATTCCACTCATCAACCTTCGCCAGCCGAAGAATGAAGAAGGGACTCAAATCCAACAAGAGAAATGATTGAAGAGAGTAGGGATTATGGCCAATACCTCCCCTCGAGAGGTGGACCAGCCATTCTGAAGTAGATTGAGCTAGCCAAATAGAAAGATGTCCTACCTCAGCTACTGAGGCTCCCAACCCCTCCCTCGGATGGATTGCTCATGGGTATAAATTCATCGTCGTGAGTGAGCTCAGCTGGAAGAAGAGCAGGAACGAGTCTCGAACGAGGAGCTAACCTCAATTCCAAGAAAGAAGATATAGTCCATCCCATCTCATTATTGCCTCGCATCGGACCGAGGAGTAGCAACCGCTAATTCTAATAGAAATGGTTGAGCTTGATTCGCCCCTGGAGGATACGCAGTACTTACCATTGATCAAAGGACTGAAAAGGCCAACTCAGCCTTCTTCCGGAAATGACGAATGGAAGGATGGCCTATACAATTATAACTATTTCCTACTCATAAACATAGCCTATCGACTCAACTACCTATCCCTCAGTTAGATTAGTTGGCCCACCCGCCGGCCAATAGGATGAAATGACAGATGAGATAGATTACCTTTTAGGCCCTCCCGTTCTGCACCAAGCTCCCATTCCCTCCAATAGAGGAAGTGGTCTCAAAGTCAGAGTACTTACTCAGTTTCATAGTCGAGAGGAGGGAAACCTAGGAGTCAGTCTGAAATCAATAGGGAAGAGGCACACTGGAGTCGAGCCCTCTTTTCTAGTCTTCCTAAGCCACCAAGGAGAGTGGAGTTCCTTTCATCTTAGTATACCTTTTGGTAAGGTTAAATCGCCTAATGTATGGCGCCTCGGATGAATCTTCGAGCTAGGGAGTGGTTCACTGGATCAGAGACAAGGAATTGAATCCTAGTGGAATGGTTGGTTCCTTCATCTCATTGTTTTGGCTTCGAGTCGGCGGGGACAAGGAACGGCATTCGATCCGGTCCTGGTGCTATGGATCCACATGATGAAGTAACCTATGCTTCACTCACTTGGGTCTGACTGGTGTATCGCCTTCCATCCGTTATTAGGCCAGCTAGGTCGTACCCGCCACGCCTCTATTAGGCATAGGAATGGATGGTTTAGCTTCCCGGATGAAAGGAATGGAGATGAGCCGGGGAAGGGATTCAACAAGGTCAGTTGGTCAGCTCGGGACTTGAAGTTTCATCCATTGGGTCTGACCTTCGGTCAAAGGAGAAACAAAGAGAGGACTATGATCCTGGCACCCATGGATTCGGATCGATCCCTTTGCCTGGGGAGGAAGATTTTTTTCCTAGTTCTGTTTCTCAACCCCAATCGCGGGGAGAGGCAAGCAATTGAATCATTAGTCCTTCGGAGGTTGGACCCGATTCAGGGGTCAGAAGGTTCGAATGGATGCTATTTGCTACGATCAGCTGGTCAGCTCCTTCCCGCTTAGAGAACCGGACATGGAGAGGAATAAGGTGTAGCTTAGCGGGCGAGGGGAAGAAATGGTGTTGCTTCAATAGCTTTGCCTCTTCAGTAGTTCCCTCATTAGATCCAGTCATGGGACGTCCTTCCTTGGGTTCCGAGAACTGGTTGAGATGCCCGGGAGAGAGAAGGAAAGAGAGAGCTAGGAATTGGATCATTGCAAGGATGCCTAGAAGCTGTTTAGAGACAATAAGAGGAATCGAGGGTCCGAAGGAGAAAGCTTATTGTTGATGAGTCAGCATCAAACTGGGGGAGAACAGGAGCAGGGAACAAAGAAGATGGGGAGTCGAATGGAGCTTATCGGTTGCAAGGTTCGATCCCAACCACTAGAGAGAAAGATGGAGATTAGCTAGTTATGGGTTCCATCGAACGCTTCCCGCTCCCAAGGTCATTAGCAGATACTGGATGACTCAATGGCGATACCCATCCTTTCGATCGTTTCATGCGAAATGCTAAGCTTTTGGAGAGATACCGAAATAGAGTTCGGTTGTTACGGGGGAAAGGAACGAGAGAGATGTGGGAGACAAAGAGATGGATTCGAAGTTCGATGCCTTGATCATCAGTAGATGTCTTCTCCCCCCAATAAGAGCCTATATGTTTGTTGCTCCAGACGAAATGATGGGTCAAGGCGAGATATTTGATTCACTACTTCCAGTGGCCATGAGAAGAAAGATTTCATCTTTCCCACCAATGGATAGAGTATAGACGATGGGAGATGAGTGCCTTTGCCCTGGGCTTTCACTATTTGAAGCATTGGAATCGGGGACATGCCAAGATGAAGCTACGAAGAGAGATTCTCCACCAGGCCTGCCTTATTGGTTATTAAATCAATGGAAAGTATGAGGGATCACTTGCTTTTTATTTGTATCCGGGATCCAATATGGATCGAAAGGCTATGATGCACCCGGCTCGCCTGCTCAGCTTCTTTCATTTCTCATTGATGGCTCGGCATCACCACCACTGGTAGAAGTATTAACAAATGTGGGTTCCATGGTTCTGCTTCCGATGCTGCTCCCACTGGAGATTCAAGGAGACCGGGATAGGGACCATATGCTTGCTCTATCCTTCCCTCATTCGTAGAAATAGGGCAGCGAGACGATGTTGGATCGGGACTCCTTCCATTTGGAAAAGAAGAAAGAGCTGGCCCAACCTCCCCCCCTCCATTCGATGCAGAGATAGTAGAGACCTTTTGTACACTCTTTTAGGTTTCGTTCCGTCAGGGTCAGCGGGAATTGATGGAATAGAGTACGTACCTTTGCCCGAGCCCATTCTGGGTGGTCCTTCACATCAGCCTATTGGCTTCGGTTAGAGTTCTTCGCGAGTAGATTTAATGGCTAGCTACACCGGTGAATGGTAGGTGTTGAGGTACCAGGATATGGAAGATATGCAGAGCGAGGCAATCGAGATGTTGAGCCAGATAGCTATAGGGACAAGTTCGTGGGTCACCGGCCTAGAGAGATGCAAAAAAAAATGAAGTGGAGCAAACATTTCAAGCTGACCCAGGCACTTCAAGAGGGGACAAGTGATGGAACACTCAACCACTGCCCCGCATCCCTGGGAAGTCCATAGAGATCTTGACCCTCTGTTCCCTTATTGCTCTCAATAGTATCCCCGATCATTTGTCCCTGCTACTGTTAGACCCTGGCGAGGGCCGGAACACAAGGGAAACTCTTCCCACTTCCCCATATCGATGAATTGATTGGGCAGCTCAAGCAGTTAAGTCAACTGAGGCAGTGGAGGATTCGATAAATCCATATATCCAATTCTCAAAACGAAGTCAATTCCACCCCGAATGATATTGGACATAGTGCACCCAGTCTTAAAATCCCTCTCTAAAACTTCTGAGGCCTTTAAACAACCTCTATTCGCCATATTGGGCTGGGCGGAGCATGGCCTTGAAATCGGGTCGATCGAGCAAAGGAAACACAAGAATGAAAGTAGGATGAGTAGGAAGTTCAGTCTCTAGAGATACACCTTATGTCATGTCATCCTAAGCTTCAGCATCAGACTAACTATTATCTTATCTTTGCCTTCAGTAATTGTATTTAACCTCCTTCGAACCCTCCCATCAACACCCAGCTTCTCATTGTCTTAGCAAAAGCAGCAGACGCAAGAGATCCCAATCCCACCAACCTAGGGTTGTCGTTCCCACCTGGTCTTGGGTTCCACAGTCAGGCTTTAGATTGTTGAGTTTGAAGGCGAGAGGAAAACGAGTAAGAATGGAATAGATTCGGAGTTGTTCCTCGCTTATTGGCAGTCGGAGGCGAAAAGGCTCCCCTTTGGTTTGAGGATTAAAAATTTGCTTTATTCTGCTTAGTGAACGAGGACTTTACCGCCAACAGTTTAGCAACAAAATAAAAGAACGATTACCGGTCCCAGTTTTGCCAATGAGGCTCTTACAGATCCGACTTTTTTCTTCCTCTATGCTAGCCCCCCAACAGATTCATTAAGAGACTCAGCTGTCTACGTCAATAAGCAGGATCCCTTAAGGTGACTGCTAGGTCGATATGGATAAATGGGTTGGCTTGCTCGGTAGGTTTAAGAATTCCATTACTATAAGTTGAAATATTCTGCGGCTCCTGGGCCTTCTTAATGAAATGAAACTCAGGACTAGCTCCAGCGCTTTCTAAATCCTCTTTGTGATCTTCCCTCTAAAGTTGGAGCCAGTACGCAGAGCTAGGCACCGTCTGTAGGATGAGCGTCTAGCACCTTCCTCTCCAGACTATTAGGTGGATTATCTTATTCTATTATCATCTTGTGTACTCTCGTCTTCATCTATAGCTTTAGAGCAATAAGGAATGTCCCATTTCTCCTATCAAATAATATATCTTCAATCATTCGATCATGGATCAAAATCTCAGATTACTGATACGTATCGTCCGAGCTCCAAAACGATACGTATCAGACGATACATATCAGTACCGTCCGACACCGAACGATACATTCAATGTATCGTTCGGTATCTGCCGTACAACTGAACAATACGGTACATTGAATCTACTGTATCGTTCAGCTCCGATACCGATACGTATCAGTATCGAAGTTCACTTCAAATAGGTATAGGAACAATGTCCTAAAACGGAAGATGAGACTGAAAGTTTCCATATGAAACTGCAATACGAGATTAGAGAATAGAAAGAAGGGGCAGGCGCCCAAGCAAGAAAGGTTTTAATGAACGATGCAGTTCACATTACATAGCTTCCAACTTGCTCGAAAGACAAGAACCTTACTTTAGAGGTATAGGTTGCAAAGAGAAGTTGCTACTGAGAGCTGCCCTGGGATGGCGATAGGATTGGGAAAGGACGGATCTAAACCAGAAATCCCCCAGTAGAGCGGGATTAGAGAGATCAGAGTTAAGGAAAACTTCGCGATCTGGCATATTAGGTGAGCCTCAGAATCAGTCCTCCCGGCTTGGTTGAAGGTTTCGTGCAGTGGAAGTGAAGTTTCATCGTACCATTCTGATTAAGCCTTGTACTTCCTTCTACTCAGTTAGCGAGAACAAAAACTCTTCCTTCCAGACTAGGTGTGAAGTTCATCCTACCAACAGGTCGAAGCAGCTCTATTGTCTCTTGCTCTGTCTAATGAAGATGACTTCCCCTAGTTCCCAAACAAAGCAACCCCAAAGGCCTAGGGAGTGTCAGAGGAGCAGGCAACTCTTTCTTATGTGGGTTCCACTCTTCTCTCTCTGAAAGTCCTAGAGGATTGGGAGCCGTAGATGTCTTCCGGTTCATTAGTCCCCTCTGTCTGTTGTTAAATCCATAGAATGAGATACGAATGACACTATTGTAAGAAAGAGGGTTTTTAGGCCCTCTAAAAGGGTTGATTTTTAGATAGGGGAGGGGAAAAGGCTATAGGTTCGAATCTCCTACGTCTGCCTTCTTCTGCAGCTATCGGATCTCTAATCGAGGTAATTTCCTCGCTGGTACTAAATCTGGAAACAATGAAATAATAGGCGGCTTGACCCATCTGACCCCTTAAATAAAGAAATAAGTAGGTGTGTTTGGTTCTTCCCTTGGCTGACAGAGGAATCCAAGGTCCAGCCATTGCCATTGGTATAATAAGGTCTGAAGCTCCTTCTCGCCCACCTTTGTTGATGTCCAAAAGAGTACTCCATTCACTGTGCTCCTAGCTGCCTAAGGCCTTTTGCTCGGGCTTCCCATCTAAAGTAGATGAGAAAAGCAGAGTAGGAGGGACTCTCATAGCTCGGTTGGGATTTCAGATTTCCCGTAATTGCCTATTAACTCCTAAACTCAGGTTGCTTTGCCTCCCCTGCCCTATCCTATTAGCCTATGTAGCGATACCATGGCATCCCTTCCTGTATAAAGTCCGGAATAGAGTCTGGCTTTTCCCTGAGGTATCTCCATTGTTGCAGCGAACAAGCATGGGATTGCCCGCACGTCCCGCTCAATAAGGTTGATATTTCTTCCCTGTCTCGAGTGCCCGATTTCTTATCTTATATGCAGTGATGTGCCTTTGTTCTTCTTTCTCGTGGATCCCGTTTAAAATGGATGTTTTAGTTTTGTTAAGATGGATTGCCCCACTGATGGACACCCTCTTTGTACTGTAAGGTGAGAGGAGTTCGCAAAGACAAGGCTTCAGTTCTTCGTCAATTAAAGTGAGAAAGTCAATGACAACAAAGACGTATCAGCTAGTGGAATATGGCTAGGAGCAAACTACCACTTTATAGTATTATCCTAAAACCAGTCGTACTTGAATAAGCAATTTGATATATGGAGAGATTTCCGTACATGAAAGAGTCAAGGACATAAAAGGGGATTAGATATAGGCTCCATAATAGGGTCTATGAACAAAGACCTTAGTCGACTGCTCGTCCTCATGGTATGATAACAAAAAGGTAAAGACGAGTAGATCTTCCCTGGCTCGTAAGTAGCAAGTGTTATTGGAGCTACAATATCAGTTGGGAAAGGTGTACCTTTTCTGTGTTTAAAATGTACCTAATGTTATAAGGATGTTGCCACGGTGCCTTCCCTCAAGGTTGGATTGACTGACCCGAGGACCCAACTCAAGTGTTAAACTGATTGGAATTATAATCCTGGAATTTTCATTCCTGCTGTGGGTGGTCGATGCGAGTAAGGAATGAGTTTTCCGCCTTTTCGGTTGGTTCTCATGTGTACCACCCCTCGAGGACACCAATTCAAAAATGGGGGTGAGGCCCAATATATGGCTACAGTCGGTCTTGGGTTTGGGCATTCAAGGATATAATAGATATGTATGCGCATTCCTCGACATCAAGTTGAGCAAAGGTGCATTAGCCCAGGAACATCTCTTACTAAATGTCAGGAAAGGGAAGCGGGAATCTTTAATCTTTGAACAGACGGACCGCCCACTTCGATTGTGTCACTGATTTCGTAGTCGGAGAATCAATCAAGTAGTTTCCTCAAATCTGCATGTAACTGTCCAATAAGAGCTTTCAAGTAGTTTCCCTAAATCTGCCTGCAGTTGTCCGATAAGAGCTTTATCCACCGGGGAATATGAAGAAAAGAAAAGAGTAGGGGCACCCACTTGTAAAAGTGCCTCATAGCTTATAATTTGGGAATGCTTAAAGAGCTCTGTTTTAATTTAAAATACCGCCGCGGGAAATTTCCTTTTAACAAGTTGTCACTGAAAAGTGGACTCGTATGAAGGGAAATTTCCTTTTAACCAATTTTACGTGGTTTCTACATGGCAATGGGAGTTCCAAAAGCAAGCTACCTAAGTGAAGTAGTTAATTGAATAGTGCTGCTAGGGACGTGAAGAATGAGATATGACTTTTAGGATAGAGATAGAAGGAGCTTTTTGAATGCGATTGCTCTTCACTTCTTCCCTTGAGGTTTAGGACTGGCTATGAACTTACCACACAGTGAGTTTACTTAGGACTCACCGCTTACAGTTGTTTTTAGTTGTATGTAGCTAGGTTAGGTGGATTTTGGACAGATAAACTTGAGACTTCTTCTCGTGGGTAGGTGGATTCGAATCCCCCGCTTTCTTTTTCTTAAACCTATAGAAGGGCCTGCGTCGTTGCGGGTCAGCACCTCGAGCTCTCTTTTTATGTTGTATGTCTGCAAGAGGGAGGCATTAATGAAAATGTTAAAGTCAAATAGCCATCAAATGAGAATTTATGTGTTGAGATGGAGTCCTTCCAGCTCCTATTATCAAATGAGGCAGAACCAAAACCTAGAGAACAACCAAGGACTGACTGTGGAAGGATTGGAGACTGCATGCTTTGACTCCTCATCTTCCACTGACTGCTCGAGGGATAGAAGTTGTCAGTAAGTGTGATGAGAGGGCAGAGTTCCTTTGTGAAATGGCAGACAGACACTTGTCTACGAAATCGAGTCTGACAAACAACAGGTAAATCAAGAGGTTTGACCTCAATGGAGGGATAGAAGATCTTGCTACACTAGGGCTTAGTCCCTGATTGTCTGAGTGAGCGGGGACTTGGACTTCACCATCTTCATAAGCGTCTAAGATGGATCCAGGCTAGCCAGGAGGACCTCTAAATCATTAATTAGAAGTTGTTCAAGAGGTTTGACATCTATGGGGACTCAAAACATACTATGTTGCCAGAGAACATAGTATCTTTATAAGATAGTCAGGTAAGATGGTATGCTGCACTGCTATGATAGAAAGTGGGATGGGACAGATGGCCCGACGGCGGATATCCTAACACCCTAGAATCTGATTCGGAAAGAAGTGAAGTTAGCTTGGATGACAATTTGAGCTAGCAAACACAAGCTGGCAAGCCACACGGGGTTCAGTTTGAGGATATGAAGCTGCCCTCTCTCTTGAGCTTGGAAGTGAAGTTCAGTTTTGATGTCGACTCCCTTTTCTCACACTAAGAGCAGTGACGTCGAATTCGAGTGAAAAGCAGTTAGCTCAAGTAGCATGAACAAGATCTCTTTCTCCCACTAAGAGAAGAGAACTCACTTCAAGAGCGGGTTCTCAATCCAGGTATCCTTTCCCTCTCCTGTATGTGAGTCATTCCCCCCAGCTTGTCTGGTTTAGCGGTCCCACTTTGCAAAGCTTAACTCTTTTCCCTAGCTTTCTTCTAATGGAAGTACAAGTCCCGGTCCTTTCGGGTTGGATCAAAATATAACGTCTTCCTCACGGGAGCTCGGGATGTCAATGAGCAGGGTCCCCTTCATTACAATCGTTGGGCCACTGAACTCGTAAATCATATGATTATTAAGAAAATTAGATTTCATTCATTCTATGTGCAAGAACTTCTACTCATTGATTAAGGTACCCTGGCTAGTTGCTAGTCAGACAGCTCCTTCAGTTTCGAGGAAAGATTGATTTCGTTTTCATAGATCTCAGTCGTTCTCAATATTGCGTATATAGTTAGTAGGGATGGTTGGCCCATTTACTTCAACGTTGATCCCCTCTTTCCCCACCCTAGGGTTGGTACATATTTGGAACAATCAAAATAATGCCTCTAAAAGACCAATTTCTCGAGTAAGGTGTTTTGTTCTCAAAAGAGACCTACCCAACTTAATGGTGATCATTATCGATCCCATCCTTCCCTTGTTTGTGTGAAGGTCATCCTACTCACGAAACGATTACTACGGTTTGCACCACGTCCCCTCGTTTTTAGTTCGAAAAGAGGTCCCTCAGGCCTTCATGCTGCATTTCCTAGATGGGCCTCTTTCCAGAAGGTGGGTTCAGTTTTTCCCTTTGGTGACGGAGGAAAAAAATCAAAGGTCCCGCCAGCTGTATAATAAGGGAAGCAAGCTCCTTGTCCTCAATCTTCATTTGTGACTTTCTTAAAGAGCTCTTTTGAAGCCGAAAATACAATGTTTTCGAAAGGATTCGACTTTTGGTCCCACTCCACGGAGGGAAAGATCAATTTAAGCGAAAAAGACGGTCTTTCATATCTCGATGTGGCAACTAAACTCTCTGAACTTCAACAACCAAGGTTTCAGAATTCCATATACTCAATATTTCTCTTAAATGGCTGTCTCTTTTTCGTTCTTTGGAGGGAAGTACAAGCACCTCTTAGCCTAATCCTAGCTTTCCCATAAACTTGAATTTGAGAAACCTAACTCGAGAGACCTTTTCTCAACTTTCATGACAGACTGAAAAGGGCAAGCTTTCCACTTCTTATGAAAGCCCACACGACCCATCAGGCCTTTAAGCTCTATTACTATATTAACAGCTAAACCCTTAACCGCAAGCGGAGCTAGGAGGGACTCGGGGATCCTCTCCTTCACTTTCTCTTCCTTTTATTCATAGAGAAGAAATGAACCCTAGGAGGGAGTCTCGTCCCCTTAGTCTTGACTTATCTATTAAATCGAGCTCACAACAAATAAAGGGCGATCGAACTATGTCCATCCTAACAACCCGAACACACCTAGCTATTTACTAAAAACCTGCAATCGCTTATGCTTGATCGGAGATAGCTGCTACTTACCTGCCTGGCAAGGAGGTCTCGAAACCCGCATTGTAGAGGAAGTTATCCTTCTGAGAGCATTTCCAAATTAGGTCTTAGACTTCTCCTCTAGCCTCGCTCTTATTAATAATCCTGGGCTTGGGAGCCACTTTTATCAACGTCGAAGGAAGATGTGCGTCCGGCTAAATATAGAGTGAAGTTCAAAACAAAAGGTTGCAGCTCCGATCCACCATTTATAAATGGGGAGACTTGGGAAGAGGACAACCTGTGTGAGTTGTTGTAGCTTCGGATAATAGACGAAATGACCAGAAAACCTAAATATCCCGATCTCGCTTGAAGGACTTGGCTTGAAGGCTTGACCCCAAGATTTGGCGGGGATAAGGGCTTTCGAGGAACGTACTTCTAGATAGATAGGTAAAGAAAGGCACTTACGAATGCTAATCAAGCGAAGGAAAGGTCTAGTTCAAAGAAGAGCAAAATTGCCCTCATAGGGCAGCTAGGCAGCTTGGCTTCGATGCCGGCCTTCTTCTAGACAAAGATATTTGGAACCCCGGTGAAGGGGATGAACCTTTCGAAGTCCAAAGCAGAGGACTGATAGGAAGAGGAATAAGTCACCGTTTTCATACCTGGAGAGGTCCGCTTCCAATGTTGAGGTTGAGGGATGCATAGTAGCTACACATCCCGTTCCTAATGCCAGGAGTGATAGATATGGTCGGGTACTGGCCCACCAGGGAACCCTTGCTAGGCGAGATCTAGCAAATAGATCCATCGCTATTACATACGTATTAACATCGGCCGCTCGGATCCAAGGGTCTAAAAGATAGGAATTCGGTACAGCGAATGAGTTCATTGATCCAACGAAGTGTGGTCATCATCGATGTGCCTCCACCGGCTAAGAGAAGTCACGGGTAATCGTTAACTTCCGATTCATAGGGAGACGAATGAGACCGGGTGCCGAGAGTGATAGATCGGGTCGGGTACTAGCCCACCTGGACACCCTTGCTCAACGAGATTCAGCAAATAGATCCATCGCTATTACATACGTATTAACATCGGCGGTTCGGATCCAATTGTCTGAAAGAGAGGAGTTTGGTTCAGCGAATGAGTTCAATGATCCTATGAAGCAAGGTCACCATCGATGCGCCTCCAATGGCCAGGAGAAGTCACGGGTAAACGCTGACTTCCGATTCGGAGGGAGACGAATGAAGGTCTCATAGGAAATGGTGGAAGGATCCATTGATTGCTCCGATAAAAACGCTAGGTGTCAGGCCCACGTGTCCATATCTGTATTGATGAATGTAGGGCCTCACCGACTTTTGATGGCACCAAATGAACTTCCTTAGTAATAGGTATCCAGAGAGGTTCATGAGGTGTGACACGGAACAGGGGCATCCCTCTCTCCACTCTACTCATTCATTCATCTCATGCTCCATTCCCCTGCATCTCTCGCCTTGCTCCACGGGAATTGGATGGAAGACTAGAATCTAAAATGGTTCTGAGGGCCTGTGCGTGTGAGGCTCGAGAGGAATGGGATGATGAGGCGAGAAGTCTCGAGGGGGCTATCCAGTAATGGATTTCGGAATGCATCGAGGGGTCGTGGACCAACCCTCCTATCCATCTACCCATTAGTTAGGTCATTCACTCAAGGATACCGGGGATGTTGACTCAACGGAATTAGTCGGCATGTAGGAACATGATAAAGCATTGAATCCTTGAATAGCCATCTAGTCTCTCCGCTAACCAAAAAGAAGCTCGTTATGCTCCTGTCGAGATAACAAGATGGGATGGAATATTCCCCAAGAGAGATCTGGAACAGAGGAAAGAGATGGGTTGGGCTCGTCGGGAAAAACAGACTTCTTGAAAGGATGGAATTGCATAATCAATCTATTGAGAGGCATCGGACCTTCATTGGTTGCTACGAGATAGCGTTTGGAAGACACGAACAACCTAGAAAAGAAGCATTTTAACGAGCCTTGCAGAGGAAGAAGACAGAGCAACTAGACAAGGAGAGATGGAAGTAGAAATAGGTGTGAAACCCTAGTTTCACTTGCTTGAACCCACGGGGATGGAATGGCATTATCACAAGATGGGAGGGAAAACACAGATGCATTAGATGCTTCATTTGTTTCTGTTTGCTCACCCACAGATGAATTCGAAGATGTGGGCCGCCTTCCTTTAGTAAGTCTTAACAAGTCAATGGGAAGGAGATGGGTTGCCAGTAGCTTCCCTTGCCGGTTCAGCAACGACAAAACACTTGTTAGCCTGCAAATAAAAGATGGAAATTCGATTGCTTTGGTTAGCTCGGATCTCATTCAGAAGACTGAGAATCAGTTGACTCGCCAACACATGCTTGCTATCGGGTTCTTGAAGGGTAATGGGATTAGGTTATGGTCGGCTCGGATAGGAATAGCGAGGGACAGACATTGAGGGATTTGACTGATTTCTGATTCATGGCTTTGTCAGAGGTTTCTATTGTTCTTTTAAAGCCCGCTTCTGGTTCCGAGGGAGCTTAATCAGCATTGGGAGTCAAGCCACTAATTTCTCCATGATGGAAAGGATTCGAACACACCTTTACTCCATTGGATCCCTTGCTTCATCATCTAAGCTAGGTCCTTTGAGAGACTCGACTTCCCTTGCATGACCAGAGAATGAGATGGAAGCAGAGGAGTCATTGGAATGAATGAAGTGGGAATGAAGTAAATTGGAAACAAACATCCCATCTATTGACTCGATTTCCATAAATGGGAATGGAACGGAACAGAAGCTCGGGGCCAGGCAGCTACTCTTGGCAATGCAAAGGTCCAACCTGATCTATCCCAAAAATTCTCTCTTCGTGCCAACCAGCCAACCAAGAGCTATGAACCCTACTCGTATATCTGTATGTAAGGATCTCGGCCCACCCGCACTCAATCCTTCCCTTTTTTCCAATACTTTCAATCACGGGCCAAGCTCCTAGCATCCCTATTAGGCCAGGGGGGAGATATGCAATCTAGGCAGCAGTTGAAGTGTATCCCACTAAAATTGCCCCCGCCTCCCGATGAAGCAGTTCTCGTTCGAAAGATCCAATTGACAGGGAACAGCTAGGGGAGTCGAAGGGACGCAGCTATGTCGAAGTTATTCGCTAGCATGCATGTAAGCAAGGGAGTGGAGTTGATAAAGAGTATCCTCAGCAAGCGAACCAAAACTCTTATTAGCTTGTGTATTCCATCCCAGCCTTCGCTGACTGAGGAGCAAGCTCCCGAAAGAATGTTATAAGTATCACCTAATTTGTCGTTGTATGTCTACTTTTAGGATTTGGCTGCTGGTGGTATATCGCTTCGAATCTCCTTTGAACACATCAGGATAAATCTTGTTCAGTGAACCATCTCGACCTAACACGACCTGAGTCGTGCCTATTCAAGCAAGGAGGATTCGATCAGTGCTTCAGCAACACGAGACCACACTAAGCACAAGATTCTGGAATCTCACTTTGATACTTTGGAGATCCAGCCAAAGAATAATGCCTTATATTGCCCATTATGCTTGGAGTGGTCCTCCTCCGTCGAGAATTCTGCAAAGCCGTTTCCAATCTCCCATTGGAAAACTGGGCCTTAGTTTGAGAAGGAAATCCCACATGTGAGTACCATTCCAAGCCGCGAGTTTAGTTATAGTTCCAGTCTTGTAGCTATGGATGTCGAGGCTTTCGCTATGTGTTTCCAAGTGTAGTTATTTGTTGTAGGCATATTGATCCTAGGCACTAGTCAGAATTGTCTGATCTCATTCTCACTTACATTAAAGCCCTCTTTTACAAGTTCCAAAGCAACTCTCCTCGTGAAACCCACTATGAAAGGCTGCTAGGTTCACAGCGGCCTGGTGCAGCTTCTCGATCCATTACTTAAAAGGTTGGGCCTTATTTGGATCGCTTTGCTCATGGCGGCCTGGAAAGATGAGCTCATTTAGAATCTCTAAATCAATGCATACTTTATGGAATCAATCCGTTATATTTCTTCTCGGGAAAACCGGGGTGGGTCCGCGGATTCAATAAAGTAGCACCTCATGTATGAGCGTGATCGGAGACTCCATTGAAAATGTCATCATGTTTAGTCTTTTCAAACACTAGCTTTCGCAACTCCTTGTATGCGAACATCTTCGCAAGAGAAAATAGAACATGCTCGAGCACGGACACATGGGACAACTTCCCATCAAGGAGGAGATTGGATTCCAGATTAGATGGGCAAAAACGAACGGAAGCCCTTGGGAGTGGCCAACAAGAAGACAACGACACCTTTTGTAGCTATCACAACCTACAGACCTACTGATACCTCGTTCACGAAATCTCTGGATCGAGGGTTACAAGATCCTCTTTGAAAGCCTTCTCGCATTCAATCCTTTTCGATACCAAAAGCTCCCACCTACTCATATCTGACATACAGACGACGCATATGTAGCCAGTGTGCCATCTCCTGGGGTATAGTGTATGGTGGAATTAGCCCATTTGACCTTCTAGCAAATCCGGACATTTGTTGCTTAGTCAATCACGACTTGAGCCTTGTCAATTTGCGAAATTGTGAATTCAAAATTGTCGTTGTCCTATGGTTTGTAATCTCCCTTTTGGGACAATTATTCGAAACCACAGGTACATCTTCAACTTCCTGAAGTCCTCTTGACACTTATCGGTCCATTCGAACTTGCCATTCTTCTGAAGTAGTTGGTTCATAGCTCCTTGATATTGCGTGGTGGCGGTATGTTGATGATGGCGTGTATCTTGACAGGATCAGCCTCGATACCTTCGATTGCTAACGATAAACCCTAGGAGCTTGCCTGATGATACTCCAAACACACTTCTGATGGTTAAGTCGCAGTTGATACTGTAATAATCGCTCCGCGATCTTCTCCAAGTGTTGAATATGCTGACTTGCAGTCTTTGATTTGACAAGGATGTCATCAACGTCATGTTCAACGATGTCTCCCATAAGATCATGGAAGATGGCTGCCATAGCTCTTTGATAGGTTACCCCTGCATTTTTTTAAGTCGAAGGGAAGAACTTTGTAACAGAAAAGCCCCGTTATGAACAATGTTTTCCTCTGATCGGCTTCCGCCAGATTATATAAGCAAAAGCAGTCCATGAATGACAGCATCTTGTGGGTTGCGGCATTGTTCACGGGCAGATCAATATGAGGTAGCGGGAAGTCATCTTTGGGACAAGCCTTGTTGAGATTTCGAAAGTCAATGCACACACGAATGCAGCCGTCTTTCTTTGCCACAGGGACTATACTGGAAATCCAGTCTGAGTAATCCACTGCACGAATGAAACCAACTTGCGAAAACTTGGTTACTTCAACTTTGACCTTTTGTTAAATGTCAGGAGGGAGTTCTCATAACTTCTGCTTGACAGGTATTGCACCTTCTTTAAGAATGAGGCGATGTTCCACCAGGGGAGGATCAAGTCCATGCATATCTTCGTAGGACCATGCGAAAATTACGACATTTCGCTTGAGGAATTCAGTATACTATTGTTTCTCTAGAGACTGAAGATGAAAGAGACGCTGTGACTTTTTTTGTGAACTTGGGTTCTTAAGGAATTCCCAAGTTCACATCCTCAGTTTCTTCAATGATAGCCTTCGATTTTTCTTCGAACCGATCGAACACACGTTTGAACTCCTCATCACCTGAGGGGTCATCCTCCTCTATCCCATATATCTCTATGCTTTCCTTAGATGGGAGGCGAGGCATATGATCAAGATTCAGAGGGGTATCAACGACTTTCTCAGGCTTTCTTTCCTACTTTTGCGAGTGTTGGGTTACCCTAGCCTTGAGTGTGTTTTGACAAAATCAAAGGGATAATGGCTTCATGGTTGAATAGGTGAAGGTTACCTTTAGCCCTCTTGTCATCCATACAGTGGATGATCGAGGTGCGAAAGCTAATGGGATCACAAGGCTTAATTTCGATGAGAGAGAAAGGAGCCTAAGATGAAAAGAATTTTGTAATGGGTTGGGGTTTGACCCATACCTGGAGGGTAGTGCCTTGTTCGAATGCCTGAAAAGGAGTAGTGAGCACTCATAACTTGTGAACATTTGACTCCTTCGTTGATTTCTTCTTCGTTGAACATGCAATGCCTCGACAAGATGTTCGATCTCTTGTAGTGTGGCTTTGCATCTTCAAAGGCCCAATCAGTTCATTATGGCTTTTTTGGTGGTCGTTGTCATTCGATTCTCTCGTAAGAGATGAGAGGGATAGATCCTGACTGCAGTGCATCAGGTTTGCCTCTCTGATTTGACAAGGAGATGCACGATGGGATTAGTCGTCCCCCTTTGACGAAGTGGGTAAAAAAGTGATATATCATCTGCTCCTTGGTTTCTTCTGTTGCAACACTATTTCCCTGCAACGAGACTTAGATGGTTTATAACCCAAACCATATGTCTCAATCGTGTCAGTAGTATTGATGGGGATCTTAATCCCTTGGCCTTCTCCGCCTAGACCTGACAGCATATCGTAGCCAATCTGGACCACGATTTCCCATGCATGCAGACAGAGTTTGAAGGTGGCAAGGACTTTTGCCAAAGTCAACAGCAATAAGGCGTATGGTCTAAGAGCGCCCAACAACAGTTCAATTATAGAAACCATTGGACCATGGGAATTCAATGTCCAAGACGGATATCATTGGTTCTCTCCCAGGGCACCTATCTTCTTCTTTCTCAATAGAAAGCATGTCCTCTTCGAGGGAAGGGAGATAGCTTACAGTCTCCTCCTCAACAAATAGTCCGACTTCGTTGTCGACCCGGATTGTAATGACGCTTTCTTTGTAGGGGAATTTCAAACACTAATGATAAGTAGAAGAGATTGCCCCAGTTTGAAGAAGCCACGGCCTCCCCAACAATGGATTGAAGGTTGCCTTGATATCTAGGACATGGAAATGTGTCATAAGGCTAAGGACTCCCTTGATGTGTCATAAGGCCAAGTGGACTCCCTTGAAGATCCAAGGTCAACTTGCCCCTCGTAGCTCTCTCATATGCTCTTATACATGAAGACGATGGAGTAAGGAGAGATTCTTTCAAGCCAGGAGTTTGGAAGGTTGAAAAAGTGCATATATGAGCGTTGTGTCCTCTATCAATCAACGTCTTTGAGACTGAATGGTCGTTGAGAAAGACGGTGATATGTAGAGTCGAGTAGTATCCATACCTTTTTCTATTTCGTCCTCCGTAAACGTGAGGGCATTAATGGTAAAGATTTTCTTAACAGCTTCTAGGAGCCTTCTGGCATTAGAATTGACAGTACTTGCGCTTCTTGTAAGAAATTGAAGAACTACTCCTTATGCTTTCCAAGATCGATATGAGAGCCGGCAATTTGTTGAGATGACCAAGCAGGTCGTTCTCGGGTTGTGCAGCCACCTTTTCTACTTGATCTGCAACGGTATCTTCCTTACTCTTGGGCTGTGACTCCCTAGGGTTAGGCCTTGCATATATTCTCCCAGTTCTTGTGATTGAATGGACTTTGGGATCCGTTTTCGGGGAGGGAACAATAATTGGCACAGTTGTTGCCTCTTTTGGCTCTACAAGTTGCTTCCATTTAATCGAGATGTAAGGCTTCCTGAGTGCCTCTGAGCTTTTAACCGATGAACGAGAAGATTTTTTAGTTGGAGCTTTTCTAATCTCTATCTCCGATTCATTGATTGAGAAGGAACCAGCATATAAAACATCGTAGGAGGTGAGTTCTTTGGAGGCGAGAGCTCCACCTTCACTGGGGTCTTGCCATTTCAACTCGAGGGGTAGTTTTGACGTAACTCATCTCTTGGATGTCGCTTCTGACTTAGATGATGTGCTCACTCCAGATGAATGTAAATTGAAACGGTTTATTGACGCTAACTATTTGAGGAATGATTTCGTCTACCGGGTTTGAGTCGACGTTTTCCTCATATATATTGAATAATTCGCGACTAGTTACTGCTTCTCTAAGGCATATGGACTCTATTCTTTCAGGAAGAGATGTCGATGATGAGTGGCTGCTTAAGATGGAATCTTTGCGGGAGATCCTCCTAGTAAGGATTCGAGTCGTCATAGTCGTCGACCATCATGACCTCATATCTAGGAGATTTCAGTCTTTTGCAATTGACAGTCTTTGCCTTATCAAGCTTCGGAATTTGGGAAGCATCCTTGATAGGAGGCTTCGCCAAAGCATGGTATTCCCCATGGGTCACGAGCACTGATTCAAAGCACTTTTTCATCACCTCCTCCTTTCCTGACCGATGCCTTCAAGTAGGGGGCGATGAGGTTTCCACTTTTATGGCGTTTACGCTGCCTCTTTTGACGTCGATGTGTGGGCAGAATTTTTGAAAATTCATGTGTTTTCGTTGGTTCCTTGATAAGTCTTCAGATTCTCAATGCCTAGAAAATGGACCTCATCTGAGTCGATGAGTCGTTGAATAGCTGCTCGAAGGGTGAAGCAAGTATCAGTAGTATGACCATGCTGCTTGCGAAAGTCGCAATTAAGATTCTTATTTCACAGAAATGGAGGAGACTTTTCTGGAGGAAATATGACGCTTGATTTAAGGCAGAAGTTCGCTCATAAATATTAAGGAGGGTAGAAAAGCCTCTGATTGAAGCCAGGATTCCTCCAATTTTTGTTGCCATAATCATATGGAGCACGAGCGTTCTGATTACTCTGCTTTCATTGATCCTCAAGCGATTGTTGTTGGGTTTAGGAAGGACGACGATCGTTGGTTCGCCAGAGGAAAGAGTGTTGTATGCATAATTGCACAGCCCCCCGGCCCGTTAACTTATTGGCCACATTACTGCTAACCGAGGAGCGAGCAAGGAATCAAGTTTGCCCAAACGACAATAGAACCCATGGGCGGGGCATTTTCGTAGCATAGCCCGCTTATAGTTTAGCCAATGATGGATTTCGCACCACGGAATGGGTCGAAGAATTAGGGACGTTTCCAATACCGACAGTAGCTCCCGCTGAAGCAATTGTAGCTGCTCCAGCACTGCCATCCCATTGAGTAAATCCCCAAGACAAATTTGACGGCCTCAAGGAAAAAATCACAATGGAACCCATTCTACTCCATATCGGCTAAGATTGAAAGGAGAAACATAGGGTCCTGGCTACCACTAACCCGATTGGAGATCTCTTCCAACTCATACCCGTTTGGAAAGAATTCCTTGAATAGCATTGTGAAAACTTCAGTTATATCTTCGTACTTCTTTACGGTATCGAGGATTCTGAGTTGTGCCAATGTCACATCAAGAAGTAGATCCTACCCCTCAGGGGCAGGCCAGACGGGGAGCATACGGAGTCATTTCCAGAGCAAGGGAGTGGGAAGTTGAAAGCTCTTCTTCCCTGGCCCGCTTACCCAGTATGGACAGAACGCTCATTTCGAGCAAGGAATTCTCGTCATGCTTTTCCTTCGCTATTTCCTGGATTCCTTGCTGATTCCTCTTCCCCACGTTCCCTTGATCTCGAGCATATCGAGACGTCGGTGGCCACAAAATGGAATCAAATTATACCAGTATGGATTGCCACGGAATATATTGAGGAACTAAGGACATTTCCAATACTGACAGCAATTCCCCTCCCGCTCAGTCTGGAAATCCTATTAGTGATTTCCAAGAAGTGAGAAACAATAGGAGAAAGGAGTTTAGGATTGGTATTGGTCGCGCGCAAGCTGCCCCGGCGCCCAACTCATATGGAGAATGAATTGGGCCCCTGTGTTGATGATCTACTAGTTGATTCAAGATCTGGGTGATTCACCTCATTTAACTAGTGCCGAAATAGATCGGGAATCGAAAATGACAGCACAACACAAGCACAAGAAGATATTTCTTTCTCTTAGCCGTTGAAAGCTTTATTGATATGTTCTCCACTTGCCACTGTAACTGTAAAGACTATCTCAAAAGTTGCTTTCTTTTTTATTAGAGAATTTTGCCTAGATAAAACAATAAGTAATAAAGTAAGGGCATGTTTCAATCGCAACCAGAAGACGGATCCCCTCATCTATAAAACATGCAAGCTACAAGCATTAACAACCGGTTTCGTTTAACCCTCTATAAACAATCTGCCCCTTTCTTGATTATTACTATGATAGGAAAAAGCCCTTTCTAATTAATAGAAACATAGGGAAAATACCAGCCACCATCCTTGAACCATGGCTTCATAAAAGTAAGTTGAGTCATCTGCTCCTCAAGAACAAAACCCCCTTTTGAAGAGCCCAAAAAATCCCAAAATCATGACCCCTTAACCTTTGTTCACCCTAAGTCTATTGTATTGAAAGGCCAGGGGTTAGACATGTAGTGAACAAAGGAAAAATATCCCGCCAAAGGTTTGGAACCCTCCCCCAACCCTTTATTCAAGAACAATTTCCAATCCTGCAAAACCTCCATTGCTTATATACATCCTGCGGCAGTCAAAAGAACATTCAGGAGAAGGGCTGCAAGAAGAGAGTAAGTAAGAGAGACGCAAGATGAATATGAAGAGGGGGAGAGGGAAGCAAGCTTACCAGAATAGGAGGTAAATCCGCTAGCAAAGCAAAGACAGCTTGAGACTTTCCTTTGCTTTGGTAAGGCAAGGGTCCAAAGCAGTGCAATGTCTTCCTTGCGAGAAGCCTAGCAGAGACATATGGGATTAGAGGGCTTCAATTGGTGTTCTCCCTTGGGGTGGCAGTGGGCCCTTAAGCGACTACTTGGATTAGTGTCTTGAGTTCCTTTCTTTCGGTGTAGTGGCCTGAAACATAGTGTTATAGAGAGTGTTTTTGTGAGGGGAGATTTTAAAGACAAGATGTTGTAGTGGTTATGGAAGGGCTTATTTTTTGGCAAATATTAGTTGCGACTAATTGAGTTTGGCATCCTTTCGTACATAAGGGAAGCCTTTAAGCGAGGGGTGAAGAATGGTGGGGGTTCTTATAAAAAGCTTGCACTCAACTCACTACGTTTGCTGATTAGGATCCATAAGGAGCTTCTTTTAGCTGGAAATCGTCAAAAGAAAAGCTAGTAACCTCAAACTTCTTGCTTTGGCCGCTTAAGGTTAAGGAGGGTCCTCTCAAAACAAATAACTAAGGAAGAAAAACCATTCGTTTGCTTATTATTATCTTCATTCGAATAAAATGCAACTGGCAGGCAACGATGGGAGGAACGAACAGGCCGAGTCGTAGATCAGGGTGGGCGTAGAGATGTCTCTCGAGCCTACTTCACTAGCCAAGCCTTATGTGCCAACCGTTGACTCATGTTCACTACCTATTGCTATTGCCTTATACCCGTCACATCCTTTCCTTCAAACTAACTATATTTCATTCAAATTGTCACTACCTATTCCTAGCCTTAAAGGAAAGTTGATTATCAGTCCTTTTTCCAGGTAAATTTTTGACCTATGAGCTAGTTTAACTAAGTCTTTTAACTAATGATCAAACGGTACACTAGAGCACTTATTTCACAGGTTGCTTGCTTACTTACTCCATAGGCAACTCGACCTAGTGCACTAGTAACATAAAAACTGGGAATTGGATAGAAATGGAACGAATTCAAAGCCGGGGAGATCGATTTACATCAAATGATTTGTGGATGGACAGAAGAGTTTGAAGAGTTTGAAGCAGTAGGGAACAGTTTAAACGGGAGTGACTTTAGGGTTCCGTTAATTCCAAAGGCTAAGTAAAAGTCATAGTGGTTGGTCTAGGGGTTCGAAATAGAGAATAATCCAGAATGAACAACCATCCACAAAAGTCGATTCATTCAAGCAAGAGTGGCTTTCCTTTTTGGATACTCAGGCTACAATTAGATGAAAAGAAATTGTTGCCTCGAGGTTATCGAGGGAAAGAAAGCTTGGAACAAGGAACTTGCTTCTCCTTCTGCTTCGTATATCCAATGCGAATATTGGATTTTTTTTGGTTCACTACTTAGAATTCAAAACCTTCGGAGAACTATTATGCTATGAAAGAAGTCGAGTCATTTAGAATAGTTTCCCTTCTTAAAAAGAAAAAACACTACCTTGGTTGAGGATATCCCCACACCCCTGCCTAACAAAGTTCTTTCTCATCCTTACATGGAATTAACTGCTCTTTCGATACTTGCGAATTACCTTATTTATTTTACATCCTCATTCGGGATATCTTAGTTCGTTCCACTAGGGCGAGGGTAGCCATAAAGAAGTGTCGCTTCGCACCTTGCCTTACGTCTCCGATGTGATTCAGTTATATTACTCACATGACTATTGTAGCCCTATGGCTCTTTCTAATCAATGAGAAAGCTCATCGGGAAAACACAAGGAGTCTCCGCCATTTTTCCCATCTTGTCTTTCTTGGCCATCCAATGGGGTTAGTAGGTCTATTCAAGTTGGGCTAGGCTTATGGAAGATGTTCCTTTCGTTGCAGAGGTCACTAGGTCCTTCCATCGACAAGTAGTCGGTCTCTCTTCGCCAAGTAATTGTAGTAATTCTGCCCATCCCGACCAGTGCGACCATTCCGAAGAGTAGGCAAAAGCCCATATGGGCTTTATATCCGCAATACAACAAAAAAGTTAGTAGGTAGTAGTAGTAGTAATAGTAGTCTTCCCGATTTGAAGGAGTTGGCTTTTATTCGTGTGCTCGAACTTGTGGTAATGCTCGCATACCTGGTTTGGTTATCGGGTTCGTTCCTCCGGCTTCGCCTTCGGGTCCAGAAGAAACAAAAAAAGGGAATGGTGGTTGAGACAGTGTATGTAGTCAAGCTTCAAATAAAAGTACTATGTTTCCTGTGGGAGGGCGGTAGACCACTTGCGGAGAGACTACATGCTTTAATTTCATAAGTGGGAGAAGGAAGAATACCTTAGCTTCAAGCAAAGGAGGTCCTCGCAATGTCAACGATCTCACTGAGAACTAGACAAGCACCTAGATTAAATGTACAATCTCAGGCCCTAGCCCCCGAAATTCTGACTTCATTCATCACAGTTCCAGTTCCTCGGTCTAAAGCATGGATCAAAATGCCGGAAAACCGGTACGTATCGTCCGGTCAAAAAACCGGTACGTACCGGACGATACGTACCGGAACAGTAATGTACCGGACGATACATTGAATGTATCGTCCGGTATTAGCAATACAAATGAACGATACGGTACATTTAATGTACCGTATCGTTCACGTCCGATACCGATACGTATCGTCCGATACGTATCGGTATCGGACGATATTTTGATCCATGGTCTAAAGTGTTGCTTCGAATGATCAGGTTTCAACGGCTTCCCTAGCTGTGCTGATTTATCTGGTAGTTCACTACGCGCCGAATGATTCTTTGCTATTTCCTCTCCTTCTTTGGGCCAAGACTAAAACACAAGTGTAACCCTCGTGAGTTAAGCTTCTTACAAGTTTCTTTTCCTACTTTTCTTTGTCCAATCGTTAAGAAAAGGAAAGACACAAGTCGTAAAGCATATCTAGGGAGCCTCTGACTTAAGGAAGGATGGAAGTAGTAAAGAGTAAAAGCTTGATTGGGTACCTTAGGTTTCCCATTAGGCTAAGGGACAAGGTCGTTATGGAGTAAGGACCAAGCAAAAGGAGGTCGCCAATGTTTGCCCATGCAATTAAGGATCTCTGCCGCACTAAGAAATCTCGGCAGGCGAAGGAGTTGGTCTCGGCTGCCTCTTTCCTCTATGGCCTTCCACTCACGATGCCAGAAGGTTCCTCAATCTTGCATAACTATTCAAGCAGGTATCCAAGAATGTTCATCCCGTTTAATCTTTTGCTTGCCTCTGGAAACCCCAAATGAAAGAGATGGACGGGCATGAGCCTTCTTCATTCACTGATCAACCCAGTCTTTCAATCCTTTGTTTTCAACCTCAAATGGACAATGAGTTTCAACTACTGCCAAATTAAGGTCTGGAGAGAGACCTAAGAAGGATTCTCTTTGCTCTTCCTCGACTCCCGGAGAAAAAGCACTCACTCATTATTGTGTAAATAAGTGGTTATTTATCTTCAAGTTAAAGAGAGGAAAGGAAGAGGAATGGGATGTTGATTCTTCGGACACCAGCCTCCCCGGTCCCCTACAGCAAGCTTCAACTGGGAAATATTCCCCAACCCACTTACCTATCTCAACATGGCATTCTCTCTTTCTATCTTTATGCGACTAGATTCCATATGCCTAGGACACGATTTTCCAGCAACCTTAGTGTGCAAGGCCCCGCAAGGAACACACTTTACCTTTAGGTCAGAAAGAATGTCACTATCATATGCGGATAAGCCTTCCGATAAGCTGACTGACACCATCTCCGGCTATTAGTCGGTAGAACTAGATAGTTGTTAGAACGTCAGGCAAACTGCAATCTATGGCAATATTCTTAAGTCTTTGGGTCTTAAACGTAGGTAGGTCGACTACGCCTAAGCCACTAAGGAAGAGTTCTTAATCCATACCCGCTACCCACTGCCCATAAGCATGTCAGAATAAGCCAGCTGATTAGCTTATCCCACCTGGAACGCCTCTAAAGGAAGGTCATATCTCTTCAAACACCAAGCTATCTATATACCTTTACGCCCACGATTTCATTCCAATGCTTTCATTAGTTACGCAAGACATCGGTGGAAGGAAGGGAGAAGGTTGTTCTACTGAATCCTGGCCTCTATGATCTGAAATGCGTGGGGAAATGTCCCTTTAGAAAAGGATCTGTACAGAAAAAGCTGAGGTTGAGTCATGTCCTCTTTTCTTTTTTCTTCTCGATCAGAGGCTTCCCCAACAGCATTGGTTTGTCAACCTCCATGGTCTTTCCTAATCTTTTCATATTACTGACACCTGGAGCCAGTTTTAATTGCTAAAGCAATTCCAGAACCTAATTCCCAAGTTCAAGGTCACATACCTGTCGTAGAAAATGCATAAAAGCATAATTAGAATCTCCACTAGGGCAGGCATTAATATGAAAAGGTTGACTCTCCTACTGGGACATCATTCACAGCTAGATCATCCTTTAGGAAGTCAATCGAAAGGGCAAAGAGAGGCACCCGGTCATCATGGACAAAACTACCAATCTATCAATTGACATATAACTATCTTAACTATATTCTTATCACTAGGGCCGGGGTTGGTGTCTCCAATCAATCAGAAAAGGAACCGGTGAATTAATTGACTTCTGGCTATGAAACCTCTTCACTTAAACCATTCGTTGCGGGTTCCTAAAGGAAAGGACCTTGCCCACTTCGACTTTTTCTCTCATCGATTGACTGACTCACACGCCAACCAACGGACTTCGCGACCTTACTCAATGCTAGCAACTACTGCAATACCAGACAAAGAAGACGTAAATCACCCAATCACTGAACTGCGTGAGGCAACGTCGAAACGCGTGAGGCAACGTCCTCACCAGAGACCCGACTGGGCAAACCGAGAACCCCTCATCGTCATGCAAGAACTCTCAAACGATCAGAAAGGCCTCATATCGAGCTTGTAACGAACGTTTCTTTAGATGCTGAAATAGCGGGAAGCCAAGCAATACAAGAACCATCGGCACATATTCTATGCATATATGCAAATAGAAGTTGACACTACGTG
Source organism: Chloranthus sessilifolius (assembly GCA_021018995.1). Lineage (NCBI taxonomy): Eukaryota > Viridiplantae > Streptophyta > Magnoliopsida > Chloranthales > Chloranthaceae > Chloranthus > Chloranthus sessilifolius. The sequence goes on from CM037585.1 coordinate 160,254,665, forward strand.
CGCATAACTCACGACGTGGATGAGAACCACAATTGTCCCCTCATAGTGGATCGCAGGCTTTTCAGCCTGAAGTTCTTTAATCGATGAAGTCAGTCCTGTTTTGAAGAGAGGAAGCGTAACCTAATAAAGAGGAAGTGTAACCTAATACAAAGACATGTTGCACACTTATTGAGCTCAAATTTTTATGTGATGCGCTGCATAAAAACCACCGTTCAAAGCGTATTTGGAAGCTTTTGAGAACGTTTTTTTCCCTTGTTTCATTATTCCTGTTGACTTTCAATATTGGACTTTTCTCTAAACAATTCCATTTGAGCCTTTATCGGTGTTCGGGGTTCAGGTTTGTCTGCTATGTTGAAGGTTCGCAATCCTTCTTCTTTTTTTTTGTTCTATGTGAAATGAAATCGTTAACCTCTTTCCGTCACTGCGTCCAATTCCTTTCCTTTTTTGATATATTAATATCAACTCAAATTTTATAAAGACTAAAGGCGTAACACAAAACTCAAACTTCCACACTCAGATATGGTATGGATATTGGCAAACACGTTCAGTAAACTTACACTAACAAAGGAGCACAGACACCAATCAGACAAATTACACCATTACAAAAAAGAGTAAAGGACATACATGCAAACATAACAAATCAAACCAAACAAAGAGAAAGAAAGTCACGCATTAAAACACAGCGTCGACGGACTCTTTTAGTCTCCCCGGTCACCAAGGTCCCGCACAAAGAGCGCCTATTGTTCGTCGAGTAGCACCCTCTTCCTGTTTTCGGGAGTGCATATTTCACTCTGAAGAGCGAACATCGGATCCGTATGAGGAAGGAATTAATGGGTGGAAGATGCTCTCGGAAAAAGTCCAGCATTTGCAGTCGATCCCGCTTCTCGGCTTCCACCTGCATAATGGATTGCACAATTCTTTCAAATCTGTTGGCGAGATCCATGGCAATTCACTTTCTTGCCAACAGCCTTATTGCCAGAGTCTTCCATTTTTGGGCATTGGAGGCCCTCATCGATTTTGACTAGTAATTTAGGTTGACTTGGTTCCAGTTCAACACCTGGCTTTTGATAGGCAAGGCCTTGGAGGCCCCGGTCCGGATCATTTTGACACCTCGCTTTTCATGAATATGGAACCTCTTGAATAGGAGGCAATAATAGAGCGAATCTGTTAGAGAGTACTCTACCACGAGCTGCCGAAGCGCGCTCACTCCGGCCCAAAGCTGACCAGTAAAAAACCATGTGATCTGTCCCTGTCCCCACTGGCTTCTTAGTACCCTGCCTACTCCTCTTTCACTGACTTCTACTTGTACGGGCTTATTTGTACCCAGCTACATGATGGAACTCCCCTCGGCCAATCGTCACTCGCCAGCATTGAAAGGCTTAGAAAAAAAATGTTTATGTGGCATCTATGCCCCTATCTCTTGATCGATCTGATCATACGCTTGCTTTTTCTCAGTCAAGTAAGTACCCAGTTCAACTCTGTAAGTACAGTCACAAGTAAGCACTAGCTCTTACAGCAAACAGCATTAGCTACCAATAAAGCTCGCTTTGTAAGTCCATTAGCAATTACAGTCCACTAGCAAGATCCCAATAAGTCAGTGCAGCACTAGCAATAGCACTAACCAGTACAGAAAGTCAGCATTATGCTAGAAAGACCTTTTAGACGGCAGAGAAAAACGCCAAGAGAAAGTGCGTTCTTTTTTAGTACAAAAACCAAATTGCTGGCTAGTAACTTATCGCATGGCTTTCTTAGCCAATTACTTAGCCAATAGCCTTTCTTTGACCAGAACCGGCTGAGAGGATGTGGCTGCAGCGACTCCGAGCGAGTCTAATCGACCACGCACGACGGACGAGGCTAGGAGGAGCACATAGAATAAGAAAAAGGACCCATGAACATTGAAGCCCACCGCTCTCTGAGCGAAAGGAACGAATGCGCCAAGTAAGAAAGTGGGATTGGAGTAGTACTGGCTAGGCGGTTAATAGTCGCTATTTAACTCCATTATCTGTCATGTCCAATAATGAGATGGCTATAAGATAGGCTCTTCGAGTAGTACTCGTTAGGCTGGCAAAATGGATGAGATATAAATAAGTTGATGAGATATAGGCTAGCTAAATGAAATGAGATGGCTAATAGGCTTGTCGACAAAGGTTGAGACGGTGAGGAGCTACACTCCTTGAATATTGAAGTGTTCATTGTCGTTCGATCAAAATAAAAAGGGGTTGGGAGCGCAAGGACCAATCACCGATAGTTGGCCACTAAACTCTTCTTGTTGCCCTAACTGATCTGGGATTATGCTTGTCCGTTAGTACGCGCAGGAGTTTTCTTGCTGCCCTCACTGATTTGGGCTTATACTTCTTCGTTTCCTTGCTCCTTGCCTCTTCGTTTTCTTGTTGACTGACAAGCACGGAGCTTAAAGACAGGCTTAAACAAGCAACCTGATCTAGCGGGGTAAGAGCATAGGACAACCCAGTCACCCCCTGCTTCAACCAACACCTCCTCAAACCATCAAAATAATTCGAAGAGGGGCAACAACAACAAATAGAATGATCAGGGGGTAAATGCCCAATTCAGCGTCGTTCAGGCCACTCCTCACCAATTGGAACTGACCGCCACTCAGAATCCTCAACCTCCGTGCCAGTAGCAAGGCAATACTACCCCAACAACCAGATCCTGCAGGGCCAAGTGGCACCAGTACAGCAAGCTCGGGCTCAGCATGGGCAAAATCCAGGTATCAAGTCGTTCCCCAGGGAACAATCGAATCTGGAGGGAATTTTCCAAATGGAAAAAAATCCCCTTATGAAAATACTGATGAAGCGGGGATTGCAAACTTTCCCCTCATCAGCCTATGCCAATTCCCTACCCTTGACGCCACCCAATCAATTTCACCGGAATCTAGGACACTCGCCCCACTACCTTAACAATTCGGGTGTATCACTCTCAAGCATATCATTTAGAATATGATTGAGAACGGTATCATCACATTCATTGGGGATGCCGGGACCAAAGGACGGGGGGAGCTCCCACTCAATCTATTCCTCCCACGAATCTGAATCAGAATATGGCTATCTTAAAGGGCCATTGCCGAGTCACGCTCCCCAAGAGAATGTCAGTTGTGCGCCCAAGAGGTGTCGTGTTGTCCTTCCCAGCTCCTCCCGTTTTGGCCACTATCCACCGTTTCTATCAGGCCAGTTTTTCATAAACGATGTGCTAACGAAAAAAGGCTCCTCCAGATGGATCATCCGGGATAGAAGTATACTAGTCATTCCACCAGAAGAGCCTGAGTTGCCCATTCTTGTAAAGGAAGAGCCCAAGGAGAGTGAGCATGAGAAGGATAAGCCTGAGGCAGGTGTCGTCGTTTTGGAATTAGTTTCTCCTACCCCTCTGTCCTCTATTTGTCCTATAGCTTCCCCTGTGGTCCTTTGTATTACCCGGGGAATTCTTTCACTAGCACTACTGTGAATGCAGCTACGAGAACAGGTCGGATTTCTCAGCCTCCTAATTTGCAAGGACCGATCAATATCCCTACGCAGCCCATTGAATTTTGGAACGCTCATGCGCAAGTCCTTATAACATGCTCGCTAAGTGAAGAGAGCTCTCTCCTACTCGACTATATTCAAAGAAAATTAGTCAACCGAATTGAAAGTCGAAGCGCAGCCAAAGAGGTTGAAACACACATTGGAGCCCTTTCATAAAAGAACCTGAGGGCCAAGAGGTCAACTGAATCATTCCGAAGATGAATCTTCATTCAATCAAATTAAAGACATACTCAAGTGAATTAGAATAAGGTTGCAGAAAGGAGGTAGGGTAGCTCTTTGATCAAAAAATTTCCGCAGCGACACCACCTGCAGCTAATAAGAAATATATTCAGATAATCTGTATCAGAATCCAGCTCAGAAGCAGGTTCTTAGTACAGTGACGAGCGGGTGAAAACTAACCTCAAAGCGACCTCAAGTACTCGTAGAGAAGGTGAGCCCCATCCCCCTGTGTTGTGACCAATCACGCAAAACTCTAATACACCTGCATGAGCTTTCCTGCTTCTAGGGTTTGATCCTAGAATGAATCCCTGAAGATACGTGATTTGAATCATTCAATTTGATCGACTGAAAGAGAGATTAAACCAACTAACTTAGGAGATAATAAGATTATGCTCGACCGATAGAAGAGGCATTGTGTTAAAGATTCAACAGGGGAATTCAGTTCAAAAATGTTGATTCAGCTCGCAAGTGGTAATCACCTTCAAATTTGAATAAGAGCTCGATCGACCTAAAATGATCAAGAGAGAAGTTCTCAATAATTCGTTGTTCTAATCAGTCGGTCTTCGATTGCCTATCTAAGTCAGGGGGGCTCTCTATTACAGAGAAACGGGCGACGGATGTCCAGGCGACTTCTAAGGACACGAAGTTAACGCAAAGATCGATAGTGATGAGCGAAGCACTTTAAATAAAGGAGATTTTCGCTACAAGCTTTGCAGTATAACTTTCCCCGAATTGATGTCACTTTCAAAGGAGCGAAAGGTGAAAGTCGATACTATTATTGATTGATCGACTTCGATCTCCATAATTGTGTTAAAGCAGGAAGTGCTTCTTGGGCGTAAAAGAAGCGAAATTAGAAGCGATAGGAATGTGCTATTTTCAAGCTCTTCTTTTCTCTTACCTTATCTTTAGAACATTCTTGTAGAGAACTCTATAATCAGGTTAGCTTAGATAGAACGCATGTAAGTTCTTTCACCCGGTCCAACTGATCAGTCTTAGCCCTCGATAAAATAGATAGTTAAGGCGAACAAAATTCTCTCATTTTGAAAAAAGATAGACAGCTTTAAACCATACCAGGTTTTTCCCTTGTTTCCTCTCCAAGCCAATCGATTGATCGATTGCTCACTCCATTTCTCACTCTCCGAAAAATCAGAATCAATGCTTGAGTTAGTTGGTCACCCTCCCATCCCTAGGACTCTCTTTGGTCAACTCGAAGGGACCTAGGCTCTGCTCTGAATCCCAGTTGATTGAAGGTTATACTAATGGAAAAGAAAGAATGGAGGACATCGAGAATTGGACTCACTTAATTATTGAACTAGTGTTTCTTGATGCCTGGACCACCTTCTAATCCTTATCTCGAACAAAAGAGATTACTAAAGATCCATCTTTCACTCTATAGCCATCCAACCAAGAATTGCGATCTTCGAATTGTTCTACTCCTTTCCCTCTCTGATTCCACCTAGGATCGACAAATGGGGCAAGAAATTGTTAAGGAAGCGACTTTGTAGTTTAATGGTAACACCCTACTCACTTCCGGATATTCGCTGAAACCGGCCTGACCCCCAAATGTAAATAGATTATTAACTAGTTGTTTACAACAAACGACCCATTTTTGTCTGCAATCTTCACACCCGCACCAGGATAGTATGAAGTTGAAGGATTTTGTACTCATAGTCAGTCTTTCTTTCTATGTCCGTAGTCTTCTTCGTCTTTCACGTCTGTAAGTCTTATCTTTGTAGTCGCGCATCAACATACATACATACATACATATATATATGTGTGTGTGTGTGTGTGTGTGTGTGAGAGAGAGAGAGAGAGAGATAAGAAATCTCTAAAGATAGATAGGAGGGAGAAGAAAACCACTCTTGAGCCATATCTTTATCCTCAGAGCCAATCCATCACTCCATCTCCTAAATTTCCTGCACCCATAGATAGGATGATGAGCATGAAAAATATTAAGTAAAACTATGTTGTATAAAGAATCTTAGCGATACATGGATTGACAAAGTGGCCTCCAGTCATCTCCTCAGACATCAGTCATCTTTTGGTTGTTCAAAACCACCACTCCCCCTATGGCTCACAGGGGAGTGTTGGTTTTGAGGGTCAGTGATTGGATTTGCTCGGGTTGTCGCAATATTAACTTTAGACGCAGGGTTGTATGCCATCGTTATGGGTGTTCCTCACCCCGCTCGTAGGGCACTGTGGTTAAACGTGATGAGGACTCACTCCCTAGGGCTTCTACGAAACCAACAGTCCTTAACGAAACCTAGTTGAAAGATGTGGCGCTTGGTTCGTCTATTGCGGGGAGGAGGTTTCATCGAGCCTCGAATTTTGTTCCTCGAATTGAGGGACCACCCTTCAGGCGTCGGTAAGGGACATCATTCGCGGACGCCGTGAAGCGAGGGCCACGACAAAATATCTCTAGATACTTTAATAGTGTGTGCCCCGATGTCTCCGACGTGGGGCCCAGTGGGGACCTCACCCCTACGCAGAACGGGGATTGTATTACCATACCGTTTCCTACCTTGTCCTCCCTTCTCCTCAACCTTCGAGATTTTTGGATTGTGCTACATACTGGTAAGAACACATTGCTTCCTTTGGATATTTACATGTGGCTACAAAATAGATGGACGATACTCAATAGGCCTTCTGTCTCGGCCATTACAAAAATCAAGTATCTACTAAGGTGCACCTTGGCGATGATAGCAAATGAGATTTCCTCCAAAAAGAATTTCCGCATCCAGGATAAACATGTAGAGTGCAACCGATGGACGCCCGAATCGAACGAGTTTTTGCTTCACCGCTAGGATGGAGGGCACTGGATCCGTTTATTCAGCCTCCCCCTTCACGCTTGGTCCTCGGAGGTCCTCAGTCTGATAGGCAAACTTTGTGGCAGAGTTATCCTCATTGACCGTAGCGCTGTCGATATGTGGAAAACCGGCTTCGCCCGGCTGCAGATGGCTGTCGACCGATGGGAAGCTATCCCTTGTTCGTTCGATATTGGTCTCAACAGCCAAAAAGTTCGGACATTCATAGAAATGGAGCTGCTAGAGAGGGTGGTCTTCCCACGACAATCGAACGACATAGCCGAGAGGGTCAGGGCTCCCCACAAACTCGAACTCCGTGGTGCCATTGAAAAAGCTACAACGCAAATCGAACAAATCCAAGACGAGATAGATTGTATTGTAGATTGGCAGCCTCACCCTCTAGCGAAGGGGAGCTTGGTCCCTTATTCGATGTATCATAGGCGGTCGTCCTCGTCGTCGGGACGGTAATGCAGAATCGCCAAGTCGACTGGAAACCATAATATTCCGGCTAACATTGAGGAGGGGTGTGAGGAAGGAGAAATCGGGCAGGGGGCCGACGATTGGCTGGATTGGCGGTTGGAGATGGAGATTCGTGACTCTCGGTATTTCGGCAACCTCAAGGCGACGGCCACACCAACGCCATGCGATCAGATTAGGGTAGATCTCTCACCGACCGTTCAGCCAACGGCTGGGATATACCCTCACTCAGTGAACCCTATTGTGTATTTTGAAAGAGAGGATGTATAGTGGTCTAAGGGGAGAGGTTTAAGGGATTACCATCCGGATTATTTGTTGGAGCAAATGATGTACAGGCCAAAATCGGGGGATTGGCGACAACTGGTGAAATCTATATAAAGGGCAGGGTTTTTCTCCCTTGTAAAAGGGTATATCTTGTCCTTTCCGTTGTGACGTATCACTCAAGCGAAATGAAGGAGGTGGTTTCGACGCACGATGTGGTTTGCTTGTTACCGCCCAAGGTTTTAAAGGTGCGTTTTGACTTGAGGCTTGAAGATCTGCATGGGGGTGGACACATCTCTTTCAGCCTTGGACTTTTGGGTCGTGTAGGGTCCCTGTATCTCTTTTCCGACCGAGGATTTTTTGTAACTCGTTTGCTTCCACGGATGGGTCAAAGCTGGTGGATAGGCCCACATCCCTTACTCTTCTCCCTCTGTCGTAGGAACCGTGGACCAGCAAAGTCCGCCCCCCCTCGCAAACGGAATCATGGATCTGTGATGACTCTCCCGATGGTAGATCTCATCCCATGTGTCCTCCCTGCTTCCCGGAGATGGGTACACATGCTACCATTTGTCGGTATGCCCCCTTTACTTCTGGATTACGATGGTAGATCTCAGATTCTTCCTCTGAAGATGTGTGTCCGCTCCGATCTCAGAGGGGAAACGAAGAGGGCTGATGGATCGAGTGGTTACCAAGTGAGATCTATGGTTCCCATTCAGACTCCTCTTTGTCTATCTCTCCTAGTGGTTGTGGCTTGGACTGCGAAACTATCGATGAGATTATTGCTTTCGACAAAGAACATGGCACGTCGTACTCGGGTTCCGATGAGGCTCTTCGAGATATTCTTCGATCTACTACAAAGGGACGGATTAGCTTCACCGCCTCCACTAAGAAGAAAACCAAATCCAGAGAGTTAGCGCGACTTGAGTGGGGAATGTCCGACAGGAGACGGTAGGGGTCCAGTGATCACCTCTTCTAAGTCTTTGGGCTGGTCTTATCTTGGTGTTATGAAGATTATTTCATGGAAAGTGAGGGGTATATGCAACCCCCTGAACCGATCTACCATCAAGCAAATTTTATCCTCTTATAATTTGGCCATCATTACGTTGCAAGAAACTAAATGAGGGTTGTGATAATCCCAAAGTAGCTTCGGTTTTGGGCGACAATGGATGGGACTGGATTGGGGTGGACTCTATGCGGGAGTCGGGTGGGATTCTTCTCATTTGGAACTCGCTTCCCATTCCAAAAGAAGACAAAGACATCGGGAGTTTCTCTACCAAGATCCTATTGGTTAACGAAGACAACGGGGAGAAGTGGGCTTTCACTAGAGTTTATGGGCCGACTGATGCCCGTAGTAAAGCTGACCTTTGGTTTGAACTGGCGGCAATAGTATACGGTGACTTCAATGCGTTCAGATTTCCCCATGAGACAGGTTAGACTTGGTTAATCTCATTTCTTTTATCCAGGATTGGGCTCTAGTTGATTTAGCGATGGTGGGGGTTGCTTTACTTGATCTAGCCTTCATAAACAGGCTTCTTTCAACCGCCTGGATCGGGTCCTTGTCTCTACTGAATGGATCAATATTTTCCCTCATGCTTCCTTGGCAGGGATGGCTAGGGTTGATTATGATCACAGACCTCTTCTTTTCTATTGTGGTCCTATGGGCAGAGGCCCTTCTCCCTTCTGATTTGAAAGGCAGTGGCTCTTAAATGAGGATTTCAGATCTCGCGTCCCGATTAGGCGACTTGAAACCACCCTGAAAGGCTCGGCTGATTTTCGACTATTAGCCAAGTTGGGCCACTTAAAGGGGCGCATAAAAAGCAGGAATAAGGAAATATTGGGTTTGACTCACGTGTGGAAGTCCTCCATCTTGGATAGAGTCAAGCAGCTTGATGGAATGGAAGAAGAATTGGCCCTTCCGGACTCGGAGAAGGATGAAAGACTCGACCTCATGATCAAGCTTGGTCAGAAGAGCTCTAGGAAGAGATCAGTTGGAAACAAAAGTCAAAAGCTCATTGGTTGAAGGTAGGAGGCAACAATACCAAGTGCTTTCACCCGGTGGCCAATGCTAGATCTAAGAAAAATCTCTTGACAAGAATCGTAGTGGAAGGGGTCGAAGTGGCTGATCCCGACCTGATCAACCTTCGAGTTGTTGAGTTTTTCAGATCTTTGTATCATGCTGATAGCTGATCCAGATCTCAAATGGGCAGCCTGTTTTTTCCTTCTAAAACCCCGGAAGATCGTTCTAGCTTGGAGGAACCAACCTTCGAGTTGTTGAATTTTTCAAATCTTTGTATCATGCTGATAGCTGATCCAGACCTCAAATGGACAGCATGTCTTTTCCTTCTATCAGCCCGGAAGATCGTTCTAGCTTGGAGGAACCATTTTCTGAAGCCGAGGTTTGGAAACCTACCAAGTCTGATCGTAAAAATAAATCACCGAGGCCTAATGGATTTAACTTTAAATTCTACAAATCCTTTCGGCCGATTGAGCATGACATGACAGGGACGCCGACATTGTGAACATTGGTTATGAACCATATCGTGTGTATCAGCGGCGGAAGAACTGCAACGGGAGCAAGGGCCAAGTTTAAAGAAGGATACAAGCTCCAAGCTCACAGCCCAAGATCGCTCGAGCGAGAATGCTCCAGAATAAGGGTCAAACTCTCGACCAAAAATCACTCGAGCAACTTGGGTAGTCACTCGCGCAAGATATTGACGACGACACGTGAATCTTCTTTAGAATAAGTCACTCAAGTGAGCGACGATTCTCGCTCGAGCGAGACAAGTACAGTTTTGACTTTTTCTTTGTTTTTTTTCCTACGCTTCTTCGGCTACGTAATAAGTACTCTAGGGTAGTTTCATAATTATTTATGTTTTAGGGTTTTCTATTGGGGGCCTCATATAAAAGGTCATTAAACATAGCTAATAGGATAATTGATTGATTAATGAAAAGCTATTTGCTTGTGTGTGCTTGAGATGAGCCTCCGCAAAGAGTGATTCTTCGTTTCACGAGAAGGGTTTTGTGTGAAGTCAAGGGTGGGAAGCCCACGATTTTCTCTTTATCCCCTATCTATTCCTTTGATTTATCTTTCCCTACTTTTATTTTGTTTTCTATAACCCTAAATCCGGCCTTTACTCTTTCAAATACCCTGAGACTATAAACCCTAGCCATAACCTAAACCACTAGATTGATTTGTTTCCAAGAACCCTAGATCGACCCGGCGATTCCAACGTTGATCTATGAGTGGGCCCTAATCTGGAAGTAGCTAGAGTTCTACCTCTAGGATCCTCCTTCCGCAAGGCTAACGGATCTAGCGTGATGGATCGAACCCTATCTGAATCACACGCGATCATCCAAATGGAAAACTACAAAACCCTATAAGTATTCGCGTTATTTTCAGATTTATTGCTCAATTAATCTAGTTTAATTTCAATAAATTTATCACCTCAAAGTCATTCACGTAGTTTAGGATTTTGTTCCGCGTCATGACATCCTTGAATTCTCCAAGGAGTTTCATTCTTGGGCAAGTGATATGCAAGAACCTTAACTCGACCTTCCTATCTCTCATTCCAAAGAAAGACGGCGCTTCCGATTTGCGTGATTTCTGGCCTATTAGCCTTGTCAAATGCCTATTCAAAATTTTATCCAAAGTGTTGGCAAACCGTCTAAAACCGATAGTGCGGGCCATCACATCTGAAAATCAAGGAGCCTTCATCCAAGGTCGTCATCTCATGGACACGGCAATCATCGCTCATGACGTAGTTTACTCCGCTCATTCCAACCACAAGCCCGCTTTGGTTTGAAAGGCTGGCATGGAGAAGGCTTATGATCGGGTGACCTGGGACTGTTTAGATTATAAGCTCCGCCGGTTCGAATTCGGTGAGACGTGGAGAAATTGGATGAAAGTATGTGTCACCTCCCCAGGGATCTCTATGATCATCAACAGCTCGCCAGCAAGTTAGTTTAAAAGTTCGAGAGGTTTACGGCAGGGAGACCCCCTCTCCCCTTTCCTCTTCAGTTTGGTCAGGGAAGCGTTGGGAGCCCTGATCACAAGGTCTGGGCAGCGGAACCGGATTTCAGGTTTTCCAATGGGTAGTGGGGGCGACGCAATCACACACCTTCAATATGCCAATGACACTATATTGTTCGGCAGAGCTAACAACGAAGAAACCTCAGCCGTTGCTAATATTCTTATGGTGTATGAAGCGGTAACTGAGCAAAGGGTCAATATCGTGAAATCTACAATTTCCGGAATATGCATCGATAACATGGTCACGGGTGCCCTATCGAGTGTGGCAGCATGCGCTCTCTCCTCTCTTCCTATTACTTACTTGGGTCTCCCTTTGGGAACTGGTAAACCCTTAGCCAAAGTATGGGAGCCCGTGATCCATAGGTTCCAAACAAAGCTTCCTACCTTGAAGGGCAAATCCCTAATTCAGGGGGTCATTTGCAGCTTCTTAACTCTGTACTCTCCAACTTGCCCATCTTTTTTATGTCCGCCTTCAAGTGCCCCATGGCGGTGATTTGCGCCCATGAAAGGATTGAAAGGGACTTTCTTTGGGAAGGTTGCGATCCGGAGAAAAAATATCATCTTGTGGATTGGGATGTGTGTCAACTTCCCAAATGGTTTGGTGGGCTTGGTATTCGCAATCATCATCGTACAATTTAGCTTTGCCTGACAAATGGATGTGGTGCGTTGGATTCGATTCGGAGCGGAATAGACTTTGGGTGTCCATCCTTATTAACAAATATGGAGACATACCGGGAGGATGGGGGGTCAATAGCTCCCGGATCAGTCATGTTTCAACTTGGTGGGGGGATATATGCACTGTTTGGTCGGAGTTTTCTCGATGGATTCGGTTCAGCTGGGGCAACGGGGAACGAATTTCCTTCTGGGAGGACTCTTGGCTCCTTCTTTATATGCTGAAATCGGGTTTTCCAGCGATCTTCAATGTTTCCTTGCAACCCGAGCAAGATCTCTATCTTTTACACTACCATTGGGAACTCTGTGGTATGGAATATCTCCACCAAAGGGCATTGAAAGATGGGGAGATGGTTACCTCCCCTAGGCATTTCCATAGTTCTGTCTATGCAAGGAATGGTTAGGACTGAACATAGCCCCTAGGAAGGAGGACTCTCTAGAGGAGTCGAGTTCAAGGCATCAATAATCCTCTTCCTCACCCTTATCATCGGATGCTCAAATTGCTATTAGGGCTAGAATGAGAAGAATCAATCTGCCTTGCCTATCGATTCTCATTTTTTTAATTTTTTTTCTTATTTATTATTTATTTGTCGTCCTCAGTCTTACGAGAAGAGACATAGAAAGAAAAAAATCTTTTTGAAAAAAAAAAAAACAAAAAAACAACCTATATTTGGTGAAGGTGAAGTTTGGAGATAGAACAATTCCTTCTACCATGTATCCCCGATTAACGCAGCCTCGTATCCCCGATTAACGCAGCCTCAAATGCTTCAATTGTTGATTCTAGTATTGAGCAAAAGGTTACACCAATATACCTATATTGCGGTCGCTCCTACTCTAGTAGTACCAATAGACAGCATAGGGGGAGAAACACTACCACCAGAAATCAACACAAACACTTTGTTATAAATTCTCCCTTTTCCTTATCAGGATTGGGACTACCAAGAATAGAATGGTTGGGACAAATCGATCATGTTCGTACTTTGGATACCCGTATAACCATCGAAGATCGTTGAAGTGACTAATCCCTGGAAATAGGAGGCATTGAGGACAAAGAAATTGTTTGAGTTACCATTTCTATCTATCACCAACACACTTGGGATTAAGAAAAGACCTCTTAAAGGAAGGCTGGCAAGAGATTTCTTGTAAAAACACCAGCCCCTGTCAGCTCATAATGAGAATATTTCAATCTTTTTTGAATCCATGGATTAAGGGAGGAGCCGTATGAGATGAAAATCTCATGTACGGTTCTGGAACGGGGATTCTTTGAATAGAATGAACGACCATAACGGATGTCAGCTCAATCCAACGAAAATTATGCGGAAGCTTTACAGCATTATTATGAAGCTACGCAACTAGAATTTGATCCCTATGAAGAAAGTTATATACTCTATAACATAAGCCTTATCCACACAAGCAACAGAGAACATACAAAGGCTTTGCAAGATTCTTTCGGAGCGCTAGAACGAAATTCATTCTTACCACAAGCATTTAATAATATGGCCGCGATCTGTCATTACGTGCGACTATCTCCACTATAGAAAGAGTAAAGAAAATGAAAATCCACTAGTAAATATTAGAAACACAAATATAAGTTTTCTTCATATGCATTGTCTAAAACAACGATTTTTATCAGCTGTTGCAAAGAAACAGACTTCATAGGAGTCGAAATATGAAGAAATATATATGGCCTACATATATTATTCTATGGATAAAGTATCTAATTGATAGAGGAAGCACTGTAAAGATCAATTAGTGAGGATTTGGGCCAATACAATAAGAACTGCTTACTTATGCCATGAGATCAAAGCTAGCAATTAACTGATGTAACAGAGGATCCACTAAGGTATTGGGCAGGGGTGTAGGTCATCAAACCCCAAAGATAGTCGGTCCTTTCTTTCTTATCTTATGAAGGAAATTTTTAAAGAAAATATACAAATTTCGCTACGAAACCGAGATAGTCACCTATGCTTTATTCATCGGAAGATGGGAGAAAAGAGAGAATTCATTATTGATCAAAATAAGAGGTTGAAACTCAAGTAATTAACTTCCTCTGGTGAACCCGAGATAAAATGGGATAGATTTATGATAAATCTCATTTAGTTAGATATGGTAGATGAAGATGTGACATCGAAAGAATTGACTGTTGAGCCGTATGAGGTAGGAAACTCTCAAGTATGGTTCTAAGGGAAGGGATTGACACACCTAATCCGACCGGGGAGAACATGTCATTCGACATGGAGATTCTGAAATTGAAAAGGCTTGGTCGGATCAAGTAGCCAAGTATTGGAAACAAGCTATAGCACTTACCCCAAGTAATTATATTGAAGCACATAATTGGTTGAAAATCACGAGGCGCAGTTGATAAATGGAGAATAACACTTTTTTTGAACTTTTTGAATTCATTATAATTGTTTGTTGGATCCCCCAATAAAATAACATGGAACATTTCACTGGGAAGAGCCAATCAAGGAATTCCATTATACCCCCAAGATCGTTCTATTTTTTCTGGTCCCTCATAGGGATTAACAATACGGATACAATACAGAATTAGAACATATTCCTTTCTGCTAATAAAGCTAATAAAAAAGACCTTCGAATTATTAAATATATACTAGGATGTCTCTTATTTATGACTAATGAATGATACCAAGTTGTAATAGAGTAATATGTTCCATGTAAGAGTAATATGAATTATAAAACCATCTAGGCACTAGTAGATTGAGATAAAAATACACTAGGTTGCCCACAAAAAGAGATTTTGCGTCCCGCCGGGAAAGGTTTTGACAAGATCTTTTGGTACATTGAGCGCCTCATAGCTATGTCATAATAGCTTCCATATCAGAATTTCTCTAGTGAATAACTAAAGAAAATATATAGATGGGAGTTAGTAAAGAAAGGAACTAATTCTAAATATCCATCTTCCAGAGGTTCACTAATTACATGGTTATTGGCAGGTCTCCTTGTATGTGTTGTCCAAAAGGAGGACTCAATGATTATTCGTTCGCCGGAACCAGAAGTTCAGATTGTGGTGGACAGGGAAGTGCAGTGAAGTTCCTTAGAAGGATAACACAATACTAAAGAATAACAAACAAGTTTAGCACTAGTGGCATACCGTTGCCCGTTCAGTTGGTGTGTGCCTCACTACAAATATTATTAGAAAACTAGTGCTCTAAGGGAGCACCAGCACATACGTGCTCGGGGACAGTCAACGACATACGGGGGGAACCATGCATTCAACAACTCGCCGCATACGATGAATCTTCCTTTATTGCATCTGATTTTCATCTCCTTGATACCATCACTCAATGTTGACCTAAAATCTGCCTTGGGGTAATGCCCCAAAGCCCCTAAACTACTCCTTTCGAACCAAACTGACGCGGGACAAACGCTAAAACCCTAATATACGAATTTGGGATTAACTTTTAGAATGAATTGAATAGGGGAAATATTCAAAATCATGCAACACATTAAAAGTAATTCAATGAAATTAATAAAACAATTAGATTAATCCGTTTTAGCTTCTGAATGCGTGAAAATTTTCCCGATCTAAAAAAACGGCTCCGATGAAGGAACTCGGAATTCGTTCTAGTTTAGGGCATCAATCGACAATCGCAATATCGTCTCTCGACTCCTCGGAGATTTTAATCGAAATAAAGCTTAGAATAATTTAGCAAAGGAAAACAGTTTTGGGGAATTTGATTTTATCAACGGAATTAAAGAAGGATAATACCTGACAATAACTAAAGAAAAGACAAAATAAAATGATAGATTCCAAGGCTTCACACCAAAGGTTTTCCGAAGCTTCACACCACGGTTGTACATCGGCTTCGCATCAAGTCGCACAAGAAACGATTGCTCACTCCTCAGGGTTTTGAAGGATTCACTCCCTCGGTTGAAAACTCTTCACAAGCTCTCTAGGATTTGCACAAAAGCAACTCTCTTTCATTCAATAATCAAAAACTAATTAAAAGTCTTTACAAGCCTCTATATATAAGCCACCAAAAATAAAATTTGCAATAAAAGAGTTCTAATACTAATAAAATACAAAAAAAAAAAAATCCATAAAATTCCATCGCAGAAGCTCGCTCGAGCGAGGATTATAACCGCTCGAGCGAGTTTAAATGATCGCTCGAACGAGGGTTCACTGCGGCACTGTTCTCCTCGCAGTTTGTATTTGTTTCTCCTCTGAAGCTACGATGCTTGAGCTTCCTCTATGCTTCTTCTGACGCCGAAAATCCACTGTTGCCCCAAATCCAAGGCTCCTAAACTTGGCGTTCCCCGTCACAAACTTCTAGCAATTGAGCTTTCCTCGATAGGAACAGGTAAAACTTGAACGGAGGGTACTGACATAGTTCATCTCTAAGGTTTGCATTAACTTAATCTAAGAGCAGGAGAGATGTAAGCAAGATCTCGTATGTTTGTAGGCAGTTTCTTCCATGAGTTGGAAATAGTCTTCCCACTCCTGGCGGGTTTCTAGACTAGTCAAGATGTTACTTTCGTTTTGTTCCTTCAATGCGAGCAAAAGGAGTCGAAGAGAATTGCTCTACCGTGTATTTTTCTCATGGATCAAAATATCGTCTGATACCAATACGTATCGGTATTAGACGTGAACGATACGGCACATTAAATGTACCGTATCGTTCAAATCAATGTATCGTTCGATACAAACCGATACCGATACGTACCGATTTTTCAGCATTTTGATCCATGATGTTTCTCTCTTTATGTTGTTCGTTTTCTTTTGAATACAAGTCAACATGTTTCTGTGGTCCTTTATCTGTTGTAGGTACATTCGTTCATATCTATGTAGTATTTTTCTTCCTTGTTGAATTTCACGTAGCATTTCAGGCATAGACTTCCATCTGAAAGAGGTCTACTTTTAGTGAAGGAGTGGTTCTCCTTACTTATTGCAAGGAAATTTCAAGTACTTGAAACAATTAACATATAACCAAGAATTAGTTCAAGATTCAACATTTTAAATTTTACCACAAAAGTATAACTAGATTTCCAGTTAAATGTCATACACCAATCACATAGAAGTCTTTTTGCTCACATTGAGCATACATCATGACAAAACAAGTTACAACAAGGAATTTCTAACTCTAATGATCTGAAATAAGGATCTCGGCTTGTAGTTTTTCTAAGTCAGTTGTCAAACGACGAAGGCTTTTCTCAATATTCTTCAAGCGCTTCACGTCGTCGGCATAGTTATCCTCTATACGCTTCAACTCCATCAGGAGTCGAGCTCTCCTAAGTGTATTGCTTCGAAGTAGAAAAACTAAAACTTATTTTAGATGAGTTCACTGAACGGACACGTGTACACTATGGACATTGATAGAGAAATTTCACTAGAACACTTCGAATTCCTACGAGAGTCGCTTGAGTACACCTGAAAGACCTTGAACCGTAACATTCTCGAAGACCGTCAGATGCGAACATTCACACAAGAGTTGTTGGGTGTACTTCGAAACAATAAACTTAAGACAGCTCGACTCCTGATGGAGCTAAAGCATATAAAGGATAACTATGCTGACGACCTGAAGCAGTTGAAAAATATTGAGAAAAGCCTTCGCCGTCTGCCAATCAACATAGAAAAACTACAAGCTATGATCCATACTTCAGATTAATAGAGTTAGAAATTCTTTTCTATAACTTGTTTTGTCTTGATGTATGCTCGATGTGAGCAAAAAAAATTTTATGAAATTGATGTATAACATTTAACTGGAAATCTAGTTTGACTTTTATAGAAAAAATTTAAATTGTTGAATCCTGAACTAATTCTTGATTCTATGTTTGATTGTTTCAAGTACTTGAAAATTTCATTGCAATAAGGAAAACCACACTCCGTCACTAAAAGTAGACCTCTTACAGATGGAAGAGTACGCTCGAATTCCTGAAACGCTATATGAAATTCAACAAGGAAGAAAAATGCTACATAGATATGAACGAATGTACCTACAACATATGAATGATCACAGAAACATGTTGACCATATCGGCTAGTGCTTTGCCTTCCATATCACGCTTTCTGACTAGGCGTTCCTGCCCATAACGGCTAGTGCTTTGCCTTTCAGATTTAAGGTGTCGCTACCCAGGATGCTCAGTATCATTTAGACTACTACCAAGAGAGGAACCTCCTACATCCGGCATGCTTTTTAAGGCATTTTCATGGATTCATTTGTTGGAAAACGACATTTATGGGATTCATCTTTTTTGCCCTTCCATCTTATCAGGGTGCCACTACCCATTCTAAATGTACTGATGCGGGTCGGTCTCTATCCTGTCAATCCGTTCTGCGAAACTACCCTGTGAAAAGTGACTGATGTATCCCTCATGGATACTACCATGAGAACGACATTAGTTATATTCTATAGGGGGACATATGGTACAGAGTACTTTTCGAGACTTTCGGCCCTTGTCGTTGCCCTTGGCTTGGTCTCGAGTCCCCCTGGCTAAGTACTTTCCATCTAGCAGGCTAGCTGCTTGTTCTGTCCCTAAGTCTTGGCCATCTTCCATCATATCAAACATGTCCAGAGAGAACTACGAAAGGGAGATCAATCAAAAAAATAGGCCATGAATGAAGTAGTGGGCCTTTCACCCTCTTTCTAGTGACTCGGGGAGCTGACCTGATAAATGCACTTCAAAGGGAAGGAAGCTAGGTTTCCCATGTTGGTATGGCCGGGCTTCGTAGGATGTCGTCGTTTACTAAGATGTGCATCCACATCGTGAGCTTCAATGCACAAGTCGTCGAATCCCTTAAAGGTTTGAGGCAGGAGTATCGACGACAAGTCGTGCCTGAAGTTGTTCATGCACATCTTGAGGAGCTCTTGCAGAGTAAACTTCTGAGGACAGACAAAAGTAGCAGCTCACCACCTTGCAATGAACTCTATGACAAGTTCATTATCCCTTTGCCTGGTCTTGAGTTGTTCAGGCACTCCAACATAACAAATGGATTCCCCCATATCTCAGGACTAGTCAAAGGAAGTACGGCGGGTCCAAGTAGGAAGAAATTTACTAAGAAGTAGGGGCTGACCTCGAACTTGACTTCAGAATACTTCATTTGTTAGCTTGCCTCGAATGGGCCTCCAAATTCACTTGTTAGCTGTAAGAGTGAACTTCTCAAGAACATGAGCAAGTGCCACTAGGCCAATCGTTACCCCCTATAAAGAGTAAGGCATGATGAGTCATCTTTCGAAAGTGTCGGCAAACATCTCTATCCTCGAGTTGATTCAGAAGCCTCGTCCGCATTACAATATGTTCCGAAAATTCCTAGAGGATGCTCAAGTTCCACATGCCTAAGTCCTGAAGGCTTGACCGAAGCTATCAGTCAGGTTACGTCTCCAAATGTCCTTGTTTTTACAGAGTAGTTTATTCCAAAAGATGCATCGCCCCAAGCCCTCCACAAGAAAGTATTTGCCGAAGATCACACCATTCCATACACCTTGGTCGATATAGGGACCACTTTGCGAAGCATTTCGATTCGCTCCCCCTATGTGGTCGGCCTTCTTACTAGTCTGCCTCATTTCTCTTGATGGAATAACACAATACCCGAGCTCCAGATTTGCTTGCGTTCTGCACAACGCTCACCGAATGTATCACTCATCCCACTCCTAAAAGAGTCTTTTGCGTGTTATAATCATTACGGGAATGAATCGCATCTGTTTGTTGGGAATTGCTAGAATTCATTGATTGTAACTTTGCCAGGTTCTAGGAGAGCTACTCCTCTTTTTTGTCAATCGATCCACTTTCCCTCATTCCACTCATCTAGCCTTCTTCACAAACTTGTACAATCGATGCCACAAAGATAGCCAACTATATTATTGAAGAAATAGGGAAACAGGCGACGATTTGGCACCAGATATCCAGAGGTGTGAGAAGAGCAGCTGTGAGAAGCGGAAAAACCATCAAAAACAACGATTGTTCATGGAGGTTTCCACAGAAAGACCCTTTGATTCTGACAAACGGATCACAATTACAAGTACCTGGGAGCATACTGATGGAATGAACAAAATACGAACAATATAGTCATGGATCTTAGGTTGTAACTTCCTCATGAGCGAATTTGTTGATGTTGCACCCACGAAGCATCCAAAGTGCCAAACATTGGGAACTACCTGGGGAGGAGTTAGGAACAAGAACAAGGAGAAGCAAGAACCACTTAAATGGAGGAATCTATTGTATGTTGTCCTTTGCTCCCCATAGCAACTGGGGATCGAAAAGCACCAAATTTGATGGCTTAATAAGGGAAAGACTAAGTAAGAGCATGCTATCGGAGACGTTGCAACATATGTCGGGAAGGCCGCCATTGATTGTGTACAAACAAAATACGAGTCCAAAGGCAGAGTCAGAAAGGGTTTAGTTAATGGAGATATTCACTCTTCCGAGAACCAGTAACGCGTAAACCATGTCACAAACCAAGACCGATGAATATCCAAACGGAACGGATTCTCACTTCTCCTAGAATAGTTTCCGGTGCGAAATGAAATTCATAGGGGATATATGAGTAATTCAAAGGAGAAAGATAAATATTTGATACTTAGTAGTCCTACACTAACCAGCCATATTCAAAGAGAAAGTTCAATATGAAGGGAGGTAACAAGCATGCTCCTTCAAAGTACCAAACTTTGAATGGCTCTAACTGGAAGGTGTTGCTAAAAGAACTGCGAAAAGGAGGTAGTAATTATTACGAAGAAAAGGTGGTTTCAAAGTCCGAGATGGAGGGGGTCTGAACTGCGAGATGGAAGATATCGTTTATTGCAAACGCCACAAGATTTATGTAGGGAATTGACCCTCTATTGGGGTGGTGGAAAGACCATCTTTTCTTCTAGAATTTCCCACCTTGACAAGGGTGTGAGGCAGGGAAGGTTGCGCTTAGCGGGTGAGGGAGAAACCGCACACACTAGGGAAGTAAGGAAGTACATGTAATCATTCAAAACAAACCTATGTTCTAGCGGCCTCACCCTCCTATCTCAACCAAGAAGGCCACCTCGTTTATTACCCACATATCCTTGCTATCGTCCGCCCCAACAAAGTTCTTGAGGCAAGTAAGGGCAAAATAAACTTTAAGGACCCTCGCTAGCAATTATATCAACAGCATCTTCTGGGAACCAGCCACGGATGAGGATTTGGAAATCCCTGATAACTCGCATGGAAAGATCAGCCTAAAGGCGCAGCTAAGCACAACCAGGTAGCCAAGCCTACCACGAGCCAAGTCACCAGTAACAGTATAATCCCAAGATCCAATACCAACGCCAGTAGTATATATAGCATTAGAAAATCATATAGAAGTCAGCATTGCCCTCATTCCCCGGCAGGTTAGGCCAGACAGCTCAGCGAAGAAGGCAAGATGACCAAAATGTATTGTCCGGAGACTCGTCAAGCACAAGAAAGCATGGTGAGTATAGAAGAAAAACTAGTTATTTATTCTAGTTGATCTGATCCGGTGGACCAGAAGGTTTTGTTAGGTGGTGTAGAGTTGTGTTTAGTGAGAAGGGTGAAACTAGCAATTTCACAACGGTAGTTCTTATAAAAGGTGAATCCTCCTATTCCGTTAACTCGGCCAAAGGTCCAATTGCTCAAGATTAGAGAGATTCTCCGTTGTTTAATGGGAATTGCGTGGGAGAGTGGTACGCACAAGGTCTCGCTCTTCATTCTAGGAGCGCTCCTTTTCAAAGTCATCTTTTCGCTCAATTGGATACGCGAAGCTCAATATCTAGAATTCGGGGCATTTCCAATCAAATATTATCTGTGGGGGAGATAGTAGTACTTTTTCGCTTATTCTTTCTCTTTTCGGGCGAGGGCACCCCTTTTCTTTTAAAATTTCAAGGTTTGGAACCCTACTAGGTTGAGGAACCCGCTAGCGGTATGATGTAGCCCCAACTTATAGGATTTTCGGGGACCAGCCTCCATCCTTCTTACCTGACTCTCAATTCGACTCTTTTTCTAGAATTTGAATCACTTCCTCTTTATCACCATTCTTCTGTTTAAGAACAGCGCCCCACCCTCTATTTGACTAAGGTTGGAAAAAGGCTTTATGAAAAAAAAAAAAAAAAAAATTTCTTTTCCATTCAACGCGATGCAAGGTCAACTTCTAGCGCAGCTCATGTCACAGCGATTCCCTTACTATTCTAAAGGGGAGTATCCCACCCCATCCCACAAACTCTCATTTCCTCGGCTCCAGTCTTGGAGACCTACATATAGACCGGGGGCCTCTCCAGTCTTACCGATTCACTTATCCTGCTTGATTATTACAATATACTTCTGATTCTCGAGAAATTGACTCCCCACCTCTATCCTACCACTTATGACATGAATAAGAGCTCAAAGGCTTTCAAATATAATTCATTCCATGGATTATGCAACTGGTCTATCAGCATACTGAGATCATCTCCAATTACTATACCTCCGGAGCTGACCCTTGAGCAAGGCTTTGTGTTATGTCTAACCAGGTGTATCGCTCACGAGTAAGGGAATCCTTGAAATACGACTCCAGAATAATATATGCCTTTATATTAAGCGCAAAGTATCCATGGAATCCATCGAATGCGCCCGTGGCCCGTGGCAGGTCGACTTCAGTCAAAAAGTGTGGGATTTGTGTGGGTCGGGATGTGCTTCCTTGATCTATAAAAATGAAGAATTGTCATCAGATTTTTCATGGTATTTTAGTCATTTTGAAATACGGATGAGATCAAAAAGGCCATCATTGAGGCAAATGATGCAATAGCTTCGGTTAGAACAAAGCCCAAAATAGCATAACCAAATGATTGTTTAGCCAATGATGGATTTTGCGCCACGGAATGGATCGAAGAACTGAACATGTTTTTCCAATACCGCAGCAGCTCCCGCTGAAGCAATTGTAGCAGCTCCGACACCCACTGATTGTGCACCTTCAAACAACTCGGGTTGAGAATTCTCATCATGCTTTTTCATTCATGTCCTTCAGACCCTCGTCGATTCTTCCCCTGGTACAAAACTAAACATACCCATTGTCGCCAGATCCATGATCTCCCCGCTAACCAATTACGTTGCAACTATGGAACAAACAAGGAATATCCTTAACTATTTGACTAAAAATGGAACGATATGATAATTGCCTAATCTAATTCGTGTACCCCGAACTCCATAACTTGCGATTTTTTTTTCATAAGTTCCCTAATAAGGGACAGTTTCTTTCCTTTGAGGTTAACATGATTAGTTTTTGTTCTATAGTGGCAAGCCAATATTCAGCCCCGTTTTTATTAACATGGCCTTTGTGGTATAAGTGGTCCAAAGAAGTCATTTTCTCAAGAATTTATGATTTAATGCTAACAAGCCTTTATGCATCATGAATAGGTCGTTATTATCCAGTACACCTATATTATAAATAGAAATGTGATTCCTCATCATGGTTAAGGGGTCAAGCAATACATTACCCTACAACAGAGCCAAGCTTAGAGACAGATCCAGCACAATGGCAAAAGCAACCTTGCCCCAGGGATTTACTAGGATTGCGTATATAATTATAATAATAAACAGAACCAGGATTTCCAAGGCTCTCCTCACAAGGTCGATGTCGCCATCCGCCTTGCTCTGCAGCGATTTACTCCATCGTCCAGTTCTGGGGAGCCTAAACCCCTGCTTGCAGCAGAAGGTTCAAAATGATCTCACCAGCATTTTATGAATAGAGTGGAGATCGTTCAGGATGCAGTAGGAGTACGTTGCCTGGTCCAACTCTTTGGGAGCTGCCAGCTGCCCTTCATTTAGAGCGGCTCCAGCAACCGGAGCAGGTGCCCTCAGGGGCGAAGGGGGCATGTATTGCCATGGGGCCGAAGAAGATGCCTTCGTACCAAAAAACTCCTCAATCTAGGAGGCACCCCTACTTGAAATCGAGGGTACAAGCGATGAGGTGGTTGACGGAAGAGGAAGCTTTGTGCCCGAAGTACCTTCAGAAGAAGAAGAATCTTCCCCGGCCATCATATTGTAATATGTGAAGCCAACACCGCCAGCGATTAGGAAGGAATGCCTTCCAAGTCATATTACTAAAGATAAAATAAAAACCATAAAAATTTAAAACAAAAAATGTTCTTTTTCTTTTCGTAATTTTTTTAAAAGAAACTTTTAATAACAACAAATACGATCAAAAATAATAGAGAGACAATCACGATACCGATATGATTTCCACTAAGAATTTGATTGCCGCTACGTCCTAATTCAATACGAATCCAGACAGAACAGACAGAACCTCAAATGTAAGCCCAAAAGACTATCTTTGTATAGGCAGGGTGAAGGAGATGCATGATAGTTCTGTTGTTTTTACAATAAACAGTAAATGTTTCCGTTTCTTCTGTCATTTCCTACTAAAAACTACAACTCATTATAGATTGGGCGACCCTGACTCCATTCCTTCCTACAGTCAGGAAGGTAGGCCAAGTTGCTCATATACAAATAGACATGCATGCGTAGGAGCTACTAACGAAAACCCACGTGCTCGTTGGCGAACAGATGGCTGATTGAGCTTGATCTCTCTGAAGGGGATATCACGCCCCCTCGGATACATAAGGCTTGCGGGCTCTACTTTAACCCATTTTTCTTAATGGTTGGGTTGCAGGGGCTTTGGGGTTCGTAGGCTATCGACTGGAGGACCCTGAGGCTCCCACAAGGGTAGAAAGCCCCTTCTTCCAAGGGCACCCTGGAAGAACAAATTACTTCAATATAAGACAAAGCTTTACCCCTGGCACCTCTAAGATACTTATAACACGCTTCAGTCGGGGACAGCCCATCCTTGTACAGGGCTCCAAAGGGGAATTTTACTAAATAATCAAATATAACACTTGGGCTACGGGTCAAGTTTGTAGTAGTTCCAGAAAACCTGCCTCCTCTGGCCAATAGGAAGAAAAGGCTTCGTAGTGCTTCGGATGAAGGCATATCCTAAACCTGTCAACATACTTTATATTTTAATCAATCGAGCGGGGGGAAGAGAAAAGCTTGAATTTGTGGCTGCCGAAAGCAGGAAGACAAGTCAATAATCAAAGTTCATCTAGCCGGGGATACCAATATCCCAATATCGATGCTCACCCTCGTGGAAGTGTTTCGACCCCTTCTCTGTTATCTATCTGAATACCTCTTCCCATGGATAAGTTACGGGACTAGGAGTACCTGCAAGAATGAGCTGAATTTCCCTCTCTGAGTCTCTCCAAGTCTTAGTCCACTTCTCCTGAAGTCTGCCCTGAAGAAAGAATGGATCGAAAACATGTCTCTATATCTGGCACGCCTTGAATGATAGGGCCTCCCCCGTTGTTTCACTGACTGGTAGGATTCATTCCAGAGAGAAAGATCTCCTCTTGGTTGGGAAAACCTTTTCCCTCCTATTCGGGCTGGCCGGAGGTGGGGTTGAACATTGGGATGGGGAATCACATTCCCCAAGAGCCTACTCCCGCGGTCATTCGTCCCCCTTAAATATCCTGGTATTCCCGCCAACCATCCATAAAGTGGTTCATCGTTACCCTCAAGTCCCTAAGGGCTGGGACTGACCAAATACTAGAGGGGAGAGAGAGAGAGAGGTGGGGGGGGAGGGGGGCTCCCTATAAGGAGGGGGCAACATCTTGTGTTGAATCAAGTTAATAAAAAGTGGTTGTTACTGAATATGTTCCTACGAACATAAACATCGCCTGCGTCCGTAGAAAGGTGTTCTCTTTCTATGGTAGCGATGGTAGTAAATTTGCCGCATAATCAGCGACAGCAAAATTGGATTCATCATAAATGGGACTGGAACCTCGATCTCCAACCTGACAAGTGACGCCTTCTCCACGTCGACGCCACTGTTTCGCCATCATTTGACGTATATAATCGAAAAGCAGTGGTTCTCTCAAGGGTTTTAGTTGTGTTTATGAACCAAGGATGTAGTTGTTGAACCCCCTATGAATGAGTTCCAAGCAAGAAAGCGGTCGTTTACATCAGGAATAGGGCTTGTTTTTGCTTGTAGTTTTCTTTTTGTTGTTTTGGGCTAAAAAATCAGACAATGACAGAGAGGCCTGTCATCGAGACTCATTCAATCACTTGTGATTGCAGCCTAACTCCCCGAAAACAACGTTTGACTTGCATGTCTTAAGCAAGTAGCTAGCATCCCTTCCTTTTCGAGATCCCATCCATTTCCTGGTACCAGTTTCCACTCTCGTTTGAGATGCTCTAGGGACAGATTAAGCTCCGCAGCTCGCACCCTGGCCCAATCCCATTTATAACGCGTTGAACCAAGACAAGAACAACTGAAACCTTTGATAAATACCTTTCACAAATAAGGTTAAACCTCTTCATAACCACTGACAAACCGAGTTGGAGCAAGGGTGATGGACACAGAAATAGAAAAAGCATATCCTAAATGGACTTTGAGAGCGGTGTTTGAGGAGCTATTTCGGTTTAAGCACTGAACATATTCACCTATTTATGGAGTAGATCGAGTTCAATCCCAGTAGCGAAGGTAAGCGCATAAGCTCATATTCCCTTGAGGAAAGCAAATACACTCAATATGGGTATGTTGGCTAAAGAGCTTGGACTGGCGATTATGGATCTTATAATTCTATATTGCCGAAACTGACCTTGACTTTCGATCTAGTAGTGATGCTACGAGCATACTTCCTTAAATGGAACCAAAGGTTCCCATCCATCCATGTAAAAACGTTTCTCAGTGATAGATGTGATTGATAAAGCGATCCTTGGAAAACTGGACAAGCACGTGTTTGTACAGTATAACAAGACCTTAGCTATCAAGCAAAATAAAGTGCATGCTTTGCTTGTTTCGTGGTATGAACCACTTCAAGATTTTATTGCTATCAACACTGGCACCTACCCAATTAACCAAAAGTAATCGAACGAGACCGACCGAGGAGCAATCCACCAAAACAAAACGGTTAAGCTGACAAGGTACTTAGTAGGGCTTGCAAAGAAGGATGTTGGCAAAGGATACCGGACCAAAGCAGCTGATCAGGTGTTGGGTGGGAATAGGAAGGGAGAGAAACCAATCAATACAAGCTAACATCACTAACCGAACTCATGAAATACTCCAATTGATTCAATCCATTCGAGACTAACCAATGTTGGATGCTAACAAATCAAGGGAAGGAGAGGGATGAACTCCCAAGAGAACTAAGTATGCCTTCTTAGCTAGTCCAGTAGGTCCGTTAAGGCTAATGTAATGGAATGAAGGGAATCATATAAAGCTGAAAGCAAAGAGGAGGGAACCTCCTTTGGAGGGCACAAGAGTAACGACCTGATGAGCTAAGCATTAATCGGGCCAATGGCTTGAGTCGGACTAGCTTTAGTACTCTAGCCTTCCAAGCCTTTCCCTAGCCAGCCGGTAGAAAGAAGGAACTTTTTGAAAGAGAAAGATACTTGCTTGTTTGTGCCCTATAGATGAGTAATGGGGAGCTGTTAAGAGCTATTAGGGGGTACGGAAAGAGAAGAATAGAAGAGCGTTATGTTTATTATTAGTAGTCAGTGTCGTGTGTGCTGTTGTTGAATCATAAATAAACCTTCCTTCTCTCTTCTAGGTAGGTGGGTGGGTCACTTTCCCCTTTAGCATACGACGTGCTCTTCGATAGGTCTCATCATTGCATCATGCATGTCCTCTTGTCATGGTGTTACTATCTCCATCTTGCCCTAGGATTTTGATCGATCAGTCTATCTTTTGTGTTGTCCCTCTCTGTGATCTCAATGGTGTTGCAATAGTGGTGTCGCTCTAGCTTATGGACAGGGAAGGAGCAGGACCAACACAGATAGTCTATGTTGGCAACAAACGTAGAGAGATGAAATAGCCATGTATAGAATCGCCCGGAGACCCAGGTAATAGTGAGGGAACTCTAACTAATAGCAATAACTCCTTTATTAATAGAGGAAAGCGAGAGCTCCCAAGTCAATAAGCTAGTGTCTGAGGGAGTCTCCATAGAGCTCTCGAGTTAGTTCCGCTAGACTAGAGTGGTGTCGCTTTTGTTTAGATTGCATGGGCACGAGTTAGTGTTGTCATTATCTTGTGTCACTATCTCTGTCCCGAGCGAGGACCTTTGAACCATGCGTTGTATCACTTGTCGGATGGATGAAATAAAGATTAGGTAAGGAGAGGTAAGAGCGCTTTATTTGAGGTTCGAGCAAGAAACAGACGTTATGGAGCTCTTACCGTTCTCGCTTTTTTCTTCCTCACGGATGGATTCACAAATCCATCTTTTTTCCGGTTCGTTGTTGTCTCGTGTCTTCCTCGCTAATGGCGGAATTAGCTTGAATCCTTCCCTTTATCTATAAAATCTAAACTTACCTATGACCTTTTATCTAACATGTTCTAATAAGCTGACCTTCTCTCTTAACTAAATAAAGGGCTGAACTTCTCTCTTAGATTACTAAAACAGAGTGACCGTAGTATCAGAATGTACCCGCGTGTATATTGAGTGAGCTATACATTGAACACACGTTTGTATATTGAGTGAGCTATACATTGAACGCAAAGCTTAGCATCAGATGCGCTTCGAACTTATTTGATTGGGTGGAGTGGGCTTTAGCTTTCAACTATTAAGGAGAGGGGCAGGAATCCCTAGTGGGCTACGAAGCGTTGTTCGACGTACACCTAAGTAAGGCATATGTACATGATTCTCATGTTCTGTAGGTACTCGCCCCACTTGAAACACTCGTTGCTAGGGCAATTTCCGCATTCCATAACCCACCCTTGTAGGTGATAAGTGATGGCACATAGTCAGTTGCACGGCCGGTAGAGTCGGAGATCCGAGTAAAAGTTGCACACGGCTGGAGCGAAATCATAGACAAGAGCATCTCGGGACGGACCAATAAGAATCTCTTGCATATGGGCGACTATAAGCGTTCTACGGCGGTTCAAGCTAGCACTCATTTCAGCATCATCTCACTCGATTCCAAATCCATAAGAGGCGGAATCCCGAGCATTTCAAGGCCGAGTAGCTATAGCCATTTAGAGATCGAGCGCCCGTGGTGAGGCAAAGGCAATTTTTTATTATCCAGGTCTATATCGAAAACGAGCAATTGATCCCATGAAAGCAACGGGTTCCGGTGCTGGCTTTGTTGCGGGTTCAACTGGAATTGGATCCTAAGAAGTAAGGCAATCGCCTTTCTCCCCACCACATATGCCTCCTCTGCTTATGCCACTAGTGATGAACTCACTATGGCTATTCAACGTTGAACTCATAGTTTTCTAGTACATAGGCGGCTAAACGAAGCCCCACTCTTGATCTGTCAAACTCCAGCCTACGTATGAGCCGGCGTGGGATCAAAGTCACTTGTCGTCCATTCGCTCTCTGTTCAACAAACACGATCGATCGGCAAGTGACTTTATACAATTCTTCTGCCCGATAAGGCACTTTGATTATGACATTAGGGTCTTGACGTGCTTCAAAAGACACAGAGATATTATTTGCACTATAACACTTACGTTACACCCACCGGGAACACATTCACTACTGAGCATTGAGTTCTTCCTGCGTTGCAATATGGACATTGATCGATCTTTACCCAGCTGTTATACAATCTGAATCAGCTACCAGTACCTATAAAGACCGCTCTTCCATCGCCCCCGACGCAGGCCCAATTTCAGTGCCAGTTGGAGACCTGGTTCGAGATGCATATCTTGAAAGAGAGCCATCACCTCGCCCAACATCCCTTCCTTTTCAACAGTCAATTCGAGAGCCAAATCAAAAAGCTTAAGAAGCAGATGATCTTGATCCAATTCCCGATGCATGGGGCGAAATGATGGTGGAAGCCCAAAATTGGGAACCTATCGAACGAGAATTAGTAGTAGTGTTGCTTACTATAAATCTCTTTTGGAGGACAACGGACGTCAAAAATCAATGTGAATGATGCATCCTCTTCGATTGATGGATTACAACAATTAAGTGGGAAACCAATTTCAAAAGATGCTTTCGAAGTGAAAGTGAATTATATCAGATGAACACTACCCCGAAAAAGAAATGTGAGAGCCATGTTGGAAACAAAGGGATACCAATAAAAGTTTGGGCGCTGTTTTACCTTCTGCAGATCAGGGATTGGCAAAGATTCAAGACAAAAAGAGCCCCCAAGAAAGAGAGTCAAATCAATTGCCCAGACAGCAACAAGCAAAAGAAAAAGGACAGACCCAACTCCAGCAGAGGAAGAAGAAGAGCCCCAGCTCATACAGAGAAAAGGGAGGAAAACTGCTCAGGCAGTTATGCCAATGACTGAAACAACGACGGAGAGCTCTAGAAAAGATGGGTGAGTCACCAACGCGGTCCATCATGGAATCAGGTTCGTCGACATAAGTTTTCATTCCCCTATATGACTGATGCTTGTGAAATTCACTTCTGTCCTCTACAGGAGTGTAACAAAAAGAAGGAAAATTGTTCTCAAGAAACCAAAGTCTAAATCTCAAAGATCACCAAATAAGACAGTGATCGATGACCCAACGAAAAAGGAACCCGAGGGTGAAGAAGAACAACCACAAGAAAGAAAGTAGGTATTCTTCGCCTACGAATTTTTTTTATTTCCCATGGACATATTCCTATGCGTTGACACATTAGTTTTCATCCCTACCCCAGGATTTCACCTCATTCTAGAGATGGAGGAAAATGAACAAGAAGACTGAACACAGAGAGTAAAATTAGATGGTAAGGACTTATTTCTTATGCTTGTTTAAATGCATAATCCTGAAGACTAACACCTTGTGTAATGCACGAAACCAACTGAATGAAGGAATAGAAATAAGTTCGCCTCAAGTGAACGAGACTACTTCTATCAACAAAGACAACGAGATGGTTGTTGACAAAAGGACTACAGCAACAGAGGTAGTCCAATCAGATCCTTCACCACATGTCATAGAAACACAAGCCCCCTTTTCCACCAGACCAGAGAGGAGGAAGAACAAAGGCAAAAGAGTCCGCAGCCTCCACAGGCATACCAACAGCGAGAGATGGATACAGCTGTCATAGTGAAAAGGATGATATCAGAGCCCCCAACAGCAGACCAGGAAGAAGTGACTATCAGACTGCTCAAGTCCACCAAACTACAGAGGGTTCAAGCATAAGACACAATGCGGAAGTCAACCAAGCTTCAAAGCAACAATCGGAACGCAACCAGGGTTGCGTCAAAGAGGAGAGAATACAATAGGAAAAGAAGGGACAGTTACCAGACTCCCATCAGCAACAGTGGCTACAGAAACAGAATTGGCAGTTCAGATAGAGGAAATTTCAGCCAATACCACAAGAAATTCGATCGAAGAAGGGCCTTCCAATGCTCAACCCGTGAATGTCAACGAAACTGAAATCGGGAAGACATCTAAAATAGAGCAAAGGCAATTTGCTGAAGAGATGGAAACATGAAACAGATTTTAATAACTCCAGCAATTGCATACGAATCAGATGTGGAAGCAAATGTAGATGAACATGTTGACATCTATGGGAGGGACATAATCCGACAGTACACTAACCTCTTCAGACTCTATCCTCAACGACCTCGTTACAGAGGTGTTCATCTCAATGGTTATTCAGGATGGCTAAATTTTGTAGTTCACTCTTGTGGGAACGATTTGTGGCCTTGATCAAAGAGGTTGTAAAAACAGTGTGCCATACCAGTGAAACAAGGCACAGGTCGAGACATCATGTATTTCATGGAATCTGACTAGGTGACAAGGTAGGTCGTATGACCTATCATATAATGACAGAACATCTGAGTGGCAAGCTAGACAGCACTTTTCAACCTTTGGGTAATTGATCTCAGCTGGCTTCAAGACCCGACTAAGGTAATAGATCGGCCTCTCGACCACACTGTCGTCCTCTTGACCCAACAAAACCCCTATCGACTGGTCGGTATAGGCTAAGTACAGGATTAGAGGTCGCTTGGGGACAAGAGCCATCAATATTGGAGATCGCAACAACCCCGTCTTCATCTGAACAAACATATCTTCATGTTCGCATGTCCACTCGAACTTGGCACCTTTCTTTCATTTTCATATTCAAAAACCTTTGACTTCTCTACTAAGTGGGGAATGGAACCGGCGAAATGTACTTGAACTTACCTAAGAAAATCATCGGTTCCTTCATCTTCCTTGGAGAAGGCTTGTCGCGAATCGAAGCAATCTTGGCAGGGTCAAGCTCAATGCCCCTCTTTTGAACAATGAAACCCAAAAACTTCCATGATGCGACCCCAAAAGCACATTTGAGAGGGTTCATCCGAAGAGACACTTCTTTACAACCATGGATCAAAATCTCGATTTCGGTTTCGGTTTCGGTCAGGACCCAAACCGTAAATTGGTCAAAATTTCGGAAATATCGGTCAAAATTTCGTTAAATTTCGGGTATTTTTTACCGAACTTTATTTTCTTAGCATTTTTTAAGCTCTTTAACATTATTAGAATAAATATATACTATGTTCCGGTTTCGTTCATGACCTGAATCGTAAATTGGTCAAAATTTTGATAATTTTCAATCAAATTTTCAATAATGCACCAAGGTAAAAAAAAAAAACTTTGTATTTTAGGGGCATGTGATACGTGAAAACGCAATCTGGGCCGTCTGATCTAAAGCTCATGATCTATAGATCCTTAGTGAACAAGATTGGCATGAAATATAATTTTCATCATCTGATTAAATATAGTCAAAGGCTATTATATCAGACGATAATTTGACATCAGACGTTAATTTAAAAACGCAATCTAGGCCGTCTGATCTAAAGTTCATGATCTATAGGTCCTTTGTGGACAAGATTGGCACGAAATATGATCTTCATCATGTGATTAAATATAGTCAAAGGCTATTATATCAGACGTAATTTGTGTTTTGCTCCAATCTTATCTACCAAGGATCTATAGATAATGAACTTTCAATCAGATGGTTTAGATTGCATTTTCACATGTCACATGTTCCTAAAATAAAAAGTCTTTCTTTTACCTCAGTGCAATCACTTAAAAAGCTTGTGCATAGATTGTATCAAACCCTTCCCTCTCTCCTATTAAAACTTAGGAAACCCAAACTCTTCTCTCTCTCTCTCTCTCGTCTAAACCTACACGCAGTGACGCAGACGGCAACCAAAAAAAAAAAACAAAAAAAAAAAGAAAGAAAAAGCCAGAGAAGAAGAGGAGAAGAAGAAAGAATAGAAAAAAGCC
The DNA here is from genome assembly GCA_021018995.1 of Chloranthus sessilifolius. Classification (NCBI taxonomy): domain Eukaryota; kingdom Viridiplantae; phylum Streptophyta; class Magnoliopsida; order Chloranthales; family Chloranthaceae; genus Chloranthus; species Chloranthus sessilifolius. The sequence continues at coordinate 160,287,781 of CM037585.1, forward strand.
AGGTACCTCTTTCTTCTTCTTTTTTTAAGGGAAAAAAAGGGGGAAAAAATAAACTGGTTTTTTTTTTTTTTTTTTTTGCAAAAAATGGGTTTAAACCCTATTAAAAAAATTTCTTTTTTGCAAAAAATGGGTTTAAACCCTATTAAACATGATATATTTCTTTTTTTGCAAAAAATGGGTTTAAATCCTATTAAAACTCAACCGTGTGATCTGGGCCGATATTTTGAAATTATCGGCCAATAATTTCAATTTTCGGCCGATAGTTTTGATTTTTTTAGGGGTGGCGATAAAATGTATATTTTCGTCTCAGTTTCGACCGAAACCGAGACGTCTCGGCCGAAAATTTGAAATTTCGGCCGAGATTTTGATCCATGGGTAGAAGTAGAGTATGGGGCTATTGGGCATAGTACATGCGAGGTATTGTGGTCGTAATCCCTCCCCTTTCTAAAATCGGATTCTCTGCAATGAAGTCACAGAGAAGACTAATTGCATCATACTCAATTCAATGACTTCGCTCATAAATAGGTTTGAAATGGATCCATGGAGCTCATTCATGTCTCTTCCTCTCAACAACTCAAGAAATATTAGCCAAAGTTGTTGAGCCAAGTATTTGTAACATGTTGTGGCCAAACTGGGTATGATAGATATTCATGCTCCAGCTTGAGAGGGAGTGTTGTTAATATGGACTTTATGTCTCACGGCTATGTGGGGTGGGGGTACATAGTATACTTGAGTGCATATGTATTATTTCTCCAACTTAACACAAATGATAGTGAGGGCTCTTAACTCATTAAGCCCTCTCTCTCTCTAACCCAAAACCTAAAAACGCCAACCTAACCCTCATACCACTATTCCAACACCAAAATCACCAATCTAAACCACACATAACCTAACCCAAATTATCAATTTGAAGCGATATGATGATATTGTTATAATGATAGACTAGGAAATTGATTGATGCTAGAAAAAATTGTCCATTACCATGTCATGCCTGAAGAGTATTCCAAGCAATGCGTTCAGCTGTGTATTGAACACCCCATCACCTATACCCCATATGGCAGCCATAAGTAGAGGATATACAATGCTAAGCACTCCGCTGGTTAAGCTGCAGCACAACAGGAGAAAATAGAAGTAAAAATAATTGGAAATAGTCAAGGGCTTAGAAAATTATAAGCAAATGACAATCAGAAAATAACTTAACCTTATGGCTTCAGCAACAGCCATAATTTTTAAGCATAAATTCACATGCATTCAGAAACAAAATCACAGGGTATATTACCTATATTTAAGCAAAAGCCATAACAGCACAACGATCTGAAGAACAGCTCCACCAGAAATAATCCATGTGATGGAAGAGAGATCAGATGTATATCGCCCAGCAGTTAATGAACACTGACACACAATTCAACAAGTTTATCAACAGATATACAACCATTTACAAATAAACTAAAGGAATAATACCATATGAGAAGCATGTATAGATACTCCCCATGAGAAGAACCCATTTTAGGCTATGTGGCATAATTTTTTTATCATTTTAAGTGTTTCATGTGAATGCCGATCACTTGTACCCAACTCAACCTCAACGTCGTGCAGATCAAAGCATGGGAACCATCAGATCAAAGCGCTGCAAATATGCAACATTGTTCATGTCAACTTAGCGGATCATGTTAAAGCACTCTTATCATATCATTCCATGCTCTGATATGCGTGATTCTTCGCTGAAGTGCGGTAAAAGTGATGATCATCCAAGTTAACCACTTAAAAGGATCAAAGATGAATGCCAGTGGGTGGTTCTCATGGCAATATCCATGTAAAGCGGTCATAAGAGCCAATCTCTAAACTAAATGATGCAAGCATTATATATGAAAAAAGGGGATTTGACTTTCTTTGCAGTTTTGAGCAACCTATAAACATTTAAGCATCGATCACCTATGAAGTGTCAACAAATGATAAACCCTCATTCTCCAAAATTGTAACTTTCCACAATAAAATATTACATCGTATAGTTTTGTTCAATGGATTTGTTACATTGTACAAAGATAATATGCACAATTGTCAGCAAGTTATAACTGTGTGGCTTAAACAAAGCTGATCTATTTCCAGCGACTTCATAACCTCCACATGGTTACTATATTGAAAATGTTAGGGAACTATAGCAATTGACCAAATTCGGAGTAGAAGGTTTGAGTACTGTAGATTTGGTCATATCCTTTTTTTTCCATTGATTCACTGTTTGCCTCCAAGCTTTAAAAATTAATTGCAGGAAAGAATTACAGAATCTTATGGTACATGATCCAGTTATATTATATGATTCAGTTTGGTGCACCTAAAATTTTAATTCCCAACATGTTATTAAGAAAATTGCTCTTATTTTTTCTTTCCCCCTTCTAGGTAACGGGAAAGGCAGAAATCACCCTAGTTCAATACCTTTGCAATAGACTGCGTGCTGCCAAGGAATAATAGCATGAGGAAAAAATACATTCCTACTTACTATTGCATCAAAAGCCCCAAATAATGCCATTGAACCACCCACACCGGACACACCAAGTGCTGGTGTTACAATATACTTGGTGAACTCAGCCCTGTTATGAAAATGCGCCACTAATCAAAAACAGAAGCAACTAAAACTAAATGTAAATAAACAATAACATTACTAAGAGTAATAATAAATTAAATTAAATTAAAGTTAAAGGCCCTGACAGATATACGAAGAATTTACACCAAATACTAGGTGCAGTGCTCTGATGAAGACTCACCACACAAATGCTTGTTGTAAGCCTGAATACACAAGAAGTGGTATAATCAAAAGCATTCTTCTGTCAAACAGAGGAGCAATGACCAACTTTAGAAGGGCCTTAACAGAATTGGCAGAAGGTTCTGGAAGATCCTCTCCTTTACTGTCCAATCTATGTAAGAAGCACATCAATATGGTTCCAAAGGTCATGCTCCCAAGGAAGATGATAAACAATAAGGTTATGCCAGTGACACGTTCCTGCAGTAATGTGTTAGATTGTCAATCATCTATTAAAGGCTTGCGGTAAAGAACTTAATGAGTAGAAAGAAACTGCAGAATGAATCAGTTCATATAGCATCAGCATGCGGCAATGCATACATCTCAATGGGATCATAATCACCTATGCTTGAATATACATGTGCATACGTTTTGAGTTTAATAATATTTGCAACATGGTAAACCTTACTGGTCGTTTTAGCCATCGTTCAAGCTTGAAGAGCCTTTTTTTGAACTATCTTGAAGAGATATATTTATGGGGCAGTTTTTCCACTACACATAATGGCATTCTTAATCCCAAAGGTCATTTCACAGAGTTGTTACTGTCTTTATCCAATATGACTCCATAACTTGGACTAATATGTCATTAATGAAATTTCATTTCGAAGGATTGGATCAGAACACAAGAAAAGGATAAAAAAAAGGTACGCTTCGAGATCCATGAATTTTTTATTTTTTTCATGGAATACTATGGTAAATAGGTATGGTCAGTTTTTAGGAGAAAATATAACTCTAAGGAGAGTCATTTCTTTATTTTTTTTTTCTTTCGCTTCTACTTCATTAGGATTTGGAGCATGGGTTAAAATATCGGGTTACCGATACGTATCGTCCGAGCTCCAAAACGATACGTATCGGACGATACGTATCGGTACCGGTCTGTATCGGACGATACATTGAATGTATCGTTCGATACATTCAATACATTTGAATGTATCGAACGATACATTCAATGTATCGTTCGAGTCCAATACCGATACGTATCGTCCGATACGTATCGGTATCGGACGATATTTTGATCCATGATTTGGAGAGCTCTGTGAAAGATGTCAACATCTCTTCCCATACGAGCCAATAGACTCTCTAAAGGATCAAAACATCGGTAAACCAATACGAATCGTCCTGACCTCCAAGACAATACGTATCGGGTATCGGTTTGATACATTGAATTTTATTTATTTTTTTCCGATTGTCTACACCAGTCGACATCGATTGTGTAGATAACCGAAAAAAATATATATATACATATTATCGGACGATACATTGAAATTATCGTTCGATCATTTCAATGTATCGTCCGATACGGGTGATACATTGCCCGTATCGAACGATAAGTACATTGTTTTTAAGGGGGTACATACAATGCCTTTATATCGTACCGCTCAAGTTCAAAACCAATACGTATCAGTATCGGACGATTTTTTGACCCATGGACTCTCTCTCTCTCTCTCTCTCTCTCTCTCTCTCTCTCTCGTAATAGATGAAAAGGTCCTTACTAAAGTGTTGACCGGTCCACATCAGTAACCACCGTTTGAAATTCAAAAGTTGGGTGTCCATACATAATATATAATATATGAGTAATGATCCTCCCACTTGAGTCATGGGACAGAAGCCCATGACTCGACCTACCATAGGCTGCATGTCTCATCAACTGCCTTTAAAAGCCAATTGATGTTACATGCAGCCAATAGGAGCTTAAATTATGGGCTTAGGTCCCATGACTCGAATTAGGAGATCATTTCCATACATATATACATATATAGGAGAGTGGGATGCTACATTAGTCATGTAGTGTTCAACGCCGCCCTAGTGCTCTTTGGGTGCCAAGTGGCACCAAATCAAAATACCAGGCATCAAGGTAACATGTGCAAGGTCAATCAGGTCCATCCCCACAGAAAAAATAAAAAATGCATCTTATCCACCGTCCAAAATGTTATCAAAGTGGGAAAATTTCAATGCACCAGGTTAAGTGGGGTGGATGACAAACTTTGACCATTTTTTGAGGGGTAAAACAATCGTAAAAAAAATAGGATCACATGTCACATGGATAATGATCCCAAAACAAGTGTTTGTTTTGGGATCACATGCCGTGTGATCTCGGCACTAGTGTAGCTAAACCTCCAAGGCAGCTATTTGTTATCACATATATATATATATATATAGAGAGAGAGAGAGAGAGAGAATTGGGGAAATGCAACCAGCTGTAGCAAAAAAATCCTACAATCAGATGTCAGATCACATGCCACGTGGCATGATCACCCCAAAATAACACCCACTTCGGGTTGATCAGCCAAGGGACATGTGCTAAACAAGAAAATTTTATTTTTTTGACTATTTTGCCCTCCGTTTGATCAGTCAAAGATAAGGTAACACCCAACCAACTTGATGCATTGATCTTAGGCATCTTTGAGCACATTTTCAACGGTGCATATACATCGGATAGAGCCCAAATTTTGTGTAGTACCGGATTGTTATTATCCAAGTTGTCGTCGCACCCGATCCTCGTGATTGATGCCATGTGGTTCCCAAATGGTCTAGGTGTAACCTTTTCTATACAACCGGTTGAAGTCTCAATTATTATTATTATTATTATTATTATTATTATTATTATTACCATTATTATTATTATTATTATTATTATTATTATTATAAATATGTGTGTGTGTGTGTGTGTTTCGATACCAATTAGATAGTCCTAAGGACTACCTTCAGCATACTCCAACCTTTAAAATGGTGCCACAAGGCACACAAAATATCGGTTGAGTGCCACATGCACAAGGGCATAATGAATAGATCCTTACAAAAAAGACAATTACAACATATTAAAAAAATTCAACTACAAGCACAGTAAAAAACTGACTATAATCAACGGCCCAATTCCATAAGCTAAAATTGGTCTATGCATTGTCGCTTCATTCACATGGCATCAAAACAAGGTCTAAGGTGCCACGAGGAACATTTTTTTGACGTTGGGCCTACGGTGAAGGTAGTCCTTGGGACTACAGAACCATGGCCTCTTGGGACATAACAATCTCTACAAGCTTCCTATTAACACAAGATACCCTTTAAAGCAAAGTATTTTTGATTCCTTGTGAAAAATTTGAGGGCATTTGTCCAAATGGGCCTCATGGAAACTTTGCAAATATAATGAAAAGCCAAAAGCTTGGACAACTGAAAATTATAACTACAAGAACACCCACCTTTTTATTATATTTAACAATTGCCATGAGGTGCATCACAAATGCCCTCAACTATTCCGCAAGAATCCAAAATCTGATCTTAAATAAAAAGAAAGAGTTATGGAGATAGCCAACATCCATCCGAATGAGCTATTGGCCATTAGCACTCCACTACACATAAAACACGGAAGAAATTGCAAATTTATGGGAAATCGCCAATAGTTAGGTATAGAACAGCACAATCATATCACTCACAGGTCACAACCAGTTGAATATACACAATTACTTGAATCCAACAAATAAAAATAAAATAAGAAATCTGTTTCATAATGACCTGGCATGAGTTGAGAATAAATAATACAAACTCCAACACTATTTTAGAAGACAGGCTTATCCGGGCCCAACCTTTTAGGATTTTAATAAACGGGCCGAGCTGCGCCCGGATAAAAAAGGGGCCCATGTTCGGGCTACAAAGTGTAAGGCCCCGGCCTGGCCCGTTTATTTAAATTCCTTATTTTAAAAAAAAACTGAAAAAAAACTCTTAAAAATTACTGAAGCCTGGCCCGTACCGGCCCGGCCAGGATAGCTAATCGGGCCGGGTTCGGGCTACAAAATTCCAAAACCGAGCTCGGACCGGCCCAGCCCAATTAGCTATCCGGGCCAAGCCAGGCCCAAAATATTTTGAACCCGGCCCGGCCCATTGACAGCCCTACAAGAAACTCAAAAAAGAATCCTAACCTCACCATTATATTTATTGTACATGCAAGCAAGAGAGAGAGAGAGAGAAGCTCTAAATTTAATTGCAATTAGAAAGAGAAATTGATAAACTTCCATCTTCTTTCTCTCTTTCTAAATCTTCTCTCTAAAATATAAGTTGGAACTGGAAAGCAAGGATCAAAATTACAGATTTCATTTTGGTTTCGATGGGTACCGAAACCGAAATTTCAGCCGAAATCTGCTACAATGCCTGAAAACTATGAAAATTTCAGATTTTGTTTGGGTTACGGTCCCCACCAAAACCGAAACATTTCAGCTGAAATTTTGAACCATGCTGGAAAGTGAATTAATGAAAGGGGAAGGTTGTGTGGTTTCATGAAGAGAGAGAGAGAGAGAGAGAGAGAGAAAGGATTTTTAAAAACCCTTTATCTATTACTCTCATGGAATGAATTTTTTCCAAATTTCAAATAGAATTTCTAGGTGTTGCAATGTAGTAAGAGAGAGAGAGAGAGAGAGAGAGGTAGAATTTATAGAGAGAGGCACAGTGAGAGAGAGGTAGAATTTATACAAAGTAGTGTGAGGGTTAGAATTTATAGAGAGAGACGTAGTAAGAGAGAGAGAGAGAGAGAGAGAGAGAGAGTAAGAGTTGCCTTATAGTTTTTATGCTTATGGGGATGAAGAGAAGTTGGTCCTCGAGTGACTGAAAATGCAAAGATGGAGATGCTGCTCTTCCTAAGACTCAAATCCAGGTGATTTGGATTTGAAATAACTTGTGAGAGGAGTTAGTTCAAATTTCTCTAATTTAGACTAACAATGTCCTTTAAAATCAAGGTGGATTTGCTCAAATGCAAATCTAAGCTAATCCAAACGCTAGATTTTGATTTGAGGGTCTCAAATCCAGGATTTCAAATTCAAATTCTCCTATCCAAACGCAGCCTAAGGAATACCTCACCAAAATCCCTATACCACCGAACCCGCAGAAATGGCTAATACCAAACGCAGTAAATAGAACTTTCAAAACTTCCAAATAAAATATATCATTCAACTTTAATTACTTAATAGCACTTGTGACCTATAAAACGACTTTTTCAATGATAAAAGTAGAAAGTCTAGGCCACATCTGATACTAATTTAAATAGTAAAATGTCCTAATTCTGATCATTTGTCTAAAAAAAAATCATAGAAACAAAAATAATAAAATAAAATCTTAGAAAATAAGGAAGATAAACCTATTTGTAATAAAGGAAGCAAATTCTATTAGCTAACATAAAAAAATAAAAGAAACAATTATTATTGCAATTAGAAGTCTTAAAGTTTATCACTTTAAGGTGCAGCTTCCAAAAATTGACCATAACTTCTTCGATATTCATCAAAATTGTGCAATTCTTGGTTCGTTGGAAAACTACTTCAATAAGTTTTCAAACAATTTTTGCAACAATCGGATGTCATTTGGTTCATAAAAATAGGCCAAACATAAAGGTGAAAGGATTGAGAGTTAAGCACTTCGTTATGGTTTGGTCAACAACTTATGAATAAATTTTTAATTTATCTTCTCTCTTTTCTTGAAATCTTCTTATTTTCTCTACTCTTCTTTCTTGGATTTTGTAGTAGATTAAAACTCCAAATTACATCACAGATCCACCTGCTAAAAAGCTCTATGCAATTGCGCAAAGTTTGGCAGGAAAAAAAAATGACTATTAATTTTTTTCGCTAAAGGCCATTACTCGTTAACCCAAAGCACATGTTCCACTGAGTATAGACAAATTCAACCGATATAAAAAAAAGAAAGGGGATGGACAAAAGAAGGCAGTTGCAACTCTTGTTTGACACGCCGCTTGCCTACTGACACGACAAAATGTGATGAGAGACAAACTAGAGCTCCTAAAGATGCTTGAAAAATGATCTCGAGGAAGTGGTCGAGCTAAAAGGGGGACCTCAAAGATTCACCACTACTTTGACGGAATCAGATGAAAGTACAGGGAGTGTTTTATGGCTCTAAGATTGAAATTGTAGCGATTTCAAGACCTCTAATTTGGTTTGTAAGGGGCGGGTTCCATTTATAGATGAAGAAAGAAACCATTGATTCTTGACCAATGTCAACCATCTAAGAAAGGTTTTAGATGAAAGAGGTGATAAGAGACGATACCATAAGGTGTATGACATCAAAATGGTTTCATCCAAGAAAAAAGGTAGGACTTCCGTAGAACTTTAAGAATTGAATGGTCAAAGAGGTAAATTGATAAATTGGCCAATTCTAGAATTACCTCAAGATTAGAGGTTTGGGTTAAGTTATTTTAGGGATTAGCAAGAATTGACACAATTTGATATTGAGAATTTATTAAGGATTTTTTTAGATTAGGAATTATTTTTCTTTATATTTGAAGGTCCACACCAAAATGGGTTGGGGGACATTCATATAAGTTTTACAAGCCTACTCCAAAGCAGAAAAACCAAGACATCGTGCTTGGTTGGAAAATCTTGTACCTAATAAAAGAAATGCACAATCTCCTACTTATTGTTCAAAAGCCCATTTGAAGAAATATCCCATGGTAGATATCCCATTAACAAATTTCAGAATTTGAGAAAGATGGTCCTTTTAAAGTTGGGTCATCTGCAAACTCCGGGAGAAAGCAGCTGCCATCACAAGAAGTTTTGGCATCTGGGACTTAACGAAAAAAATTTAATTCAAAATATCAGAAATAAGGTTTGATTATTTGTAAATGTACAAATGATCTTTGGTCAAAGGTATTCTACCTTTCACCACATTCGAGTACTATAGGGTGGTGCACCTCACTCTGGCTACAAATCGAGGATGTGCGCATCCGTAGGGACAGTCCAATTGATAAACTAAATTCAAGGCAGCATCTGTGCTAATTGATGTGCTAATTTGGGCTCAAATTTAAAGGATGCTTCCATTTGAGGCGTTCATACATTGGGTAAAATGGTCCTGGCTACAAATCAAGGATGTCCACATTGATAGGGACAGTCCAATTAATAAACTAAATTAAATTTTAAGGATGCTTCAATTTGAAGAATTCATATGCTGGGTAAAATGGTGAATCCGCCTGATTTAAACGAACTGAGTGATCGCATGAGAAATTTGTGTTGACACAGCACCCATGTTGGCCCGCAAGTTGACCATCCCAAGTGGAGAGTCCAGGATAGCAAAATGCAGAAGACAGCCATGGTAGCATGCTGTAAAGGTCTTATGGCTGACACAGAAATGTGACCTAAAAATGTCAATACTAGCTACAAAGTAAATGACTAGACTTTTTAATGCAAATACAACATACCTTTCCATTGTTTAACAGAGCAAGGGAGAGCAAATTTCCTATGACCTGCAAATTCAAAATTCAAATTATGAGTGTAAACATTAGCATCTAATTCCTATGGGAACAACTCTAATATCTATGCACTAAATGATGGTAAGAACCAAAATCGAATCTGCGGATAATATATGATTATTGTAATGACCTGATAAGTGATAACTGCCCGCAGATAAAAGGATTTAAAAGTAATAATGCACCTGGGTACTTGCGAAAACTCCCCAAAATTCTCCATTGAAATTACCAATGACTGTTCCTTCATGTAAATGTAAAACCTTTGCATGGCTGCGTGCAGCAGCAGTGAGATATGTTCCCTGATGTGTCAGGAAAAAAAAAACAAAAAAACAAGTAATTATCCCTTCAACAAATTCGTTAAAAAAAAAAAGGGAAAGATAAAAAAATATGTGATCTAATCAAATGAGTGCATGCTTGCCCACCTGCCCAACCCAAATTATGGAAGCAGCAAAGCCTAGGTATACAGAAGCTGGTACCATTGTGTACCTGCAGTGTATAAAAAAGGTAAAATCATATCCGACATAACTCATTTTCTTTTTTACAATACTTCAATAGAACTGGTATTTCTGTTGGGTTCTCTTTCTTTTATCATAGGCGAGAAAAAGAAGTCAATTAAGATCTGAGGGGTACAGATATTGCAAAGTTATACACAGCTTCACATACAAGACAGAAGTCTAATTAATAATCTGAGGGGTACAGATATTGCAAAATTATACACATACAAGACAGAAGTCTAATTAATAAATTAACTGTGAATAAAATCATTATCTGAAGGATTAACATCTCAGTCCCAGTGCACAATTCCAACTCTCTAACCAAGGTATATGCAGCGATATGTTGTAGGCTTCCTAATAAACAAACTGGAAACTGAGAAATAATATCATGCGTGTATATATGCATGCATTTCAAATTTCAAAGGCAACTCATGCTTTATACATGAATCATACAAAATTACATAATCAAACAGCAACACATACACACATATACATAAAAAAGTACAAAAATAACAGAAAAATAAGGGGGGAAAGGAGTAGAAAGCAGCACTCAGCACCAATAACCATTATCATTGAAAACATACATGTTAAATGAATCATTCAGGAATTCCAAAAAAGAAAACCAAATCAAGTGAATGAAGAAAAATGAATTATATACCTCAAACAAAGATATTGGCCAAAAAAGGCCTCCAAAGCAGCTTCAATTTACTGAAGGAAACTACAATCGATCACTTTTTATCATCTTTTATCATTAATTTTAATAGAAAACTAATTATCCCCCTCAAGAGAAACCAGCTAAAGGTTGTTTAAAAGAGAGTATCTGAGGGTTCAGGTCACTTCATGCGCTCCAGATCATGCACTAAGCGTCCCAGCTAACCACACGCATCAGCCAAGATGAAATTGTATTGTTTTGTATTGCCTGTGATAGACCAATGCATGGCATATATATATATATATATATATATATATATATATATATATATATATATATATATATATAGACAAGCATATATCATTTCGCCAGACCATATTTCTAGGACATCTCATCTTGGACAATGTTTCAGTTCTTGAATAAATTCCAAAAGGCACTCCAAGATTTCCCTTCAAGAAGAACTTCACTGTTAGTATGATCATATATATATATATATATATACATATTCTTGGTGAGCATAGAATCCCCATTAGTTACAAAAAAGCATGGCATGCAATAGAGAAGGTACTGTTGGAGGCAATCCCTGAAGCGATTAGGGAGTCAGCTGATTCAGATGGTTTAGGAAAGGAACAACGATTTACTTGTGCCATTTGCTTTTCCTTGCCATCAAAGAAAGAGACAAATAGAATCCATAGACAGTTTTCCAAGAAAGGAGTTTCAGAGTATTTTTCTGACTTGTCCCTTCTTCCTTTTACCATAGTAACTCACCTATCCGTAGCAGGCCAACCAAAAGGAAACATTTGATTCATGATCAGATCCCGGAATCATGAAATTGAGAGGAAAGTGGGAAGACTCAATTTGTCAGGATAGTGCCGTAGCACAGACAACCTCATCAACTATGTTCTGAGGAGAGCTTCCCTCTTTGGCTATTCGTTAATACATATAGCCGATCAGCAGGTTCCTCGCTGGTTGGAAGATGAATTGGTTTCCTGCTGACTGGATTTATTCATGGAACCTCTCTGGCAATATTACCTGAAGGCATTATTGGAGCCTCATGGATCAGGACTCGCATCTGACATGAAACTTTATCAACATTGCCTAACACTTCCAAGAGAAATTTTGAAAGCGTTACTTGGATATAGACAATTGTCAATACACACTTTGACAGGATATTCATTTATTTGAAGGCATCCTCTTAGGGATTTAAGAATGGTAATCATTTGTCACCCAAAGACAAACTTGGACAAAACTTTTCTTTATCAAAAGTATCAGGCCATAATGCTCATGATGACTTTCTAATAATCCAAATGATCAAATTGCTTCACTGTATACACAATTTTGAATGATCAAATTGCTTCCCTGTATACACAATTTTGAATGATCAAATTCCTTCCCTTAGTATACACAATTTTAGAAGCGAAACATGCAAAGATAAAATACTCTTCGCATAAAAAAGTAGATATTACTTAACAAAATCTGGAAAAGTAAACCCCAAACACATCATATCAAGGTTGAACAAGTCTCTTCCTATAGTCACATCATTGACCACAACAATGAGAATGCAGAGGGATAATATCTTATCCCATATATGACTGATAAAGAACTTGTTTTTCTCACAAAACAATGAATTTTCTTCTCCACTAATATAAGAAGGATAACCACAGCCTCCAATCGCTCACAGCATCTTTGAAGGCTATAAATTATCTTCAGACATAACCCTTTCAATAACTCGACAGTGTTCATCACTTAATTTCAAATTTCTTGCATTAAATGATTCTGCATTGTTGGAGGTTAAATGCTCATAGTATTCCGAAGAGGAACAGGAGGGCATTCGATGGACAAGTCATGGGAAAGATCTCTCTCAGTTATTCATTTGTGTATTCTAGAGTGAGTATTCGAATTTTTTTTAAAGATTTTGTTACACTTTCTAAATTTATAGGCCCTTGTCAATTCCCAAAGCCTCTCCACAAATACTTTCTGTTTTAAACAAGATACAAGATTCTTCGAAAAAGTTGCACACAAAATGTATGATCATTAATGATTATAAAAAATTCCCTGTAACGTTTAAAAGCTCCATTCAGACAATACAAAATAAAGGCAAACCTACTCTTGGTTCTTATATCCGCAACTAAGGTTCATCAATAACCACTCCCAAGATATGAATCTTCAGCCTTAATGAACATATATGCTAAGAAAAATTCATAACCATTTGAAGCTATTGAAATCACTGCAAACATTATGCCCACTAGGTGAACCATACTTAAAAAATGATTTCCAAAATGGCCAAGTATAACACAATATTGTAGATAAGAAAACCAATCAGAATCCATATGCCAGTCATCACTAGACCCAATGGTCTCCTCCTAAATAACTTATCCACTCCATCAGATGATAACTCATTCACTCCACTAGGCAATGAATCCTTTGGTCCACTCCATCAGATGATAACTCATTCACTCCACTAGGCAAACAAAGTGGAGCATTTTTGCTCTCCAGATTTGAGATGTTGCCAATATAGAATTAAAAATGTGAGGCATTTTTTCCCTACAGGTTTGAGATGTTGCCAATATAGACTTTCATCAAAATTACCTGGTTTGAGTTACTTTGAGTAAATAGATTCCATTTTTAGAATCTATGCCAAAATTACCACATTTCAAGCCTTTTGGAGTGAGACATGTCAATTGTTTTGAATCAATGTCGCAATGAACATCAGAGGAAGAACCTGAATTATATTGCTAGCACATAACCTAGAGAAACTGTGAAGAAATTTATATTTGTCCATGTTCCTCTTAGTGTTATAAAAAAGAGTTAGTCTACCATTTGTGTCCACCCATCATGGGTGACCACAGCAGTCCACACATCTGTGTGACTGCATGACACACACAGACTTTCAATGCATGAACGTCCATGTACATCATGTAGCCACACAAATGTGTGGACTGCTTTACTGCATATCATGGCTGGACGCCTATTGTAGACTAACTCTTTAAAAAAGGGTATATGATCTCATGTTTCGCACAAGATTTCTGAGGGCATTAATGTATCAAAGTACAATCAGATATCTCTTTTTAACCAAACTTTTGAAGAAGAGAAACATGCAAACGAATTGAAAAATCTAAATCAACATGCACATCAAATTTGAAATGCAGTCCAACTTAAATTCCAAATTACCTACAGCATTTACAATAAAAAAAGGGAATCATAATGAGTACCAGGAGGGTTTCAAATTGGATGCAATGAATAACCAATAGCCAGTAGTCCCCAAGACCAAAGCGTTCTTCAATCCAAGCACCCTGACCACTGGTGAAGCCACTAAAGAAAACAAAGTGAATGACAGATACAAGATACCCATTGCAGTCGTCCCCAAGTCTCCCTCCTGAGAAGAATCAGTTGTGCGATGTACATGAAAAACACAATGAAACCCTAAAAATAATAAATCCAGGCACATCATAATTAGAGAATTCACCCTAAAATAATAAAGCCAGACACATCATACTTACAGAATTCACCGTACTTTCCAAATTTTGGGCAGCTCCATAAGCAAGAAACACAAAAAAGAAGGCAGAAGTCAAGATATGAACATCTCTAGCATGATTATTTGGCGGTTTAAATGGCAAATCGCCAACAAGAGGCAAACCCTCTTCTTCGAGGGAATCCACTGAATCACCCATAATCTTTTCTGAGCCTCCTCAACCAGTTTGAGAGCCTGAAATCCCTATCATATACAGTTGAATCGATCAAGGGAAACGAGGGAATTGAATTGCCGGCCAGAATCTTGAGAACTAAAAGACATGAAAAGGAGCGGATTTCACGTTGCATCAAGGATTTAAAAAATATTATAAGAATGTATATAGATTACATCGACGAAACCAAAGAATACTAGTTTACAAAGTGACACGGTTAAATAAATAACTTAGCCAGCGAAAACCTTTTTACTGCGAGTCGTCAGATAAGAAACTAATAACAAATGATCAAATAAGAAGACGAGCGTTGGGAACACCTTACTTTCGCTTCAACTTATTCGTGTATGCTTCCTCTCTCCCGCTCGGGCGCAGTACTCATCCTTAAATATCATTTCATTTAGGAAGTCATTTAGAGAGGTTCTACTGACAACCCACCAAACACTAAATATACGTCGGTACGCAACTCCGAATATCGTTGACCGCTTTGAAACAGACGGTGGAGATCATGTTCCAATCTTACACGCAACGGATCTTGAGATCATGGGATATCCTTGGAGCGTCGAACGTCAAAACATGGATCCGCGATCACGGGCCACTAAATCGTGAAGGACTTAAATAAATGATATTCGAATTCGAGTTTGACCAGTTAATCGTGCAGTAAAGGCCCGTGCAACGCCACGAGCTCGCGTACCCAATACCAAAAAACCGCAACGAACTAATAACATTAAGAAATAAAAAAGGCAGATCGGCCATCAACATATCATAGATCTTAACAAAAAGCCCTTCACAATTTACGATCATATAGTATATTACATCCGAGAGGGAAAGGGAGAAGGAAAATTTTAAAGAACAACTGCAAAGATAACAAACAAAACAAAACCCTAATTTCCTTCAGAAAACTAACAAATCAACCATCTCAAGAACTGGTGAATTTGGTAACAGCCTTCGTGCCCTCAGAAACAGCATGCTTCGCTAATTCACCAGGCAACACAAGCCTAACGGAAGTTTGAATCTCCCGAGAAGTAATGGTGGGCTTCTTGTTGTAGCGAGCGAGCTTTGATGATTCTTGAGCAAGCTTCTCAAAGATATCGTTAATAAAGCTGTTCATAATTCCCATGGCCTTGCTGGAGATCCCAATATCAGGGTGAACCTGCTTCAAGACCTTGAAGATATAGATCTTATAGGTCTCGGTACTTTTCTTGGTGCGCTTCTTCTTCTTGTCGCCGCCTGCGCCACCTTCTTTAGGCAGTCTCTTCCCTGCCTTGGGAGCCTTCTCTGCTACAGCAGATTTCTTCTCCTCCGTCGCCTTCTCCGAGGCGGGCTTCTTCTCTGCGGGCTTCTTCTCGGCTTTCGGCGCCATTAACGAGAATTTGTTTTTTCACTTCGGGAAGAGGAGAAAATTTCAACAATAAATTGGAAACCGGGTGAGAGCGATGAGAGAGGAACGGGTTTTGGTTTACTATTTATAGAGGAAAGAAAGTGGCTTTGATTGGAAAGAGTAAGGAGACGCGGATCGTTGCGTTGGCATATATCTGACCGTCTATATTCTAGTATAGACGTGTTTAGTTAGTATGTACACGTGGCGGGACAGAAATGAACCATTTATTTCGTTTCGGATCGATAAAGTTGGCGAGAGATCTGGGTACGGGGTTATCGACACCGTTCATGTGGGTCAATCATCTGATATGTGAAAAAGGCATGCGTGATCAGGTAGATGGCACCTTGACCAACAAGAAAGCTGCATATGCCTGACCCGACCCAACCCGGCCCGACAAAGTAAATAACCTTACATTTCAGCGATTTAAAAATCGAGCCGACCGGTAAGGAAACCTACAATTCTTGACCCGACCCAGCGAGTCAACTCAAATTCAACCAAAACCGGCAGCCTAGTCGGTTCGGTTTTATCAAAAACAAAGGGTTTTTTTGCAAATACCCCCTATGTTATGCTTAAATTGTATAAAACCCCTTGAGTTATGCTTATTTACACTTGCCCCCTACTTTTATGTTTCCGTTATAAATAGCCCTTGCGGTTAAATGACAATTAACTAGGCGTCATTTTTTCAATTAAATGACTTGTTTGCCTTTACTTAATATTATATATAAAAAGACCATTTTATTTTTCTCAACTTTGACCGCATTTTAAATGATGGAAAAGTATCGGATCTTGCCCAAATTTTTTTAGTGGAATATGATTGATCTCCTATAAGTTGCCGTGTTACCTGATTTTCGATTTGGATGTCCATGACGCTCGCTTGACTCGTGGGTTGCATTAAAATGCTACCCCGTTTGTACCTTTCCAACCCTACCATCGTTACGAACCAACTAGGTATCATGGACATCCAAATTGAAAATCAAGTAACAAGGCAACTTAGAGGAGCTCAATCATGTTCCACCCAAAAAATTTGGCCAGGATCCGATGTTTATCCACTGTTTAAAATGCGGTCAAAGTTGAGAAAATATAATAGCTATTTTATATATAATATTAAGTAAGGGCAAATACGTCATTTAATTGAAGAAATGGCGCTTAGTTAACTGCCACTTAACGGCAGGGATATTTGTAAAGGAAACATAAAAATAGGGAGTGTAGTGTAAATAGACATAACTCAAGGGGTTTTATGCAATTTCAGTATAACATAGGGAGTATTTACATAAAACCTAAAACCAAAGTACTTGAATCTTTCCTCAAAAAAATTAAAAAATGACTCGATTCTTTTCTTTAAAAAAATTACCATATTTTTCTAAGAACCGCCCCATTCACCCAATTCACAAAAACTAATCTGATCCATATAATTGTACCTTTTTATAAATTTAAACATCTTTTTTTATTTGTGAAATGAAAATAAATTAAAAATAGTTATTAATTAATTAATTTAGAAACTTACACATTTTATTTAAACAATTCCAAAAAAATTGGTAAACTTTTAATTTAATCAAAAAAATTATAAAAGGTTTTACAAGACAGTCAACAATCTTATTTTAAACTTATTAAAAAAAATAATACTATTTTTAATTAATATTTAGTGAATCGGTAAATATTAAATAATAAATTTATTATTTTTAATCTTTTAAAACTAATATATAATTGTACCTTTTTTGAAATTTAAACTTCTTTTTTTATTTGTGAAATGAAAATATATTAAAAATAGTTATTAATTAATTAATCTAGAAACTTACACACTTTATTTAAACAATTCAAAAAATATTGGTAAACTTTTAATTTAATTAAAAAATTTATAAAAGGTTTTTCAAAAAAGCCAACAATCCTATGTTAAACTTATTAAAAAATAATAATACTATTTTTTATTAATATTTAGCGACTCAGTAAATATTAAATATTATTTTTAATATTTTAAAACTAATATATATATATATATATATATATATATATATATAAAGTTAATTTTTTTGTTGAAATGTTTCGATCAAATCCGATTTGATCAAATCAGTGCCTTCAATGTTCAGCGTCTAGTTTTTAAAACATTGTTATTTTTGCACATTTTACATGAAAAAATCAGGTCGGTTTAGGTCGACCAAGTCCGACCTAACATGTGAAGTTTATGTTTCCGACTCGATAAAACATTGGGTCGGGTATGAGGCGACCAGCCCTGTTGACAACCCCGATGCAAGTTCATAGGGGTGCAAACGCGTCGATTTTGACATGGGTTTAGGGATAACCTGACCTGAACCTGTTAACCACATCCCTAGAACTAAACCTAGCTCAACTTCTTAACCTCGAAACGTTGAACTATACTCGAACTTGACTTGATCAAAACAATCTTTTGAAAACCGTACCGTACGCTGAACTGGCAAAGGCATGGTTTGGCTAGACCGGATCGGTGCAACACAAAAAAAAAACTTTAAATAAATTTTAGTAGAATAGTAAAAATAATATTTTAAAATGTATACTAATTTTACTAGAATATTAAAAATAATAATTAATATAATATTTTAAAATGTATTGATTTTCTCAATAACTTCCATAAATTTTATGAACTATTTAAATAAAGTATGTAAGTTCGTAAATTAATTAATTTGTAAGTTTTTTTAATCTATTTTCATTTCCAAAATAACGAAAGGAAGTTTAAATTTCATAAAAAGAAAAATTACCTAGACTTGACTTGAACTCGACCTGTTAGTTAGACCTGGATCTGGACTTGAACGGTTGGACCTGCACACAACTTGAACCTGACTTGGTAGTACAATTTCATAGAAATTTCTATTTTGGACCCGAATTGTTAACCACACAAGCCTGAGCAGTACCTATAAAATATAATGTGTGCATATATATATATAGGAAGCCGGTTCCGTCCTCCATGGGAGGATGGTGACCGTCCTCCAAAGTTCACGTGGAGGTACTCATGGGACCCAAAACACTCTTTGGTTGTCACGTGGAGCACGAGATAATGGTTTAGATTAATTTAAAAATAAAGAATTTTAAAAAAAAACCTTTTAAAAGCATAAGTCAATATTTGACTAATTTCAATAGTCTACAGTTCACGGCTCAAAAAACACATGATGTAGATAAGTTTTCAAAATTAATTTTTTTTCTAAAAATGATCTAAGCAATGCACCTGAGGTCCATGTGGCATTGAAACAATATTTTGGATGCCATATGGACCTCCACCTTGAACCTTGGAGGACGGTGACCGTCCTCCCATAGAGGACGGACGCCTTTTCCATATATATATATATATATATATATATATATATATATATATGGAAAATATGTACTTGACTTATTAACCTCTAAATATTGACCTATACTCAAACCTGACTTGATCAAAACAATCTTTTGAAAATTGGACCGTACATTGAATTGGCGAAGACATGGTTTGGTCAGACCGGATCGGTTCAACACAAAAAACAACTTTAAATAAATTATTCTATATATACCAATTTCAGTATAATATTAAAAATAATAATAAATATAATTTTAAAATTTTTAATATTTACTAGTTATCAATTCACTAAATATTAGTTGCAGTTAGTATTGGTTTTCTTAATAACTTTCATAAATTTTATAAACTATTAAAAGAAAGTGTGTAAGTTTGTAAATTAATTAATTTGTAAGTGTCTTTAATCTATTTTCATTTCCAAAATAAAAAAGGGAAGTTTAGACTTCATCAAAAGAAAAATTACCTAGGCTTGACTTGAATCCGACCTATTAGTTAGACTTAAACCTGGACTTGGAAGGTTGGACCTCCACACAACTTGATCCTGACTTGGTAATACAATTTCAAAGAAATTTCTATTTTGGACCCGAATTATTAATCACACGAGCTTGAGCTGTACCTATAAAATATTTTATATATATATATATATATATATATATATATATATATATATATATATATATATATATATATATATATATATATATATATATGAAGCCAATTTCGTCATCCTCCTCCATAGGAGGACGGTGACCGTCCTCCAAAGTTCAGGTGGAGGTACACATGGCAACCAAAACACTCTTTGGTTGCCATGTAGAGCACGAGTGGATGATTTAGATTAATTTAAATATAAGGAATTTCGGAAAAAAAAAAAACTGTTTAAAAGCACAAGTCAATGGTCTACATTTCACGGCTCAAAAAACACATGGTGGAGATGAGTTTTCAAAATTATTTTGTTCTAAAAATAATCTAAGCAATGCACCCAAGGTCCATGTGACATTGAAACAATGTTTTGGTTGTCACGTGAACTTCCACCTGGAACCTTGGAGGGTGGTGACGGTCCTCCCATAGAGGACGGACACCTTTTCCATATATATATATGGACTTATGGTAAACATGTACTGGGTCTGGTTTATGGCTAATTTGAGGCTGACTTTTTTTTGTACCAGGTTGAGATTTTTGACTTGACAGGTGAATTTTTTTCAACCCAACCTCGGCTCGAAGTAAGTTGGGTCTTAACTTGCCAGGTTATCCGACCCATTTGCACCCCTCCAATTTCAGGTATTCAAACCTAATTGAAACTTTCGGTTCTCAGCTTAACCCACACCAAAATGGAATCAATTTTTTTTCTTTTGAAACTAAAACCAAATTGACACTCAAAACTTTTGATTTTTTTTGGTTCAGATAGATTATTATTACTTTATATTGTAAACTACTCTTTTTTTTGGAGAGGGGGGGGGGGGGGGGGGGGGGGGGAGATTTTCTCATCATACCTAACTAGTTTTCAATTTTCACCAACCAAAATAAAAATCGAACCAGAATCAGTTTGGTCCGAATCGATTCTCCCAATCTTCGGGTTAAGTTCGGGTTTCAAGTCAAAACTTGATGATTATAGATAATTTGTTTACTTAAATGCATATGTATCTTAGAACCTTTTTTATTATTATTAACCTGTTTATCAATTGTAATGTGTGACATTAATTTATTGATTAAAAGTGAGTTAGTTTGAATGAGATACACATATTTAGAAATAAGTTTTTTTGAAACTTTGAATCGGACTTGATTAGATTGTATGAAATTTAGGTCGTACCTTAGAGATCAAGGTAGATCAGTAAAATGATCGTTCGAAGGTATGCAGTTGAAATAGGCCGAGGTCTGTCCAAAGGTGACAACCTATGTAGGTTGCGTGACTTTTGGATCTTAATACTTGTGTCTCATTAAGATCGGGTTGTCATATGCTTCTATGAGGTTTATAATTTCTGACCAAAACTGATTTAAGAATTTTATTTAAGTAGGGTGAATAGAATAATCATAAGTGTTTATAGGAAGAAGGATAATCTTTCTAACCAAAGCTGATAGAGAGTCTGGATCAATCATACAACACTAATGATTAGGTCTATGCGTGTTTTCTCAAACATAATCTTGGGAAGCAAACTGCATATTGAAGTTTCTTTCTAAAGGTGATGCTCAGACGATGCGACTGAGTTGTCACATAGAGTGAATGTTTGCACACGACTTACACTCTAACTATTTCAAATTTGACCCTAAGTTCGAGTTAAGTCTTTGGAGAATAGTTAGTGACATATGGTCATAGTTCATGATGAATTTTTAGTGACATATGGTCATACAGTAATTCTCAAAGACGATATGTGACATATGATTATAGATTCATCAAAATATAATCATGACGTATTTCATAGAGAGTAGTCAAAGATATATGATCAAAATATTTGATAAATTGTAGAACTATAGTGATATTTTTTAGTGTTATCTTGTGGTATATGATCACTATTAGTGTAGTTATGATTGTATTTACCTTTTTAAAATTTTTAATGGCATTGAGCGTTGAAAAAATTTTAACGTTTTGACTTAGCGTGTGATTAGTGATTTTATAATACGATAAATAAGAAAAGTTAAAGAATTACGATGATGATTCATGCATCGATAAGTGAGACACAAATTGAATAACTATAAATGTGATAGAAATGTAATACTCAAAAACATATTTTAAGAATATTAATGTTTTCAATTTGAAGATGATTTTATAATTTACCTCAAAATTTATTTGCTTCCATTGTTGTATTGATATATTTGAGGTGAACATTACTAAAAAAAAATTTAGAGCAATAAACATTGAAGTTGATATAGGTAAAAGTTGAAATACCAAAACTAAGAATCGAACCTTATTATTATAATTAAATTTTCTGAAAAATTTAATGATTTTTAGTTGGTATTAATTTTTATGGGCATGAAACATTTAAATTTTATGGATAGTTAATGCGGTTACGATTAAGTTGTTCTTATCGGAAACTTACTGATTTTTAAGGAATGATTAAATTAGTGGGAGCTTGTAGTTGTTGACAGTTATTATGAGTCTTAAAACTGTGATGTTCATATCGAATTAGTTTTGACTGCACAGTTTCAGTGGGAGTTGTCTCTCTAATATTGGTTAATTTTTTTATGTTGTTGATGCATTATATATTTTATTTTATGCATGTGCTATTAAGAGTATATGTGATTATATTATATCCATCTTCTAACGACCCTGATTTTCGCTAACGTTGAATCGTTGACTTTTGATGAGATTGTGGCTAGTTTGACTCATTTAATCAATGTCAAACCTTTGACCCAACTGACGTGGCCTGGGACCTACCTATTGTAGTTGGGTGCATCCACCCAAGCACACTAAATCTCGGCTTTAATCTCTATGTGGGGCACATGCGTGTGTGTGTGCTTGTTGCACATGACCCAAATACCGAGCACAAAACCCACTCGAGCCTTAGGTCCCATACTTCTAATCCCGGTCTAACTATGATGTCATGTGGACCCAAGCTCGAACTCTTTTGAATTAGTTCACATCGAATGAATAAAATATTTTTAATTAATAATATATATTTGTAAGTAAACAGTACTAAATGCAAGAACCATGGTGCTTGGTGTTGACATACAACACACGACCCAACCCCACTCTCTCTAACTAACTAACTAACTATATATATATATATATATATATATATATATATATATATATATATATATATATATATATATATATCCCCCCCCCCCCCAAGTTATAGCTATTTGTTCTAACCCCCTAGTTAACATTTTGGTGTTTATAAAACACCCTCTATAAGGGATGTAACTTTAAATGGTTAACTACCCGTTAAAGAATAGCCTAAATGTCATATTTTCCCTTTTCAAAATTAAATTATTAAATTGCTACCGTTTACACGTGATTAGAGTTGACGCCCCTACACTTACAAAATAGAGTAGCTTTAAATCCACCCACCAAATCTTTGAGTTCACCCACGCTGAAAAACATTGACTACATTGAATAGGACAATTGAGATTGTTTATCGTCCTAACCTTTCACATGATGGATCTTGAGATCATGGTGGCACCATCAGACGGTTGACTGCATTGAATCGGATAGTGGAGATTGTTTATCGTCCCAATCTTTCACACGATGGATCTTGAGATCATGGTGGCACCATCAGATGGTTGATTGCATTGAATCAAATGATGGAGATCGTTTATCGTCCCAACCTTTCACACGATGGATCTTAAGTTCATTACAAACATAAAGCATCACTTAACGAGAAGCAAAAAGTTTAGGCAAAATTTAAAATATTTGCACCCCGAATTCTTTTTAGAGTTTGAAATGCGACGCGTTGACGGCTTTTGATAGTAGCAAACAAAGGGGTGTTTCCTTTCCTTCAAGCATTTTTTTGGGGGGCAATCTTTGACCCAATGTCCATGCACCCGACATCTAAAACACATGTCCCTAAAGATTATGAAGCTTGTAATAGCAAGTTGGTTATCAGGTCCTTTTGAAAGCTAAATTTCATGAATTTTAGGGTCCCTGACATCTGTGAAGGTAAGCTTGATAATTTGATAATCGAAAAAGGGGAGACTAATATATTTTGAAATTCAAGTGAACGAAAGGCAAGTTCTTAAAAATTTGTTTTGCTCTCAAAAGACCATTACCTCTATCAAGATGTGTTTTGGAGGCTATGGTTGTTCGCACTTATGACAAAGAGACAAAAATTATAAGGCAAGCCACCAGGATATTGTTCCTGTTAAGCTAAGGCAGCCTTCCAAATCCCCATCTTAAGTGGTCCCTGAGGCCAAATAGCTCAGAACATAAGCTAAAAGTACTACTGCCATTACCCAGCTCCTAGTTACATAAGAAATTAAGGAACCAAAAGGTCCAAAACAACCCAAGAGACGGGGACTACAACAGATAATCCAACGACAATGCCCACTAGACTAATGTTGGCCGTCTTGCTGTTGGAGCCTTTGAGGTTACTTGCTATCCTAATGAATATACAAAGTAAATGAAAGAAAATTTTTATGCAGTTTTTTAAAAGGATAGACACACCATATAAACTTGCAATAATATTACTCATGAAAGAAAATTAGAATAAGAACTCCCATCGTGTCCAAGCACAAGTTAAAGCAATTATATAACTTCTCAACACCTTAACAGGATAAGGAAATGTTTAACAGAAGGGCTATGGTTTTGAAGTTGAAAACAGATTCAGCC
The DNA here is from genome assembly GCA_021018995.1 of Chloranthus sessilifolius. Classification (NCBI taxonomy): domain Eukaryota; kingdom Viridiplantae; phylum Streptophyta; class Magnoliopsida; order Chloranthales; family Chloranthaceae; genus Chloranthus; species Chloranthus sessilifolius. The sequence goes on from CM037585.1 coordinate 160,312,577, forward strand.
ATGGGAATACTCCATTCAAGGGCTATGCAAATGACAAAAAACCCTAAAATATTGCATACACAAATCTAGCCATTCAAAAATCACTACAAATAGGGTTTAAAAGTAGCAGAAAATTACTTGAAAACCCAAGAATAAAATTGAAAATGGCGACTCTTCTAATGTACCTGAAGAACAAACATTTGAGATCTTCGATTTTTGCACGTTTGAGATCTTCGATTTTTACTTGAAAACCTTGGGAGATGCTACGAATCTGAACCGAATATGGATTCTCTCTTGTCGGATGCGCTTCGACGCTTCGAAGAGAACGGGTTGTCGACTAGGATGCGCAAAATACCCTTCGTCCCCAAATCAGTGGTAGCTGGATGGTGGTTGTGCTAGGTGGAGAAGAAGAAGTATTGACATCGGTCTCTAAGAGAAAGAGATTTTCCTTCTAACTTCTAACATAACAAAACATAAAGTCAAGGGCATTTTGGGTTTTTTCTTTAAGTTAACTGCAGGTTTTTAAATTAACCAAAGCTTTAACTAAAGCTAGGTAACGGCCGGTTACAGCAGGGGGTTATATATACAGGGAACATAAAAGTAGGGGGTTTAGAGCAAATAGAGATAATTGGGGGGGGGTTAATATCAGCATAACTGAGGGGGGTATTTGCAAAAAACCCTATATATATATATATATATATATATATATATATATATATATATATATATATATATGACACCCATTTAATAGCCTCAAATTTAGAATATATATTTGCCCCTTCTCCACGGTAAGTAAGAGAGTCCCAATAGGACTCTTACCTTCTTTTTCTTTTATCTTTTTTTATTGGTAGACTGGCCAATCGGGTTCTTTATCTCTTTCTCTTATTGGTATCCCTCTCTCCCAGCTGTGCAGATTTCCCTTTCTCTCTCTCTCTCTCAATTTCCCTCTCTCCATTACAAAATGCTCAGTCTGCAAGTTTTCTTTACTTATTGTATGTGTATATAGTCCGATTGATTTCACCCACCACCCACTCGTACACCCTTTGTAAGAGACCTTTGGTTTCACCCGCCCACGTCTCTCTCTCTCTCTCTCATTCTCTCTATGTGTTTGAGATTTCAGGAACACACATAATCCTTATCTCCACCTACAACCCCTCCATTCACGCGAAGATCCGAGTATGTCCACAACTGAGACCAACACTTGGAGCCTAAATCTTATTCAGTTCCTCCATTGAGGCACCTCATACGAGCCTAGAATAGGATATATTTATTTTTCTTTCTCGTATTCCATCCTTCATGAAGATGTGCATGCCAATAGCCCCTACTCTTTCTCTCTAGAGCATGAAGCTCTCTCTCTCTCTCTCTATTTATTAATACTCCGAGAATAAGCTGCAGGTGTTTTCTCTCAAGTTTGAGGGAGAGTATATATCTGATAACATATTAATTTTTTCGGTAAATAATCAGTATATCAATAATTTTTATGCCCTTGTTGTTGTGCCAATGAGGGCATTGTCTGATTTAAGTTTGGGGGGATACATATACAATTTTTGTGTATAGTAATTTTATTTTAGTAATTTTTATTTTTGTAATTTTTATTTTAGTATAACAGTTAATTTTAGTTTTTGAAATATTATTATTATTATTATTTTATCAGTGCATAGGAATTATGATAGAAGAAATTACAAATCCCAAAAACTTACGATTCATAATAATAGAAGTCTAACAGTTAGAATAGATAATAGTTATAATTCATGCTTAGCTTATTGAACACTATATTAGAATGGATGCTTGAAACAATAGATTGATATAAACTACAATCTTTTAGACTACAGTTTCAAAATAAGTACAACTAGTAAGTTCTAGAGCCATAATTTCCTTTATTTGAGAGAAAGAAACTGTTTATTCAAGAAAATTTTCTTTGAACTTATATACTAATATGAAATCTCATATTGCCGAGTTTAAAATCAAATTATTCTACGAATATAATGAACTGATTTTTTGTCTAGAACTATCTATTAGAAATATCAAAACAATAAGACATCTATGCTAGTAAATTGTAAAGATGATTTAAGGCCATCTTTTGTTTAAATCAGAGCAAAAATGTCAAAATTTTAAAATATTTTATCTTTTGAACCCATATTAGAAGCCTGAATGAAATTTCTTTGTACCAAAATTTTATAAATCTTTAATCATATGTACTATCCAAAGCTTTCTACTTTTAACCCTTACAATTTCTGAAAGTTTAGAAGGGAAGAAGGGAAGAAGAGGGAGTGAAAGGAGTAAAAGAAGAACAGATAAAGGGAATGCTAGAAGAGGAACAGAAAAAGAAAATATGAGAAAAGAAAGAAAAATCATAAAAAAGTATTTTTTGAAAAAGAAAATTATGATTTAGCAAAAAGCTATAAAGAAGAGAAAAATCGTAAAAGACGATTTTATAGCTGAAGAACTGTGAGATATATATAAAAATGGGAAGAAGTTATCCAATGTAGTGGATACTTACTGAAAAAATATGTAGAAAAGAAGAGAAAGAATGTAGAACTAAAATTTCAAAACTTTGAATCCTATCTACCTTTATCCTGACACCTTAAAACCCAAAGCCCCATTACAACCTGAAGGAAAGTCCTTTTTGATTTATAATTTACAAAAGTATAAGCCTAGTAGAGATATGAATAATAAATACTATAGATTGTACGTGGATTTATATGAATAGAATAGATTATCCTTTTCTATAAGATTTATTTTTACAATTATCTTTGAGTAAAATTTTTGAAATATTATAGTGAGAACTCAAAAGAGTTTCAAATTTTTTTGAGAGTATGCCAGAGTGAGTTTTTGAATGAAAATATTTTCTAAATATTGCAGTTTAGAAAAATTTATGAAGAATAAACTGTTCACTAATGAATACAATCCTTTTTAGTATGAATTAAAATTATTGGAGTTCTTATCAAAGATAACTGTTATAATGGAAGGTATAAAGGAAGGAATTGAAAATTTTAGAAATTATAATATCTGTATGATGATTCATTATATAGTAGTATATAAAATTAGTTTAGGTTTTAATTTTTTATTTTGTGATTAAGTTTTGAAATTTTTAAAAAAATATATATATATTTGAAATTTATAGGTAACTTCACTGAAAACCTTTAGGAGACTACACTAGGGATCACCTAGGGGTTTAAAGGCTTGTTGCATCTGCGAAATGCAATCATGCTTTCTCGGAAAGTGACATTTAATTTATTAGTTTATACTGTCTTATTTGCTAGAGACTAGCAAAACTCAAGTTTGGGGGTGTGATTAGTCACATAATTTATCGTTTTATCACCCTTAACTTAGTAATGCTGGGACTTAGTTTGCTATTAACAAGTTAATGATATGCAGATATTAATAAAAAAGAGTAAAAGAGAGTTAAAATATTAATATTCATCAAAATAAACTAAAAAATAGTAAAAAGACGATTGAGCGAAGGAAGACGATTTGCCACTGCTGAAAGTCAAGAAATCGTAGTTTACGATTGTGCGTTAAAGCTAAAGACATAAGAAATATAAAATTAAGAAATCGTAATTGACGAATAAAAAAAAGTTGATTCTTCAAAAAGCGATACAAGAAAGCGATCGTTCGTTTTAGGAAATCGTCTAGTAAGAGAGTTGTGAGAAAATGAGAAATCGTGATTTACGATTTTCCATAAAAAGAAGAGAAATCATGATTTACGATTGTGAAAAAGAAAAGCTTTCCTTATGCTATTTATGTTGTCGATCACGTGAGAGAAGACTATTACCGCCATGCACCAAATTAGAAGATCTCTGAATATATAAGTTTGGTGAATCACAGATCTGAGAAGATTGATGAAGAAAATCCTAGGACTCTGCTGCTAAAGCTAAGGAAACAAATCCGCAAGCACATCTACCATCCAAAAGCAAAGGAAGAACAAACTTAGGAATTTGAGTTATATTAGAATAGTTTTACTTTAGTAGTTTCTTTTATTAGAATTAGAAGTCTTTATAATCCAACTCCTTATGATCTATAAATAAGAGAGCTCGACATAAGAATAATCATCAAAAAATTCTTAGCATCAATTGACAACTGAGGTTGAGTCTCTCTTTCGATCAAATTAGTTAGAGTAGATTAGATATCAGAGACTTTTCAAGAGCAATTGACGACTGCTATTAGATGCTGAAGATTAGTGCAGATATTTTAGTTTCTTAGAAGCAATTGACGACTGCGGTTGAGGGGTGAAAGATATATTTACTTTACTTTTTAGTTTAAATTTTTATTTGTTTTATTTACTGCTTTATAAACATCTTCAAGTTTTAATTTGAATTAACGACTCAGGTTGAAATTTATAGATTAGTGTAATGATTTTTACTTTTCCATCTTCAAATTTTTTGAATTTGATTGACTGCCAGAGTTTAGGAGATTGTTGACTAGATTAAATCTGTGTTAAACAATTTTAGTTATTGATTGACGCTTAAATTCTAGAAGACTGTAATACGGTGTAACGGTATTTTAAATTTATAAACATCCGATAGCTGAAGATTAGGGTTGACGACCTCAATCGAAGGAAGGAGAATTAGGATTTATTTTTCTGCAAATTTAAATTAAAGAACCATTCTTTTATTCATATTTCTCTAGTAGTTTAGAATCATAAGAGATCGATATAAGTTTTTGAAACGGGAATATAAAAATCTATAAAAGATAATTAATCACTTCCTCGTGGGATCGATCCTATCGCTACACTATAATTTTTATTGTGCGGTTGCAATAGGTTAAGGTTTGATTTTAATTTAAATATATACATACAATAAAATCGATTATGTACACCACTCGATGATCATACGATGATACATTCTTGATTAAAATCTTGGACCATATAGTTAATGGTCTAAATGATCAAACCAATAATGGCAATCATATGGTATCTAAATATCTATTACACTGATGACATTGGTAGGATTAGATTATTCTAAACTCGATCATGTTTACCTTAAGATGCGTGTATCGAATATTTGATAGCTTATAAGTGATTGAGTCATATTGAGACTAAATCTTATCAGAATTACATAAATGATCAGTTGATTTTCATCAGATAGATAAGATCTATCTAATGAGACTAGTCGAAATTATCTTGTGATACGTATAATAGTACTCACGTACCTTTATTGTAGGTCGCCTTCTTCTCTCTCTTAATAATGAATGAGACATTCGAATTACGAGTAATATTAGTTCCCTTATGGTTAGATATTTTCTTATTATATGCTTTATTTGTATTGTGTGACATTCATTACTCAAAATTATGTTAGGGCATCTGTATGTTAAGAAAAATGAATAAGATACGACACATAACTCTTAAGCCTTCGTCACGGTAGGGTTTTTTTCACGGTCATGTGAAACTTGGAATGTAGGCGTCCATGTACGAATGCAACCTTCTATGATAGTATGGGATGTCACATGAAGTACATCCAGATTACTATGTAACTCGTCCATTGGAAAGCGTGGTTTGTGAATCATATCGAACCGTGACTCATTCAAATTAAGTTTAATAAAATATGAAATATGAATATGTTAAGCTACGAGATGTTAAGAAAGTGAGGACTTAAGCCCACACAAATACATCACTTAAAAGTATGTTAGGACATATGTATGTTAAGAAAAATGAATAAAATACGACACACGACTCTTAAGCCATCGTCACGGTAGGTTTTCTTTTACGGTTACGTGAAACTTGGAATGTAGGCGTCCATATATGAATGCAACCCTCTATGATAGTATGTGATGTCATACCAAATACATCCAGATTATTACGGAACTCGTTCATTGGAAAGCATGGTTTGTGAATTCTATCGAATCGTGACTCATTCAAATTAAGTTTAAGAGAAGATGAAATATGAATATGTTAAGCTACGAGATGTTAAGAAAGTAAGGATTTAAGCCGACACAAATATGAAATCGAGGCGGGAATCTAATCTCAGAATCGAATAATGTTATAATATGTTAAAATATGCTGTGAAGGTCAGCTATACATGAATTTTAAGTTTTTACACGTGTCATGTCTTGCGTGCGACCACAAGATTCAACGTCTGCAGCTAAGACGGGTCTTAAGGACAATATGATACGACATTGTCTCAACTTAAGGAGACACTGATTTTTATGCGTGCAATCTCATCGGGCTGGATGGAGCTTTATGTTATGATATGGAGGTTAGGTAGTTATCAACATGCGGACCTCGCGTGATGGGCTCAAACAGCGATCCTGACACAAATCATTTAAACAAGATAACTAATAAGATACGAAGTACGTTATGTAGGCATATTGAGTAATAATAAGACTTTCAATATGTTACGTAAGTTAAGTTGATAAGATAAGTAAGAAAAGTGATAAGCATCAGAAGCATCATATGCACTGATATTTGTTATGTTCTTTTAACTTTTTTGATATTAAATATTTATGAGATCTTTCATTATATTGTTTGTACGAAATTATAAAAGATTCACTTTCACTTATAAAGTTGCACCCACGAACACCTGGGTAGATAGTTGTGGATCGATTGTGCAACCCATTGAGTTTACGTGACTGAGTAAACTCACCCCCCTTCTAAAAACTAACGGCTGCAGGTGAAGGTATGGACTATGATGTAAATTTTAATTGTAATATTTTACTCGCAAGCGCACGAATCAGATTATAGATAGTAGGTGCGGAGTACGAGATCGTTCTCACGATGATCAATATAGAAAATCTAAAAAGATGAAACAATAATTTAAGAAATCTACCAAGATTTAACAGTATCCTACCAATATTATGATTTAGGCAGTTTTGTGAGATAAGATAATAACTGACTATAAAATAAAGTTTAATTGACAATTCAAAAATAAAGGTAGAGATGAAGATACTAAATCCTCTTATTTTTGATTTGTTCTTCCCGTAATACAAATTTAAGGATTAAACTATGAGATATACCATTGAAAAATATTTTTTATGGAAGATAAATGGTTAAAACCCGGATAAGTTCCACATTGCATCCCTGCAATCAGAACTTAATTTCAGAGATGATTTCCATATATAGATCTGGGATCAAGGGCATGACTCGACACACTTGATCTCAGATATAAATAGAAATCATCTCCATAATAGGTAAAAAATTCTAACAAGAATACTGCCATAGATCTGAGATATAGGGTATGACTCGGCACACTCGATCTCAGATTAGGAAGTAATTAGGATAAAATTACCGTTACAGATCTAAGATCCAGGGCATGACTCGGCACACTCGATCCTAGTTAGTGGCGGGGATTTCATCCGTTCGAGATAACGTAACAATCATAAAATAAAATCTCATATTTTAATCCTAGATTTATATTATTAGAAGTACATCCCTCGGATGGGAATCATTAGATCCCCATCCCTAAGAAACTAGCCACATATATTATAATTAAATGACATAAAAAATAATAAATGAAAAATAATATTGATTTAATTAATTAAAAATACCTCAACCTTCAATAGCAATTCCTTGATCCAAGCTTAATCCACGAGTACAATGATCTTTAGAAATGAAGTTAAAAACACTCTCTACTAATCTCCAAATTTAATTAGGAATTAATTGAGCAAAAATAAAATTCTTGAAGAAAGAAATGCTAAAAATGAAAAGGTAAAAGAATAACAAAGCTCTCTCAAAAATAAAATCTCTATCTCTGCCGTATATGAAAAAAATCCCCCCCAACGTGTTGTTGTTTGTGGCTTAAATACTCTCCAAGTCTCGAGCTTTCCTAGCCCGAATTGCCAGGGTCGATCAATCGACTAGAGGAAGTCGATTGATCGACTCCCTATAAATCTGCATTAAGAAGTCTTTTTCGTCTCAAACTCCATCATTTCCCTCGATTGATCGAGTGAATGGTCGATCAATCAACCTTCCCAGATTTTCATGAACTTCAGCCCAAACTCTCCATCAGATGCTGCTTCAGTATTTTGGTCATAATATTCTATCTCGAACTCAGATTAATATGATTCTTATGGCATTGGAAAGATGACAGAAAACTTTACAACTTTTGTGTTTTAGCAATTTCACGAATCTGACGTCTTGAAGGTTCAAATTGAGCTGCAAGTCGCACTAAGTTCTCAATGACCCAAGCTTGCAGTGTTTGACATTATTTTCGAAACTCTTGGGCTGTTTTATGCACTTGGATTGTATTTACCTGAAACACTTCAAATCTAGTAATTCTCATCGGATAGCCTTCATCGCCGGCTAAATGTGAGTATTTAGGGGTGAAATATTATCATATTTCACTACTCATCAGACTACACTGCTCAGTGGACTTGATGTACTGGTAGACTATGCGTTTTATGAGGGTAATGACGTGAAGGATCAGTTAGACAACATCAGATATATATTAAATATTTGGAAAGACTTTCTAGTAGTTGATCGTACTTTTATTTATAGTTATTTAGTATTGTGGAATCCAAATTCAATGTAAATATAATGAAGATAATTTTTTATGTAGAAGAAATTTTGGTTCACAATTTTTGGGAACCCAGTTTTATGCAAGATCTAGTAAGTATATCTGCTTATCGCCTTAACTAACGTGAGGGGTCATGACACAGGATTCTAGGCCCTTGAGATCGGCTAAAATTCTAGGTCATGACAATCTGCATGGGGATTTTATCACATGACAAGGCGGTGAGGTTGTACCTCGTTATACCTGAATTTTACTTGGGCTAGATGTGTTTAGGCACCACATTGGTAAATCTTCTTTCTGTTAGATTGGTAATGTGAGTTACAAGCGGAGAGCCAGATATCATAAAGACATACTCTGAGGTATGAAGTTGGACAAATATAGGTATGACATATGTGTGCGTTGTCTGGTGTCACTAAGTAAAGACTTAAATCCATTAATGATGTTAGTTTTGTAATCATGGAATGCCTAGTGTCGATTTATAAGATAGAATACTCTGTGCACCATGATCATTTATTGATATTGTTATTGAATTTGGGTGATTGTTACGAAGCTTCGAGGTAGTGAGGGTCAATAATTTTTCAAAATATAAAATAGATAGCCATCCGCTTTTCAAAGTTTGTCAGCCCAAAGAGTCATTTCAAAATTATGTTTAGATGAGTTAAGGTATAGACCAAGTGAGAGAATGTTGGATTTTTGTGGTCAACACCTTAACCCATCTTTGAGTTTTCATTAAAAACTGAGTTGGACTTTTGACTACACGTAGCTCAAAGTGATAGGAAGCAAGTAATTTCCTAATATAAATGATATGTCTCTACTCTCTTTCCTTGATGGGTTAGGAAAGAGAAGTGGCTATATAAGGAGACCACCTCCCCCTCTTCCTCTAACCTTAGTACATTCTCATCTAGAAGCTAAACTTAGAAAAGATGAGAGGTAACGTGGACTCGGATTCTCTGGTGGAGACCATCGTTTTCATTACAGAGATCATTAACTCGTCTACTCAAGGACATGTGAGGTACGCATTTTATATTATATTTGATCGTGTGAATCAAGCCTAGATCTATGAAAATTCTAACACCATGATCATTGTCTGTTTATAAGAATCAACAATTTTTACGATAGGAATCATGCTACGAACCGTATCTTTGGCTATTAGTGCCCATGTTAGAAATTTAGGGTGTGTTTGGCAAAAGGAGGCTGCTATGGGCCAAAGTCACCAAATCAGGGTTTGACAATAGTTCGACGAGGTTAAAATTTAGAAAAATCTGGTAAATTCGGGAAGTTCGGGGAAAAATTTGGAGGAAAAATTAGTGAGAAAAAAAAATGTTTTAAAAATTAGTAAGTCACATTTTTTGAAAATTTCGGGAATTATTCGGGATTTATTTATTTATTTTTTATCAAGTGATTTTTCAATAAATTCGCGAATAATTCGAGGGACCTTAAATTCGTGATTTATTGGTGACATTGTTAAAAAATTCGGCGATTTTTGTGACCATGCTATGGGCACACTGTCGAGTAAAATAAATTTATCCTTATCAAATATACCTTTAAATCCACCCACCGAATCTTTGAGTTCACTCATGCTGAAACCTGTTGACTGCTTTGAATGCGACGGTGGAGATCTTTTTTCATCCTAATCTTTCACATGATGTATCTTGAAATCGTACTCTTACCATTCACCGTCAGTTTTGATTTCACATGGAATCCATTCCCAAAAAGTTACCTTAACATCACGTAGAACTCATCATGCTCAAATAAGGTCACTTGTTGGGATGTGTATCATATGAAATAAAAAGCATATCATCTGATGGCATGCCCATGATCTCAAGATCCATTATGTGAAAGATTGAAATGAAAAATGAACTCCATCATCGGATTCAAATCAGTCAATGGGTTTCAGTGTGGGTGAACTCAACGATTTGATGGTGGAATTAAAGGTTCTCGGTAAATATAGTTTGCAAAATAAAACTTATATATATAATAAATTAGTCGATATGATCTAACTTTTGACCCATTGGACCCTATATTTGACCCCATATAATTTCGGGGTTTATATTCTTTTCCTAGCTTATAAGGCCTAGCCTTATACATATTTTGTGGCCGATAGTTAAAACCATGATAATAGGTGGAGGGTTGATTGCCAACTCTTTGGCTCTTGTGAGGGCAATTACGTTTAAGGGTGGAGAGTATGGAGTATGGTACTAATTAACGTTCACTTCTACTTTACATGGAACACTTGATCACTGATTTAGTTAATTTATATAACAGAAAACTGTGTAAATGCACCAAATCCCAAAATCAGATGGACGAGATGATACTCAAGACGATCCACCCTAGATACAAAAACAAAAGAAGGGCAAGACCCCCATTTTCTAGTATATACTTGATTCATTGATTCATTAACTGGTATAAAAATTCAGTCATTTTAGACACTTAATTGCTGTTGTTATCGAGATAAAATTTATCAATTATATGTAAATTATTGGGGCTGTTGTACTATACCTTTAAATCTATGAATTATTGACTCCCTGAATAAAGAACCTGTGATTTCGCTGCTATTTAAACACATTTTGGTCTACGTTTTCACTACAGCATCATGAGAGTTACTATAGATTTTTGGTAAGTAATTCCAATCTATTTGATGCTCCCTTCTAACTCATGTGATGAATCGAATAATTTATAATTTAATTATCTCCTATTATTATTATAACCATATATGAAGAAGTGGTACTTGATTTTTTTATAATCTTATAATAACATAATTGTTGTAACGATAATGATATTCTTATAATAGTGTGACTGGTTCTATCAGTTGGGGGCATAAACTTTGTCCCGAACTCATTGGTTTTCATGTAAAAATTGACCGACTGATCCCTTATGCTCGATAGACTTTGGCCCATCTGATGTCGGATCGTGACTCCTCTGATGTTGGACCGTGGCCCATCTGATGTGGATCTGGACCCATTTGATGTTAGACTTTGGCCCATCTGATGTGGACCAACTCATTTGATTTCATGTCATAGGATGATATTAAATTAATAAAAGTATCTTTTACAATATATTATGATATATTTAAAGAGAAAGTGGTTTTAGTTAGTAATATAAAATTAAATTAATATTATATACTTATATTTTATTTTCATATAAAATAAAAGTATTTGGTTACTACCTTATTTTAATATTATAAAATTATCTTATAAGGTATATGAGTAATAGTATCCTCTGTCAGAGTCTAATTAGTTCCTTTCATCGATGGATCGACCTATTAAAATCAATCGATTGATTATGAGCCAAACGACAACTTACACCTTATTAAATCCGATCTATCGATTTTCATTTTTCGATTGATCAATTCTCGTCCGAATAGACGACCTGATTCACACTAAAATTTTACTATTGCACGACCAACATAGTGTACATTAATCATTTGCACTTTTCGATCGATGGTCGTGATGCACTTAACTTCTAAAATAATAATATTTAATTAAAATATTCTATAATAATAAATAATAATATATTTAAATATCACTTTTATCGACCTCTTTCAATAACACGAAATGTTAGAAATTCGATACCTCGTAAATCGAATTCTGACCTTCAAGTTATCAAAAACACACAATTACTCCCATACTCTATATTTAGTGGTGCGTTATATAAATAAATATATGTATAAATATAACAATAATCTAAATGAAAACTTCTTTGTGTGTGTGTGATGGTTCTGTACCTCTACTTTGATCATGATATGAGTTAAGGTCTTGTTAGGTCAGATGACGTGAGGGTGTATGAGATCATGCCTATGCTTGGGCGTGGTGATTCACTGAGATGGTATCGAAGTGGGGAATACATCGTATTTATATGCCTTACAACTCATGGTGGTATGGGACACAATGACGAGTAGGGTGAGTGCGAATTCAGTGTAGCCTCGTATACGGTGGCATAAACGGTGACCCTATCACCCCGAGTTTTAATATGATAGGATAAGATATGAGTCGGTAGGATAAGATGTGAGTCAGTATGATATGATATGAGTCAGTATGATAAGATATGTTACGATAATAAGACACCGCTGTATAGGCTAGCAAAAGATTAATAATTTCAGTCTCTGTACGTGCTGTTCCTTGCGTAGTCACCGTAAGGGCAATAACGTCTTTCAGTCAAGACGGATGTCTCTGGGAGACATTATGAGTTATAAGTCGCCGACCGCTCCTGTGACTGGATGAGGTGTATGATATAATATGATATGGAGGGCGTTATGATATAGTGGTATGATATTATGGTGACCCTCATATGGTAGCTCGAGCAGCGACTCTGGCACATGTCGTTTAAGATTTTATAAGTATGTTAATTACACTCATGCGATGTACAGACGTATGTGCGAGAATAATAAAATACAGTATGATATGAGGTATGATATGATATGAGATATGATAAGGTACGTTACGATGTAAGTGTTTAGATCATGATCTCACATTAATGATTAGGATATGAGCTTACGATGTATACTTGATTTTGTTATTCTGTTCTAATTCCTTTGATATACTATGATATCACTCACTTGATGCACCCACAATGCACCTGAGTAGTATGGGGTGGATTGGTGGTGTATCCACTGAGTTTACGTGACTGAGTAAACTCATTCTACAATAATCTAACAGCTGCAGGTTACTATACCGACGGTGTGGACGTGGGTTTCTCTGATTTGATTGGTGCTGAGAACGTCGACCCAGTGGACGTTGATTACCAAGAGCCTTTGGAGGGTGGCGTTGCCGGTTATCAGGAGGACTACAATGTTGATTTTGATCCGAGCGCCGGATATTAATTTAGTAGACTCGGTATTGGATTTTGCCTTATATTATTATCATTGACTCTATGCTTTCATTTTATCGGATTTGTCTCCGATTTGACTTATATGTTATTTGTGGATTTATAGTATTCTATCGCATTTTATCAGATTTATTCAACATTTATGATTGTTTTATATTCCACCATGGTATGTTAGCTTTCACGGATTTCGTAGAACTAGATATGCGCGAGAACTTTGATTAGGTGTATGTCCACTTATCATATCTGAGATATGTGCGGGTTATAACTCAAAATTCTAGGTCCTCGGGATGGGATAGAATTTCGGGCCATGACATAAACCTTTGACCTATAAACGTTACAAGAACACAACTGAAATCATTGATTCACACATTGATCACACAATAAACCACTTATAGTCGAGCCCATATGCCAAGATCTATCACAATATAGCAACATTAGCAACAATATGTTGTAATAAAACTTGCCAATACGAGTCATAGTTCAATCGCTAATTCTTTATTATTGTTTACAATTATTAAAAAAAAAGAGTTAACGCCTTAACGGTGCAACGTTGAGTTCAATATATAAAATCATAAATACCGGCATTGACGTCTAACATAGTGACATATTTCTTCGAAAAATCATTGAAATAGGGGTTCGATGAAACTTCCGATGAAATTTCAATAGTTTCTCCGAAATCGCTGAAATTTTATTAGTGTTTTCAAAAAATTTCCGAAAAGTCCTAACCATATCAGCCAATATGTATAAGATATGACTGATATTTAAAATCATGGCTTAATCAATTATATATTTATGCAATATTATCAACAGGTCAGTTGACCCCATAACTGACCAGCCTAATAGCATCAGAAATTTTAGTTTGAGGCCTTATCTACTTATGCTCATCCAAAGAAAAATAAAATAATTTTTTTTTTGTTAAAGATGGTTGAATAAAATAATGGTATTGTAAACAATAGAAAATGAATAAAAAATAATTCTTTGATTACATTTGTGCTACTTGTACAAACTCACATCATCTAAATGTTCACGCATCATTCACACTAAAATCACTCTAAATATATGTTGAATATATTATCCAATTGAAACAATTTATTATCAACCTTGCATTTAATATAAACAATGATGTGTGTCTAAGTACTTGAATATAATGGTTTGAATTCTCTGATATGTGTACTTGATTTTATTTTTAATGACTTATATTAAAATTTATTAATGGGGTCAAAGAATCAAACTTGGTATCAGTATCAGGTATCGATCCATCTTGAACCGATATGTATCAGCCGATATTGTATCAGTGAATATGTTTCATTTTGAAAACATACTGTAAAAATAGAAAAAGGTACTTGTGTAGGTCAGTATCAATCAATACCGAGATAGTATTACCCAATATAGACCTGTATCGGTATCGATTCTCAATGAAATCGATATGTATCGCCGATACGTCTCAGTATTGGCCAAGTTTTTATACCATCGTTCCGAGTCATTTGGCACTTGGAATGGAATGATTCACATATGCCTATAGGCATACTTCCTTGACTAATTTGACTATTATATTTTTCAAAGATGAAGATACAGTGTACAATAATGGTGTACGATCATAATTGAACTTTAATGATGGAAGATCATCGTACACACCCCATTCTTCCTAAAAAGATAGACATCATGTCATTTGAATCCTATAACTATCATATTTATTAAGGTTGATCGTAATTGAAAATATAGTGCACCTATCAGACAATCAGATGTTGATTCCATGAGACACAAATCTTGAAAAGTGACTGTGATCATGGGTGTACCATTAGAAAGGGTTCTCAAGTGTCACTTTTGGAGATGTGTGCCGAGTGGAATCAAGATCTGATCGTCAGACAGGTGAGCCATGATCTCAAGGTCTATTATATTGAAGATTCGGACGAAAAATATTCTCCATCGCCTGATTCAAGAAGTCAACGATTTTTAGGGTGAAAATGCGTGTGTTCTTCATAGGAAAAATGACAGCAAATACTCCTATTTTACGTACACACGAGCTTATGTTGTGCACACCCACACTAGCTGATGTCCATGTTTTCCCAATCCTCAAAGAAGTCTTTGCCTGCCCACTCATTTTTTGCTCGCTGAAAAATAGTTGGGTTACTTGTGATAAAAGCAATCTTATAATCGATGCAAATATAATCAAAATAGCAACTTTTTTCCAGGGATGCTATTGTTTTTCAGATCATCACGTGATGATCAAATATAATCTAAATAGCAACTTTTCTCATAATGTTGGAGACAAACATATCACCTTCTCACCATCAAGCTTTTCTTAGTGCTTACAAAGGTTGGATATTACAAATTGCAAAAGCTTGTTCCAAGCCTTTACATTAGGGCGCCATGGATTACGTGAGATCATTGGAATTAGATTTCTTTATTAATACTCTCCTATTATTCAGGAGCTTAAATAGAATTACTTGAATAAACTCTTAAACAATTATAACAAATCCAAAGATTATCCTACCAAAAATAAATATTGTAAGTAGAATATTATATAAGCAACCATTGTGCACATCATAAAAAAGGCCTCAAAATAAAATTCCAGAAGGCTGCGTTTGGGAATGCGGATTTAGATTTGGATCTCCTAAATCCAAATCCACCATTTTTGAATCCACCTTTTTGTGTTTGGATTTGAATTTGATAAATCCACCGGAATTTAGATATCTATGTATGTATTGTAAAATAGTGGATTTGTAAATAACACCTCATAAGTGTTATTTGAAAATCTAAGCCTTATACCAACATATAATTGGCTATGTTTAGTGAAATAAAAAGTTGTTACTCAGTGCTATCATAGGTACGGTTCGACCTGATACTCGACCCGCCTGAGCCGAGTATTTTAAAGCTTGATCAATTTGGTTCGGTTGTGCATGAGGCAACCCGAATTAAACCCAATCGAGCATGATTGAACTGGTGGTAAATGGACCAGATTGAACCGGTACCATACCCGAACTGACGGCTAGTTTTTGGCCGCTGCAACCCACCTTTGTACAGTGTACCCTGGGTGCAACCAAAATTTTTTGGTTGTGTTGGAGGAATTCAGTGTACCGAAATCGAATTTTCCAGTGTTCTATTCGATTTGCTTCGATTTTGGCTCAAAAAAAGAAGAAGAAGGTGCAACCAACAATTTCTTGGTTGCATCCATTTTCAACCCCCCCCCCCCCCACAAACCAAAACCGAACACCGAAAAATTTAGTTTCGGTTCGGGAACGGTTAATGTATTGCAGGAATTCGGCATACCAAAACTGATGTATTTCGGTTCGATTTCGATTTGTGGTGTACCGAATCAAAAGTAAAAAAAAATGAATTCAGTTCGGTTTGGTATACCAAACTTGCATCCTTACTTACATAGAATATATGAAGGAAACCAATAAAATATAAATTCTTTTTATAAAAACAAATAGCCAAATGAAGTATCTATAAATCCTTGGGCCAAATCTTAAGGCAATGCTTAAACATCCAAACAAAAAATTTGCAAATCCAAATATTTCAAATTGTGAATTTGAAATGCTTGAATTTGAAATACCTAAATTTGAAATTCCCAAATCCAAATTCACGTTCTCAAATGCAGCCTAAGATTGTTTGAGTTTATCCATTATAGAATAAGCTCGAAACAAAAAAATATGACAAATTTATCTCTATTTATAAAATAATAGTAATAAAATCCATATATATACTAAGAAGAGATCAAACAAATCCCTACTTTGCTACACCTCTAATAGAATTATATCTAAAATTTAATAGACAAAATAAATAGATAAAAAAAGAAAAGTCGAAGTAAGTAATATATCTCTTCAATAGTCAAGATAAAATGTCAAGAAAAAAACCAAAGCAAGTGAGCTTACCTACTCTTCCTCAATACCCGCAAAATATATACCTCCAATTTACTTTTATTTTAAAAAATTAGATAAAAAAAATGTGCTACTCTTTACTTATTGTTCCAAGGGGGGAAGAAAAAAATCAAAATCAACCATTCCAAGGTCTCGAAAAAAATTGAAAAGGCAAAATAAGATTAAGTACTAATAAAATTCTCTCAACAATAATTACCCGCTAGCGCTTCTTCATCTTTTTTTATTCGATGGAACCTCCATTTTCAAACCCGGAAATCTTCCACCTTGGAATGGTTGATTCCAATATCGGGGGTGCTTTTTTTATTCGTTATATTATATATTTGAGATCAATAGAAGTGCCTGATCATATAGAAGTGTCCTAGTTACTATAGAAAATTAGAAAAATCTAAGGATACATAAGGATGAACATAAGGATAGATAAAATAGCTTAAGGTATTTTGTTCCTAAAATATGAAAATACTAAAATTGACAGAAAACACTAATCATTCGTGCTTTTATATAGTAGTAAGAATGAAGTTTGTTTTACAGGGGCCGTTACTTGCACTCGGAAACCTGGCCCCTTACACCAAAGTTAAATAAAGACTTGGTATTTGAGGGACATATGATAATGAAAATGCAATCTGGGCTGTCCGATTTACAGTTCATGATCTAGAGATATTTAGTACATAAGATTGTATCAAAACATGATCTATATCATATGATTTAGTTCAGTCAACTGTTGAATTAGATAATAGCCTTTGACTATAGTTAATCACATGACGAAGATTATGTTTCGTGCTAATCATTTGCACTTAATATCTTTAAATCATGGCCGTTAAATCAAACGATTTAGATGGTGTTTTCAAATAGTAGAGGTCACCAAACTTACAAGTCTTTATTTTAAATTCGGTGCAAGGGCTAAGTTTTCGAGTGCAAGTAATGACTCCCTTGTTTTAATTGGGCCCCAACGTTCATAATATTCATGACATTATACTACTATATTGGAGTTGTGTATATAATTTAGTAAGTATGTCTTGAGAAATTATATTTGAAAATAAATCCGTCAAATAAGTTCAATCTTGAATGGGTGGGTAAACCGAAAAATTTTAGTCAAATTCGAGTACGACGAATAGTCCGATGATTAACATTTGTACGGCGGTAGCACAACCACTGATTCAATCGATTTAGAACTTTTTAGAAAAAAAAAACAAAAAACTTAGGAACGATTCAGAAATTAATTTTTCTGAGAAAAATCATGAATTAGAGCAACTCAAGAACACATATGGGAAAAGACAGGAATCAGAGTATGCTAAGAATTAGCAGGATTATGAGTTGTCAGGATTCAAAGCTTTTCTGAAAAAAGTCAAGAGACACCTGAATGAGGCCTAAGAAAGTAAGGGAATTTTTTGGGATTTTATAGAGATTTTGGGAGACATAAGTATGAGGATAATTCTATAGTTTAAAAAAAATTATTTTTTTTGTCTCTTCGACACAATTCCCCGTTATAATAGTAGAGATAAAGGCTGCGTATGATATAGCTCTTTGCTAGCTCCTGCCACAATAGAGTTCGCCTGCTTTAGTTGGTTCTCATTCTCTTTTCTAACTTCTTGTAAAAGAGAATTTACCTACTCTAACAGCAACCTCCCTGCTCTCTACTTACTCCCTACCAGAGCAAATAAAATCTGCTTTGGCAAGGAGTGAGTAGCGAGGAGGATAGTACTATTGAACAAGTAAATCTTGCATAAAATCCTGTTATGCAAGGAGTTATCAAGGAGAAGGGGTAAAATAGGTAGCGGGATGTTAGCAAAGAGGATGAGAACCTGCTAAAGCAGGTGAACTCTGCTAAGGCAAGGGCTAGCAGAGAGCTATGCCATACGCAGCCAAAGATATGCTAGATACCCCCTCAACATGCATCTCTATCAAAAAAACAAAACAAAGGACAAGACCAAATCCTATTACATGAAACATTAACAGATCAACCAACATTTTCCACAGCATTGTTGATTAGACAATTATGATTACTATGGGTGCGTATGTCATAGCTCTTTGCTATCCCCTATCACAGCAGAGTTCACTTGCTTTCATTGGTTCTCATTCTCTTTTCTAACTCCCTGTAAAGGAGGATTTACCTGCTCTAGCAGCAACCTTCCCGTTCTCTACTAACTCCCTACTAGAGCAAATGAAATCTGCTCTGACAAGGAGTGAGCAGAGAGGATGGTAGAACTGGTGAACATGTAAAGCTTATATAAAATCTTGCTATGCAATGAGTTATCAAGGAGAAGGGATAACTGCTAGAGCAGATAGCAAGATGTTAGCAAAGAGGATGGAAACTTGCTAAAGTAAGTGAACTCTGCTATGACAGGAGCTAGCAGAGAGCTACGCCATATGCATCCTACATCACTACGATAATCATTCCATAGTATATCCAAGAGTGAATATCAGATGAACGGTTATGATTATTGTGTCTCTCTTATGATCATTCCATAGTGTAAAAATTATAAAGAAGGGATTGTTTACGGATTACCAATTAGTAAAGGATTAAACATCATATAAGGTAAAAAAATAAGGATTAAAAGGCAATTAGAAAAGGAGTAGCCAACAACCAAGAAACTTCTAAACTAAATAGTGACGAAGTAAATGAAGAGGAGACAAAGTCAAAAGCAAGAGCAATTCCGCTCATTTTTTTTTATTGGTGTCACGACTCAATCTCACATGCCACAATATTGTCCGGTTTTGGGCTTAGGTCCCCGCCCCGATTTTATTTTTGGCATGGGCTTAAGTCCCCACCCACAACACATCATCACATGTAGCGTCTGCAATTACATATAGTCCAGAGTAAGGACTTTTTCCTATCTGATGTGAGACTATCACAATCCCCCCACCTTACAGAAGAGCTGTCCTTGGCTCGGATTCGATTCTTGTCACAATTGGTAAAACAAAACGCATTAAAACAAAGCAATTCCTACTCATTCATAGTTCTACAAATCATTCTTGCAAACTGTACAATCTGGAACAGCTATTGTAAATCTTGATGTGACGGCAATTATAAAATTTAAATGCTTCTATGATTTACCATCAAAAGCACAGGTATCTCCACCTTCAAGATTATAGTATGTCAGAAAATGAATATTCTTCAGACGAATTCCGATAAATTTCCTTAATTACTCGTCGAGTAACAGATTAGGCCTTTGGACTCATACAGCTGCACTCATCTCCAGTACCTTGAAATCTTCAATGGCTTCTCTACCATCACAACTTTTCGTTTTTGATCTTTCTACTCCTACATAGCAGATTCATATGTTTGGGGTTCAGGAACCACAAATTATTAAAAATATTTCTCCCTTGGTATTTTTCTAAGCAGAAGTTCCTCGACCAGCATTTTAGCGGTAAACTTTTATCGGTTTCCGGCTGTTCAAGAGACGGGCAATGGTGGCCAATGCATCGTGAAATTTACGAATCTTGAGAAAACCCATTACCATGGCTATCTCACTATTTGAAAAATTCCCCTTCTTCATGACCAGATCAACAAGCCTAACCAATGTGTTCTCCATGGACAAGGCATAGAGACCCTCAGCTAGCATCGAGAACGAAGAGAATTCTGGCAAGAAACCATTTTCTGTCATCTCGACCAGAAAATCGACAGCTTCTCCAATCGGCCCTCCCCCGCAACAGAGACCACGGAAAACAATCTTATACGTGATAGCATCCGGAGGGTCACCTTTCTCTATCATCTCCCTAAAGAGCCTCATGGCTTCGCTCGTCTTCCGCTGTTTAAATAGTGCTTGAATTACAGGGTTATAAGCTGGTGGTCCCGGCACCATCCCTTTCATTTGTATGGTTCTTAATAACCGACTACCAATCTGAACTCTACCTGCTCTACAAAGACCACTAATAAGAGTCCCATACGTCACTTTATCTGGTTCCAATCCATTTGAAGTCATGGTTTGGACAACATCTGCCGCCTTCTTTATGTTTCTGTCCTTGCAATAGTAGGAAAGCAATGAATTGTACGTGAACTTGTCGGGTTTCAATCCCTCCATTAGCATCTGGTCCACAAGCTCAGAAGCTTCATCCACCCTCTTGCTCTTGCACAAACCATCGATGAGAGAGTTATAAGTCACCAAATTTCTCGAAACCCCTTGCAGTTCCATTTGATCAAAGATCTCCTCTGCTTCTGCGACTCTCTGGTTCTTGCAAAGACCATCGATCAAGGTATTATACGTGACAACACTCCGCGCACAACCATTTGATTCCATTTCTTTCAATACACCCAAGGCTTGCCCAAGCTTCCTTTTAGAACAAAGGTTGGATATCAACATATTGTAAGTAAACTCATCGGGTGGGCACCCATTGTTCTTCATCTCTTCAAACAACTCCATTGCAATTTTACTATTTCCTGCCATGAAGAGGCCGTGTATAAGACAATTGAAAGTGCAGGGGTCAGGTAAAAGGCCCTTGGATGACAACCCACGAGCAAGTTCAGTAGCTTCTTCAACACGGTTCTCCTTACACATGGTATTGATCAGAGTGTTGTAAGTGACCATGTTTGGAAAACAATCCCTTGATACCATCTGACCCAGAACTTCTATGGCCTCTTCGATCTCCCCTGATTTACAAAGTCCAGAGATCAATGTGTTGTACGTAAAGATATCTGGATCAAAACCCTCCTGAAGCATCACATCCAATATCTCAAGGGCTTGCCTAACATGTCCTGCCCGACACAGACCATTGACAAGTGTATTGAAAGTGAACTTATCAGGGCGAAATCCCTCGAGAGCCATTTCTTGGATGAAACCGAGAGCTTCATCTACTCTACCCTCTTTGCAGAACCCATGGATCATTACATTAATCGACACACTATTCAGCGAGAACCCCATTTCAACCATTCTCTCCATCATGTTCAGTGCTCCCTCCATATTTCGCTCTTCAATAAAACCCATCATAAGAGTGGTGAAAGTCTTCTCATCAGGGGCTAAACCATGGCTAGACATCTCCTCCATCATAGAAACGGCAGGCTGAATCTGATGGGCTTTACAGAGAGCCTTGATCAGAATATTGAAAGTTGAAACATCGGGTCTAATTTTTCTGCTCGTCATTTCGGAATACACAGATTCTACCAGTTTCAGCTTGTTTCCCTCAACGAGAACATTCAACAAGTAATTATAACTAAATTTATCAGGTTCAATTTTATATTCTTCCATCATACCAATCACATTAACAGCTTCATCAAACATACAAGATTTGGCGTAGCTTTCCAATAAGATCAAGACAGTACCTTTGTTGATTTCACAACCGGAGATCTTCATCTCTTGTAGGAGTTGCTTCATTTGATCAAATAATCCTGCATTTCCAAGTTGTCTAAGGATCTCTTCGTACACGGAAGAAGTGGGGTTGAAATTTGGTTGCTTCAAGGCCCAATTGAAGAGATGGAGTGTGGACTCTAGATCCTTTTGACGCCCGAGGATGCTGAGGAGGTCTTTTGAGGTGAAATTAGGCGGAAGTTGATGGATTGGAGAGGTAGAAAGAGTGACAGAAAGAGCATTCGAATGCGAAATTGAAGAGGGGGAGAGATCTTTGTGGCGTTGGACAGGTGAGAAAGAGCTGAAGGCTGATGGTTTGTAAGAGAGATATCGAAGAGGGTAGTGTGGATTTTGAGAGAGAATACAAGGGTGGGATTTCAGAGATGGAGAAAAGGCCATTGGGGAAATTAATCAAACACGAAGAAGGCGTAAATGAACTGGAGTGAAATAGGTATTAATGGTGATGTAGAAGAAAGAAGTTGCACAGAGAAAGTAGTATGAAACTACTATAATGGTGAATTTGAACTTTAATCGCCCACAATTTGATGAATCAAAACCAATATGTAGAGGAATAGATTCACTTAAATGGAGAGCTAGAAGAAAGATAAAGAAAGAAGATGCATACAACACCGACAATTGAGAGAGAGAGAGAGAGAGAGAGAGAGAGAGAGAGAGAGAGAGAGAGAAGTTAATGACGCAAAAACATGAGCTTGCAGGAGCTTTCAAAAATGGAGGAGCCGTCGTGAAAATTGAATGGATAAACCTCTAACGAGGGGACTGCGAAGTGGTGAGGGTTTTCTTTGTCGATGACATCGTGACGCTTTTATAAAGATTTAATTACAGAAATACCATCATTTACTTATAATTAGAAACCTCTTATGGATCGTTCACTGCACTGCACGGGTCAGTCCTACCTCGCCGCATGCCCAAGAATCGGTATTAGGGACCCAACCACAGCGCCAAGGAGGTGCTGAGTTGTATCGCCTAGATCGTCCAAAGAAAATTTGTACTTATAGGTTGGAAGAGCGCTTAGCACGAAGGATCAAAATTTCGGGTTGAATTTCAGTTTCGGACATGACCGAAACCAAAACTGAAATCCAAATTTTTGGCCGAAATTCTGCCAATGGCCAAAATCCTCCCATCCCCAAACATTAATAACCGATAATTTGGATTTCGATTTTGGGCATGCCCGAAACCGAAACATCTTAACCGAAATTTTGATCTATTCTTAGCACTAAAAGTATAAGAATCATTCTTCCTCCTTTAGAAACCATTTTGCTCTTCCACCCACTTACTCTATTTTTTTTATTTGGAAAATTTCTTAATCGACCACCATGATTTTACCTTTTCATCATCATCTTTCACAAGGTTGATCTAGAGATCATATGGTCCATTTTACTTAATAATGTGGAGCCCTTCTAGAGGAGTGTTGTTACTCCACTACAGGAGTGCTAGCATCCCTTTAAAGGAGCGAGGCATTGGTGGATTGAAGTTGGGGCATCATAGGCGTATTACCAAATTATGAGGGCTTTGATGTAGATACTCCGAGAGTGTTGGTCGTGGGCCACGAGGGCATGCAACATGGTGGCATGGAATGTTCGTGACACGGTCACATGGGGGAAGATGTGGGGCGTTGTGTATTGGTGTGGAAGATGACACTGTGTGCCATAGATTAGGGGTGTATGTCATAGGAGTATGTCAAACCAATACTTTTAAGCTCCTTCCATTATTTTCCCGAAGGTGGTGTTCAACCCATATATGTGGGAGGGGAGCTCGGGGGCTACTCTCATACACATAGGGCTTTATCGCATGCGAGTGCACGCCGAAAGGAGTGACTCTGTGACAGTTGGCTCCCCACTAATAAAGAGTTGGCACCCCACTACAAGAGCGCTGACACTCCACTACAGGAGCACTGTGTGCCGTGGGCTCGCGGCGTGACTATCCGAGTTAGCCGTAGGACCACTTGTGCTCCGCGTTGGGGCATGATGGGTTGAAGTTGGGGCTTCATATGTCGTGGGCAGTATGTCAAACAAATACCTTTGAGGTCCTCTCATAATTTTCTCCCATATGGGTTTTAGCCCTTATATATACTGATTGTAGGTTAGTGACTACGAGTCGTGCTACTGTACGGATTTCTAGCCTAAGTGTAGTGGTATACCAACATGTGCACCTCGCACTAGTCTGTTTGAGTACGTGCATCTGTGTCTTGCATTTGCGTGGCATTGCTTGGTCGCTCTAGGGCACATCTGTGCAACCTAGGGCCATCATGTTTGGGTTGGTTTCGACTAGCCCCACGGTGCGAGTCAACTCCAAAAGGAGGCCGACCCTCTACGTGTCACAGCTCACCGCATTCTCAGTTGCCTACGAGACCTAGCATTGCTTTACTTGGTTGTGAGTTGCTTAGGCTAACATAGTTTTGAAAGTTAGGAGTCGCACACGAGTGCATGTCGCAAGTGACTCCGTGACAGTTTATATGAAAGCCATTGAGATGGCTGAGATGAAAGGGACAGGTGAGGAGACTAAGCGACACAGAAGGGAACTTGTGGCCGTTTTGGAAGCTCAGGTTGAGCAAATGGAAACATTAATGACATTGGCGACAGGACACGGTGATCGACTAAATAGACACGAGAGGAACTATGTCGCATTGGCCGAGACCGTACAACAATTGTCTGCATAAGTGCGAGATGTCAAGGTCACGTTGGAAGAGATGTGCGACGACATGGGCGTTTTGAAGAAGCTATTCTTCACAATGCCGATGGGGACGTCAACATCTCATTTCAAGTTCCTCGAGCTGAAAACATTTAAAGGCTCTCGCGAGGCGAAAGAGCTACAAAACTTTATTTGGGATGTGAAGGAATACCTCGAATCTTTGGGGGACATCAATGAGAAAACCAAACTGAGGATTGCATTGAGATACCTGGTTGGAGATGCCAAATTGTGGTGGAGATATCGACCTTCGGAAGAATGCCTGGGAAATGGGTAGTCAAGTCTTGGGCTGATTTGAAAAGAAAGTTACGAACTCAATTTCTACCTACTAATGTTGGATGGGTGGTGAGATAGACACTATCAACGTTGAAACACACTGGGGCATTGTATGAATACATTAAGACCTCCATAAGCATGATGTTGGACATTGATGATATGAGTGAGAAAGACATAGTCTTCTACTTCATCCATGGATTGGCGCCATGGGCGCAGAATGAGTTAAGTCGTAGAGGCCAGGATAGCTTGGATGAGACGTTGGCTGTTGCCAAGCGATTAATCGAGTACCACCAAGAGCGAGAGAAGGTGGAGCAAACACCCAAAGAGAATGTTGATAAATATGTGAGGAAGTCGAATGAGAACGGACATGAGCGATTTGGTCATGAGAGGAAGAGAGAAGATAAACCGAAGACGAAGAGTTACTTCTTATGGGTGGACCGCATTTGGTGCGGGAGTGTCCACATAAGGCCGCCTTAAATGCTTTGGCCATAGATAAGGAGAAAGGGAAAAAGAAAAAAGTTGGTGATAGGGAAATCGTTCCTAGAGTAGGGGCGCTCTGACTGGTGAATTGTTGAGAAGGGGGTTTTACACCTCAGTCCTGTTTGCGTGGGACGTGGGAAGACTTAAACACCAACAGAGGACACGGTCTTGCTAGATTGTTTTGCTACTCAGGATGAAAGCTACGTGAGCCGAGGGACTAGAGCAGTGTTGTTTGTTTGGAATTGCTACTTGTGTGAAGGTAGGGGTTGCCGAGGGATTGTGGTAGTGGGCATGAGTTGCTAAGCATCAGTAGTGGTGAAACCTTTAGAAAGTCTTGGTTAAGACGGAAGAGTGGGTTAAAGTCATGTATGGGATGTCGTAGTGAGTTCAAATGTTGTTAGCTAGCATAAGGTATTGTTTGGGGTAAAGTGCAAGTTGGACTGAGCACCGATTGCATGTAGTGAAGACTTTGGGTTCATGGACTGCAGCATGAGGAGAGAGGGCATGCCCTTGGGAAGTAGTGCCTTTGCGTCAACGAGGACATTGACGATTTTGAGTGGGGGAGGATGTGACATGGGCTTGTGGTGTGGCTATCCGGGACAACTACATGACCACTTGTGCTCCGTTCCGGGGCATATATGGTAGGTTAAAGTTGGGGCTTTATAGGTGCAGCACCAAACCATGAGGGTTTCGCCGTTGAAACTCCGAGTGTGTTGATCATGGGCCCTGAGGGCTTGTGACACGGTGACATAGTGGAAAATATGGAGCGTTGTCAGCGTGTTGGTGTTGATGAGAGCTCTGTGTGCCATGGACCAGAGAGTGTGTCATGGGGAGTATGTCAAACCAATACCTTTGAGCTCCTCTAATTATTTTTTTCGAGATAAGTTGTAACCCTTATATATACTGTTTGTAGCTTAGTAACTACGAGATGTGCTACTGTACGGATTTCTAGCTAGAGTGTACTGGTATACCAGCACGTATGCCTCGCACTAGTCGGCTTGAGTACATGCATCTGGGCCTTGCATTTCTCGTGGCATTATTTGGTCACTCTAGGGCACATCCGTGCAACCTAGGGCCATCGTGTTTGGGTTGGTTCCGACTAACCCCACGGTGCGGGTCAACTCTGAAAGGAGGTCAGCCATCTACGCGTCACTGCTCATCGCATTCTCAGCTGCCTATGAGACCCAATGTTGCTTCACTTGGTTGTGAGTTGGTTAGGTTGACCTAGGTTTGGAAGTTAGGTGTCGCACGTGACTGCACGTCACAAGGAGTGACTCTGTGACAGCTGACACTCCGCTTTATAAGCGTTGACACCCCTTTACCGGAGCGTTGACACCTCTCTATGGAAGCGATATTGTTCCCCTTATGGAAGTGATATCGGTTGTGAATGGCATAGCTCTCTGTTTGTCCTTGCCACAACAGAGTTCACTTGCTTTAATTGGTTCCCATTCCCTTTTCTAACTCCTTGCAAAAGAGGATTTATCTGCTCTAGCAGTAACCTCTTTGTTCTCTACTAACTCCCTACCACAGCAAATAAAATCTACTCTGGCAAGGAGTGAGTAAAGAGGAGGGTAGAACTGCTGAATAAGTAAATCTTGCATAAAATTTTGCTATGCAAGGAGTTATCAAGGAGTAGGAGTACTTGCTAAAGCAAGTAGCAGTATGTTAGCATAGATGATGGAAAGCTGCTAAAGCTGGTGAACTCTACTATGACAGGGGCTAGTAGAGAGCTATGTCATATACAACCATCACTTCTCTGTAGTAGCGTCATTGTTGCGCGTTCATTTTTGTCTCCTTTTTATGTAAAACAGACCCGTTTGATGATACGCCGATGATCTCAAGATCAATCATGTGGAAGAGTAGGACGAACAATGATTTCCATCATAGGATTCATAACAATCAAGGATGGTAAGGCATTTATAAAGCTTGATTTTTGTAAAACTTGAGGGGCATGTACGACTTTTTAATTTTGGCTCGACTTCAAACTGGTTTGCTATAGAAAAGGTGAAAATATGGCGGTCGATTTTGGGAATTTCCTTTCTATTTTGAAGATGACCGGCTCTAGTGGGAGTGACTTTTAACTTTCCAATCCCTATAGGGATACTGATATATTTGAGAGGGAATTTGGCTGTCACAAGATTGGAGATATGGGCCCAATCGTTCAGGTGAGATCATCGATCTTAATGTGGTAGACATTAGTTTTGCCCAAGTTACCGCATTGGTGAGAGACTTTATAACCTTTCAGGATCTTGCAAACTTGATATATTTGTTGATGGTTCCCATTGCACATAAAGGGTCATCAACATATTATAAAAGATTCACGTCAAAATTACATCCAGGATTAGAGAATCCTTTCACTATACCTTCGTTTTGTTCTTGTTCGAAGAGGACTAAACCTTTAATGGCTATGTTGAACAAAGAAGGAGATAAAAGGGTATCCATGTGTTTATCCTCTAGATGCTTCTAAGAAACCACATGCTTTCCTAATAATAATAATAATAATAGAAAAGTGGGCACTATCGAAACAACTATGAATCTATGAGCGTGAATCCATGAGAGCCACCTTTCGCCAATTCTTATTTTACTCATCGTCCAGATAGTCTCAGTTCATTGGTCGAGAATTTTCTTGCCTTCCATGAACTCCTAGCACATTACTCAATATATTAGCTAGAATTTTGGTAGCAATCTTATGTAGGCTACACACGAGAGAGATTGGCCTGAATATTTTCATATTAGATTCACCCCTTTCTTTTAGGATAAGAACAGTACATGTGACATTTATAGATTTGTGGATGAAGTCATAATCCCCAAATTTATGCCCAAAACTGAAATTGCTATTTTGATCCTTGTTACCTATCAACAAAAATAATATATTTCATGAACATGAAATTTGGGTTCAAAGTTGGTTGGATTCAGCTGGCAAAATCGTTGTCGGTTTGGTCCGCTGTGGCTGGTTTTTCTTAAACAAATCGGTGTAGTACTAATGCTAATCTTGGAAATGTCTTACGGATTAGTATATGGAAGCTCGTTTTTAAACATGCATAAAATATGTAATTTTATATAGTTAACGTGTTACCTTCCTCCAAAAATTGGCTCATTTTTTTTCCTCAGAAATATGTTAGGTGAGAAAAACATGTCCAACATATACATATACATGTCCAACATGTGCAGCGCAAAGTCGCAAACCAAGTTTGGATTCGGCACATTCAGTCAGGCGTCAGTGCTCCACATCAGATAAATTCCGAAAAGATTCGGAGAAAAGATCAGGGTTATAAATAAATTAACAAATTATTAAAATATATGTTAATATATTTAAAGTCAAAAATGTTCTTAAATAATAAAAATAAGTGTATGATATCATCTGTATACCTTAACAATTTGCAACCACAAAAACATCATTCCAAAGTATGATTACAGCATGTGTCACAATGAAAAAAATTCAGACAAAACAGAAAATTCGTCGAATTTGAAAAAATTTGGAGAATCATTAGATCAAGCGAGTCTTCAGTATAAAATTCGACAGACCACTTATTCCGTGAATTTTTCCAACATCTTAATTAATTCAGAGGACATGCAAGGTTGAGTGTTTACGAATCCAACACCATCAAATTCAGTATCGGTCAGTGTTAAATGCACCAACTTTATCATAAGTCAGCCTATTTTTCCCTTAAAAATGTTGGGGAATGTGGAGTTTCAGTGTATCCAACACCGCCCAAACCCAAAATAGAGGGTGGGAGACGTGGAATTGCACCTGGTAGAAAAGCTTCAACCATCTACTCACAAAAAAATTCGTGCATACAAAATAGACTATACACACAAGGTACTCAAAATACAAAACGTTTCCTCGACCCCAAAAAGAATTTTGCTGAGAAAGAGAACAGAAAAGAAAAACTGGAGATCTAGTAAGGAGAGGTCGAGGTAGAGGTACTACTAGTAAAGCAGTGAGTTCAGAAATTGGGAGGGATCACTTTTTTTTCAAATCAACAGTTGAATCCGTGGCAAATGGACAAGATTATGATAAGGATCAAGGCGATGATGATAGCCAGCACGATCAGTTTTATCTTCATGTTCTGCAGCCACATCTTTCTCCTCATCTTCGTCCCCTGTTGTCGGAAATCTTGTGCCTGTACAACACAGAATACATCGCCAGCTAAATGAGAGAGACCATGAGAGAATCTGGATGTGAGAGATCCATCAAGGCTATTTTGAACATTTCAACCAACATAATGAAATAACTAAGAGCACGTTTGAATGCTCATTAAGGATAGCACATCTTACGCATTATTTCCCCTTACATGTGCTGTCGACTAAGGATAGCACATAACAAAAACGCGTTATCACCCTTTTTTGTATACACGCGATGAGAAATGGACTACGAGGCTCTACCCTCGTATGCCTTTGTTAATTGACTAGTTAACGAGAGCCTTAATGCGTCAACCAGCTACAGTATTCAAACATGCCCTAAAACTAACCCTAAGACATTGCAAAGTTTTTAAGTGTCAGGTTTGGCAATTAAAACAGTCTGACCCATGGTTGGGATCCAACATACTAAACCTGCTCAACAGAAAGAAAAGAAAAAAAACGGTCAACAAAACAATAGAAAGGACAGAATGATCCACATATTTCGTTTGAAGTCCATATTTGCAATCCCAGTCCCACTATTGTCTCCTGTATAAAAAAAGGTTGGAACAAGCATTTCTGACAATAAGTTCCAGATATGCCACAAACCTGCGAGCGGAGATTCTCAGTTTTGTCGACTAAAAGCTCAATCTTCTCGCCACGATCAAGAACCTGCACAAAGGAAGAGATGAGTTTTCCTTTCTTTTCCTTATTTTCATCTGAAACTAAATTCAATGCATAACTGGTAAATAAGAAGGTAAAAATCATATGTACTGGATAAGATTTCCTTCACATTATATTGGATACCATCATTAAATTCTATCTACCCTAAATAAATTAGGGTCTCTACTATACAGGCTAATTTTGTCGTCCACTGAGCCAGATCTGATATTTTAGCCATACTTTTTCTTCAGCAAAATATCATTGCCTTGAAAAAAGTGTTCTCGAGGGAAAACAATGCTATTACAGTTTCCAAATATCAATATTTTTAGCAGGATCTACTTATCAAAAAAAAAAAATTAGCAGGATCTCTCGACCCTCTAGGATCCACACTTCCCCCAGTCTTCCTCCCGACATCAGTGGTAATCATTTATCATATTTGTCAGCATCACCACCACCACCATCACCACATTGTTGTCCCACCAGAATCATCACCAACGCCATAATCGTTCATCACTGTCAGCATCTCGCCAGCTTCCATGTGACCCAAGTTCCAAGTGATAACACTGTCAGTGTTATGGGATGATAAACAGCAGGCCCAATTTTCGTTAGCCTAACTTCCCTCCCTTTCCTTCTGGCTTCAACTTCTTCACTCTTTTCTCCCCTTCCCCTCTTATTGACCACACCTTTGAACCCAGATTTGCATCAATTCTTCACCACCACTATCAGTCATCAACTAATATCATCAGCACATCTGCTATCACTGCCATGGAGCCGCCATCATCATAAAAAAATAAGCTAAATAATAAATGAAACATCAATTTTACGCATGGAAGCCAAACAGTTAAAGGTAACCATAAAATAAAAAACTCAGTTTATTTGAATACAGCTAAACCACACTGTAATCAAACCGAGAAACAGTTTGGTTCTATTGTACAATAAAATGCACCCTAAGCTCCAACCAAGTAGAAATATAGTGGGAAGCCTTATACCTTCTCAATATTTTCCATCATCACTCCTTTAACTTCTGAAACCTGAGCTTTCACTTTCGCAAGCTTGCTGATCTCCTCCGGATGGTCAACACAGTACTGCATGTGCTCTTTCAGTTTCGACCTGAAATTTTTGGTGATGGTTCCATCAGAAACCAGAAATATTTCATACTAACAAAATTCATTTTTAATTTTTGAAATAATACTAGAATGGTCTGTGCAATCACTAAAAAATATAGGAAGTGCACATCATTCACACATAATGTGAAGATACCCATGGCGCAAGATTCATGTGAAGAAAATCAAAAGATATCAACTCTGCTGACACATATAGAGAATAGGGCAATGGATGCCATGTGGCGCACATCTTTGGTAAATCAAAGGAATCCAACTAGCAGCCCATAATTAGCACATATTTCTGCCAAAGAATCAAGCCTATCAGAGCTTTAAAACCATCCAGTCAGTGCACTTTAGTATCACCCATCGAAAAGATATGCACAACCACCAATATTGAAGTGCATAGAACGGATGGTTCAAATCTTCTAATGAGCGTGATCTTTGGGCCTATGGTGGGTTCAAATATAAAACTATCACTTCAATGAACTAGATTGCTAACATTATATGCCACTTGGCCACAAATTTGAGCGATCAAGCGTCAATCTGTAAAGTGGTGGTCACTTTCCATTTATCCATAAGAAAACTCTAAAAACATCAGGTGTATTTCAATGTGATTTTGATATTCCAAGGTTCTTTGTTTGGAAGCTGAAATATACAATCCCTACATTATGAGTATAGACTTATAGTGATCTCACAGACCTTGTTAATGGGACTTTCTTTTGCTATTGTTACAAGGGGTGAAATAATTACCCAAATTCTTTGTTGAGGCTGTGGGCAACCGCAGTCGCAGCTTTTCCTCCTCCATATCTCTTCTTGAAATCATCCTTAACACGTTCCAAGAAGGCAATGGGAACTTGTCTGCCAGCTGAGTCAACTGCAACTACACAGTAGGCTGCAACAAAATAAAGTTTGTAGTTATAGCCTACAAATACATTCAAAGGTAATTAATTAAAACTCAAATCAGCAAACATCTTCAGTGTTCCCATCTTTGTAGTCTGTTCTTTTTTATATAATTCCATAGACTTTCAAGGGTTGCTTGAAAGATCGATGAGGATATTGGCAAGCTTTCTGGCTAAACCTCAAATCAGCAAACATCTTCAGTGTTTCCGTCTCTGTTGTTTTTGTCTCATTCCATAGACATTCAGGGATTGATTTAAAGATTAATAAGGAAATTGGCAATCTTTCTGGTTCTTATAAATTATAATGAAAACAAAATGGACTTGCAGTTTTATGTTCTGAATTCATGGAGGAAAACAGTCTCTGTACTTCTTTTTAATCTCATTCCATAGACCTTCAGGGGTGATAGAAAGATCAAAGAGGAGATCGGAAAGCTTTCTGGTTCTTACAACGGAAAAAAAATACAATCTAATGTTTTGAATTCTTGGAGAAAAAACACAGCTTATAACTGTAATATCCATGACATCAATCCTTGAGAATACTTTTCTCATTTGCAGCGCTCAAGATTTTCTCACACCCACAAAAGGTGTTTAAGATATATATATATATATATATATTACATTTGTAGAATGTCAATTCCAAGCATACTTAGGCAACCTAAATATTAGAGATTGACAAGGTAGATTTCTTCCATTTCGATACTTCAGCCTTTTATTCAAATGAACATAATATTTGTGAAATAAAAAAACGAAAATGCAATTTCAAGTCCAAGAATACAACAAGTACAATTGTCAAGTATGATCCTAACATGAAGCCCAATATCTCAGAAAAAATATCTGAATGCTTAAAAATGCAGACATATAACAGGCCAAAAATACCTGGCTGCCATTATAAAGTCCAAACATTGAGAAGAAACCGGCTTTGAACCAAAAAAGCTACAACTGGCCATATAAAGTGTAATTGATAATGATTTGTAAGAATACACCGTCAATCTACTAAGTGCAAAAATTTATTCCAACACAGAAGAATATAGAAAATCGCACAAAGAACTGAAAATATAGAGTGTGAAGAATATATTGGCCTTGATACCTAGGGCTGTCAACGGGCCGGGCCAGGCTTTTCACCCAGCCCGTTTTTTAAGATATAATTTGGGCCCGAACCCGGCTCGATAGCTAACCGGGCAGGGCCGGGCTCAGCCCAGTTTTGAAATGTTGTAGCCGGAACCCGGCCCGGTTAGCTATCCGGGCAGGATTACTAATATTTTTTAAGAGTTTTTTTATATAAGGACCTCATTTTACTGGGCTGGGCCAGGCCTTACACTTTGCAGCCCGAACCCAAACCATTTCTTGTCCGGGCTTAGTCAGACCCGGCCCGTTTATTAAATGACTAAAAATATTGGGCCCGGACCCGGCCCATTGACAGACCTATTGATACCTTACACTAACTGACATTGGGATTCCGGTTCAATCATCATCATCATAACCTTCTACCATCTAACGAGGGGAATATATTTTTTCACTCGTTTCTATTCAATGATAAGTTCTCTACAACCCTATAATCCTTCATATCACTTCTCACTGCTTCCCTCCTGGTAATGGTCTCACTATTCTTCCTCTTCTACTTCCTTGTAATGTCTTAATCCTCCATACAAGGATCTGTTTTTCACCTCTGATAGACATGTCCAAACCATCTCAAATGACACTCTAAAATTTACTCCTTTATAGGTGTCACTGTTAAATTACGTGCTCCTTCGGTTATTCCTAATTTCTTCATTAGGGTTTTTTTAAGGGTGGCATTATTCACACCTGTTTTACCTATGAAGGGCACACGATTTTCCATCATAAAAAACCGTTGACTGCCTTTAATCAGACGATGGAAATCGTTTTTCGTCCCAATCTTCCACAAAATAGATCTTGAGATCATGGCGCACATAGCAGGTGGTCACATGTTGATTCCATGTGGCACACATCCTCAAAAGTGATAGTGATTATGGGCGTACCAGGAGAAAGGGTT
Organism: Chloranthus sessilifolius; assembly: GCA_021018995.1. Classification (NCBI taxonomy): domain Eukaryota; kingdom Viridiplantae; phylum Streptophyta; class Magnoliopsida; order Chloranthales; family Chloranthaceae; genus Chloranthus; species Chloranthus sessilifolius. The sequence continues at coordinate 160,347,244 of CM037585.1, forward strand.
CTCAAGTCACTTTTAGGGATGTGTGCCATGTGTAATAAAGATCTGACCGTCTGATAGGTGTGCCATGATCTTAAGATCTATTGTGTGGAAGATTGGGACGAACAACAATCTCCATTGTCTGATTCAAGGCAATCAACAATTTTAAATGGTGGATGATCGTGTGTTCTTCACAGGAAAAACAAGTGTGAATCACATCACCTCTTTTTTAAAGTAGAGCTTTTGTTCAAAATCAAATTAAAATTCAAAATTGAGTGTAATAATTTTTCAAATCAGCAACAATAGCATGTTTATAAATATCAAGACCAGTAGATTTATTTTTTAATATAATATATTTTTCAAAATTGAGTGTAATAATTTATTCTAATTGAGTGTACTAATTATTCAAATCAGCTATAATAGCGTGTTTTGTAAATATTAAGGCGATTAGATTTATTTTTAATACTATATTATTTTTATTTAATATATATTAAAATAAAATTCAAAATTAAAAAAAAAAAATCCCAATCTGATACATTGATCGATGTATCGGACGATATGACCGATACGTATCGTTCAAGGGCCTGAACAATGCATACAGGATTTCCGGATTTTTGAACCATGCATCCATCCCAATACCCAATGAATGTTGCATTCTTACACACATCAACTGTCCTATAAAATGCTTAAGTCTCACCACTCACATCAACTGTCCAATAAAATGCTAACTCTATGCCCTAACCACTGTTGTCATATGCAATCGCATATGTGATCTTGGAAGCTCCTGTCGCATATGCGACATCCAACCATCATATTTATGACCGTTGGAGCTTTTTTTTTAATTATTTTTTTGCTTTTTAGGGCTCCCCCCCAAAGCTTATAAATGGGGGTTCCTCTTCCTAATTCATACCACATCCATCGAAAGTATGCTTTGTGTCTTTTTAGTATCTTTTTGAGTTTTTAGTGCTCTCTTTTTCTCTCCCTTTCTCAAACCTTTGTTGACTGGTGATGACGGCAATGCAAGAGACGACGATGGTGGAGGTGGAGGTGGAGGTGGTGGAGGCAGGGGCAGACGCACGTATAAATCTCTGGGGGCTCAGGCCCCCACGAACTTCCAAACTTTGACAGACTTTAAAGGGCTTGTGTAAAATATGAAAAAGAAAAAAAAGAGTTGGTTCCCACTATTCAATAAAACCAAAACAAATCCGTAGCCTTTACTCTCTCTCCATGCTTGGACAACGTCGCTCCCTCTCCCTCTCTCTTCGCTGTACCGCTATATGCATTTGATAATGGGTCACTGTATTTACAACTAAGAATCTTCCATCTCAACCAAAGTTCCATATGCCTAAATTGCTGACTACTTTGAATCAAATGATGAAGATCGTTTTACTCTCCACTCTTTCACACAAAGGATCTTGCGATCATGGGCCTACCATCAGACGGTAAGATTTTTATTGCACATGGCACGTAGCCCAAAAAGCGAAAATAATCATGATAATAGGCCCATGATCTCAAGATCCACTGTATGGAAGATTGGGGTGAATAATAATCTCCATCGTCCGCTTTGAAGCAGTCAACAGTTTAAGCACGTGAAACTCGAGTTGACAAGGCTCTTAGGTTGTAAATACATATACAATTTGATAACTAAAAGCTAGTTGATATGGGTTTCCATTCAACTCTAGCCAGCCTAGTTGTTAAGGGTCTCTCTTGTGCCTACCCAATTACTGACTGTGCATAAAGTGTGAACTCGTTGACGGCATTGAATCGGACCAGGAAGATTGATTTTCATCCCAATATTCAACATGCTTGATCTTCACACCATGTGCGCACCATCAAACAATTAGGGGCACAGATCCCAAAAAGTGATCCTAAGATCACGTTTGAGCAAGATATATCCCACATGATTTTGAGTCACTTTTTTTGAATCTATGCTGCATGGAAAACCAAACTGACAGTCTAATGGTACGACCATGGTGCTAAGATCAATCACATGGAAGATTGGGATGAAAATCGATTTCTATCGGCCAATTCAGTGTAGTCAATAGGTTTACAATGTAGGCGCCTTCAATAGTTGGATAGGTGCGAATAGAGCTACCCATGGTTAATTGTTACTTCATTAGTTGCACACAAGATGTTAGCCCTTGCACATTATTTAAAAGAAAGACTTGATACCATGTAAAATCAGACAACTAAGTTGTCTGATTTGAAGGCCATGATCTAAAGATCTTAGGGGGAAAATATTAGCACCAAACATTATCTTTATGATATAATGCAGTCATAGCCTATTAGCTGATTGAAATATATGATTGAGATCAAATTTGTGCCAATCTCTTGAGCCCTATATCTATAGATCATGGCCGTCACATCAGATAGCTTCGATAATGTTTTCACATTGCATAAGTCCCCAAAATACCATCTTTTAAAAAAAAAAAAAAGATGTGCAAGGACACACTTTTCTTATGCAAGTAATAAGTCCCTAATTGAATTTGAATGGTTTTTTTCTTTACTTTAAGTAGGAATTAAAAACAAATTGAACATATGTCAAATATTGGGTGCCCCCAGTTCAAGAAAATCCTGCGTTCGCCACTGGGTGGTGGTGGAGGTGGAGATGTACCACTGTGGGTTAGAGACCAATGTGTATAATTTTTTGCCAATACACAATATCATTAGGAAGTAGAAACAAATGTTTAGGTACTTTAATGTAGATAATAATTTCTCTTTACTCTTTTTGTTCTTTTTTGTATGTTCCTATGTTCATGTTTATACTTTTTGTTTAAAATCAATGAAATTTATACTTTTATAATCATTCTACAAAATTAATAGAGCACAAAATTAATACAACTATATTAGATTTCATTATTGACAATTTTGGGGATTTTATAGGAATATTTTTTATTTATTGACAAACAAAAAATGTGCCATGGCACAATCGCATATGCGATTGGACCATGGCATCACTTATGATCGCATATGCGATTAAACTACATTGGCCCTAACCCAACACTGAAAACTATGCATTCCTCAAACCTATTCCAACTCTTTATACCCCTCTCAACAATCTCGATCCTCCTCTTCCCCTAGGCTCCAAAACTGTCCAGCCATGTTTGTCTCTCACTCTCTTCCATACTTCTCCAACCTTACTAGCCATATGGCCTCCTCGCAATCACCACACTTCCATAACCATTTTCCCAAAAGCGCATGTTCATCCACTTAAACAATTTGATCCCGAATCCTCCTTCAACAACTACAAGGAGTGCCTATATCCTAATTTTCGCATGGATTTTACTCCTCTTTCTTCTACTCCATAGAAAGTTCCTTTGAATCTGTTATAGCCTTTCAACCATGGTTCAAAATTCCAAACGAAGGTGTTATATATCATTCGGTTTCAAAGGCCATTGGGTCAATACATTGAATGTATCAGCCGACACATACCCATGTATCGCCCAAAACCAATTTGTATCGTCTGGTACATATCAGTGTTGGAATTGGCCGATACATACTGGAAAAGCGAGATTTCCAACCTTGCTTCCAACTACAATGGTTGGGCACTCAAACATCGACGTCACATAAATGTGGAGGTTAGAAAGGGTTGCTTTAATCAAAGTTACTCTATCCCCGATCGAAATCAACGTGCCTTTGTAACCCGCCAACTTCTTATCAATCTCTCTTCTTCTTCATCTTCCTCTTTCTTCTCCTCCTCCAAGCTAACCTTAACCTCTCTTCCACAAAGTCAAGTTGGTATCAGATGTGCTTGTCAAAGGGTTGGGCCGGTCCTAAAAGCCCTGCTCGGTCAAACCCTAAATGTTAGAGCTAAGGCCAAAATTTGAAGGCCTTAGGGTAGGGCTTAGGCTTAAAAAGTCTCAAGTTTTACAACCAAATTAGGATAGGGCAAAGCCCGACCCTATATATATTATTTTACCAAATATACACTTCTATCTTACTGTTAGACCATTTCTAGCAGATTTGCACTAATTAATGTGTTTTTATTGGCTTGAATAGGTAAATTTTTCTTTGAATTGGATTGATGTAAACTAAATTTTATTAGTGTAGATATATAGACAAATATATAATATATGTATTTACCAATCAGTCTTTAGTACTACTGGCTTAATGTTATTTACTATTTACATATCTACGACTTCTAATTACAATTACATATTATAGATATGGTGTTGTGCATATTTTAATTTATAGTTAAAACTATTCAATAACATGTGTTTTATATATTATTATAACATAAGAATAAAAAAATGGTAGTATTCCAAAGCCAAAGCCGGACCCTAGCCCGCTAAAACTAGAGCTATGGCCAATCTTGTTAAAGACTGCTAGGGCCAGGGCCATGCAAAGGCCCGGCCCTTTGACAACCCTAGTATCATAACAAGAGACTTGTATATTTATATTGTTGACGTCATCTAATATTGTGTTGACACCAACATGGCTTCACATTGGTGTCAGCATAACGTGACGTGATGGCGTCAGCATGGTCAACATTTGACCTTTGATCTGGACAAACCATATATCGTTGGAATCGTCTTGAGCTGATTTACAACTTAAGAAAGGCAGCATAGGGATTTAAGCTACAAAAGATTTCTTCGAAGAGACCTTTGCCCTAAACCTCATGTCGATTTTCAGAAACTTTTGAGAAATCGAGCATGTGCTAATTTTTAAGAGATATTGTTGGGGTTTGTAGACTTGCCAAGTCTCCCAAGGATCCTAAACATCATCTTCATGGCATTGGAGAGCATCTTTCGGATCCATCGGAGTATCAACGGCTTGATGGGTGCCTTCTCTACCTTACTAATACTCGGCCATGCCTTACCTTTGCAGTCACTGTAGTTGCTCAGTTCATGCATGCACCACGGGTACCACATATGGAGGTAGTGCATTGCATTTTATGTTATATAAAGTCCTCACATAGAAGGGGACTGTTCTATCCCGATGTAAGACATTCTACTGTCATTTGCTACAATGATGCAGATTGTGTCGTGGTTCTTACATATCGTTGTTCCACCTTTGGATATTGTGCCTTTCGTGGTGGTATGGAAAAGTATGTGATCTCAAAATCTAGTGCAGAGTCAGAGAATAGAGCCATGGAACATGTGAACTCTTATGGTTTCGCTCCTTTCCCACCAAACTCAAATCTCCTCCCATGAATGCCCATGCCCCTGCATTTCGACAATCAGGCGGCTATAGATATTGCAGAAGACTTTGTCCTCCATGAAAGGACAAAACACATTGAGGTTGATATTCATTCATTCATGACAAAATTCAGGTCGGCATCAATGAAATTCCTAAAGTGTCATCTTCAGATCAATTAGCGTATATTTTCACTAAGGCACATGGGAAGTATTCTTGTCAACCTAGGCATGATGGAAATCTATGCAACAACTCACGGGGGAGTATCGGGATCAATGTATGTATGCATGTATATATGTATACATATGAGTGTATAATGTAGGTGAGGGTACTTAGTCCCTTAGTATATTATAAAGGCTAATAGAGACTCCAGCCCTAACTAGGTCATTTGCTTCTTTCTTCTCTTCCTCCAAGCTAACCCTAACCCTAAATTCACAATCCTTACCAAAATCTGTCTTCCACAAAGTCAAGTTTCTTCTGCTCATCATCTCACCTTTTCTTATGCTATCAATGCACTCATGTGCAATCATTGTGCAATCCAGAATTTGTCACCCATCCACAATTTGATTGGGATGATGATCCCCCATGAGCTGTCTAATCAAATTTGCCAACACTTTTGTGATGATTTTGTACACACCAAGAGACTAATTGGGCTAAATTCCTTGATTTTTTTAGCCCCACTGTTTTTACACACTACTAAGGAGACTAATTGTTGGTAGAATAATTGGTCTAAACTTAGACCAAAGGTTTAGGGTTTTAGTTTCCTCTTTGACCAACTCCCAAACAAGTTCGCAAAATTATAGGGTGAAGCCATGTGGGCCTGGGTGCGGTCTCCGCTTGCATCAAATATGGCCTTTATTAATCTCTTCCTCTTCAAAACATCACCCCAACATCTCCCTTTCCACAATTTGGATCTAACCAATTTCCATTCCATTTAAATTTGGCCTAATCATATCTTCTTTCTTGAACAGGGCCTCATAGAAATCGATCAATACTCTTTTTCAGTTTTGTTCCAATCCTCAATTCTTTTTGAATTGACAATTAGATGTTGGATCGTGTTGACCCTTTTATGTGTGATTGCAATCCCATGAAAGAATTTGGGGCTCATATCACCCTCCTTGAGCCACCTAACCCTTGCTCTTCATCTGCACATGATTTCCTCTTCTTATGCTTTAATCTCATAATCTTTGGCCAGCATCGTTCTTTCCTCTTTGGTCTAAATTTGGTCAACTTCCTCCTTAAGGTCAATACATTGGATATCTTTCAAAATTTCTGCCATCACTTCCTAAATCCTTTTGAACACCTCTTTATTCCACCTTTCCTATTTTCTCCTTAGCAATTTCAGTTGGTTGCAAACCTCTTTTGAGCACTTCCAACTGTGTTCCAATTCTTCCACCAACCACCCACCATCTCATCAAAGCCTTCATGCATTAGCTACATATTATCAAATTTGAAAGGTGTTGCCCCAGTTTCCTTCCTTGGAGGTTTACGATGATGAATCGTGGTCCACAGTGGATCTCGAGAGAGCTTTAAATAACAAATTGCATGGGATATAATTGTTCCCACTCCAGGTGAGACACAAACCAATCCAGCTGGATAAGGATATATCACTCATTTGACCATGGGAACTTTGAGCTAATCATAGGGTTGTCTTCATCACATCATTACTCGATAACATAATAAATATCCAAAACTCATCTGATTCAGGTCAACTGAAGACTCGACTAGATAATATATAAATATTCTATAATGTGTAAAGACCAATCTCCCACCACCAAACTAGTCAAAACTCTACAACCGTGCAAATATTCATCTGATTCAGGTCAACTGAAGACTCGACTAGATAATATATAAATATTCTATAATGTGTAAAGATCAATCTCCCACCGCCAAACTAGTCAAAACTCTACAACCGTGCAAATATTTATGGCATCAAATCAATCAAAGTGTGAATTTTTTTTTAGAGAGATGGGATTTGTCGTGCACTAGGGCTGTCAAAGGGTCGGACTGGGTCAGACCTTTGCATGGCCCTGGCCCCAGGTGGGCCTTAATATGGCCGGCCCTAGCCCTAGCGGGCCTTAACATGGTCGGCCCACCCTGGCTCTAGCGGGCTAGGGCAGGGCTTTGGACTTTCGACCATTACCATTTTTTTATTCTTATGATACAAAATATATATAATACTCGTTATTGCATGATCTTAAATATAAACAGAAATATGCAAAACACCAAATATATAATAAATATAATAGTAACTAGAAGTCGTAAATATGTACAATAGTAAATCATATATGCTAAGCCATTTGTACTAAAGACTGATTAGTAAATGGATTTATTTTATAGATTTGACTACACGGCTATACCAATTAAACTTAGTTTACATTGATCCAACTAAAAGGAAAACTTACCCTATCAAGCCAATAAAATGCATTAATTAGTGCAAGTCTGTTAGAATTGATCTAATGGTAAGATAAAATGATTTATTTGGTAAAAAATAGTATATAAACTATATATATATATATATATATATATATATATATATATATATATATATATAGGGTCGGGCTTTTCCATATCCTAGCCCATCCCTAAAACTTTAGGGCTTTGATCTACCCTAGGGCCCTCAAAATTTGCCTTAATACTAACATTTAGGGAGGGCAGGGTTTTTAGGATCGGGCACCCTTTTAGAGGCCTACCGTGCACCAAATATATGAGCTTCGAGGTTGGGTGAAATTGCATCTCGCTCAGGGGCAGAGCTAGGATTTTTTCATAGGGTGGTCATCTAATCAATTAATGTTGAAAAATTGTACAATTTTTTTTCTAAGAAAAAGCTAAAAAATATATATCTACAAATGAAACTAGATACGAAATAAAAGAAAATCATATACATATCGATTAGGTCGTTTCAACAAAATTGACCAAATTCAAAATTCCTCGAAGAATGACTACGAGGTAATATCATCCTCGTCATCATCCTCCAAAGAGTAGGACGTTGCAGGAGCTCGTGAGACCATTGAAGCTATTGAACATATCCCGATGAACAGGAAGACCCAACGTTTTTTTATTCAATAATTTTGATGCCTTCATAAAATTATATATGTATTAAGTTTTTTTTTGCTCTTTACATATCTTAGTGAATTGCTCTAATGGTAGACTAAGTGCTTTGTGAAGGTTAGGTTCTAGGTTCAAACCTTATTGTGTGTAATAAATTTCTTAATTTTTAAAAATAATTATACTAGAGCCTATACACCATATATGTAAGCATGTAGCTCTACAACATAGTGGAGCCTGTGAGAGAAATCTCTCCGAAAATAAGTCCATGGAGCACCTAAATAGATGGAGGGGAGCCTACAAATAGGCCAAAATTATAGGATTTAGTTAAAAAAATCAAAGAAGAAATATTTGTTATGAAAACAAATATCATAAAAAAGTTTATTTGAAGATTTTAGATAATTTTGGGTGGTTAATATAATTTTGGATGGATGAGAATCCACTAATATAAATTAGGACACCTAAAGCTTAGTAACAAATTTTTAGAAAGTTGGGTGGTCAATTGACCACCCAAGTTATAACGTGGCTCCGTCACTGATCTCTCTAAAACAACTAAAATAATATTTTCATTTGATACATAGTTTGGCAATGGGAGATTGATCTATGCACATTACAAAAAATTTCAATTGTATATAACCAATGTTCCTAAAGTCGGCAGGCGACTTTCAGGGGGATCCGATCGAGCTAGGCGGGAGCCCCAAGAACCGACCGGTCACTATATATATATATATATATATATATATATATATATATATATATATATATATATATATATATGCACACACATACCTGTACGGCTGAACCTGCAACTGCAAAGAGCTTCGGCTTCAGCTTTAGGGAGACGATGGAGCAGGGAGCTGCAGCAGTTACTTAACTCTTTAAGCCTAAAACCCTAATGTTAGGAACTTACAGTTTATAAGTGATTTTATAAAGTAAGTTATAAATATAAGTTAATTAAATATAACTTATATAAAATTTTAAGTTAAACTTTATAGCTTATAAGTTGTAAAAAAAAAAATTAAAATTAAAAAAAACACAACTGGTGGGTGTCGAGCGGGACCGGGGCAGGCGCCCCTAGCCTGGTCCACCTCAGTCAATGCCCCATGCTAAATCAGGGCGCTCGGGGGACCCAAACCGCCCGGATGACTGCCTCAACCATTTTTAAGAACACTGTATACAACATTTTATATTTTAAAATATTTACTAATATCGAGCGAGAGACTTGGTCGAGTGTTCGAGTTTATTGACCTCGGCTGATTCCAAATAGAGTTGGATTTCTGGATTTTTAAACCATGAGCCAACACCTCATTGAGGAAAACATCATATCACGATGTCGTTAATAATCAACAATCTTGAGGTTAAATACTTGATAAAATTGCTTGCAGCATACTATTGTTGGTCTAAGGTGTCATATCAAGGTGCTCGTTTCAAAGTACATAGGTTAATGTTAAAGGCTACAGAATAGAGAAAAGAAAATGTTTGAGGATTAGGTTCTAAAGTCTAGGTTTCAAGGATTGTGGTTTTGGGCAAGGTATTAAATCAAATATTGAGATGGTTGGATTGGTCGAAGGTACAAGATTAAGGTTCTAATCAAAAAGTGTACATCAGTTGATGATGTTTAGAGTTAGGGAAGGAAAAATGAAAACAGTTGCCGAAATAGTGCTTACTATTAAAGAAAGAGGATATGTTGGCATAGGATGTGAAAGGATTTCTGGTTCAATGAGAAAAAAAATAGGGTTAGATTTAGCTTTTATAGCAAAGCAAATATAAAAGAATAGGATGAAGAAGGAAAAAAGAGATGAACAATCTATTCAAGTTGAAGAACCAAAATGTTTTTTGATTCATTATACCCAACTCACTCCCCTTACAATTAATTTTATATATATATATATATATATATATATATATATATATATATATCATCATCATCATCATCATCATCAAACCCTGTTTGGTGGGGGTACGATGAGTTTTTTACATATAAAAACATAATATATTAGATGTATCTTTAAATCAACAATTTTCACACATCCTGCTGGTTAGTTATTAGTTGGAAAGCCCAAAACATTTAAAACAAACTTTCGCAATTTTAAAATTTGAGCCACTGTAGGCGAACCGGACCGAACCAAAGTGAACCAGTTCGCTTACTGGTTCGTGGTTTGGTGGGTCCCTAGTGAATCGGATAACCCTGATCAAAAGCCATTTTATGGACTTCTCAAAATAGATGCCACCCACGAGAGAGACAAAGAAAGATCAAACTCTCCATGTGTGTGTGTGTGAGTTCTCTTATCATAGCTTGATCACGTGAGAGATAACAGTCAATGCAATACAGATTTCTCCCCTTGAAAAAACTACAAGACAATGAAATTTAAAAACAAGTAGAGGTAACAGATATAAATAATAAATATTACACTATATATTTAACAGGAATTGATGAATATAATGTTTAAGTATGTTAGATTATATACAACCATGGTATCAAGTGTTGGCCGATACCGACACATAGATACGTATCGCTTTTTGGAAAAACCGATATTGATACTATACCGATACCAATATCGATATGGGATCGGTGGTATTGGTCGATTCTGTTACATATTACCCCAAGCCCAGGCAATATTGGCTGATACCAGGACAGTATTGGCCATACTGTCATTTAAAAAAAAAAATTATTTTACCCCAAAAGAAAAACCAGTATCGGTATTGGCCAATATTGTATCAGTCCAAAGATTGGACAAATACTGATATTGATACCAAGTTTGATGGCTTGCATACAACACATGTAATAGTCATGTTGAAACCAATGCTATTTCAAAATTGCTTGGAACCTTATAGATGGAAATATCAACACTAAAAGAGTTGTAAAGAATGATTCCATCAATTTTTATTTCATAAAAATAAATGAACAATATTAAACAATAAATACCAAAGCAAATGTATTAATATTTACAGCCTTGGAGGAGGATAACTGGATAAGTTAACATTATTCATTTCTTAACCTATTATTATCGGCCATTATTGGTCAAGAATGATATTCTCAACAATAAAAATAAAAAATAAAATTGGAAAAAGAAAACTCCATGAGAACAGGATGTGCCAATATCATTAGCTATTTATTGGCCAAGCCAATGAATACCAGCAATAATGGTATGGGGAAATATCATCTACATTTTTATTGGTTAATATCAATTTTGAGTAATAACATGCTTGTAGTTGATATTATCAGCTGATATTTCAAACAAGCATTGAAATTCATAAAGCTCGGGACCTCAAAGGAGTATATGAGCAAGTTACAATACCAAATAAAATGCGCAGATTTTATTTTATTTTATACAAGTTGAGATTGTATAAATAAGAAAGATTTGATAAACAGAAGCGCAGAGTTAGTTAAACAAAGATTACTTCATGGATCTGATATTGGATGCAAATCGGTAATCCTTACACGTTAATGTTAATAAAGGACTGATTTTTTTTAGGCAAATCTTGTATTCCTTACACTTCAATGTTGACCAAAGATTGAAAGCAATGCACTTTAATCTCTTCTTGTATTTTTTTTGGGGGGCGTTTCTAGTGTTTTCTTTTCTTATTTCTCACAAAACCCCCCTGCACAGACACAAGGAAAAAAATAAGGGTATTCAAATAAAACTCAAATCAACATTTCAACTACGTAGGATTAAAAAAACCAGAACCCTAACCTCAATCGAGTCCACCAACAATACAAAATCAAGTGTAGAACTAAACTCTAATCAATCAAACCACATATCACTGCCACTACATCAATCCATTACAAAAATAACATTAAATTGACCGAAACCAATACCAACCCCAAGAATCAAAGAAATAATCAGCCATATACTACCCGAAAATGGACAATGAAAAAGCCATAAATGTATTGGATTTGAAACTTACTGAAACCTTCTTCGACAAGGTAGTTGAATGTGTGTCCGTCACAGTTGTATGTGAACTTGTTGTTGCTGGCAGGGAGCTTTTGAAGGCACTGAGAAGCGATGCTGGTGAAATTTCCAGTGAATTCCGTGTACTCGGCAAGGATCACCGTCCCTCGCGCAACAAAGCTATAGATCAATGACTGTTGTCCCATCTCTGAAGCCATAAAACAGTATATTTAGAATAGAAGCAAGATGTTGTGCACCCCACATAACTGCTATGCACGGGTCTTACATCATCAACAACCTTTTGAAATAGGTGACTAATGACATACAACTTCACTCGAGTTTGATATAATTGGAGGAGTGCATTGCCTTTTTTATCAAAAAACTAATCTTCATAATAAGTAATATTTAAGGAACCAATCAATGTTCCGTAGTTAATAATTAATAACATTTTTTGTTATTCTAATGTTGTTATATTTTCGGGAGGAGGGGCTGATCCAGAAGTGTAAGAACTAGGAAGGAACATGGACCAGACCACGTAATTCTGTCCATGTGACACCATAAAACTTGGGATTGCTGCCAAGTGGAGCAAGAGGTCATCCTCATTAAGATCATATTTTAATAAAATTAAAAAAAGAAGATTAAAATATATCTCCACGATGTTATTAGAAGCGTCATAAAATTAACGGCTAACGTCCTCAAATCCTTTGGAACCAAACATCCTTATATTTTTTGGCTTCTTGGGATAAAGTAGACACATTTTTGTAACTTCATAGATGATATTTAGGTAACTATCATGAAAACCAAGGAATGTAAGAAACTGAAGATGAAGATGAAAATAAAATACTTTGATGCTCAAGACATTTACACAATTGTCATCATATGAATTTATCAATATTGCTCTTAGGGCTGTGCATTTTTTGGGCCGAACCGACCAAACCAGACCGAACCGCCGGTTTGGACGGGTACCGGTTTGGATTTAGTTTGACAAAAGAAAAACCGAAAAGTTCAGTTTGGTTTCGGTTCCGGACCTTCCGAAACCGAACCGAGCCGATTATAAGTAAATTTTTTTAAATATATATATATAGTCAACTTGAGTCAAGCAAATGATTGGGCCTTGAATATGTGGTCCAAAATTTGGGCCCAAATTTAGTGTTTCACAACCTCTGATTAATTAGAGTCAATGTGATGCATTTATTTTTGTTATTTGTTTTAAGAAGGATGAATAGATTATAAAAGTAAAACAACTCCGGAAAAAATGAAAATAATAAAAGTGCAAAACAGGTTGAGAATTTGGGAAAATTTTGATGGGCAAGTAGAACTTATAGGAAACCGAAACCGACCGAATCGAATCGGGTTGGTTTGGTTTAACAGTTGGACAGTTAGGTTTGGTTTGAACATTTGGAAACCGATTAGAACCGGTTTTGGATTGTGGTCTTGGTCCAAAACCAACCAAACCAAACCGAATACACCCCTAATCTCTCTATCATCACTTTATCAAGACATAAACAATAATAATAATAATAATAGTAATAATAAAAACTTTATAAGTGTATTTGGTTGGAAAATATAAAAAATATGAGTAATCTTATAAATATCAAACAAGCCCCTCATAGTGTTGAGTGCATCATACTATCATAGTGTGTTCCTTTTGCTTCCATTAAAAAGACTGAGGATCCCCATGCTGGGGTGCACGTGGTGGGGATGATCCTGCAAGACTAAAAGAGGTTGACAATGATGGTGCCCAACATAAAAATTTTGGAGTGGTGCTTGGTGCTAGGGTTATCATTCAATGGGCTGAACTAGTAGGACATATGGCCGTTCTAGGAATCGGTCTGGCCAGGTCGAAGACCAAAATGTTGATGACAACCTTACCTGGCAACACTAATATTTATGATCTTAGTCACAAAATCAGGATTTAGCAGTAATTCGGCTAGGGGCAGGTCGGTGCAATTCAGATAAATTCAGGAGTATATTTTTGGGGGTTTTATTAGCAGCATTATTTGCAGAAAAAAAATGAATATAAGCAAAAGAAATTAACTGTCAGAAATTAATTTCTATGAATAAATTAAACAAATAAATAAAATGAAAAAAAAATCTGAAGAAAATGAATCACATTACACAGAGACACACAGAGTCATCAATCATCATAATATAAGCAAAGATTTTTTTTTTAAAGATGAATGAAAAAACAAAAACCATCAAGAATAAATGTATAATATAAAATTAAATGAATAAATAAAAAGTTATTATCTACATAAGCTCAAATAATGAAAATCCCTAAATATAAAATCAAAGAAGATAGATCTGAATAACCCTACAAATGACTTATTTTCTGAAATATGGAACATTTGAACCCTAGCACTGAGAGAGAAAAATGACAGAAGATAGATCTGAGAGAACTAGAGAAGATCTGAGAGAAAAAACATAACAAATGATTTTTGTTTAAATAAGAAATAATTACCGATGACGCAAGAGGAGGTTCGCCAGAGTCGTTGTCGTCAGGGGGTACTTAGGGTTGGGGTTAGAGGCACTAGAGCGAGAGGCAAGAGTTCTCACTCTTAGAAGTCAGTTCTCGGTTTTCCAATAGGCAACTGGGAAAAAAAGAGAAGGTATATTTATTTTATTTTTATAACGAAAAAAAAAAGGTATTTAAGGGGCGTTTATTCGATGTTTTCGATTAGTACATGTTAATGCTCCCCTTGTTTTCTCACTTGTTTTTGCCATTGTAACAATAATTGAATAAATATTATTTTAATTACCAATTATTGCTACTTAATTTAGAAAAAATATATTTTTTATTTAAGCTATTTGAAAGAATCTAAAAAATTACACTAAGAATAAATAATTTATTAAATGCAATTGGATATGTTAGAATAGTCCCACGTTGTCTGTGGGCTTGGAGGTCTTGGGATATATATAATCTGGGCACTCCTCCAAGCCCACAGACATTGTGGGACTATTCTAACAGGATATTCCTCCCATATTATTGGGTGGTGACCATGGGTCAAAATCTTGGAAATCCGGTAAGTATCGTTCTGCCCCCAAACTGATAGGTATCGTTTGTATCGTCCGATACATTGAACGTATCACTGATACAATGTTCAACGTATTGGATGAAAGCTACTATTTTTTTAAATCAAAAAATTTAGAATCCAAGTTATCGGACGATAATTTCAAATTATCGGACGATACAAACTATAATTTGAAATTATCGTCCGTTACAAACGATAATTTCAATGTATTGGCTGATACATTGAGGAGTCGATATATTGCAATGTATTGAACCCGATCCTTCAAACAATTATTTACCATCACAAAAAAACCTGCACAATATTACAAATGTTCGATCTAGGAGATTTATTTCTCAGACTTGCATTTAATTGAGCACAATATTGTTTCACCCTTGGCAATGATTTTTTCCCTTAGCAAATGGACGTACATTATGAAACATAAAGACCTCAATTAGGGGGTTTTGAAATTACGTGCCACGACCATTTCACAAATTACGCCCTCTCAATAGCATTGTTCAGTGATGGAATTGAAGCCTACTACCACAACACCATATATGACACACTAATCTGATTCTATTGCAGTTAGATTTGTTTGGTTAACGCTATAATTTAATATTTTTCAGCAAAATGAATATATATATATATATATATATATATATATATATATATATATATATATATATATATATATATATATATATATATATATATATATATATAAACATTTGCAATTCGATGTTAAACCAGTTTTTGCAATTATTTTAGATTTTTGGTGATTGTGCATCCAATTTCTCCTAGAATAAGAATTCTTGATTTCTTATAGAACAAAAAAGTACAGAAACCTAAAAGCGGATCATATAATATAGCAGAACTGGTGGAAGCGGAGAAAAAACAAAGTATGCACCTAAAAAAACCCAATGGTAAGGATGAATCACCATTAACCTTTGAGAAACCTCTAAAACAGACGAAATATAAATAACCTCAGAAAAGTGATGGAAAAAACCCTGTAAAAACGGGAGAACTAGACCAAATCCATATCCAAATACAACACAGAAACATAAAATCGTCATTACAATCATAAGCTATGAAATAACAGAAAAATATGGTATTTGAATCGAAACTACTCCAAAATTCCTAAGATTGATATAATATTATGAGAAAAATTAAAATTTAAAAAAATAACCATAAAAACAGGTTTAAATCATTAAAGCAATGAAAAAAATATATAAAACGAACCAAATCTATGATCGATAAGAGCATGAAGAGCGCAAACTATACCTCGATCGCGTCTTCTTGCCGATCTCAAAACCTCTGGAACCTTTACGAACTTGTCGCCAAGCCCGATCTGAAAGTCTTTTAAACGTTAAGAAAATGAGATCGAGATCGAGATCTAGAGAGAGAGAGAGAGAGAGAGAGAGAAGGGATTTCAGGGGCTGGGGCTCTACTGCGTTAGGTTAAGATAGGTGTAAAATGTTTGTATATACCCATTTTACCCTTAATATAACAAATAGGGCTCATTCTGATAATTATGTTAGTAGGCTAGTAGAGACGGTGAAACTTCGTGATTTGGAGGGCAATTTCGATATTTTAATGGAATAAACTGGCATTTTTAATTCGGTGACGGTGACGGTGACGGTGACGTTTTTTAATTATTTGGTGCCGAATTCTCAAGCTTGTCAGCGAAGGTCGCTTTTCCAACAAGCCATTCACGAACAAACTAGTCGTCTTTGAATGGGAAATCAAATAATGAATCCCTTGTTTGCTTACCTTTTCTTTTCTTTTTTCTTTTTTTTTTTTCTTTTTTTTTTTTTTTGTTGGAGAGACCCTTGTTTGCTTACCTGTGATTCATGTGATCACTTAACCGAGTTAAGTGATCACATGACATTGAGTTAACGATCTCCAAACTTTCAATCTCGACGTAGCAGGGTCTCACATGATCACTTCAGTTATCCCATCGAGACTCTCTTATTTTATTTCCCTAGTTCTGCCCCTTTTTATATCTTAATTCTGTCCTCTTTTAATCTCTGTTCTGCCCCAGTTTTCTGGACATCAGCAGTCCCTGAAACAGCCCACTTCAATGGCTGAGCAGTCTTCATCTCTTTCCTCAGCCCTGTTGGAACCTGTGGCCTGGGCCCAAGCCCAGCATATACTGAATTCTTTGGCCCTACCTACTTTGAAAGAAAATCACCAGATATCGAGCAGGTAGCATAGGTCTCGGGCGTAGGGGAGGTTGAATGAAAATATGTATCCATAAGGGATGAATCAGTCAGAGACAGCCATGGGTTAAATCCAAGCAAGAGAACCTCGATCGTTTGCAACTTGGGGACAGCCTCGGGTTGGTGTCGGCGGTCTGTTGGCATTCAGCTCCTAATCTCACACGAAACCAACCAATGATTCAGTTGGACCAAGAAAATATGCATCGGCTATATGACGCACAAGCATCATTAATAAATAATAATAATAGTGGAGTGAAGTGGTTAATATACCTGCATCCATGTGTCTTCAATATGAGATTCCGGAGATGTTTCTGGAGACGTAATGGCAGGTGGTAAGGGATGAATGAGCTTTTGAACAACCACAAGGTCTCTCCCCAAGACTAAGATTGCCCCTGCATTGTTTGCAGTACCTGTAAACAATAAGCCACCAGAATTAGAAGGTAGAATCAACAAACAAGATGGGCGTAAAGGATAGAGAAAAAAGCATACTGCAGTAATTAGTAGCTGAGAATAGAGTAATTAGATGCCCTTGTGCAAAACGTTCAAAGCCATCCATCACGCACTCGTGTGCACGTACAATTTTGGAATGAAATTAAGAGATAAATTTTGGAATAGCAGAGTCCGAATGGACTAATTCATAGAGCTCTTAAGTATCAAAGCTAATATGATGGCAAAAATGAAACTACTTATTATGTATATGCTGCGATTGAGTATGTGGTAGACCCCAATCACAAGCATCTAACATATATTTTTGTTATTTTCATAGTTACTAAAATCTCCGTTCTATTGAAAAAACTCGTTTCGCGTTTTTTTCCATGAAACGTTGGAAACACGTTGACAATGCATTTAAAAAAAATCGCGATTTTACGTTTTAATGAATTTTAAAAAAATTGCAATATCAAGAGATCTGAAAAGGCACCAGATTGTTAAGATGGAGATTAGGAGATAGTACAATGTACAAAAATGAGAATGATGTACCCCAAGAAAAATCATATACCCTCTTAAAGGTCGGGCATAAATAACATGAGAATTTAGAAGTTGTCTAATCATCAAAATTATAGTGCACCAATCAGATGTTTAGAATCCCCTAATAGATGTTTTTTTGCCCGTACATGTGCCACGATGGGCTGTTGGTTGAATTTTTTGGGTTGATTAAACATGTGTGCCACATGGCGTAAAAGTTGATGGTCATACCACAATCTGTGAAGGCTGTGATAAGAGGACCAGAGATGGAAAAAAATTCGAAAAATCGAACGGCAGAGAAAAAAATAGACCTGAAACTGATTGAAACCAAACCGATTTTGTATCGGTTCGGTTTAAGTTTTTGATGTCGAAAGCCAGTTGAGTAGGAAGTGAAAACTAATAAAAAAATGACAAAAAAAAAATGATGGCAAGACCAAAATACCGAGCCAAAACCTGAAAATTGACGCTAAAACCGGTTTGTGAAACAGAAACTCACCGATTCGGTTCATGCGAACCGCCTACGCCACCCAAACGACTAATAACCTCGTGCCCAGACCTACTCTTATATCTCACTCACCCTAAAATAACTCTCTTACTCTCTCTCCAAATTGTGGTTTTAAAAAATAAAACTCATTCCAAATATGCATGAATGACTAAACAAAGTTTTAGAATTAAGGAGAGGATGAGTTATTCTAAGGAAATGAATAGATTCCTCGTTTATCCATCTCTATAAAATAAAAGGAGCCATTCCTTGCACACATAAAATTGGCCCAAGTACACAATTTAGAAGAAAGACTCAGATCTCAGGGGACTTGTGCCTCCGAAAACACCATATAAGCTGCTTGATTTGAAGGCCATCTAAAGATTGGCCCCAAACTCCACATCTACCATATGATTCAATGAAGTCAATGGGCATCATCGATTCGATGGTTGACTTCGTAATTTTTTGCTCCAAAGATCTCTAGATCTTGGCCTTCAAATCGATGTCTTAGATGGCTTTTTTCATTGAGCGATGCCCTTTAGGCCATACAAAGACACACATCTTTGATTAATTTAAACCACAACTATTAAAGGATTCAAAACATCTGATTGGTGTACTTTAGCATTGATCATAAAAATTATGAACAAATTCATTTATTGGCATAGATAGTTCAGATCCCAGGTTTGATTTTTAAGCTCACTTCGGTTCAATATATGTGCTACAATTTTGATGAATTGGTTACTCAAATACAGTTCCCTCATAGCCTAAAATTAGAGCAGTCATGCCTTGGTTTGTTAATAAGAGGTCATGGACTTAGGGCCTATAAATCCTATTTTGATGAGGGGTACTTAATGCCAGCTATATTACACCATTTACTCTGAAAGCATATAATGCCAAAAATTAATGAAATAAATCAAAAAATTGTCTAACTGGCACTCACAGAAATTGTATTTCCATTCCGGCAAAAAGATCTATAATGCCTCCGACGTTTCCTGCAAGTCCATGCATAACCTATATAACCATGAAAACCCTTTAGAAAAAGGTCCCAGTTTCTTAGAAGGAAGATCTTGAATAAACAAAATGATAAAGAGAAAAGAATAAATAGGCATATTCAGTGAGGCAACAGAACAACATTTGATCACGTAAATTAAAAGGAGCAGATATTATGACCTAATCGATTCCCTACCTTAGAAGATGACGTATTTGCAGGGCAATCATCTCCATCATCCGAAAATCTATCAACAGGTGAGGAGGTCCCATTAGAATGTTTATATGAGAAAGTGAACAACATAACCATTCAAAAACAAAATTCTGTTACGTAAAAGGTATCTATGAAGAAGAGTAATACACTTATACATCATATGGGAGGTCAGGTCCCTACAAAGCACATATGGGAGGTCAGGTCCAAGAAAAATTAAGTCGCTTGCATAAACAATATGATGAGAACCCATCATATGCAACTAACAAAATTATTTTTGAACTGCGATGAAGAAAAAAGTATGTGAAGTAAAAATATAACGAGAACTAGATAAAACTTGAGAAAACAAATTAATTAATCGAAGCATTCGTCATAATATTAAAACCACTGATTTAGGGATCCTAAAGAATTTGGTGATCTAATCACCTCAAAATTTGGAAGTTTTAACCCATACAATGGGACAAAAGTGTACCTTCATAGATGTTACAACTCCATTAGCCATTATAACACTGAAACCAGTGTATATTGAAAATATAAATTTAATGTAAGAGGCAAACAAACACAGAAACAATAAGAATAGGTGATCTGGGGATTTAAGTATTTCAACAAGAATAAAAAAATACAACAAGGAGAAAAGAAAGGCATTGGAAGACATTAGAAGACATTTGATAATGCATCGTCCGTTGTGATATTGTGGACCCTTCATGATACTCTGCCCTCTAAGTATCTGTTTCTGCATTTTGTTTAATGTTCAAGAGTTCGGGCCCGGATCCCATGACTCCTGTTGGTAGCCTAGATGACATGTTTCTCAAGGATGTGAATCCATGCTTGATCATTTTCCTCTTGAGCACTTGTTGATCATTTTCACGAAGGCAGCAATTGATAGCTCAATTCGAGCAGACACCTACCCGAACTTTGGGCTTTACATATATTTTACTTTCGAAAGTCCCAAGAGCCACACAATTCGTGAAGTTGTGTTTTAATAAAACCTTTTGAATTGGTAAAATGCACTGAAAGTTTTCATGATTAGTCTTATTTTTCTACATACCTTTGAATTGAATCTAAGTTTATTATTTTATATAAGGATAAATAAAATATTGGGCCTATTGGGCAATGGTGCTCAAAGCTCCTGGGTCCCTGATTCACTCATTGCAGAATATAATATTGGGTCTATTGGCAATGGTGCTCAAAGCTCACTAAATCAGAAAATCATAATCCTTATTGTTATGATAATTCCACCTCTCTTGGAGATCCCTTTGTTGGCGATGGATTGGGCCATAGCAAAGGACCGAAGCTCTGCTCTTTAAAGAATACAAGGCGTTAGCTAGCTAGTAATCCTAGCGAATCTAAGAAAATGCCTGTGTAATATTCCCTAGGAGATTAGAAAATCAAAACATGAGTCGAAAGAGGTCAGAACCATATAACTAATTTGGTCATATTTTATCCTTGCTAGATCGCCTCATCCCATTTGAATGAGATTTCAAGCCAAGTGATTCTGATTTGGTCTCGGGGTGCTTTGTAATAGAACATGTAAAACGTAGGATGGGATCTCTAAGAGTGTATCTAGCTCACAAATATTCAAGACCTCAAAAGAGCCTGATGAACATAATGGTTGGGTAACATCTGAATGATCCTTTTTAACAAATGTTTAGGATTGAATTATGAGGCTTGTGAAGCCAAATTGATGTAACTATTGTACTATATGGAAAACGAAAACCAAAATAGCATTAGCGAAAGTCCCAAATAAAAAAATGAGGATGGAGCTGTTGAAGTTGAGATCAATTGTTGATTATGATAAGACCGTTGGGACCTCTATCAGAGGTAGGGAGGCTTCTCAAAAAATGGTTTAATGAAGATATTATCATGGAAAGTAAGGGGATGAAGATATTATCATGGAAAGGGGATGAAAAATATAAGAAGTTCAAGAAGAAAGGAGGGATTGGATATATTGCAGAAGAATCAAGATCCTTTCCTTTATATATAAAAAAAACCATACACTGGACTTATTGAGACAGAGAAAGAGATCTCCTAAGTGTGCAGGAGTTCTCTTCTCATCCCAAGTTAGTAATAGTCCCCCTTAGCATTAGCTAGACAGGCTTCCCTAGTAAAATATTGTCATTTTTCTGCCTAGATTTTAGAGTATAACCTGAGATGGAGTGAAAATGAACAATATTTCCTGGAAAATGTTTTGTCGTAAGCTGATCTGAGGAGCGAGGAATGACCTAAGCACAGATTTGTTCACCTTAATGTTATAATATTTACGAGACTAGTTATGTGTTATAACATAACATGTATTTTATCACGTGAGATCCCTAGGAGGGATTAAAAACTGCATCAAGATTTGGGTAGTTATACATGCAGGAGAAGACAACTACTTAGCTTGGGAACAAGTATATTGCCAGAAAACGGATCAGACGACCAGCCCCACTGGAAAGAGGATACTTTTCTTAAAAGCGAGACACCACCCTCCAAGTAGAAGAGTTGCATTATCAATAATTCTTATCAACAGGGGAAAAAAAAAGACACCCTTAACATAGGGAGAAAAGATTAAAAAAGAAAAAATAAGGGAAAAGATTAAAAAAAATCTCTCTTTTTTTAAATAAGCTGGGATTGAAGCAGGGATTTCAAGGTTGCGCCATGATGCACCTTCTAGATAGGGTTTTATCCGTACATTTAATAAATTTTAATCAAATGATTTATAGTTACAGTAATAATGCATTAAATCTAGGGTTTCAAGCAATGATCTTCACATAAATCGAACAAGAAATCAGTATAAAAAAGAAGAAACTAATAAGATATTATTTATTTTATAGATACATTTCTATAGTTTCTTCAAGAGCTAAAATACCTTTTCTACTGGTTCTGCGCACAAAGAGAGGAGAGAGAAATCTGTTGAGCCGATCCCTACACTCTCTGTCGTTTCTTATAAGAAGAATTATGAAATCACAAATTGGCCGGTGGAAATTCAGATTTGGAACCCTAGTTTTACTATTTGGTAGATAGAAATCGAGATTGCAGATCAAATCAAAAAAGTTCAAAGATCTACCTTTTTTATATGCAATTTGACTCTGAAAACGCCTAAATCTCTTTCGTTTCACTCGAATCTGCCATTAACGAACTGATGAAGGTCAAAATTGGGTGAAATTTTGGAGAGATATGGAATCACAGAGGTCGGATGACGATGTCTAATGTGTGCCGTTGCCATCGCCTCTGATTAGGATGAAAAATGCCATCGCCATCGCCTATGATTTTCACCCCCAATCACCGATTTTGGCAAGTGGCTTGAGAGGGATGAGAGGGGCGAGAGAAGATCCATAGTTGTAGGTTCTTAGAAATGAGGTTGAATGGATAAAAAACCAAGAAAGGGAGATGGAGGCTAGGGTTTCGAAGAGGGAGAGAGAGCGAGCGAGGGGAGGAGGCGAAGAGGTGGGAGAGGCTAGGGAGACGAAGAGGGGGGCGGAGAGAAAAGAGGTATATAGCTTTCGAATTAGGGGTTCTTATAGGTCGGCCCGATAGATTTGCACGCGATTTGCACATCACAATGTTTTTAACTTCAAAAACTATTATTTTAGGCAGTGGTAAGCAGCGATTTATTTTATGCTGGTTAAAGTGGTTTTTTCCTCATTTTAACGTAGTGGAAATAAAAATCGATCGTCTAATGGTACACTCATGATCTAAAGATCGATTGCGTAAAATATTGGGACGATAAGCAATCTTCATCATCTGATTCAATACAGTTGACGCGTTTCCGCGTGGCGTGGGTGAACTCAAAGTCGATTGCCTTTAAGAAGCTGTACAAGTGTTTAATATATAATACATATATATTTCTTGAAGAAGTTATATATATATATATATATATATATATATATATATATATATATATATATATATATATATATATATATATATATATATATATATAAAGAAGCTGTACATTTGCAATTTCAAGTAGGTTGCCTTTAAAAGTATAATATATAATACATTTGCTAGTGCACAACACAACTCTATATATATATATATATATATATATATATATATATATATATATATAAAATACCAATGCAATTTGAAGGAACAACAATGTGGAATGTGTTTCTCTTGTGCACAGAATAGACGCCTTGCCGATAGTGAGATCAGATTTTAATGGAGTAAGTGTCACAAAAGTGACGGTCCAGCAGGCCGGCCAAAGGCTCCGACGCCAGGAATTGTCCAGTACCTGTCCAGTAAGCAAAAAACGCGTACCG
The DNA here is from genome assembly GCA_021018995.1 of Chloranthus sessilifolius. Lineage (NCBI taxonomy): Eukaryota > Viridiplantae > Streptophyta > Magnoliopsida > Chloranthales > Chloranthaceae > Chloranthus > Chloranthus sessilifolius. The sequence continues at coordinate 160,371,410 of CM037585.1, forward strand.
ACGACAGTGAGTTGAGAAAAATTGATCGTCATCTTCTCCGATGGTTTTTCTGTATTTTTATTTATTTATTTATTATTATTATTATTATTTTTAAGCATATGAGTTGGAATTTGATGTATAGATTTCTGAGAAGTATACAATGCCGCTGCAATCTGAGCTTAGATTATGAGCTATTCCGACCAAATCGCTTGGACGACTGGCTACCGTTTTCACTCAGAATCCCACTTCCCAAAAGGAACTTTTGAACGCCAGATTCAATAGAAAAACCTCACATTTTGAGTTTAAATTTAGATTATGAGTTTTTCCATATTCCCGAACGAGCCCTTAATATATGACACGTATCCATATTAATTTGGACATTGATATATGGAAGACCACAAGCAACAGACTATTGAATGGACCGCTTATATGGCGCGAAACAAGCATAGTGGGTCCCAGGCTCCCAACAATGTAGGTTGGGCCATCCACTTGCATCGTACCACATAAGTAATCCGTTGTTAGTTTGTTGTTTGAAGTACGCTTTATAATTTTCCATATTAATTTCTCACTAATAAGAGACTTAAGGGCAAACACCAATCACCCTCTCCCTCTCCCTCTCCCTCTCCCTCTCCCTCTCCCTCTCTGCCGACTGCCATAATGTGTTTGGCTGCTCTCGCCATGTGCAAAGGGTGCAAATTACATTACATAAAATAAAACTAATAATATTTATTAGGACAAGGACCCACATGGCTTGTGCTGCCACAGAAGTGGCTTATAGCCAAATTAATACTACATATTTTTGAAGGGCAAAAAAAAATTAAAAAATACTACATATTTGGAAAGCAAGGATCAAAATTTTAGTCAGATTTTTGTATGGGAGTCAAATTATCAGCCGAAATTTCGGCCTGAAATTCAAATTTTCAGCCGAAATTTCAATTCAAAATTTCAGTTTCGATCTCAGAAACCGAAATGAAATCCGAAATATTGATCCTTGTTGAGAAGTAAATTTTGTAATGGGTTACTGTTACTTTTAACCAAAGATTTTTACTTTCCAACCCGAGTTTCATGTTTTGAATTAGATGCTGGAGATTATTTTTTTCGTCCCAATCTTTGGCACAATACATCTTGAGATCAGACGGTTAGATTTTGACTTCACGTGATACATATCTTGAAAACTGATGTGAGGATCGGACCACGTTTGATATATGCCCATGATCATGTATATTTTTTGGATGCATGTTATGTGAAATCAAAATTTGACTGTCTAATGGTAGGCCCGTGATCTCAAGATCTATTTTGTCGAAGATTGGGGTGCAAAATGATCTCTACCGTCTGATTTAAAGCACTCAACAATTTAAGCAAATGAAACCCCATGTGAGATGGAAGAATATTGAGTTGAAAAGATTTACCCATTAACAAATGGGGTGACGGTATTGACACCCATTTTCCTTGTGAAGAACGCACAATTTTCCACCCTAAAAATCGTTGATTCAGACTGCAGATATCATTTTTCATCCCAATCTTTCACACAATAAATCGCGAGATCATGACACACCTATCAGACGGTCACATGTTGATTCATGTGGCACACATCCCCAAAAGTGATCGTGATTATGGGCTTTCCATGAAAAGGGTTCTCAAGTCACTTTGGGGATGTGTGCCACATGTAACCATGATCTAATCATCATCCACAAAAGTGGTCATGGAATTGTGATCATTAGCGCACCATGAAGAGGATTCTCTAGTCACTTTTGAGGATGTATGTCACGTGTATCTGACCGTCTAATAGGTGCAACATGATTTGAAGCCCTCTTGTATGAGATTGGGAAGAAAAGCAATCTCCAACGTCTAATTTAAAAAAGTCAACCGTTTTTATTATAAAAAATCGTGTATTATTCACTGTAAAAATAGGTGTGAATAACGCTACCCTTAACAAAAATGTGTCCTTGGTTCAATCTTCAAAAGGAAAGACCAGAATTAATGCGATAGACATAAAAATAAGGGAAAATTAGAAGAAAATGCCTGAAATGGGAACGTTTTAGGCTATTATCCTTAAACGAAAGTTTTTAGCCAAACATGCTTGAGATGCAAATCTCTCACACGTGCAGCATTAGAGATTTTTTTCATCTTAATATCTCACATCATGGATCTTTGAGTTCACCCATGCTAAAACCTATTGATTGCTTTGAATTTGTCGATGGAGATCTTTTTTTATCTCAATATTTCATATCGTAGATCTTGAGATTTTGAAATCATGGGCATACCATCGATAAGTTTATGTATTATAAGATGCATAGTTGTCAATAGATTTCAGATAGATGAATTTCAGGGAAAAAATAAAAAAAGGCGTCGAGAGTGCATAGCGTGCTTGTTTATTACTACCCTCTTTAAAGAGTATAATTTTATTTTTTTTTTATAGAAATTAAAGGGTAGAGTTGGTTAGGCACTTATTTATTTATTTATAGATGTTAGGCACGTTTTTTATTATTTATTTTTATTTAGAGGTGTTAGGCAATGCTAGGCACCTAACATTATTTGAGTGAACTTATTATTTATACTATTTATTTTTTCGATCCATCACCACAATTCTATAAAATAAGGAAACTAAACATACCATAGACGTTTCAGTAGACTAAGGTTTAAACTCCACCATATATCATCTTTATCAATATTAACTGCCTTTGAATTAGATGATGGAGATTGGCTTTCACTAAATCATGGCACATCTATTAAATGATAAGATATCGATTAACACATCTCCAAAATAGATGGCCATGATCTTAAAATTTATTGTGTGAAGTCACATGACCTCATCTAACTACGGGCTAATATTATTTCTAATAATATTAATTTCTAATTTTTAAATTTGTCTCGATTTTTGTGTCGGGCACGCATATCGAGCAGTCGGATTCTTGTTCGAGATTTTAGGGCTATTACAGTTTCGCTTGCCATATGGGCAATTGACGTGTTCTTTAGGCCTTTTCAGCGGTTATACTTCTAAGTTTCACCAAGGTGTGGAAAGCATATGATTTGGTATCTGAATGAGTATAGGAAATGCCATAACCGTTAGGTTCAAATGATTTCTTTTTTTTTTTTTCTTTTTCTAGGACCTCTCAGATGGACTTTCTTTGAATCAGACAATGTCATCTCACAACAGAAAATAAGACTATTAGTGGCAGTTTTTTGCAGCCAAAAAGTTCCGCTATTAACAAAAAAACTATGAAGATTATTAGCGGCAAGGGCATTAGTAGCACATTTTTTGTTAATTGTGACAGTTTATGGCTGCCGCTAATAGTTTTTTTTTTTTTTTGTAGTGTCTATTATATAAATTCAACATTTAGTAAAGTATCATAAAGACCTCTTTTTAAACTATTTGATGATTTTTTATTCCTTCAAACAAAAAACTATCGCTATTAATAAAAAGCCGCCCCTAATAGTCTTAATAGTGTTTTTATTAATAGCCAAAAAACTGCCGCTAATAGTCTTATTTTTTGTAGTGGTACTCCCATGATCTCAAGATCACTGTGTGTGGAAGATTGGGATGAAGCACGCTCTCCATCATCCGATTCAAAGCAGTAATTGTATTTTTAGCATGGGCACTTTTCAAGATTGGGTAGGAGTTTTTAAAGGTACCCGTCAACAAAATATAGGCAACGAAGGGCATCAACATTTAACATGAAAATTTGCACTTATCATTTATGGCTAAAAATGATCAACTAGTAGGTGTTAGACCAAATTTGCTTCCTCCCTTGTATTAATAAGGTGAGGTGTGGGATTTATTCCCCTATGTGTCACTGTGAGTGGTTTGGCACGGTGTTATATGGTGGACAAATTTTATACAGACAAAGTGTAGGCAGCTAATGTGGCGTGACGCAATTGGCTGCAAGTGCTGTGGGGCTCAATTAATGCAGGTTAATACAGTCAGTCAAGTCGTGCCACATCATCCGCCTGCACTTTGTCCTCAATAAATATGTCATACGTTTACAATTTTCCGTGTGCTTTGTTGTGTAGGATTTATTCCCTAAGTATTACTCCTGAACTGTCATACTTTTTACGATATGTATAAAATATGTAAGGCACATGCAGGTTGTCTATGTTGTATGGCATTATAAAAAAAAAAAATTAAAAACAAATAAACATAACCCTGATCAACTGGTAGGTATTAGACCAAATTCCACACCACTCTTGTCTAATTCCATCAATTTATTTAGACTAACTAATACATATTACATTTCCTACCCATTTTAAACATTTTCCAGATTCACCAATCTAAATCTAAATAGATTTGGAAGATTACAATGACAACAATAACAAAAAAAAAAAAAAAGGGAAACTCTAGTGCATTAGACTAAGAGCCAATCATGACTTAAGAAGCTTGGTGATGGACAAAACATTACCGCACATCTCGGAAAAGAGGCTATTCCTGTTAGCCAGCAACGATCGATATCCCGATCTATCTTTAAACCCTTGTTCGCACGACTGAGAATCAGATATGGCCCCAGACACCCATATGTTAACATCAGCATAACCATTAGATTGCATAGCCACCTTGGAATCCTCCATCAAATCGATGGCGTCCAAGTAATTTTCCGAACAATCGCTTAGGCATTGCTTTAAGTAAGGATCATTGATGATCTTCCTCAATTGACCGATATAACTTGACGTGGCGTTCCCATAACCACTTGCCGCCTTCAAAGCGATCATAGCGAGGCCCTTGAGATCCGCTTTTCTGCTAGCGGGATCAGTTAAGAGGGTTTCGAGGCAGATGTCGTAATACAAAGTGGCATTGCAAGTCTTGAGGATCAGTTTATGGCCGGTGCCACTGCCGATGCGACGGGGAGGAGTGGGGAGGGAGACCGCGAGGGGAAGAAGAAAGAAGAGAATATAGAGACGATCCATGATTGCTTTTGAGCTCAAGTGCTTCTCTATGGCTTTTATATATAATCTTATGATCTTATATACTAAATATATTGATTAAGGTTTTTTCTGTTTTTGAAGGCAAAGTAGTGAGATTGGTAATGAAGTGTGAGCTCTTAAAGGTGTTTAGAATTGGGAATCCAATTAATAGGAGACCACCCAAATGCAAGGAATGCGTTTGGCTTGCCATATGGGCAATTGAAGTGTTCTTTAGGCCTTTTCAGCGGTTATACTTCTAAGTTTCAGCCGCGTGTAGAAAGCAGTTAGGTATACAGTACTGAATATAGGAAATACCATATGACCGTTAGGTTCAAATGATTTCTCTTTTTTAAGGATAACGGGTCCTTAGAGGACCTCTAAGATGGCCTTTCTTTAAACTATTTGATGAATTCACGTGAGAAGTCACGCATGACCTCATCTAACTACGAGCTAATATTATTTCTAAAAATATTAATTTCTAATTTTTAAATTTGTCTCGATTTTTGTGTCGGGCACGCATATCGAGCAGTCGGATTCTTGTTCGAGATTTTAGGGCTATTACCGTTTCGCTTGCCATATGGGCAATTGACGTGTTCTTTAGGCCTTTTCAGCGGTTATACTTCTAAGTTTCAGCCGCGTGTGGAAAGCATGCAGTTTGGTATACAGTAATGAGTATAGGAAATGCCATACTCAAGTTAGGTTCAAATGATTTCTTTTTCTTTTTTTTTTCTTTTTCTAGGACCTCTCAGATGGACTTTCTTTGAATCAGACAATGTCATCTCACTACAGAAAATAAGACTATTAGTGGCAGTTTTTTGCAGCCAAAAAGTTCCGCTATTAACAAAAAAACTATGAAGATTATTAGCGGCAAGGGCATTAGTAGCACATTTTTTGTTAATTGTGACAGTTTATGGTCGCCGCAAATAGTTTTTTTTTTGGTTGTGTCTATTATATAAATTCAACATTTAGTAAAGTATCATAAAGACCTCTTTTTAAACTATTTGATGATTTTTTATTCCTTCAAACAAAAAACTACGGCTATTAACAAAAAGCCGCCCCCAATAGTCCTAATAGTGTTTATATTAATAGCCAAAAAACTGCCGCTAATAGTCTTATTTTTTGTAGTGGTACTCCCATGATCTCAAGATCACTGTGTGTGGAAGATTGGGATGAAGCACGCTCTCCATCATCCGATTCAAAGCAGTAATTGTATTTTTAGCATGGGCACTTTTCAAGATTGGGTAGGAGTTTTTAAAGGTACCCGTCAACAAAATATAGGCAACGAAGGGCATCAACATTTAACATGAAAATTTGCACTTATCATTTATGGCTAAAAATGATCAACTAGTAGGTGTTAGACCAAATTTGCTTCCTCCCTTGTATTAATAAGGTGAGGTGTGGGATTTATTCCCCTATGTGTCACTGTGAGTGGTTTGGCACGGTGTTATATGGTGGACAAATTTTATACAGACAAAGTGTAGGCAGCTAATGTGGCGTGACGCAATTGGCTGCAAGTGTTGTGGGGCTCAATTAATGCAGGTTAATCAGTCAATCAAGTCGTGCCACATCATCACCGCACTTTGTCCTCAATAAATATGTCATCGCTTTACAATTTTCCGTGCTTTGTTGTGTAGGATTTATTCCTAAGTATTACTCATGAACTGTCATACTTTTTACGATATGTATAAAATATGTAAGGCACATGCAGGTTGTCTATGTTGTATGGCATTATAAAAAAAAAAATTAAAAACAAATAAACATAACCCTGATCAACTGGTAGGTATTAGACCAAATTCCACACCACTCTTGTCTAATTCCATCAATTTATTTAGACTAACTAATACATATTACATTTCCTACCCATTTTAAACATTTTCCAGATTCACCAATCTAAATCTAAATAGATTTGGAAGATTACAATGACAACAATAACAAAAAAAAAAAAAAAAGGGAAACTCTAGTGCATTAGACTAAGAGCCAATCATGACTTAAGAAGCTTGGTGATGGACAAAACATTACCGCACATCTCGGAAAAGAGGCTATTCCTGTTAGCCAGCAACGATCGATATCCCGATCTATCTTTAAACCCTTGTTCGCACGACTGAGAATCAGATATGGCCCCAGACACCCATATGTTAACATCAGCATAACCATTAGATTGCATAGCCACCTTGGAATCCTCCATCAAATCGATGGCGTCCAAGTAATTTTCCGAACAATCGCTTAGGCATTGCTTTAAGTAAGGATCATTGATGATCTTCCTCAATTGACCGATATAACATGACGTATGGCGTTCCCATAACCACTTGCCGCCTTCAAAGCGATCATAGCGAGGCCTTGAGATCCGCTTTTACGCTAGCGGGATCGATTAAGAGGGTTTCGAGGCAGATGTCGTAATACAAAGTGGCATTGCAAGTCTTGAGGATCGCTTTATGGTTAAGCACGGCGCCGTCTGGACGGGGAGGAGTGGGGAGGGAGACCGCGAGGGGAAGAAGAAAGAAGAGAATATAGAGACGATCCATGATTGCTTTTGAGCTCAAGTGCTTCTCTATGGCTTTTATATATAATCTTATGATCTTATATACTAAATATATTGATTAAGGTTTTTTCTGTTTTTGAAGGCAAAGTAGTGAGATTGGTAATGAAGTGTGAGCTCTTAAAGGTGTTTAGAATTGGGAATCCAATTAATAGGAGACCACCCAAATGCAAGGAATGCGTTTGGCTTGCCATATGGGCAATTGAAGTGTTCTTTAGGCCTTTTCAGCGGTTATACTTCTAAGTTTCACAAGGTAGAAAGCGATTAGGTATACGATCGAATATAGGAAATACCATATGACCGTTAGGTTCAAATGATTTCTCTTTTTTAAGGATAACGGGTCCTTAGAGGACCTCTAAGATGGCCTTTCTTTAAACTATTTGATGAATTCACGTGAGAAGTCACGCATGACCTCATCTAACTACGAGCTAATATTATTTCTAAAAATATTAATTTCTAATTTTTAAATTTGTCTCGATTTTTGTGTCGGGCACGCATATCGAGCAGTCGGATTCTTGTTCGAGATTTTAGGGCTATTACCGTTTCGCTTGCCATATGGGCAATTGACGTGTTCTTTAGGCCTTTTCAGCGGTTATACTTCTAAGTTTCAGCCGCGTGTGGAAAGCATGCAGTTTGGTATACAGTAATGAGTATAGGAAATGCCATACGACCGTTAGGTTCAAATGATTTCTTTTTCTTTTTTTTTTCTTTTTCTAGGACCTCTCAGATGGACTTTCTTTGAATCAGACAATGTCATCTCACTACAGAAAATAAGACTATTAGTGGCAGTTTTTTGCAGCCAAAAAGTTCCGCTATTAACAAAAAAACTATGAAGATTATTAGCGGCAAGGGCATTAGTAGCACATTTTTTGTTAATTGTGACAGTTTATGGCTGCCGCTAATAGTTTTTTTTTTTTTGGTAGTGTCTATTATATAAATTCAACATTTAGTAAAGTATCATAAAGACCTCTTTTTAAACTATTTGATGATTTTTTATTCCTTCAAACAAAAAACTACCGCTATTAACAAAAAGCCGCCCCTAATAGTCTTAATAGTGTTTTTATTAATAGCCAAAAAACTGCCGCTAATAGTCTTATTTTTTGTAGTGGTACTCCCATGATCTCAAGATCACTGTGTGTGGAAGATTGGGATGAAGCACGCTCTCCATCATCCGATTCAAAGCAGTAATTGTATTTTTAGCATGGGCACTTTTCAAGATTGGGTAGGAGTTTTTAAAGGTACCCGTCAACAAAATATAGGCAACGAAGGGCATCAACATTTAACATGAAAATTTGCACTTATCATTTATGGCTAAAAATGATCAACTAGTAGGTGTTAGACCAAATTTGCTTCCTCCCTTGTATTAATAAGGTGAGGTGTGGGATTTATTCCCCTATGTGTCACTGTGAGTGGTTTGGCACGGTGTTATATGGTGGACAAATTTTATACAGACAAAGTGTAGGCAGCTAATGTGGCGTGACGCAATTGGCTGCAAGTGTTGTGGGGCTCAATTAATGCAGGTTAATCAGTCAGTCAAGTCGTGCCACATCATCCGCCTGCACTTTGTCCTCAATAAATATGTCATACGTTTACAATTTTCCGTGTGCTTTGTTGTGTAGGATTTATTCCCTAAGTATTACTCCTGAACTGTCATACTTTTTACGATATGTATAAAATATGTAAGGCACATGCAGGTTGTCTATGTTGTATGGCATTATAAAAAAAAAAAATTAAAAACAAATAAACATAACCCTGATCAACTGGTAGGTATTAGACCAAATTCCACACCACTCTTGTCTAATTCCATCAATTTATTTAGACTAACTAATACATATTACATTTCCTACCCATTTTAAACATTTTCCAGATTCACCAATCTAAATCTAAATAGATTTGGAAGATTACAATGACAACAATAACAAAAAAAAAAAAAAGGGAAACTCTAGTGCATTAGACTAAGAGCCAATCATGACTTAAGAAGCTTGGTGATGGACAAAACATTACCGCACATCTCGGAAAAGAGGCTATTCCTGTTAGCCAGCAACGATCGATATCCCGATCTATCTTTAAACCCTTGTTCGCACGACTGAGAATCAGATATGGCCCCAGACACCCATATGTTAACATCAGCATAACCATTAGATTGCATAGCCACCTTGGAATCCTCCATCAAATCGATGGCGTCCAAGTAATTTTCCGAACAATCGCTTAGGCATTGCTTTAAGTAAGGATCATTGATGATCTTCCTCAATTGACCGATATAACTTGACGTATGCTTCCCATAACCACTTGCCGCCTTCAAAGCGATCATAGCGAGGCCCTTGAGATCCGCTCGCTAGCGGGATCAGTTAAGAGGGTTTCGAGGCAGATGTCGTAATACAAAGTGGCATTGCAAGTCTTGAGGATCAGTTTATGGCCGGTGCCACTGCCGATGCGACGGGGAGGAGTGGGGAGGGAGACCGCGAGGGGAAGAAGAAAGAAGAGAATATAGAGACGATCCATGATTGCTTTTGAGCTCAAGTGCTTCTCTATGGCTTTTATATATAATCTTATGATCTTATATACTAAATATATTGATTAAGGATTATTCTATTTTTGAAGGCAAAGTAGTGAGATTGGTAATGAAGTGTGAGCTCTTAAAGGTGTTTAGAATCCAATTAATAGGAGACCACCCAAATGCAAGGAATGCGTTTGGCTTGCCATATGGGCAATTGAAGTGTTCTTTAGGCCTTTTCAGCGGTTATACTTCTAAGTTTCAGCCGAGTGTAGAAAGCAGTTAGGTATACAGTACTGAATATAGGAAATACCATATGACCGTTAGGTTCAAATGATTTCTCTTTTTTAAGGATAACGGGTCCTTAGAGGACCTCTAAGATGGCCTTTCTTTAAACTATTTGATGAATTCACGTGAGAAGTCACGCATGACCTCATCTAACTACGGGCTAATATTATTTCTAAAAATATTAATTTCTAATTTTTAAATTTATCTCGATTTTTGTGTCGGGCACGCATATCGAGCAGTCGGATTCTTGTTCGAGATTTTAGGGCTATTACCGTTTCGCTTGCCATATGGGCAATTGACGTGTTCTTTAGGCCTTTTCAGCAGTTATACTTCTAAGTTTCAGCTGCGTGTGGAAAGCTGATTTGGTATCTGATAATGAGTATAGGAAATGCCATACGACCGTTAGGTTCAAATGATTTCTTTTTCTTTTTTTTTTTCTTTTTCTAGGACCTCTCTAATGGACTTTCTTTGAATCAGACAATGTCATCTCACAACAGAAAATAAGACTATTAGTGGCAGTTTTTTGCAGCCAAAAAGTTCCGCTATTAACAAAAAAACTATGAAGATTATTAGCGGCAAGGGCATTAGTAGCACATTTTTTGTTAATTGTGACAGTTTATGGCTGCCGCTAATAGTTTTTTTTTTTTTTTGTAGTGTCTATTATATAAATTCAACATTTAGTAAAGTATCATAAAGACCTCTTTTTAAACTATTTGATGATTTTTTATTCCTTCAAACAAAAAACTACCGCTATTAACAAAAAGCCGCCCCTAATAGTCTTAATAGTGTTTTTATTAATAGCCAAAAAACTGCTGCTAATAGTCTTATTTTTTGTAGTGGTTCTCCCATGATCTCAAGATCACTGTGTGTGGAAGATTGGGATGAAGCACGCTCTCCATCATCCGATTCAAAGCAGTAATTGTATTTTTAGCATGGGCACTTTTCAAGATTGGGTAGGAGTTTTTAAAGGTACCCGTCAACAAAATATAGGCAACAAGATATGATTTCACGTGATACATATCTTGAAAACTGATGTGAGGATCGGACCACGTTTGATATATGCCCATGATCATGTATATTTTTTGGATGCATGTTATGTGAAATCAAAATTTGACTGTCTAATGGTAGGCCCGTGATCTCAAGTTCTATTTTGTCGAAGATTGGGGTGCAAAATGATCTCCACCGTCTGATTTAAAGCACTCAACAATTTAAGCAAATGAAACCCCATGTGAGATGGAAGAATATTGAGTTGAAAAGATTTACCCATTAACAAATGGGGTGACGGTATTGACACCCATTTTCCTTGTGAAGAACGCACAATTTTCCACCCTAAAAATCGTTGATTCAGACTGCAGATATCATTTTTCATCCCAATCTTTCACACAATAAATCGCGAGATCATGACACACCTATCAGACGGTCACATGTTGATTCATGTGGCACACATCCCCAAAAGTGATCGTGATTATGGGCTTTCCATGAAAAGGGTTCTCAAGTCACTTTGGGGATGTGTGCCACATGTAACCATGATCTAATCATCATCCACAAAAGTGGTCATGGAATTGTGATCATTAGCGCACCATGAAGAGGATTCTCTAGTCACTTTTGAGGATGTATGTCACGTGTATCTGACCGTCTAATAGGTGCAACATGATTTGAAGCCCTCTTGTATGAGATTGGGAAGAAAAGCAATCTCCAACGTCTAATTTAAAAAAGTCAACCGTTTTTATTATAAAAAATCGTGTATTATTCACTGTAAAAATAGGTGTGAATAACGCCACCCTTAACAAAAATGTGTCCTTGGTTCAATCTTCAAAAGGAAAGACCAGAATTAATGCGATAGACATAAAAATAAGGGAAAATTAGAAGAAAATGCCTGAAATGGGAACGTTTTAGGCTATTATCCTTAAACGAAAGTTTTTAGCCAAACATGCTTGAGATGCAAATCTCTCACACGTGCAGCATTAGAGATTTTTTTCATCTTAATATCTCACATCATGGATCTTTGAGTTCACCCATGCTAAAACCTATTGATTGCTTTGAATTTGTCGATGGAGATCTTTTTTTATCTCAATATTTCATATCGTAGATCTTGAGATTTTGAAATCATGGGCATACCATCAGCCGATAAGTTTATGTATTATAAGATGCATAGTTGTCAATAGATTTCAGCATAGATGAATTTCAGGGGAAAAAAAATAATAAAAAAGGCGTCAGAGAGTGCATAGCGTGCTTGTTTATTACTACCCTCTTTTAAAGAGTATAATTTTATTGTTTTTTTTTATAGAAATTAAAGGGTAGAGTTGGTTAGGCACTTATTTATTTATTTATAGATGTTAGGCACGTTTTTTATTATTTATTTTTTATTTAGAGGTGTTAGGCAATGCTAGGCACCTAACATTATTTGAGTGAACTTATTATTTATACTATTTATTTTTTCGATCCATCACCACAATTCTATAAAATAAGGAAACTAAACATACCATAGACGTTTCAGTAGACTAAGGTTTAAACTCCACCATATATCATCTTTATCAATATTAACTGCCTTTGAATTAGATGATGGAGATTGGCTTTCACTAAATCATGGCACATCTATTAAATGATAAGATATCGATTAACACATCTCCAAAATAGATGGCCATGATCTTAAAATTTATTGTGTGAAGTCACACATGACCTCATCTAACTACGGGCTAATATTATTTCTAATAATATTAATTTCTAATTTTTAAATTTGTCTCGATTTTTGTGTCGGGCACGCATATCGAGCAGTCGGATTCTTGTTCGAGATTTTAGGGCTATTACAGTTTCGCTTGCCATATGGGCAATTGACGTGTTCTTTAGGCCTTTTCAGCGGTTATACTTCTAAGTTTCAGCCGCGTGTGGAAAGCATGCAGTTTGGTATACAGTAATGAGTATAGGAAATGCCATACGACCGTTAGGTTCAAATGATTTCTTTTTCTTTTTTTTTTTTCTTTTTCTAGGACCTCTCAGATGGACTTTCTTTGAATCAGACAATGTCATCTCACAACAGAAAATAAGACTATTAGTGGCAGTTTTTTGCAGCCAAAAAGTTCCGCTATTAACAAAAAAACTATGAAGATTATTAGCGGCAAGGGCATTAGTAGCACATTTTTTGTTAATTGTGACAGTTTATGGCTGCCGCTAATAGTTTTTTTTTTTTTTTGTAGTGTCTATTATATAAATTCAACATTTAGTAAAGTATCATAAAGACCTCTTTTTAAACTATTTGATGATTTTTTATTCCTTCAAACAAAAAACTACCGCTATTAATAAAATGCCGCCCCTAATAGTCTTAATAGTGTTTTTATTAATAGCCAAAAAACTGCCGCTAATAGTCTTATTTTTTGTAGTGGTACTCCCATGATCTCAAGATCACTGTGTGTGGAAGATTGGGATGAAGCACGCTCTCCATCATCCGATTCAAAGCAGTAATTGTATTTTTAGCATGGGCACTTTTCAAGATTGGGTAGGAGTTTTTAAAGGTACCCGTCAACAAAATATAGGCAACGAAGGGCATCAACATTTAACATGAAAATTTGCACTTATCATTTATGGCTAAAAATGATCAACTAGTAGGTGTTAGACCAAATTTGCTTCCTCCCTTGTATTAATAAGGTGAGGGATTTATTCCCTATGTGTCACTGTGGAGTGGTTTGGCACTGTTATATGGTGGACAAATTTTATACAGACAAAGTGTAGGCAGCTAATGTGGCGTGACGCAATTGGCTGCAAGTGTTGTGGGGCTCAATTAATGCAGGTTAATCAGTCAAGGCGTGCCACATCATCCGCCTGCACTTTGTCCACAATAAATATGTCATACGTTTACAATTTTCCGTGTGCTTTGTTGTGTAGGATTTATTCCCTAAGTATTACTCCTGAACTGTCATACTTTTTACGATATATATATAAAATATGTAAGGCACATGCAAAGTTGTCTATGTTGTATGGCATTATAAAAAAAAAATTAAAACAAATAAACATAACCCTGATCAACTGGTAGGTATTAGACCAAATTCCACACCACTCTTGTCTAATTCCATCAATTTATTTAGACTAACTAATACATATTACATTTCCTACCCATTTTAAACATTTTCCAGATTCACCAATCTAAATCTAAATAGATTTGGAAGATTACAATGACAACAATAACAAAAAAAAAAAAAAAGGGAAACTCTAGTGCATTAGACTAAGAGCCAATCATGACTTAAGAAGCTTGGTGATGGACAAAACATTACCGCACATCTCGGAAAAGAGGCTATTCCTGTTAGCCAGCAACGATCGATATCCCGATCTATCTTTAAACCCTTGTTCGCACGACTGAGAATCAGATATGGCCCCAGACACCCATATGTTAACATCAGCATAACCATTAGATTGCATAGCCACCTTGGAATCCTCCATCAAATCGATGGCGTCCAAGTAATTTTCCGAACAATCGCTTAGGCATTGCTTTAAGTAAGGATCATTGATGATCTTCCTCAATTGACCGATATAACTTGACGTGGCGTTCCCATAACCACTTGCCGCCTTCAAAGCGATCATAGCGAGGCCCTTGAGATCCGCTTTTCTGCTAGCGGGATCAGTTAAGAGGGTTTCGAGGCAGATGTCGTAATACAAAGTGGCATTGCAAGTCTTGAGGATCGCTTATGGCGGTGCCACGCTGCCGATCGACGGGAGGAGGGGAGGGAGGAGACCGCGGGGGGAAGAAGAAAGAAGAGAATATAGAGACGATCCATGATTGCTTTTGAGCTCAAGTGCTTCTCTATGGCTTTTATATATAATCTTATGATCTTATATACTAAATATATTGATTAAGGTTTTTTCTGTTTTTGAAGGCAAAGTAGTGAGATTGGTAATGAAGTGTGAGCTCTTAAAGGTGTTTAGAATTGGGAATCCAATTAATAGGAGACCACCCAAATGCAAGGAATGCGTTTGGCTTGCCATATGGGCAATTGAAGTGTTCTTTAGGCCTTTTCACCGGTTATACTTCTAAGTTTGACCAAGGTAGAAAGCGATTAGGTATACAAGATCAATATAGGAAATACCATATGACCGTTAGGTTCAAATGATTTCTCTTTTTTAAGGATAACGGGTCCTTAGAGGACCTCTAAGATGGCCTTTCTTTAAACTATTTGATGAATTCACGTGAGAAGTCACGCATGACCTCATCTAACTACGAGCTAATATTATTTCTAAAAATATTAATTTCTAATTTTTAAATTTGTCTCGATTTTTGTGTCGGGCACGCATATCGAGCAGTCGGATTCTTGTTCGAGATTTTAGGGCTATTACCGTTTCGCTTGCCATATGGGCAATTGACGTGTTCTTTAGGCCTTTTCAGCGGTTATACTTCTAAGTTTCAGCCGCGTGTGGAAAGCATGCAGTTTGGTATCTGAATGAGTATAGAAATGCCATACTAATGTAGGTTCAAATGATTTCTTTTCTTTTTTTTTCTTTTTCTAGGACCTCTCAGATGGACTTTCTTTGAATCAGACAATGTCATCTCACTACAGAAAATAAGACTATTAGTGGCAGTTTTTTGCAGCCAAAAAGTTCCGCTATTAACAAAAAAACTATGAAGATTATTAGCGGCAAGGGCATTAGTAGCACATTTTTTGTTAATTGTGACAGTTTATGGCTGCCGCTAATAGTTTTTTTTTTTGGTAGTGTCTATTATATAAATTCAACATTTAGTAAAGTATCATAAAGACCTCTTTTTAAACTATTTGATGATTTTTTATTCCTTCAAACAAAAAACTACCGCTATTAACAAAAAGCCGCCCCTAATAGTCTTAATAGTGTTTTTATTAATAGCCAAAAAACTGCCGCTAATAGTCTTATTTTTTGTAGTGGTACTCCCATGATCTCAAGATCACTGTGTGTGGAAGATTGGGATGAAGCACGCTCTCCATCATCCGATTCAAAGCAGTAATTGTATTTTTAGCATGGGCACTTTTCAAGATTGGGTAGGAGTTTTTAAAGGTACCCGTCAACAAAATATAGGCAACGAAGGGCATCAACATTTAACATGAAAATTTGCACTTATCATTTATGGCTAAAAATGATCAACTAGTAGGTGTTAGACCAAATTTGCTTCCTCGCTTGTATTAATAAGGTGAGGTGTGGGATTTATTCCCCTATGTGTCACTGTGAGTGGTTTGGCACGGTGTTATATGGTGGACAAATTTTATACAGACAAAGTGTAGGCAGCTAATGTGGCGTGACGCAATTGGCTGCAAGTGTTGTGGGGCTCAATTAATGCAGGTTAATCAGTCAATCAAGTCGTGCCACATCATCCGCCTGCACTTTGTCCTCAATAAATATGTCATACGTTTACAATTTTCCGTGTGCTTTGTTGTGTAGGATTTATTCCCTAAGTATTACTCCTGAACTGTCATACTTTTTACGATATGTATAAAATATGTAAGGCACATGCAGGTTGTCTATGTTGTATGGCATTATAAAAAAAAAAAATTAAAAACAAATAAACATAACCCTGATCAACTGGTAGGTATTAGACCAAATTCCACACCACTCTTGTCTAATTCCATCAATTTATTTAGACTAACTAATACATATTACATTTCCTACCCATTTTAAACATTTTCCAGATTCACCAATCTAAATCTAAATAGATTTGGAAGATTACAATGACAACAATAACAAAAAAAAAAAAAAAGGGAAACTCTAGTGCATTAGACTAAGAGCCAATCATGACTTAAGAAGCTTGGTGATGGACAAAACATTACCGCACATCTCGGAAAAGAGGCTATTCCTGTTAGCCAGCAACGATCGATATCCCGATCTATCTTTAAACCCTTGTTCGCACGACTGAGAATCAGATATGGCCCCAGACACCCATATGTTAACATCAGCATAACCATTAGATTGCATAGCCACCTTGGAATCCTCCATCAAATCGATGGCGTCCAAGTAATTTTCCGAACAATCGCTTAGGCATTGCTTTAAGTAAGGATCATTGATGATCTTCCTCAATTGACCGATATAACTTGACGTGGCGTTCCCATAACCACTTGCCGCCTTCAAAGCGATCATAGCGAGGCCCTTGAGATCCGCTTTTCTGCTAGGGGGATCGTTATTAAGAGGTTTGAGGCGGATGTCGTAATACAAAGTGGCATTGCAAGTCTTTATGGCGGTGCACGCCGATGCGACGGGGAGGAGGGGAGGAGACCGAGGGAAGAAGAAAGAAGAGTATATAGAGACGATCCATGATTGCTTTTGAGCTCAAGTGCTTCTCTATGGCTTTTATATATAATCTTATGATCTTATATACTAAATATATTGATTAAGGTTTTTTCTGTTTTTGAAGGCAAAGTAGTGAGATTGGTAATGAAGTGTGAGCTCTTAAAGGTGTTTAGAATTGGGAATCCAATTAATAGGAGACCACCCAAATGCAAGGAATGCGTTTGGCTTGCCATATGGGCAATTGAAGTGTTCTTTAGGCCTTTTCAGCGGTTATACTTCTAAGTTTCAGCCGCGTGTAGAAAGCAGTTAGGTATACAGTACTGAATATAGGAAATACCATATGACCGTTAGGTTCAAATGATTTCTCTTTTTTAAGGATAACGGGTCCTTAGAGGACCTCTAAGATGGCCTTTCTTTAAACTATTTGATGAATTCACGTGAGAAGTCACACATGACCTCATCTAACTACGGGAAATTAAATGAAAAATGATTTGCATCCTCAAATTCAAATTAGTGGAAGGGTTTCAGCGTGGTCTAGATTGGGTGTGTGAAATTAAAGGTACTTGTTCAATTTCCACGCTCTCTCATTCGCAGGTTTGGAGAATTGCCAAGCTACTTACGTAATTTTTTATAACAACCAAGGCCATTTTGCTGCCCATGATTCCTATAACGCTCTACGCCTAAATGAGAATGCGGAGAGGGCTATTTTTGACCTTGAAACTGAAAATAGATAACACAAGCGGGTAAATGACCTGTCTTTCCCCACGAACCGACATTATGAGGAGTACGTGCGGGATAGTGGGCCTTATCCTTTCGTAGTTCACTTCCCCTGGACGTCCCCACGCCCCATTTAAAATAGAAAAATTTACACTTTCAGTATTATAAGTTTGCGTATTTATAGATATCGCCCTATAGTTTTAATCCTTGCATAACAGCCCAGCTTAAAGTCAAGTCGATTTCAGGTTTCCCTTATATATATGTTTTCCTATACTTATTTGTCTTTTTTACACTTTTTCTTGGATTGCGATTTCGAGATTCAACTATAATTAATATAATCCAGAGAACTATAACAGCCTAGGTAAGATATCGACTACATTATCTTTGTGAGATATTGATTTCCCATCTTTTTTAATATATAGTTGATAGACCAGATTAGGCAAGATAGCTCCCGACATCTTAAGATAGCAGGCGCTATCTTAGGATATCGAGCACTATTTTAAGATAACAAACGCTATCTTAAAGTAGCGGGCGATATCTTAGGATATTGGTCGATAACAACCAATATTTTAAGATATCGGCCGCTATCTTATATATATATATATATATATATATATATATATATATATATATTTTTTTTTTAAAAAAAATTAGCGATCGCTGCTGTTAATATACAACTATCTTAATTTATTTTTTTTAAAGTTAGCGGTCGCTATATTAGGATAGCTGCCGATATTTTAAGATATCGGTTGCTATTTTAAGATAGTGGCCATTAACGTACCACTATCTTAAAAAAAAATAAAAATAAATAAATTAAAAAAAAAAAAAAAAAAAAAAAAGTTAGCGGCCGCTGCGATTTAAGATAGCGGCCACTAACATATCTCTATCTTAAAATAGCGACCGCTAACATATCGCTATCTTAAAATAAATAAATATAAAAATAAATTTATTTTTTTTTGAAAAGTTAGCGGCCGCTACGGTATGTTAGCGGCCGCTAACATACCGCTATCTTAAAAATATATATATATATATATATATATATATATATATATATATATATATATATATATATATATATATATATATATATATATATATATATATATATATATTTTGTGTGTTAGTCATAACATACCACTATCTTAAAAAAAAAAAAAAAAAAAAAATATTTTCTTTTGGAAGATAGCGGCCGCTAACATACCGCCGCCACTAACATAACGCTATATTAAATTTTATTTTATTTTATTATTATTATTTTTTTAAGTTAGCGGCTGCTAACATACCGCTATCTTAATAATAATTATTTTTTTTTATATTTTTTATTTTTTAAGTTAGCAGCCGCTGCAGTATGTTAGCAGCCGCTAACATACCGCTATCTTAAAAAAAATAGCGACCGCCATCGTAAGATAGCGGTCACCATCTTATGATAACAGTCGCTATCATAAGATTCGTACCCTAAAATCTATTATATGTTGGCGATCACTATCATATGTTAGCGATCACTATCATAAAATATCGTTCGCTATCGTAAAATAGCACCTAAGATAGCGCTTAAAATATCGGATACCACGACCCGTAGTTATAAGAGAGTGAGCGCTACTGTAGTCAGAACTGAAAAAATGGATAATAAAAATAAATAAAAAATAAACATATATATAATGAAAAAATAAGTGGATGTTGAAGTGGAAACGGCTTGACTTGGAGCTGACCTATTTTGCAAAGTTTCAAACTATAGGGCCGTTTATGCAAATAAGCAAACTTGTAGGGCCGAAAATGCAAATTTTCCTTTAAAATATCCGTTTCTCCTCTCTCTCAGCATTTTTTTAGGACAGTATCCATTGGACAATTTTTTATAGATAATTTTATAGACAACTTATATGGCACATATAATGATTCCCAAGCACTGCAGCCAGTCACGATGTGCCACATAAGCTATTTGTAAAATTGTTTGTTAAAATCTGTCCACCATTTATAATTTTCCTTTTTTCTGTTATTAGATCAATTGGTAGCGGACTTCTCGCTCCCTCATCCACGTGGTTTACAATGATTTAAAAAGATCTTAGATTGGAAGATGAGAAATTTACATTTAAGTTACACTAATAAAATTGCACATGTTTGGTCTTATAGTTATTAAAAAAATTAATTTATATATATATATATATATATATATATATATAATTTATCTATATCCTTTGTATGATTATCAATATGTAGCTTACGAACAATCTAATATATCAAAATATTTATATTCTAGTAGTTGTTACTATGTTTTACATAGAGTTGTCATCGACTCGAGTCGTTTTATACCTAACCTACTTGATGACAACCAAAGTTTTCGCACGACACTGCCCCTTGACACCGCCTTAGTTTTACATGTCCTCATTTAAATAAAAGTAAAAGTTAAAAAACTTTCACGGGCATATAAATTTAAAAAGAGAAATGGAAAGATGCATATGAATGAAGGCATGGAGCACTGCATCCGAATGCCAGATCACATGCTACGTGACATGATCAATCCAAACAACTCCCGTTTTGAGTTGGTCAATCTGGACATGATTAAAAAAAAAAAACTTTTTTTACCTCCATTTGATGAATCAAAGATAAGGTGACTTCCAAACGAACTTAGTTCATCGATTTTGAATACCTTTGACCAAATTTTCAATGTTGATTATGCATCCGATCATGTGCCCAATTTTTTTGTGTAGTACTTGATCGATTATTAGATTACAACCTTTAAGTCAAACGACTCAGATTGTATTTTCACATGACATAGTTTCCCAAAATATCAAGCCTTTCTTTTAAACTATGTGCAAGAGCTAACTACTATGGTGCATAAAAGTAATGACTCCCTCAAATTTTATGTTAGACCACGGCTCTCTCTCTCCCATATGGTCCTTAGAGGTGTTTCTTTTTTGTCATAAGGCACCTTTATTTTCAACTCTAAGATTTTTCTTTTTAAACTATTGCTAAAATCATTGAACACTTTCAATTTGTTCAACGAAGATTTTTTCATCCTAATCTCCGATAGAATAGATCTTGAAATCTTCGTATTAGCATGAGACTCTCAAATTTTGATGGTATGCTCATGATGTCAAGATCCCTTATGTTTGAGTGCGATATAGGTCATGTGATTTTAGAGTCATATTTTAAATTAGTGTACTCCGTGGAATAAAATTATGACCATCTGTCGATATGCCCATGATTTCAAAATCAACTTTTTGAAAGATTGAGATAAAAAATTATCTCCATCCTATGATTCAAAGCGATCAATGCATAGAGGTGAGATAAGGCCATGTTCAGTAGAAATCTTGGGGTAGATTTTTTCATCTTACTTTCTATGGGGTGGTTTTAAAAGGAAATCATGGGAGGTTCCAAAAGTACAATTTTCTTGAGAGTGCAATTTTTTCATTTTTCCTTTGTTTGCCACAAACAAAATCCAAAAGATTAGTTATTTTTATGGTACTGTTAAATTACACCAAAATCTGCAAATAGTCCTCAACCATCCAATTTGGGAGGTCGTATTAGAGTGGAATCAAATGAGTGAAATTACTTTTTATCGTAATCTTCCACACGATTGATCTTGAGATAATGGGTATACCATCAAGCAGTCAATTTTGAATTCCATGTGACGCAGATTCCGAAAAATTGACTCAAAACTAACATGACACAAAATCACTCTCAAACGAGATTTATAATTAACTTTTAGAATCTGTGCAATGTGAAAATACTATCTAAGTTGTCTGATTCAAAAGTTGAATCTAAAGATCTTTGGGGAAAAAGATTGATATAAAACACGATCTCTATTATATGATTCAACCCAGTCAACTGTTGAATCAAATAATAGACTTTGACTGCACTGGATCATACGATAAAGATTGTCTTTCTTGCCACTCTTTTCAACATAGAATCTTCTGATCTTGAGTTTCAAATCTAATGGATTAGATGGTCTTTAGATCATGACTTTCAAATTTGATGGCTTAATCTTTTCTACATGATCTTTTGAGCATCAACAATTAATTTATATTTTTCTGGCACAATGGAGATCTTTTTCACGCCGATTTTTCACACAAAGGATCTTGAGTCGATGGTCATACTATTAGATGGTCTTTTTTTATTCCAAGTGGCAAAATTCGAAAGAATTGACCAAAGAGTCAGGTGACACACATCACACAAAGATATGAAATTAAGGCCACTTTTTGGGAAGTGTAAAGTTATCATTTGATGGGAAGTCCATGGTCTCAAGATTTAACACCTAAAATTCGACTTTAGATAAAGAATATGGAGTTTTAAGGGTTGCAAATATACAAATCCTTTTAAAATTTTAGCTTGCATTGTGAACTGAAAAAGTTTTCTGCTAATTTCTCGCTAATAATATAATTTTATTGTTACCGAATACTTGAGGTCACAATTTAGGGTTCCTTTGTTTAAGCTTACAAATTTATTAAAAAAGTAGAGTGATGTAGGAGATATTTATGATTTCGGATTCTTAGGCTAAATCTTTTTTTTTTCTCTCACTTAAAGGTCTAGTTTTAAGCAAGAAATTTTTTAAGAGATATTAAATAAAACGGTGGACTGATGTTAGGAGATATTTATGAAATAAAGAAAAAATTAAAGAATCCCAGTTTAATTAGAAGTGTAGTTATAGAAAATTAGAAAATATAGGAGATACTTAAGGAAGAACATGAGGGTAGATAGAGTAGCTTAGGGGTATTTTGTTCCTAAAGAAAGAAAACTCTAAAATTGACACAAATATGAGGATATCATTCGTGCTTTTATATAGTAGTAAGGATTATTCGCAGTCGAAGATTAAATCTCCGCAATCAAACTTTGAATCAGATGATGAAAGCGTGCTTTGTTTCAATATTCCACACAATAGATCTTGAGATGATGGCCCACTATGAGACTGTTAGATGGTAATTTTATGTGGCATACATCCCCAAAAAATAATTGTGCTCATGGATATACCATGAGAAGGGTTCTCGCCTTCTTGAATCACTTTTGAGGATGTGTTCCAGATAGAGTTTTTGACCGTATAATAGGTGTGCCTGAAGATCTATCTTGTGGAAGATTGAAATGAAAACTGATTCCATGGTCTGGTTAAAGGTAGTCAACAATTCCAACAGTGGAAAGCCTTGGCTGCAAAGATAAAATCTTCAGTTGTAAATACCAGTACTTTTACGTTTATCTCTTTAGGGCCTGTTTGGATAAAAACACGAGAAACGTGGGAAAGTAAAATAATATTCCTATATTTTCTCATGAATATTTAAGTTGTAGGAAACCATGATATTCCTTTGTTTCCCTTTATTTTCTGTTGTTTGGATAACCACATTGCTAGCTGGGAAAATGTAGGATTAATCAAATCCTGTGTTTGAATACATAAGCAGGAAATTGTAAGAAAATAACATATCCTAACAAAAAAATTAGCCAAATAACTAAAAAATTATATATGTATTAAATTTATTTTTCTCTTTACATATATTATTGAATTGCTCTAGCGGTAGACTTGGTGCCTTGTGAAGGTTAGGTTCTAAGTTCAAACTTTGTTATATGCAACCTTGTTATCCAAATTGGAAATCAGGTAACAAGGCAACTTAGAAGAGATCAATCATGTTTCACCCAAAAAATTTGGGCAGGATCCGATGCTTATCCAACGTTTAAAATGCGGTCAAAGTTGAGAAAAATATAATAGCTATTTTGTATATAATATTAAGTAAGGGCAAATGCATCATTTAATTGAAGAAATAACACTTAGTTAACTGCCATTTAACGGTAAGGGGGTATTTGTAAAGGAAACATAAAAGTAGGGGGGTGCAGTGTAAATAGACATAACTTAGAGGGTTTTATGCAATTTCAGCATAACATAGGGGGTTATTTGCAAAAAACCCTTAAAATTAAAACCTTCTTCAAACTTCTATTAGAAAAAAAATAGCTCAATCCCAACCAAATTTTATTAGAAAAAATACCCTAAAACTATAGCCCAACCAAATTTTTTTAGAAAAAACTAGTGGAGAGATGTTTGGAAAAACACCCAAGCCCGGCCCTGCTTGGTAGGAGTCGGGCTTGGGCTGAGTACACATGATCCAGCCTAGGTAGGTTAGGGCCAGGTTGAACCCCAGCCCGATCATAATCCTGCCTATTGAGATCCCTAGTTGTAAATTTGTAATATAAGAGATCGTTAGAGTGAGAGAAAGACTTAGCCAGAGAGAATCTCATAAGAGAGAGAATATCTTGTTAGAGAAAGAGGAGTGGAGACTTATATAGAGTTTTACTAAACTAGTAAACATGCACGTGAACACTAACCAAAACATTATCAAGCTGATTTTATTTCATTGGTTGACTCAATTTTTTAACTAGATCGACCACATGAACTTGACCCATCGGATCAAGTTCGAGCATGAATCATTTGAAGGTTAGGTTGATAAAATTTTTGTATGCAAAATATAAAGAGATAAGGGGAATTATGGGAATTGAACTAAGCTAGATTTGGTAAAGGCATACATTGGGAAAATTGGGGTCAAATATGTAACTTAAGGAGCATGGTGAGATGGGTTTTAAATGATATTGATGTTGATGCAATTTCACAAGTTTAAACCAGTGATGATGGACCTCTTGAATGATTATCCTGTGGGAGCCATTACTTGCACGCTGAAACTTGGCCCTTGCACCGAGTTTAAAACAAAGACCTACAAGTTTTGCGATCTTTGTTATATAAAAATTCCATCTAAACCATTTGATTTAGAGCCCATCATTTAAAGATGTTAAGTGCAAAAGATTAACACGAAATATAATCTTGGGTTTTAAATGATATTGATGTTGATGCAATTTCACAAGTTTAAATTGTTGATGATAGAGATTGTTTTTCACCCCACTAATAACATTATATGGACCTCTTGAATGATTATCCTATGGGAGCCATTACTTGCACTCGAAAATTTGGCCCTTGCACCGAGTTTAAAATAAAGACCTACAAGTTTGGCGACCTCTGCTATATGAAAACTCTATCTAAACCGTTTGATTTGCAACCTATCATTTAAAGATATTAAGTGCAAAAGATTGGCACGAAATATAATCTTCATCATGTGATTAAATATAGTCAAATGCTATTATTTGATTCAACGGTTGACAACAATAGATCATATAATAAATATCATGTTTTGCTCTAATCTTATCCACTAAGGATCTATAGATCATGAACTTTAAATCAGATGACCCAGATTGCTTTTTCACATGTCACATATGCCTAAAATACAAAGTCTTTCTTTAACTTCAGTGCAAAGGCCACATTTCCGAGTGCAAGTAATGACTCTCTTATCTTATATGTCATATGTAGATTAGAGATGAAATGAGTACCATTTAAAAGTACACAAGTCAAACACTTTACAGAAACTTGATTCCTCACCCTTAAAATCCTGACTCCATCGTCTTTCATGTAAAAAGCGTGTTAGAGCGAGAAATTATCTCTCCCTAACCACAAGATCCGAGTTTCTATTTCTGTCAATCGTCACTCTATAAAATATTTCTTGCTACTTGGTCGATTTTAAATGTAATCCTTGCAAGTGCACAAGATCTATTGCAGTATGGCAAGAACAAGGGTGTCGAACTCACAGGAAAACGTGAATTTTAATTAATTCTTTCAGAGATTTAAAAACATCCCCAAGGAAGTACCAAGGGGCAGATTCAATTTTATAAAAAATTTATCACTTTTTCTAACTACAAGAAAAATAAATTAATCTAAACACCTAATTACTGATGAATCTAAGAGAAATATTTAAATATGATCAAGGAATATGCTACCCCAGATTAGTACTCATTTTCTATCATTAAAACTCATAATTTCATTCAAGCATCATTCACACCATCATTCGTCTAGAAAAATGATTCGTAATAAAATATGATCATCAATCCGGCATATCCTATCTAAAAACAATGACTCAGCCTATCATTGCGGTAGGAGTCATGTAAGAAGCATAGCGTATCTCATAATGTTTAGATCACAACAGTAAGTACATAATCGCTCTGCAGCCTAGATCAGTCTGCAGGTCAAGATCTAGCGATTATAACCGTTGATATGCGCAATCAACGGTCATAACAAAGCATTCAATATATTTTCAATAACATAAACTTTTAGCAAAATGATTTCATGATGACAATAAAGAGACTGCGGTATTAATCATAAAAAATTGCTACTTATCTGGGGATCGCATCTTCCCCGATCAACTGATTTAGCCTCTCATCTTTTGTGTACGATCTCTTTGTTCATTCAAAGCCATTCCTTTTGTCATTTCTTCTAAAAGATCTTTGTTTACAATGCTTTTTCCTAAATACAATCTATGCTCTTATGAACGTGAAGGAAAAACAATGCAAATCCTAGGTACAATCTACCGAGATGAAACCCTAGAAGAAGGAGAAAAGAAGACCCTTGAAGAATGAAGAGAAAAATCCCCAATAGTGAAGCCCTAAGAAAAAAATAATAATGAGTAATGAATCCCCCTTTTACAAAGCCTTAACTTCCCTTTTATAGTAGCCGAACAAACCCTATACCTAATACCTCAATCGATTGAGACTAAAGTCTCAATCGATTGACTTTTAATTCGAGCTGAATGAGGGCAACTTTGGTCTTCATGTGTCAATCGATTGACACTTAGTCCTCAATCGATTGATATCTAAGGGTACAGTCTTCTCTCTATGTGTCAATCGATTGACACTTATACGTCAATCGATTGACATCTCAGGGTGAAATCTTCTTTCTTTTGATAGATGTTGATTTTCTTCACGGATTTTGATGCTTCATTTAACCTTTTTTTTTCTATAGCTCTTGTGTAGCCTTTAATTATCTTCTTTTATGCTTTTTAATTATCCAACGGTCGGAAACACCTGTGAACATCAAAACCTCATAACAACCATCAGATGCTTTCATCGAACAGCTAAATGTAGGGATTAAGGTGCGAAATATAGTCACATTTCGGCACCGATCACACCCCCAAACCTACACTTTGCTAGTCCTCGAGCAAAGAGCATGATAAATATGTAAAGCAAATAAAACTAACATCCTAAAAATTTAAATGCCACTTTCGTAGGGAACACGATTGCATTTAGCGCATGCAACAAGCCTTTAAACCCCTAGGTGATCTCTAGTGGATTAGTTGTGTCTCCTGCAGGTTTTCAGTGAAGGTACCTACAAACTTCAAAACTTATGAATTTCAAAATTTTCAGTCATACCCTTCAAGTAATTAGATGACCCTGGAAAATCTTTTAAACTACATCTGACCATGTTCATTTTATTAGTGCTCATTCAATTCATTATCTTTCAATGCTCATGATTTATGCCTTAGAATGTTATGCAATTATCACTACTCAAATTCTTTTGTCTGAGAAGAAGCTTAAACTAGGAACCTTAGATCACAAGTTTAGACTCAATCCTTACCATGGGTATACACTCATAATGAAATTACTCCTGATGAATGGTTTTATTTTTCACTCACATGTGAGATGGAATTACAACATAATTTAGAAAAATCTCACAAGTTATAAGAAAGACGGTGCATCAAAGAATTTTAGAAAGAAATCTCATTTAAGAAAGATATTTGTATTTCAAACATGCATATACTAAGCACCATAGGCATTGTGCAATCACTCTCCACAAGGCATTTACCACTCATGATTGGATCAAAAAGGTCTTTTCTAAGGTTGTAATGGGGCTCGGGTAAATGGCTAAGAAAGAAAGGGAAATTGGATTCAAAGTTCTTTGAGAAATCGGAACAAGAAAATTTTCTGATTTTTCGACTTCCTTTTTCAAAGTTTCTAGAGTCCTTCTTTCTCTCTCTTGTTTTTTTTTTTGTTTTTTTATTTTTTTATTTTTTATAAACACTTTTCTCTTTAACATTACTTCCATATACTTCTCTAGTTCTTGCAGTAAATTGAATTTCCTTTTTCTCTCCCCTTTTTCGTTTCTCTGCCTTTTATTCCTTACAGATATTATTGCCATAACTGTTTATGTCCTTCCTTGATCTCATCCCTAATTTCTCAGAGTTTAAAAGGGTAAGGCTTTTCAAATTTGTGTGGAGTATGACTAATATAGCTTACAAAGAATACATAAGGAAAAATTTTCAATTGAGGCTCAAAGGGGGTGCAACAAGATAAATCAGTATATGGTTGGATACTTTTGGGCACAAACGAGCCAATAATGGCCTTAGATCATTTCCTTTCATGATGGTAACGATGCCTAATTGCCTTTAGTTTATACACAATGATTTCTAGTGTAATGGTATAACACTCGTAAAATCAAAAAATCGAAGTAAAATAAATGAGATTTTAACAATTTAAGCAGGAAGATACGCCAAATTTATTTAGCACTCATCAAGAACGAGGACAACGTTTCAAAACTCACTGGGTTTTAGCCCTTCTTTGTGATCTTAAGATTTCAAATTACACACTTAATTCTCAAACTTGGAATTAAAGCAAAGTGATGGTGACAAATTTTTAGGCATAGATCATGAATATTGCTATTTTAATCTTGAATTTTATGAGCATTCATAAAAACATCATGGTATGATAACAAATTTTTAAAGAATTTCTGGTCATCCACAATTTAAGAATATGAATATAAATTCGAATTTCATTAGCCTTCTTGTCATCAGTCGATCGATTGAGACCAATATCTCAATCGATCGACTGCTAACATTTCCAATTGACTTTTTGATGTTTATCAGTCGATCGATTGAGACAATAATCTCAATCGATTGACTGATAAGATTTCAAGGTCCGAAAACAGTCTTTTCTTTTTTTTTTTTTTTTTTTTTTTTACGGTATTAAACCGAAAATTCATGAAAATCACCGAAATTCCCTCCCAAACCTGAACTGTCCAATGTCCTCATTGGTGATGATGTTGAAATAGGAGGTAAGGCCTCCCCCAAACCTGTGTGATGCACCCGAAGAACAAAAGAAATAGATCAAATGCAAGGGATGGTGATCACAATAAAAAAAACACAATTATTTTCTAACTAAATATTTATTAACTATAGGGAATCTATTACAATTATTGAAAAAGAAATATCCTACCCTAAAATTAATTGAAATATAACCTAAATGAAAACATAAAAATAAAACTAAAATAACATAAAGAAAGGACTCCTAAAACTAGACCCTAAAATTGGATTTTTGAATCCTTTAGTCTTCCATGGTAGAACTTCCTTCCTTCGGCTTTGGAAACGAGTAAGTCCATATTTCTTCCGGGATGCCACCCTCGCGTGGAGGGGGGGTAGGTATGTTTGGCGGAGACGATGGTGGGGCAGAAGGTAGTGGAATGAGAGGTGAAGGTGGGTTAAATTCCGCCCACAAGTAGGTCGGAATCAAAATCTCGGATGGATTGGTGGCGGCTTCGACGGAGCGCGTAAAAATGGGTTTGATCTCTAATGGTGATTTATCGTCAAGATTGATGACTTCATGATTTGACAAATCGAGCAATGGTTGCGGAGAGTGATAACGTGCACGTTTTTCTGCGGGTTCCCTCAACTTTTGCGCAACAGAGCGGGTACGATACCGAATAGAAGACATGGCTAGGACTTGAGGAAGGAGGAACAGAAATTTGACTAAAGGTGAAGAAGAGGACGACCCAAGGAGTGGTTTAAATAGAGAAAAACTGCCTAGAAGACGGACTCTAAAGACCCTCTACAAAACCTTTGATAATACGAACTCTACAAAATTCTATTTTCAGACGGAAGGTGCAAATTTTCGGAATTAAGCATCAGTCAATCGATTGATAGATTAGTGTCAATCGATTGACAAATGATGTTAGCAAAGCCGGATGGTGCACGGCTAAAAATCCATCCTCAGAACACTGTATCTTTTAGAAACTTTCTGACTGATGTTGACAGTTTGACCGTGCACAAGTCAATCGATTGACATTGTAGTGTCAATCGATTGATAGAAATTTCCTATTATGCAAACTTTTTATCTTTTCGGATGCAGGAATCAATCGATTGAGAACAATGTCTCAATCGATTGACTCAGAGGAATTGCTTTCCAAAATTTCAAAAGTAAAGTGCTCAATCGATTGAGAGTGAAGCCTCAATCGATTGACTGATGCACTTGTGCACAAATCCGAGAAGGACCATAAAAATAAACACCAAAAAGACGCTGATTCCATTGATTTGTCTTGATTGATTACACCATCGATCCCTACACCACTACTAGATTTTAACGAAAAACAAAAATTAAAAACTCCCTAAACAAATTAAAACACTAAACACCCAACAAACATAAACAGATACCAAGTAAAAAAAAAGAAAAAAAACAAACACTAAACATCATCATCATCATCATCAAATTCAGGGTCCCTCTCCTCATTCATCGCTCGGCCCCACGATGAATTCTTCAAGACGCCTGTAGGTATGATTCCCGGGCCATCCGTATGAGAAGAGAGGTTTGAAACCTAGATCTTCGATCAACACCACCAAGCCTCGCATTCAGCCCATCCATCCGCGCCTCGAGGCGACCAACAGCTGCCTCGGCATCAAAATCCGTGACCTCTTCGGGACGAGGTCGTCTAACACCGCCACGTTGGCGTTGTGCGGGGTTTAGATGGGGAGGAGGAGGTACATCGTCGATTTCAATCGGGGGTGGCTGCACACGAAGAATCGCTTTGATGCTCTTATCCCATACATTGATGCCATACTGATAAAATTGCATGTCGCCTAACTCCTCATCATCGTAAATGGGGCAGCCGAGGTGATCCAAAAGGTGCATCACATAGTGCGAGAAATGGAGGAGAATCGCTGCACGCTTCGCCGGTACGATGGTGGTGGCGATATCCTGGTGACACCGATACATCTCCTCAAGCATCAGACCGGGTGCATCAAACCAAGTGTTTGTGTGCGCCGCATAAAGTGCCGCTACCCTATTCTTCATCCGCTCACTTTTTGTGCCATGCGGTAGAAGGTTGGTCGCCATGACGATATCCCAAAACAAGATGTCCATAGGTAAGACGGCCCATTTAGTGGATTGACCGGTCCCACGACATCCTCCACACATATTATTGATCATGTCCTCTTGACTAAGATCAACAACCGGATTAAAGTGGTGGTTCAAAGGGCGAACCACGTAAAAGTTGAAAGCACGCGCGAGATCGGCAGCATGTAGATTATATTGCCAATTGTCAATCTTGATGGTGATGAAGGGCATTCCGGTTGTCGAGAGTGTTTCCGGTACCCATACCATTTTCTGATAAAACAGGCGAATGATTCGCAGAGAGACATCTATGGGTGGCGGGGCAAGCAACATTTCCAATCGCAAAGCCTCGATGAATTCGATTGAGCGGGCACATTCCGCGATGCGACAGTATTTGGCGAGGTCGAAGAAATTTTCTGTTTGGAACTGACTATCGATATAGTGCTCATTAGGGATGCGCATCGGATCGTGGGCGGGATGCGGTGGACGGAATATTGGTGGGCCAGGCGCCACCATTCGATCGCGTACGAGGAGAATTTAGAAGCTTGATGTGGATTGGTTTTGAAAGGAGGCGGAATGAGGGAGCCACGGGTTGTGATCCCACTTATATAATATAGACCTCAATCGATTGAGAGTGAAGCCTTAATCGATTGAGAATGGTTGGTTTGCCCACGTCGCGCGAAGTTGGAAAGTCATTGGGCATGTGCATGGAACGTGGCACAATTCCCTTCTCTTTCAATGTCAATCGATTGACACAGTTTTGTCAATCGATTGAGGACACACTTTTTCGAAAAGCTGGACCGGTTAGGTGCCTTGGAAACGGGCGAAGTAAATGAGCAATCATGTCAATCAATTGAGGGGTTGCCCTCAATCGATTGACACAGGCGTGTCCTAAAAGTTAGCTGCCACGACCAGATGTGTCGGGTGGCGCTTCAAATTCCGAAAACTGCACTAAACCATAGGTGCTGTCAATCGATTGACACAAGATTCTCAATCGATTGGAAAACCAAAATGGAGATGATGATGATTGATTTCTCAATCGATTGACAGGGAAGTGTCAATCGATTGAGGGACAAATGTCAATCGATTGATTGTGTGACAGTCAATCGATTGAGAATGACTCAATTCTAATACAAATAAAAACAAAGACAAACAAAAACGAAAACGAAGATAAAACACACTGGGTTGCTTCTAGGAAGCGCTGAGTTTAATTGTTGACAGCTCGACCACTTCATTGATCAAACACCTGGGTCACTGAGGTGCATCGCCTCAATCTTGAACTGGGTTATGGGCTCAATCATTGGTTTGAGACGTTGCCCATTGACTTTGAAAACTCGATTGTCCTTGAGACTGCGGACCTCAATCGCACCATGCACACTAATAGAAACAACCTGAAACGGGCCTTCCCATCTAGATTTCAGTTTTCCCGGGTAAAGCTTTAGTCTGAAATTAAACAGCCAAACCTTTTGTCCAATATGAAACTCTTTCCGAGAAATGGACTCATCATGCAGCTTCTTGTACCTTTCTTTGTACATCTTGGAGTTGTCATACGCAACATAGCGTAGCTCTTCCAATTCACTCAGCTGTAGCCTCCGATTTGATCCTGCCGCTTGCATATCAAAGTTAAATATTTTGATAGCCCAAAATGCCTTATGCTCCAATTCAACAGGAAGATGGCATGCTTTCTCGTAGACAATCCTGAACGGAGACATTCCGATCGGTGTCTTGAATGTGGTACGATAGGCCCAAAGAGCGTCAGATAGCCGGTTAGACCAATCTCTTCTATCCGGTCGCACCATTTTTTCTAAAATTCGTTTAATCTCTTGGTTCGACACTTCCACTTGGCCACTAGTTTGCGGGTGATATGGCGTTGAAACCTTGTGAGTGACGCCATATTTCTTCATGAGAGTGGCAAAATGGCTGTTGCAGAAATGTGAACCGCCATCACTAATAATTGCTCTTGGGATCCCAAATCGGTTAAACACATTTTCTTGCAGGAATTTGACAACGACCTTGTGATCATTCGATCGGGTTGCCACAGCTTCTATCCATTTTGAGACATAATCAACAGCCACAAGAATGTATAAATACCCGAAAGATGGGGAAAAAGGACCCATGAAGTCAATCCCCCAAACATAAAAAATTTCAACAATTAAAATCGGATTAAGGGGCATTATATTTCTTCGTGAAATGTTTCCCAGCTATTGACATCATTGGCATTCTTTGCAAAATTGAGCGGCATCACGAAAGATGTAGGGCCAGTAGAATCCGCTTTGAAGGATTTTCTGTGCGGTCTTCTGTCCTCCGAAATGGCCTCCACAGGCTCCAGCATGGCAGAAATTTATGATGCGTAGTTGCTCTTCTTCCGGTACACATCTCCTGATGATCTGATCTAAGCAGAATTTGAACAAATATGGTTCATCCCAGAAATAGTATTTTACCTGGGAGAAAAAGAGATCCTTATTATTCTTACCCCATTCAGTAGGGATTCTGCCAGTGACCAGATAATTCACGATATTGGCAAACCAAGGAGCTTTCGTAGCGGTCGTATCAATTGCCATCAATTTCTCATCCGAAAAAGTGTCCCGGATAGGTTCAGGTGTAAAAGATTCCTCAGGCAAAATGCGAGACAAGTGATCAGCCACAACATTCTCTACTCCCTTTTTATCTTTGATTTCGAAATTGAACTCTTGAAGTAGCAGGATCCAGCGGATCAATCTTGGTTTGGCGTCCTTCTTTGCCAACAAATATTTCAATGCAGAGTGGTATGAAAAGACCACTATTTTTGATCCAAGCAGATAAGATCGAAATTTATCGAGAGCATACACCACAGCTAACAATTCTTTCTCAGTGGTGGTGTAGTTAAGCAGTGCATTGATCAATGTCTTACTGGCATAATAAATTACGTGAGGTAATTTGCTCGCCCTTTGCCCTAAGACAGCTCCGATAGCGTAATCAGATGCATCACACATGAGTTTGAATGGTAAAGAATATTCCGGTGGTTGGATTATCGGTGCATTTGATAAGAGCTCGCGCAATTTCAGAAATGCTTTCATGCAATTCTCATCGAAGTCAAAAGGAACATCTTTGCCAAGCAAGGTACAAAATGGTTTAGCCACCTTGCTAAAATCTTTTATGAATCTTCTATAAAATTCAGCATGCCCCAAAAATGATCGAATTTGTCGAACACTCTTTGGTGGGGGCAGATTAGCAATTAGGACAACTTTGGCCTTATCAACTTCGATTCCTTTCTTGGAAATAATATGCCCGAGAACAATTCCTTGTTGAACCATGAAATGGCTCTTTTCCCAACTGAGAACAAGTTTATAATCTACACAATGTTGCAGCACTTGTGAAAGATGATTCAAACAAGAACCAAATGTTTTCCCAAAAACTGAGAAATCGCCCAGGAATACCTCGATGAATTTGTCGATCATATCTGAAAATATGGCCAACATACATCGTTGGAAAGTAGCGGGTGCATTACATAAGCCGAACGACATCCTTCGATATGTAAAAGTACCGTAAGGACACGTGAATGTCGTCTTCTATTGATCAGATGGAAAGACGGGCACTTGATTGTATCCCGAATAACCATCAAGAAAGCAATAAAACTCTTGCCCTGCTAGCTTCTCAAGAATTTGATCAATGAACGAAAGGGGAAAATGATCCTTTCTCGTAGCTGTGTTCAATTTTCGATAATCAATGCACACGCGCCATCCAGTAGTTTCGCGAGTAGGCAGCAATTCTCCTTTAGTAGTTTCTTTCACAGTGATTCCCGACTTTTTTGGAACGATTTAGACTGGACTTACCCATTCACTATCAGAGATCGAATAGATGATTCCAGCATTGAGTAATTTAATGATTTCCTTTAAAACAAATTCTTGCCTGTTCGGATTAAGTCGTCTTTGCGGTTCTCTCGATGGTGTACTCTCATCTTCCAGGTGTATTTTATGCATACATACTGATGGGTCACTTCCTTTTAGATCAGCTAGGGTCCATCCAATGGCTTCCTTGTGATCTTTAAGCACTTTCAATAGGTCATGCTCTTGTTCCTCAGACAACGTGGATGAAATTATCACCGGAAACATTTCTCGTGGCCCCAGAACAACATACTTGAGCGACTCAGGTAACTGTTTCAATTCCACAGTTGGTGGCTGCTCAATTGATGGAGTCAGCACATCCTTTACCTCAATAGGTAATGGTTCTACCTCAGTCACATTTTCACATAAGTTATCATCTGGACATGATAAACTCGACTTCGTCTCTTCTGACTGCTTCCTTTAAGATCCTTTTTCCTCATAGATGGCCAACAAAGCAGTTTCAAATTCTTTTTTAGTGAGCATCGATGGTAATGCTTCATCTACCACTTCATCCATCTGATCGATGTAAAAACATTTGACCTCATCCTCGTTAGGGAAATGGTTCATCGCATGGAATATGTTCAGTCTAACTTTCATGTTTCCAAAAGAAACGTCCATGACTCCCGTTCGACAATTAATGCAAGCATTCGCAGTGGCGAGAAACGGACGTCCAAGGATGATGGAGACTTGATTAATTGATTTAACAGGTGGTTCCATGTCTAAAACAATGATGTCCACTGGAAAGACAAACTTGCCTATTCCAACCAAAACATCCTCGATAATACCCCTAGGTCTTCTTTCTGACCTATCAACCAGTTGGAGTGTGACCGTCGTGGGTTTCAATTCACCCAATCTGAGTTTCTCGTATACTGAGTATGGGATTAGATTAACACTTGCTCCCAAATCCAATAACGCCTTTCCAATTGGTTGCCCACCAATGACACATAGAATAGTTCGGACTCCAGGGTCTTTCAATTTCTGTGGGGTATCCAATTGCAATATTGAACTGACTTGATTAGTCAGGAACACTTTCTTTAAAATATGAGTACGTGCCTTTCTCTTACGAGTGCACAAATCTTTGAAAAACTTTACATACTCAGGAACTTGTTTGATTGTTTCAAGTAATGAAAGATTTATCTTTACTTGCTTGAATGTTTCAAAGATTTCTTCCATTTTTGCCGGTCCCTTTCCCATTCTGGATGGAAGAGTTAGGCATTCAGGGAATGGTGCCTTTGGGACATAAGGTGCAGATTCAAGTTCCGGTTCTTTTTCACGTCTTTGTAGGACATTTGAGGGAGACACTTCCTCTATTGCTTTCTCTTTTCCCTTCTCTCTTCCTTGCTCTTTCTCTTTTCCTTTCCCTTTTTCTTTTCTTATCTCTGATTCTTTCTCTTTCTCTGCTTCTCTTTCTGCATAAGCTTTCATATGCATTTTCACTTGATTATCAACCTCTTGCCCACTTCTCAGCACCGTGACAACTTTCAACTATTGACTATTCGATGGTCCTTCATCATGTGGTGCTTGGCCTCGAGGATTGTTGATGGGTTGGCTGGGAAGCCTACCTTCCTCTCGTTGACTCAGTTGATTGGCCAATTGACTGACTTGGTCCATTATCATCTGCTGAAAAGATTGCATGCTTCGCATCACCTTTTCTTCTAAATCAGAATCTTTCAAAGTACTAGGACGCGATTGATTGAGATTCTGATTTTTTTTGTACTCAGAATTTGGATGATAATACGAAGCATTCTGCCGGAGATTGGAATTCTGATGGAAATTAGGATTCTGCTGGAAATTCTGTTGTGGACGAAAGTTTTGTTGTCCACCCATTGTGTTGGCTCTGTACTGCTGGTTTACCTGACCAGTTTGGTTCGATCCACCCCATCCTAAGTTGGGGTGATTTTTCCATTCCGGATTGTAGGTATTGGAGTATATGTTTCTACCCTGCCGCTGATAAGATTGAGTCACATTGACCTGCTCTTGAGGAGTAGGTTCATCAGGGAAGAATGACAAGGTAGTAGGGCACTCATTAGCCATGTGACCTGGGTGGTCACAAATTGAACACACAGTGGGGGTGACAGGAGCTTTAGCTTGCTTAGTCGCAGCTAACAACATATTCATTTGTTTGGACAACATATCAACCTTTGTTGATAGATCAGAGGTATTATTGTTGACATCATACAATCCATCTCTTGTCAACACATGAGATTTAGGTGCCAGATCTAAGTTAGTTCGCCCAAGTGTCTCACTTTGTATCGAAGTTTGGTATGACTTCTCAAACAATGCCCACAATTCGTCAGCTTCTTTTGTGGCACATGATCCACCACAGGATGCATCAATCATGCGTCTCTCTTCAGGAATCAGTCCATTATAAAAACTTTGGACCTGTTGCCACCTTGGAACTTGATGATTTGGGCAACTTCTGATCAATTTTTTAAAATGTTCCCAACATTCATGGAATATTTCTATAGGTTGTTGGGAAAAGAACTGGATCTTTTGACGCAACTTAATGATTTTGGTCATGGGAAAATATTTTTTAAGGAACTGACGGTGTAGCTCTGCCCAACTCTGAATAGATTGCAGTTCTAAGGAATAGAACCACGTTTTTGCCTTATCTCTTAAAGAGAAGGAAAGAGTCGAAGCTTAGCTATCTCATCAGTGACATTGTGGACTCTGAACATTTTGCATACCCCAGTGAATTCATTTAAATGAATGTGCGGATTTTCATTTGCTAATCCATGGAAAATTGGTAGCATTTGGATCATTGCTGATTTGAATTCATAGTGGTTTCCCTGAATTGGAGCATGCATGATACATTCCTGATCCTCGTAAAAACCAGGATCATTATAATACTCCAATGTTCTAGGGCCCTCATCAAAATTATTATTCCTATTATTTCCATTATTTCCATTATTGATGTTCCCATTGTTGTTATTCTCATTTCTCTCTTGCCTTTGATCTGCCATGGCTTCAGTATGATGATACTGATTCCTCTGGATTTTACGATTCTCTTTACAAGATCTTTCGATCTCAAGATTAAACGGTTGCAGATGTGGGTGATGAGATCGAGTAAAGCTCATACACCAACACTCACAACAAGGATTGATGAATCCACAACAAACCCATAAAATTCAGCTTCAATTGATTGAAACAAGTACTTCAATCGATTGAAACAAGCACACACAAATTTTCAAACAAATGACTTTATCAGTCAATCGATTGAAGAATTGTTCTCAATCGATTGAGTTTCAAAGAGTCAAAGCAAGTCAGCACAGATTTTGCAGCTAGGATGGCAAACAACAGAGCTTTGTCAATCGATTGACAGAGGAGTATCAATCAATTGAAAGAAACCTGGGAATTCACAGAGAATGATATCCCAGTCTCAATCGATTAACAGTGAATGTTCAATCGATTGAGTCTAAGATAAACAGTAGCCAATATCAGAAGAATTTTTTTATTTTTATTTTTTTATATTAAATTAAAATTGAAATTCGAATTAATTTTATTTATTTATTATTATTATTTTTTTTAATTCGAATTTCAAAAGTAAAAATTAAATTCGAAAATTAAAATTTAGAATTTAAATTTCAAAATCCAAATTAAAAATTAGAAATTCAAAATTTTAAAACCTAAAGGCAATCCTAGAGAATCTTATAAAATTTTACCTAAAAGAGAAAAAGAAGGAAAAGAAATAAAAGATTCCTAAAAGATTCCTACCAATCTTAAAACAAGTAGTTCCACAAAAGTTAATAACTAAAATTTAGAAAATCCTACAAAATATCTATAAGAAGAAAATAAGGAAAATGGACTCCTACAAAATCTAAAATAAGAAATCCTAAAAATCTAAACTTCCTAAAAGAACTCCACAAAATCTTACCAAAGAGAAGAAAAAATAAGGGAAAGAAGATTTTGCAAATCAAAAATCCAAATATTAATTTTTAAAATTCAAAAATTAAAATTCACACAAGAAAATCAAAATTTAATTTAGAAATTAAATTTCAAAAATTCTAATTGCAAAAATTTTAAGTTCGAAAATCAAAAATCAACCTTTGAGCACCAAATTTCAGATTTCACAATCTACAAACTTCCAAATTTTCAAAATTAAAGATTTTTTCGAATTTTTTTTTTTTTTACTCACCACAAAACACACAAATCCTTATCCGAATTAATCAAAATTTCGCCGATTTCCTCTGCAGCGGCGCGAAAAACTTGATCGATTTTAAATATAACACTTGCAAGTGCACAAGATCCATTGCAGTATGGCAAGAACAAAGGTGTCGAACATACAGAAAAACGTGAATTTTAATTAATTCTTTCAGAGATTTAAAAACATCCCCAAGGAAGTACCAAGTGGCAGATTCAATTTTACCAAAAATTTATCACTTTTTCTAACTGTAAGAAAAATAAATTAATCAAAACAACTAATTACTGATGAATTTAAGAACAATATTTAAATATGATCAAGGAATATGCTACCCCAGGTGAGTATCCCTTTTCTATCATTAAAACCCATAATTTCATTCAAGCATCATTCACACCATCATTCGTCTAGAAAAATGATTCGTAATAAAATATGATCATCAATCCGACATATCCTATCTAAAAACAATGGCTTAGCCTATCATTGCGGAAAGAGTCATGTAAGAAGCATAGCGTATCTCATGATGTTTAGATCACAACAGTAAGTACATAATCGCTCTGCAGCCTAGATCAGCCTGTAGGTCAAGATCTAGCGATTATAACCGTTGATATGCGCAATCAACGGTCATAACAAAGCATTCAATATATTTTCAATAACACAAACTTTTAGCAAAACAATTCCATGATGACAATAAATAGACTGCGGTATTAATCATAAAAAATTGCTACTTATCTGGGGATCGCATCTTCCCCGATCAACTGATTTAGCCTCTCATCTTTTGTGTACGATCTCTTTGTTCATTCAAAGCCATTCCTCTTTTCATTTCTTCCAAAAGATTTTTGTTTACAATGCTTTTTCTTAAATATAATCTATGCTTTTATGAACGTAAAGGAAAAATAATGCAAATCCTAGGTACAATCTACCGAGATGAAACCCTAGAAGAAGGAGAAAAGAAGACCCTTGAAGAATGAAGAGAAAAATCCCCAAAAGTGAAGCCCTAAGAAAAAAATAATAATGAGTAATGAATCCCCCTTTTACAAAGCCTTAACTTCCCTTTTATAGTGGCCGAACAAACCCTATACCTAATACCTCAATCGATTGAGACTAAAGTCTCAATCGATTGACTTTTAATTCGAGCTGAATGAGGGCAACTTTGGTCTTCATGTGTCAATCGATTGACACTTAGTCCTCAATCGATTGACATCTAAGGGTACAGTCTTCTCTCCATGTGTCAATCGATTGACACTTATACCTCAATCGATTGACATCTCAGGGTGAAATCTTCTCTCTTTTGATAGATGTTGATTTTCTTCACGGATTTTGATGCTTCATTTGACCTTTTTTTTCCATAGCTCTTATGTAGCCTTTAATTACCTTCTTTTATGCTTTTTAACGATCCAACGGTCGAAAACACATGTGAACATCAAAACCTCACAACAACCATCAGATGCTTTCATCGAACAGCTAAATGTAGGGATTAATGTGCGAAATATAGTCACATTTCGGCACCGATCACTACCCACAAGCTTTGGGTTTCTATTCAAGCCACAAGATCTGAGTTTCTATTTCTGTCAACCGTCGTAACTCTACAAAATATCT
Organism: Chloranthus sessilifolius; assembly: GCA_021018995.1. Lineage (NCBI taxonomy): Eukaryota > Viridiplantae > Streptophyta > Magnoliopsida > Chloranthales > Chloranthaceae > Chloranthus > Chloranthus sessilifolius. Next base: position 160,412,101 of record CM037585.1, read on the forward strand.
CTTGGTACCCAAAAGATTTAGGTTTCTATTTAGTTGATATCTTATGGGTTTTTTATTTTTATTTAGAAAAGAGTTATATATAGATTAATTATATACTATAATTAGACTTCAATTAGGAGTCTAATAAATTGTTATTGGGATAAAGAGGTAATCCCCGATAATTTTCAAACAAAAATGGATGTATTCGGTATGAAAAAGTGTGAAAACAAAACTTGACATAAATAAATATGTAGAAGTTTTAGGGAAGAGAAAATATAGGTGCTTGAGAGAGTTAACTTTGGGTTTTTTGCAAATACCCCCTAGTTATGTTGATATTACAAATAACTCCCCGAGTTATAGCTATTTGCTCTAAACCCCCTAGCTAGCATTTTGGTGTTCATAAAACACCATCTTTAACGGATGCAACTTTAAATGATTAACCAGCAGTTAAAGAATAGCCTAAATACCATATTTATCCTTTTAAAATTAAATTACTAAATTGCCACCCTCTACACGTGATTAGAGTTGACGGCCCTCCAGTTACAAAAAAGAGTAGTTTTAAATCCACCCACCAAATCTTTGAGTTCACCCATACTGAAAAACATTGACTACATTGAATCAAACGATGGAGATCGTTTATCGTCCTAACCTTTCATACGATGGATCTTGAGATCACGGAGGCACCATTAGACGGTTGACTGCATTGAATTGGACGATGGAGATCATTTATCGTCCCAACCTTTCACACAATGTATCTTGAGATTATGGTGGCACCATCAGACAGTTGACTGTATTGAATTGGATGATGGAGGTCGTTTATCGTCCCAACCTTTCACACGATGGATCTTGAGATCATGGTGGCACCATCAGACGGTTGACTGCATTGAATCGGACGATGGAGATCGTTTATCGTTCCAACCTTTCACACGATGGATCTTGAGATCATGGTGGCACTATCAGACGGTTGGTTTTTTATTTCATGTGGTACACACCCAAAAAAATGACCTTAAAATTAATTTTAACCGTGTACGTGATGTTAAGGTCACTTTTTTGAGATGTGTGCCATGAAATAAAACACTGATCGTCTAATGATATGCCTAAACGATCTCCATCGTCTGATTTAATGCAATCAATGTGTTTTAGCGTGAGTGAACTCAAAGATTCAATGGATGGAAGCAGACGTGGTTAGGCAATCCAATTCCTAAAATAAAATAAAAAGATAAATTTTTTATACATAATGATAATATGAAGCACTACACCATTATTATATAATGGTTATCATTATACCAACGATGATATGGTAGTGAATCCGATCAATTGTATAACTAGTGATTCATTAAATGGTAGCAATCAATCGAATTTGAAAATTTTCTAATCCATAATTGGGCCTCAAAGCTCGGGTTCTGTGGGATAGACTAAAAGGTTGGATGGACACGATATTTTATCTATAATCTAGGAAATAAAGGGGTTTTGAACTGGATCGGGTCAAATGAAGTAGGGGCTCGAGTCCGGTCAGTTGTCAAAATTTTGGCTTGCCCCGACTCATTAACAACCTAGTCTTCACTGATTTTTAGGGTATTGATAGTTGAAGGAGCAAGTTTTCGATACAATAGACTCTTCATAAGCTTGATATTCTCTTGATGTCGATGATGACCCAACAATGAAAATACCCAATCTACATTATGAGTTATGACATCACTTTTAGTAAACTCCACTTGGATACAACAAAGCTGGAGGATAAACCAATAAAATGGCCTTGCTTGGCAATCCAGGTTCTAAGGATCGACTAATACTGAGAAAAAAAATTATATCGGTAAGTATCCGCTAATACCAATTGGCCTTTCATTTGATGGGTCTTGAATCATATAAGAAATTGGAGGGACGGGTATTTTGAGTGGAACATGTAGATTGAAGGTTTTCTTTTAAAGAATAATTGCAACGTTTGCCACAAATCCTCCATTGGTTGAGTAATCGTCCAAACGTTGGCATACTTTAATGGAGAATCACCCATCTGATGAGTCTTGAATCTGATGGGTGAATGAAGGGCCTTTTAGAATAGTACCTTTAAATAGACCCACTGAATCTTTAAGTTCACCCATGCTAAAACACGTTGATTGAATTGAATCGAACGATGATGAGATCATGATTGTACCATCAGACGGTCAGTGTTTTATTTCACGTGACACACATCTCAGAAAAGTGACCTTAACATCACGTGCATGCTTAAAATTGATATTAAGGTCACTTTTATGTGTGTGTACCACATGAAATAAGAAATAGACCGTCTGATGGTACACCCATGATCTAAAGATCAATCTCATGAAAGATTGGGACGATAAACAATCTCTATCATTTGATTCAATGCATTCGATGTGTTTCAGCGTGGGTAAACTAAAAGATTTTGTGGGTGGATTTAAAGGGACTCCTTTTAGAATAGTGGTAAATTATAATGGCATGACTTGTAAATAAAGGTGAATGGAGGGTCTTTTAGAATGATGATAAATTTTAATGGCATGACTTGTAAATATAGATGAATGAAAGGCCTTTTAAAATGATGACATTTTTAAAATATTGGTTTCATTAAGGGTAAAATAGACTTTCCGTTCATAAACTGGGGGTTATATGAAACAGAAACACAAAAGTAGGGGCTGCAGAATAAATACTCATAACTCAGGGGGTTTCTTATAATATTAGCATAACACGGGGGAAACCCTTTAACTTTTAGGCTAGTTAAGGCAATTTGGTCATAATACATGTGAAAACAAAATTTGACAAAAACTATTTTTGCTTTTATATAGTAGTACAGATTATTATTATTATTATTATTATTATTGTTGTTGTTGTTGTTATTTATACTATTATAATTATTATATAAAATTTTGTAACTCAAGCTTAGTCGACCAAATTTTTTCTTAACCTGACCCAACCATACCTATAGATTGTGTCTCACACTTCACGCTTAACTTAGCCCAACAGGTCAAGTTTAGTGCCTAGCCCAATAAAAAAGCCGTCTTGAAGGCAGTGGCGTAGCCACATAGAAGGTTGTCGGGGCTCAAGCCCCCATTTGAATCTAGAGTTTGTATGAAGTATGTGTCTTATACAACGTTTATTTGTATATAAGCCCCCAAATCTATGATGTAAAATCGCCTCAAATCGATGGTAAAATAACTACTAACATTATATTTATCATTTGTAGCTCCCACCAATAAAAATTTCTGATTACGCCTCTACACAGGTTGAGTATCAAGTCTACCCGATCTATTGAGAGCCCTAAGTAGAAGTATCATATGCATGTCCAAGTCAAATAACGTTAAGCGCTCGCCTAAGTCTTTCGATCAACATATGTATGAGTGCAAGTATTGAACCGAAATTCGAATTTGTTCAGGGATACATTAATCGTGGCTCAAAGGGTTTCAACTTTCCAGTAACTTATTATTTTGATAGTTTTATTAACACCCGCAGAATCTTAGAGGGCACCTATGCAAAAAATCATCGACTCTTTGTATTAGTTGATAGAGATTACTTTTCGGCCCAATCTTTCACATAAGAGATCTTGATATCATGGGCTTATCATTAGACGAACATTTTTTTATTTCATGCGGCGCAGAACCAAAAATATGGCTCTAAAATTACATGGCATTCATCATGCTCAAATTTAATTTTTGGACTATTTTTTTGTGATCTATGCCACATAACTCAAAGCAAGTCAAATATTTTATAATAAAATTGTTAATTCTCTTGACTTTGTAGGTTTCTTTGAAGGTACTAAAAATAAGGAAGGAAAGAGAATTTTTATGGCAAAATTATTAATTCTTTTAACTTTGTAGGTTTCTTTGAAGGTGTTAAAAATAAGGAAGGAAAGAGAACTTATTTGGGTACCATTATTTATGTATTCCCATGGGAAAGTAGATTCTATTTGGATATTATTATTTGCACCCCTTAAAATTGTGACCTCACTTATATCCTCTAGGAGGTGTGAAATGACTACTTTGAATCAGAAGATGGAGATCATTGTTTATTCCCATCTTCTACCCAAATGATCTTCAGATCATGAGAGTATCATTAGACCGCCGATTTTTTATTTTACATGGCGCACGTCTAAAAAATGATATTAAAATAATGTTTGAGAGTAATGTAGGTCTAATGATTTTAAAGTCACTTTTTGGGTTATGTGCTAGGAGAAATAAAGTTTTTATCGTCTGATGATACAATCAGGATGTCACGATCAACTATATAGAAGATTGAAACAAAAAATAATCTCTATCGATATGATTCAAAGTGATTAATATATTCAAACTGAAGGAGGTGGGATGAGGTTACAGTCTTATGGATGATAAATAATGGTACCCATTTTAATTTTATTGTCACCGATTGAGTTGGTTAATAAAGGTATTTTATTACTATAGTGTGGAAACAAAACTTGACAGAAATTATTCTTGCTTTTCTATAGTAGCAAGGATTAGAGGTGGGGAGTTATTTTGGGGGACAGTGGATAGAAGTATTTGCCTGACTTGACCCAACCCGATGTTTCACCCCGACCTGATCCAAACAAACCCGATTGGCAAGGGTATATGCGTGATCTGACACAAAAACTTACCTTATATATATATATATATATTTGCCCGACAAAGTACAACTAGCTTATAATTCTAACCTTAGTGGCTGACCCGGCCTAACAACAGGTGTAATTTATACGGCGAATCCAGTAGAAAAGCCAGGTTAGGTGGGTCGGGTACTGGGGCGATAAAACCCAGGTTAGGTGGGTCTAGCATTAGGTAGTAAATAAGTAGATAAAAGACTAAAGAAGTTGTATTCCTCAAAACACGGGAGTCGGCGGAGGCGCTCGCCTCCGCCGACTAAGTAGTCCTAATCATGCTCAACCTTCTAATTATAATCCTACTCAAACTCTCTAAAAATAAGTCTAATAAGATTCTAATAAATCTTAAATCTAATACTTTAATTATTCGATCTTTTATACTTTAATTATTCTTCTTTTAAGTGAGAGAGGTTTTCAAAGGAAAAATAGATTGATACGAAGAAAAAAGTAAAAACCTAGTATATGCTCAGATTTAGGTTGGTTGAATCGTACTCTTAAGGTTGGTTGAATCGTACTCCCTCTCTTTTCTCTCCTTCTGAAATATGTGTCCTTTAGCTTTTGTTAGAATTTCTTTTTTTTCTTTTCTTTGCTTTTCTTGCTTGGCTGATTGATTTTTGTACAAGATTATTTATTTTTATTTAAATTTATAAACTTTTTGGGTGATTTCGATAAGAGTTAGTCTTCATAGGCGGCACAGTGCTTCGTATATCCGCGAGAGCACTTGACATGCACAGAATTTTATATATTAGAATTCCCGGCATGTCAATTGGTGGCATGGATGTGTTGCGCCTCCAAGACTATTGAAGGCGCGTAAGTCTTAAACCATTGACTGCTTGGAATCATATCTAGATGGTTTTTCACTCTAATCTCCCATACAATTGATCTTTAGGCGATAAGGCAATTTTTTATTCCATGTGACAAAAAGCGTGTCTAAAATCAGCCATGTGATTTTAGGGCTCTCATGGAATTGAAAACTCACTCCCAAGATCTATTTTGTGGAAGATTGGGATAAAACTTGATCTCCATCATTTGATTCCAAACAGTCAATGAGTTTCGGAAGTAGGCGAACTGAACCGGTACTATCAAAAAACAGGTTAAAATTTGCAATTATTTGGTGTGTTCAGAGGGAGGCTCTTGATGGAAAATGACGCTGTTTGGAGAGATGGCGTACGATCCTCCTACAAGAACAAACTTGAGGAATTTTAATCCATGGGCTTTATATACAAACTCGTCTAAGTTGCGGGAGGCTTCAACACGTGGAAACGTTTCGATACCACTGACTGATCGGCGATATAGAGCTGAAACGACCAGACAACCCGCTGATTGGGGGAGTTCAACTACAGGAAGTGTGGTGGATACTGATAATGATACTGAGGAGGATTCTGAAGAAGATGATTCTTCTTTTAATTTATCTGCACCCCATAGAAAAACCAATGGCACGAAACCGAATTTCTTCAAAAAGAAGGAAAGAAAAAAGTTTGAGAAGGTTGTACCGAAAAACCATATTACGGATGTGAAGACGTTGCTAGCCACTCGTCTTCTTGAAGGGGTTCCTGTGAAGTATATTTTCCAATCGAAAAAGGTATATTTTAAGTATGGACAGTGTTATAGCGTAGGCAGTTTTTGATAGACAATTTTGCAAATAGCTAATGTGGTGCGGGGTGACTGGTTGTACGGGCAGTGGAGCCCAAGCAATGCAGGATGGGGGAGCCAGTCACGTGTAAAAACGTTAATAATTTTCCTTTTAATTTATCTATTTACCGTGTCACCCAAATGCGACATAATCTTATAAAAAATTGGCATTTACACATGTCAAACCCCTAAAAATATGTGGAAGTCAACTTTTTATTATTATCTCAAGGATCATGGTTCTAAATATCGGCCATATACACCGCATTCGATATGAGGTCAAATTTATATGCATCTGCTATGAACTTGACAAAGTACCAAAAACGGCCTTTTAGCAATTTTTTAAAGCAATTTTACTATTTTGAATATTTTTTAGGATATCGCCAATAAACTCACACCTGTCAAACCCCTGAAAATATGTGGAGTTTATTGATGTCCTGGAGGAGTAGGAGAGTGCCATCTAGACTACTGATATGACAATTAGAAGAAGGGATTTGAAGATATATATATACATATCAGATATAGCGAATACCTACTGACCAAACCCGCTGATATTTGAGTATCTTTTTTCATTTTAGAATATAAAAAAATTTATCAAAAGGACATTTTGTGGTATTTTGTTCCATTCATATCAAATGGGCCAATATTTGACTCCTGTCAAATCGGGGGTGTATATCTTACCAGATGGAGATTGGCCGATATGTATCGGATATAACCTATATATAGACCATGATTGGAAGGGCCTTTTGGTGGCAGAATCCTATAATGAATTTCCATAGTCCATCTCTAAGGTTAGTAGGTCAAAATAGTGGCACTTAAAAGCGCCTTTTGGTGGCAAAATCCTATAACTATTGCCATTTTCAGAGTCATACCACTTGAAAGGCCAAGTTTTATTCTTTCAAATCATCATGTTGGTTGGTGACCTTTGTTTTTGCTTCTTGTACATGTCAGATTGAGCTTTCTGGAACTATAAAAGATGATGGATATTTATGTAGCTGTTCAAAATGTAATTATACCAAAGTAAGTCAGAAAGATTGATCTTGTGCTTTTTTTTTCCTAAATGAATGGGTTTCTTGATTTTTCTTATCGGAAAATTGATTTACAGGTACTCAGTGCTAATGAATTTGAGCGGCATGCCAAGTGCTCTTCATCACATCCAAATAATCACATCTTTTTGGAAAATAAGAAGTCTTTGCATGTTATAGTTCAGGGACTAAAGGGAACTCCACCTGAGTTGTTGGCTGAAGCTATTCAAGCTGTGATGGCTAGTTCTGTTATCAATGAAAAGTGGCACCAGGTTAGGGAAGGTGAGTGATGATGATTATTAGTCTCTAATAACAGATGCTAACGGAGGTCACAATCGATCTTGAGATCAAGGCCGTAACATGGTACGGTCAAATTTTGATTTCATGCGGTATACATCTCAAAAAGTGAATGTGATCACAAGCATACCATCGAACATAGTGGAACCAACATCTGGCGGTCTTATGATATGCTCATGAATCATGATCTTAATATTTGAGGAAAAAGCCTTCCATCTTCTGATTTAAAGCAATCAACAATTCTTATTTTTAACTGCCAAAAAACTTTCGCTATTGGGATGGAAAATGAACTCCATCATTTGAGTCAAAGTAGTGAGACACCATGCAATGGATAAGCTCTGCAGCAGGTTTTATGACGGTGTTGTTTGGGATGACTCTTTAGAGGCAAAGAGTAGCTCACTTAAAGGACCAGGTTTAAATTGATCCTTTAAAGAAGAACCAAAGTCAGCTCTTTCATTCTCCCGAAGAGCAAAGAGAACTTACAACCAAATACACTCTCATCCTAAAGTGCCACTCTTTGCCTCTAAGGAGCAATCCAAAACACAGCTCATATGCTCTGGTGGGAAGCTCTTTTTTCATTTATTAAAACAGTTCATCGCCATCACAAATAGGATAGGGAGCTGTTATACCAAATGCTTTAAGACTTAAGAGCACCGCACCGGAGCTCAAGAGCCGCTCGGGATACGTTGTTACATAACCAAATTTTGGTATTTTACATAACAAAGTCAAATTTACGATTACTTGGTATTTTCAGGAAAAGGGCTCTTGATAGAAAAAGACGCAACGGGTGGAGATATGGGGTACCAGCCTTCGAGCCCACCGACCGATCAGTTATTGAGACCTAGAGCTGAAACAGCCGAACAACCCGCCAATTGGGGGAATGCAGCTAATGGAAGTGTGGTGGATACTGATACTGAGGAGAATTCTGAAAAAGAAGATGCTTCTTTTTGTTTATCTGCACCTCATACAAAAAAGAGGGAACAGAAGAAGTCTGGGAAGGTTGAATCAAAAAACTTTCTTACGGATGTGAAGAAGTTGCTAGCCACTGGTTATCTTGAAGGACTTCCTGTGAAGTATATTTTCCAATCGAAAAAGGTAGATTTTGTTTAATTTTTTTATTATATGTAGTGGCACTTAGATGACAGAATCCTATAAAACAAATAAACAATGCCACATCTGCACATGTCAAACAGCCCCCTGAAAAAATCTGAAGGTCATTTTTTTCTTAAAAACATTTAGCTCTATGTCATAAAGGATTAATGGGTCAACGTAAAATTATAATGAACGGATGGAAAACAACATACCATGCTTGCGTTGCGCGATATAAATGGCAGCCCGGATGTGCATTGCTTGCCCACACTGTACTTGCATCGCACCACATCAGCAGTCCATTGAATGATTTGCCGTTTCCGTCCGCCGTATTATCATTTTAAGACGTCACATTACTGGAAAAGGGCCTATATTTAGGGACCAAGATTCTATCTTCACAGTCAAAAATTAAGTATAAAAATCCACGATATTGAATTTAAAAATAAATATAAAAAAAGTAAAAAAAAATAGATCTTAGAAGAGGAAAAAAAACCATCATCATCATCATCAAATATATATAAATATGAATCAAGAAAGAGATACGTACAGAGATCTTGTGGAGAGGAATCTCCAGGCGCCAAAGAGACGCCTTTCATAGCTGCGTACAAATTCGCCCATTACAATAGATTTTATTCTTATTATTATTCTTGATATATTACTTTAATTTAATTTAACTCCCATTTTGGGGTTTATTTTTAAAAATTTAGACAAACAACATCTCTCCCAGCCAAACCACAGGCTGGTGGATGAGAAGAACACACACGTGCGATGCCTAAATAGTAGAGTTAGTATTAGGTACGTTACCCGATCACGGAATTAATTATTATCTCGGTCACTTTTTGAGATTACTTTTCAATCCAATCTTTCAAGGAATGGATCTTGAGATTATGGGCAGGGCCGACCCTGACATTTTGGGGGCCCAAGGTGAGTTCCTAAAGTGGGGGCGCCCTGATTTCATATTACTTTATAATATATAAAAATTCGTCATGAGCCGCTTAGAGCACCCGCCTAATCCTAGGGGCACATGTACACCCCAAATTCAGCATATGCGGGGTCAGCACATGATATTAATCCCTAGGGCGGCCTCAAGGGGGGGAGGGGATTCGAACTCAGGTCTTCTACTTTTGGAAGCAAGTACCTGGCCAGCTCACCTAATCCTTTGAGGTTTTTACTTGCACACGTTTTTCAAGTGATTGCACCGAATTTAAAGAAAGACTTGGTATTTTAGGGACATGTGATATGTAAAATTGCAGTATGAGTCGTCTGATTTGAAGCTCGTGATTAATAGATCTCTGGTGCATAAAATTGGAGCAAAACACAATACTTATCATATGATCTATTGTAATCAACTGTTGAATTATATAATAGCCTTTGACTCCATTTAATCAAATGATGAAAATTATATTTTGTTCTAATCTTTTGCAATTGATATATTTAAATCATGGCCTTCAAATCAAACGGCTTAGATGATATTTTCACATAGCAGAGGTCGCAAAAATTACAAGTCTTTCTTTTAAATTCGGTGCAATCACTTCAAAGCGTGTGCAAATAATGGCTCCCATAAAATATTACTTATCTTTTATTTTACTATATATATATAATTTGAAAATGTAACTAAAAATTTAATACAAGTAAATATTAAAGGAAAATACAATAAAAAAAGAAAATGCAATACTAAAAAATTCAGATTGTGTAAGAAATTCTAGAAGAAAATGTTGAATGAAGCCATCTATCATACGCCTTCTCTTCTCGAATCAAATAGACTTTAAATAATTTTATGCGGCAATTGTCAATCCCAATCTTGGATGAGAAAAGAGGGGATTGGTGTCACGTTGATAGATGTTAATTTCCTAAAAACCGACTCCAAATAGATGGGATAAGGCTATTATGATGATGATGATGATGATGATAAAATTATAAAAGCAACAAACGGTCATAGATTGATCCTAATACCTATTGTCTTTTATAGATCCTATGGAACAAGGTTCACTTGATTTATACATGTACCAATCTAATAGATCAGTTAGTATTTGATCAAATCTTCACTTTTTAAATAAAAATCAATAGAACAAGACTTATACATATGACCATTTGAGTGGTCAAATCTTCATGGAGATTTTGATCTGAACTCACATAGAAAAAGGATTTTTCTAATCCCTTTAAAACTCATTGATTGGGTTCGATCAGACGATGGAGATCGTGTTTTACCTCCATCTTCCACACAATGGATCTTAAGATCATGTCTCCCACCTATCATAATGTTACTTTTATTCCACATGTCACATCCCCAAAATATGACCCTAAAACCATTTTTGAGCGTGATGTGTGCCATTGCACACAAGGTGCACTTTTTGGGGAAAAGTAACATGTGGAATAAAAAACTGGCAGTCTGATAGGTGGTATATGGTCTCAAGATCCCTTGTGTGGAAGATTAGGGTTAAAAAAATCTCCATCGGACTCTGATCTGACCCAATCAACAAGTTTTATGGGGTTACACATGTGAGTGCAAACAGTCAAATAGACTTTTAAAGAATTAGTTAACTATTGTGATGAAAATGATGGAAATCTAAACAAAATTGTAGTTCGAAAAGACACAAAAATTGCTATTAGGTAAGGGTAAGGTAACCAAATTCGGAGCCCTTTAATTTAGCTTTATAGAATTTTTTTTTATAAAAAAATCTTATTTTTTAATGGGCATATAGGATTTGGGGGCCCCTAAAAATCGGGGGCCCAAGGCTCTTGCCTGGCTAGCCTTGATCCAGGGTTGGCTCTGATTATGGGTGTACCACCAGACACTTTGATTTTGATGTACATCAATAATCAGGTTCACTTTTTGGGATGTGTGTCATCAGGAATCAACTTCTGACTGTCTAATGGTAGGCCAATAATCTTAAGATGTGTAGTGTGATTGGACTAAACATTTTTTTTTGAGGGAGTGATTGGACTAACCATGATTTGTTTTATATGATTCATAAATCATCAACAATTTAGCACCTGATATCCCAAATTAAGAAAGAATCTCCCATTATATATAAAGGGACAATCTTCTATAGGGGACAATATTTGATAGAAAATTTTGGAGGCAGCTTGCTTATGATGGGCAACGTGACTAATTGCACATATAGTGGGGCCCAACCATTGCAGCCAGTCACATCGCGCCGCATAAGTTATCTGTAAAATTGTCTACTGTTTTCCTAAATAAAGATACCCAATCTATATGAAATAGTACTCATTGCACCCTTATTCCATGATGCTTATCTATGCATTGCAAGTGGCACACAAAATTAGTACATTGGCACATTGCTCAAAAAGATATGCTTGATAATTTTGGAATTTATGTCATGTGGAACACCATATAAGCCCTATGATTTAAAGGCCACGATGTAAATATGTTTGTTGCTAAAGATTGGCATGAAATATGATCTCTACCGTATGATTTGTCTTGGTATGAATTTAATGAGATCTTTGACAGTATGAATTTGATGATAGAGATGACATTTCATCCCAATCTTTAACATAAAACATCGATACATCATGATCTTCAAATCAAAAGGCTTAGATGGTGTTGCACATGACACGGGTATAAAAAGAGCAGGACTCTCCTGGCTATCATTTAAACTCCAAAATAGTGTTTAAATGATCATACTCCATCAATTATTTAAGATGTGGGTTATCTGTACCGGCAAAGTGATAGAGGATAGATTAAACTGTAATAGTCCTAAAAAATGTGCTTTAAGGAGATTTAAACACTTTTATATATGGGCTTCAATACCAACCATTGTTTTCAATTTTAAAGGCTGATATTAAAGACCATCTTTCGAATGGTTCAAATCCACTTTTAGGCATGTTTCTTAGGATTGAGCCATGCTCCAATGATAGATTGCCACTTGGAGAAATCACATATGATCTTTGCATGACAAAGTGAGTATCACACTTTAATGGTGTGAGATTAAAAGTCTAGTTTTAATGGTATAAGATCATTTAAACACTATTGTGCTTCCTATGTCAAAGCATTAAATAGGAGACTAACAATAAAATTCTTAAGAATGTTAAAGTCGAGAAGGTATAAATACCCATTTTCGATTTAATTGAATTTTCTATATTATACTTATTTGTTAGTTTTTATTTTTTTTCTTCATGTTCTATAGTTGACAATATAAGTTATATATATATTTTTAATTTTTTATTAAATTTTTTATAGTTTTAAATTATGCATAATGAAGACATAGGAAACATAATAATAAGTTTTTTTTTTTTTTTATTGTCATTAATAGATCATAAAACATAATAACGAACACTTAAAATACTATATGTTTTTTATATTCAAATCACCCAATAGATGTCTAAAAATCAAGTTCAATCATTTAGGAGTCCTAATGTCCACGTGCATTTGCACGTGCCTTTTTACTAATTATTTTAAACATATATATTTTAAACATAAAAATTGGTTGAAGAATCCTCAAAATCCTGGTAGTGGTCCTACTGGGTACTTTCTCTTAGGGTAACTTTATTTACAACCTAAGATTTTTGGGTACTTTAGAAAACAATGCCTCAAAAACAAACTTTTTAGCAAAAAAGACCCAACCTCAAACATTCTAGAAAAATTGCGCTTTCACGGATTTTGGAACTTCAAAAAATCATGAAAGCATCACTTTTAAAATTTTTTTACAAAAAACAATGCTTGCACGATTTTCTGAAGTTCCAAAATTCATGAAAGTACCGTTTTTCACATGGCACAATTCCTGAAAAGTGATTCGAGAACCATCCTTGATATAAGCTCATGAACATGTTCATTTTTTTGGATGTTTGCCATATGAAATCAAAATCTGACCGTTTGATGGGAGCCCCACAATCTCAAGATCTTTCCTATCGAAGATTGGACTAAAAAAGAATCTCTACCATATGATTAAGAGAAGTCAATTGTTTAAAGATATAAAAACCTGAGTTCAAAAGGAAGAATCTTGGATTGTAAATGCAGGGACTATTTTTCAAATCATACCATATATTACCGAGATATACTTTATCTCGACCATCTTGGACGAGATGCCCGAGATTGCCGAGATCTTATATATATCTCAGCAATATATGGTGTGATTTGAGGCTCCTAACGATTCACACTTGAATCTTGTACCGTCAGAGCCTGAGACCCGAGACCCGAGACGTCGTGTTGGGCTTACAACTAAACACAATCTCATGCTAAACTGATCTGTCCAGCTCTCTTTGCCGCCATAGACCAATCGAAAACACAGCCAAAAACCAACTTTGATAGGGGGATTCTATCACCCAAGAGCGCTTATGAACTCACAATACAATTATATCTGTGCAGATTGAGCTTTCTGGAAGAATAAAAGATGTTGGATACTTATGCAGCTGTTCAAAGTGTAATTATTCTAGAGTAAGTCAGCCATGATGTTAATGATCTATGGCCCCAAACAAATTGGTATTGAGTTGTTTTTTTTTTCTCTTGATCGTCGGGTCCAATAATCAAGTTGAATTGGATTTTGAGTTCAACCACATATGGAGCTTTTGGAAATTAGAGAATTATAACTGCAGGGCTGAAATGTGGTTGGACTTATAATGCGGTTCAATCTGGTTGAACCTGACTATTGCCCTATTTAACCAATTGGTTCTTGATTTTTATTATTGGAAAATTGAGTACAGGTACTTAGTGCTAATGAGTTTGAGCGGCATGCCGAGTGCTCTTCAGCACATCCAAACAATCACATCTTTTTGGAAAATAAGAAGTCGTTGCATGCCATGGTTCAAGAACTAAAGGAAACTCCAACTGAGTTGTTGCCTGAAGCTATTGAAACTGTGTTGGGTGGTTCCCAAATCAATAAAAAGCGGTATGAGGTTACGAAAGGTTAGTGATTCTGATTATTAGTCTTTAATAACAAATGGTGATGAAGATCTTTTTGCGTTTTAAACTAATAAAATTGGTCCTGAAATCATGGTTTACAATTTAATTACTTTTTTGAGATGTGTGTCACATGAAATTATTATTAATTTGATCGTATAATGATAGGCCCGTGATCTCAAGATCTCTTGTATAAAAAATTAGGCCAGAAATTATCTCCATTCAAAGCGGTCCAACAACTTTTGCACATTGGAACTCTGCTTGTGAAAAAAACATATCTAATTGCAAATAAAGGTTATCGATCATGAAAATGCCACATGGCTGTAGAAATGAATAGATAATATCAGATTTGGATTTTATATGAGTTAAAAATTAACATGCTAGATATAAGCAATCAAAATGAGGTAAGCATCTTACCAGCTACTTCTCCCACCCGGCTGAAAGCAGTAGCCTTGGGCATTGAGGAAAACCTTCAAATAAAAGCAAGAAAAACATGTGCTCATTGAACGCAACATGCTTACGTAAAAACTATCATTAGCTGGTATTAGGTGCCCAACATGCGTAGCGTTTGTCTCTTCCTCTCATTCAGCTTACTTTTCTAAGGCCTTTCTAATTTTATTTTTTTTAAATATCTAACAAACCCTATACTTTTAAATTTTAACAGTGTTAATCTCAAACACTACCTCTCGAGCCCACTACCTCTCGAGCGAAGGAGAAAGGTACCACCACCATTATTCGTAGTTAAGATACTCGCCACTCTTAGAGCCCGTTGAAGCAATCCAAGCCACAATAACACAACACCCTCATCAACTATTTCTGCCATCCATGTAGATGGGATTCAGTTTGAATATCAATCACCGTCGAATGGGACATGAGGGGCTGCCACTAGACATCTCAATTTACTGTATAGATGTCACGGGCGGGTCCACCCCCTTAATAGAACAGGTGATATGTAACCACGTAAGCCTAACCTTATCACACATCCAGCTTTAAAACGTGACTTCTTATTATCCGACTTTTATTAAGGTGCTTCTCTTTATACGGTTAAACTTAAATTCTTAAAACTAAAATGCTGTAGTGAAATTTTAACAGTGTTAATCTCAAACACTACCTCTCGAGCCCACTACCTCTCGAGCGAAGGAGAAAGGTACCACCACCATTATTCGTAGTTAAGATACTCGCCACTCTTAGAGCCCGTTGAAGCAATCCAAGCCACAATAACACAACACCCTCATCAACTATTTCTGCCATCCATGTATTTTATATTTTTCTTTGGACACTTTAGAAAAATAATCTTAGAAATAAAATGTTTTAACCTATTATAAACAACGTTTTAAAAAAAAAGGGGTTTCACATTTTTTTTTGACTTCTATTTTTCTTGAGATTAGAAACACCCAACACGTGTTAAGTAAGCTTGGAAATATGAGATTATGAATTTGCCATTCTTCTCCAATTATGAAATGAGTCGTTTTCTCCAATTACCCAACATGTTTGGGCCTTCTCCTATTACAGCGTGGAAAGCACCGGCAATTCTCCTATCATCTCCGATATCTTTCCGGTGATCTGATTTTCCGACATATATAAGTCTGCAAGCCGATTCATGCTGCAAATAAAGCTCGGAATCTTGCCGGAGATCCGATTTCGGTCGAGCAGAACTCTGGTGCCTTTAAAAGAGATTTCTCACATCCAATGTTTTCCGCAACAGCTTAGCTCTCTTCTTTGGTCTTCTACTGGGTTTCAATCCCTTCATCGCTAAGAAATCCTCTTCAATTTCCTCTTGAGATAGGGATACGGACAACTTTGGTATCTCTATCTCCTTCTTCGCTGAATCCGAATTCAATTCAATCAATCCTCCGATATCTTTTTTTGCCATCTGATCCGATCTCTTTGTTCGTAGACTTCTGGTGAATCGTCGTCACTATTGTTATCAGGAGAAAGGGTTTCTCTCTCTAGATTTGAACTGTTTGATTTATAGAAAACGTTTATACCACATTTCAAGGTTAAGATGGAGGGGTTTTGCATAGGATTTGTTTGTTCAATCTGTGACGCCATTGATTTCTAGAACACCATTTACAGAGGTTTGGAGGCAAGATTTTTTGGCTTATAAGCTACCTAGGTAAGTAAATTCATATTTACAACTTGCTTTTCACGGACGACTAAATTTATAATCTCACGGAAATTAGAAGTTAAAAAAATACGTGAAACCCTTTTTAACTAAAACGTTTGGAAACTGAATAATACTCTAAAACGATTGTAAACGGTGGTTGCTTTTCTAATTTCCCCTTTTTCTTTTTTAAGCCACCATTAAAATTGTTCCTTTCGCTTCATTAAAACACCTCTTATTAAAAAAAAAACCCTTTTATGAAAAAAAAAATTATAATTTATATTTTTGGGTGCATTTCTTATTAATTTTTAGTAAATAATATATCTATTTTCCTTTTTTTGTATATGGTTTGTTTTGGTTTGATATAACTATTCATAAAAGGATTGTAAACTACTTTATAACTTTATAGATTTTTTTCTATAATGAACCTCGTGTATGAGAGCAGGCGAGTTCTTAAAATGGGATTTTAGGGGCCTAAGGCGAGTTCTTAAAATGAGGCCCCTTTTTTATGTTACTTTGAAAAAATAAAATTCACAACAATTATTTTTTGACAATAAAACAATACTCGTATTCCTAAATTAGATATATCTGTATATTCCATTCAACTACGTATAATTTGAAAATGCAACTAACAATATAATGAAAGTATATATTAAAAGAAAATATAATACAAAAGAGTAAAGCTAAATAGTAGAACGTACCCGATGGATTGAGTAACCCAAACAATAACTATTTGGCATCTCCGAACTTATTCATCTGCATTCGAAAAGAAAAAAAATAAGGTTTTATACTCTAAAAAAATATAAACATAAATGTAAAAATACTATTTATATTATACAATTATCTAAAAGAATTTATTTAAATGACCTATTAATTTTGATCTACTAGTTGAACTTAATTTCGTATTCAACCAGATTTCTAGCCATTGGATGAAAGAGAATCATGACTTCTGATGAATATAATAATAATAATAAGGGATATCTATGAACTAGTTGAACCCTTTTCATAGGAAGATACGGAGTCAAAATTCTCTTCTATGAAGTAGTTGGACCTGACCATTGCCCTATGTGTGTTATGGTATCTTTGGGTTACTTTTTTTTAGCATGTGTGTCACCTGACTGTCCGATGATATGCCCATAAAACTATCTTCTTGTTTTAAATCATACAATGGAGATCGTGTTTCACTTCAATCGTCCACACAAGAGATCTTGAGGCCATGAATGGATTAGTTTTTTATTTCACATGTCATAGATCCTAAAAACGTGGCCCTAAGCACACAACACACTCAAACATGACTTTAGAGCCACATTTTTTTCATTTATGACTTGGTGGAATAAAAAGCTACCCGTCTAATGATAAGTTCATGGCCTAAAGATCTCCTGTGTTGAAGATTGGAGCAAAATACAATCTCCATTGCCTAATTTAAAGCAAACAATAGTGTGGGCACATATTAAGATTTGGTATTTAAAGGTACCCTTTATTAAATTGGTAGGGGTTGGTAGCAGGCAAGTTTTAGGGCTTGTATTACTACCACAAATGTGTTATAACCACCTCACTTAAACAAAGGGAAAGTTTGCTGATTTTTTTAAATTAGTCGATGAAGATTGTTTTACACCCCAACCTTCTGCAAAACAATTAGATGTCAAACATCCCAAAAAGTGAATGTGAATCATGTATTGTTAAACGCAATTCACATTCACTTAATGTGTACAACGTGGAATCAAAATTTGACGGTTTGATAGTTGGTACAATCAAAGATTTAATAGAGAGAAAGAGATACAATCAAAGAAATTAAGACTAAGAGAGAGAAAAAAGAGCGCAAAATCATAAAAAAATCTAATTTGGGATTGGCCGGTGAAAGAGCCGAAAAGGGTGTCAGGGTGGGGCTCAGGGATGTCGGTTGCGATGTTCCCTCTCGTGTTGGGGCCGGCCGATAGAGGGTGGGGCCGCGGTGGTGGTGTAGAGAGAGAGAGAGAGAGAGAGAGATGAGAATAGTTGAATAGGGGGCGATTGAAAGAGGGTGGGTATTTATTTCTTTCGTTTAAGGCTTAAAGTTTAAGTGGGCCCACCCGATTAGAATGGCCCAACCGCCGAACCTTAATTTGCATTGTGAGGGGCCTATGTCAACTAGGCATGGGGCCCTCTAAAAATATTTTCAAATGCAAAAATCAATTAAAAAAATCGTGATTCCATGTTTCGGGCCTCCTAAATTTCGGGGGCCCGAGGCAACAGCCTCTATGGCCTTGGTCCAAGGCCGGTAGTGTGTGAGAATAGAGTCCAATACGAATAATAGGAAAAAACAACTTTTCTATCTTTTATATTTCCCAATGTTGTTAGGGTTGAGGAGCCTATTACGATATAGAAGTTCTAAACATGGTTCAAAATTTCGGCTAAAATCCAATAGAAATGTTTCGGTTTCGGTCCCCATTGAAACAAAATCCCAAAATTTTGGCTTTAAATACATGGGTTTGAAGATTTCGCCCGAAATCTCGGCCGTGCAAAATTTTGGTTTCGGTGACCTGAAACGAAAATTTTTATCCTTGGTTCTAAATATAGGGTGTATTAGATATTTAGAAGATGTTTTATAGATTTTCCTACTTTTAAGCACCGAGTAATACTTCATTAATGTATTTGTGTAAAAGATGGGATATAGTAAAACGAACTCTATCTCAAATGAGTCATAATAGTGAGACATCTACATTTAGATAATAGGGAAATTTGCACTTTCGGCCCTATATGTTTGCGTATTTGCAGAAACGGCCCTATAGTTTCAATCCTTGCATAAATGGCCAGCTCCAAGCCTAGCCGCCTGCACGTTAGATATATCCCTATATATATATATATATATATATATATATATATATATATGCTTCTCTATGCAAGCATTGAATCTAGAATTTCTGTATCATTTTTTACAATTTCTATCTCTCTTGGAAAGCGATTTCGAGATTCCACTAAAGGTCGTATAACATAGAGAATACAACAGGCTAGGTAAGATATCGAGCGCAATATCTTTTTAAGTTATTGTTTTCCCAATTTTTCAAAACATTGTAGGTAGTCCAAGATATATAAGTTATCGGTCGATATCTTAAGTTATCGCTCGATATCTTAAAAGAGAGTTTTTTTTAAGTTTTTGGATTATGGTTTACGTTAAAAGTCCATCGGCTATATATCTTAGGATATCGGCCCAATATCTTAGGATATCGAGCAATATCCTATGATTGACAAAAACGCTAAAGTTTTCATTCCTTTAATTTTTTAATAATATTTTTAAATAATTGTAGCGCTAAGTCAAGTATAACTCTTTATAAACAACTAATTTTAATTTTGTAAATATTGTAGGTTGAAATGGATGTTCCCCTTCTTTGCCATTTTGATTTCGTACGCGTGAGAGATGATACTTACAACGGAGGACATCGGAGGATTGTCACTGTCACGGAGAATATATCATTTGATGAGTTTATAGAGAAAATATACAAAGTTAGTCGGACACGACCGGAAGAACATTCTATTACACTTACTGTTTCATTACGCATAGGGAATGAGCTTGTATTTGCCGAATTGTCTACTCTGATGATCTTACAAACTTATTTAGAGCATATCGTATCGGTGATGGTGTTATAAATATTTATATCGAAAAATCATTAATCACTACTGTAGCAGAAATTTTGCCGTCTTTAGAAACATTTCAACCGTTCAAGGAAACAAACGAAGATGATTATGGTGTGGGAACAGAACATTTGATTGAAAATCAAGGAATACGGTATGAAGAGGAGAACATTGTTGCATCGATAATAGCCGACGATGATAGAAATATGAATATAGGATTTCGCCCCTACAGTAAACTTCCGGAGCAACCCTATTCAGACATTCCGATGAGTGAAGGCGATGAAGATCAAGGATATTGTCATCAAATGAATCCGATGCATGATACATCTCAGTTCAACTTTGATTCGGTAAATCAGTGGGAAACGTTTTTAGTCGGCCTTAGTCCATATCAATGGCCTTCCGAACAAATAGCTTCGGAGCCAACGATAATCGAGCCTTCAACAGAACAGCCTCTCATACATCAAACATTCCCGCATCGGCTAACATCAATCCAAACAACTGCACATCGACGGGCTCAATCCCAATCACGTAATAACCATCCAGTCGATGACGGTGATAGTGATCCTGAAAATAATGAAGCTCCGTCGTCTCCCACTTCGCGTGTTTATACTAATAGGGGAATTGATCAACCTCTGGTGGACGAAGACTATCAGCTTAATGACTCGGAAGGAGAGTATATGGATTCAGACGATGAGGAACTGTATGAAGGGAGAACGATTACCATTGGTCAGGCATTTAGAAATAAGAAATCATTTCAAAAAGTTCTTAAAGAATTTGCAATGACAAATAATTTTCAGATTAAACCAATAAAAACCAGTCCTCTTCGAGTTACTGCGAGGTGTGTTGAAGTAGGATGTGCTTGGCGAATATATGCATCGAAATTAGTAGGCGTAGACACGTTTGCTGTGAAAACTTTCCACCCGGAACACACGTGCGGAATGCTAGCTTTTGGAAGCGGACATCGCCAATGTACGACATCGTGGATAGCTTCATTCGTTAGAGATAAACTATTAAAGGGTTTTGACGAGACTCCTGCTTCAATAATTTTTTATATTGAAAATAATTACGGTATAACAGTAGGTTACTGGAAAGCATGGAGAGGAAAAGAAATGGCGTTGAATGACATCCGAGGTAGCTGGAAGGAGCAATTTAAGATGTTACCGTCATATGTTGCCGAATTACAGCGGGTCGATCCAGACATACAGACCGAATTGTGTCTCGAGCCTGATAATGCATTTCAGAGATTCTTCGTGGCATTCGGACCTTGCATTCGAAGCTTTCGTAATACTTTACGAAGAATAATTGCGGTAGATGGAACGCATTTGCGTGGACGATACAAGGGAGTGTTGTTAATAGCTACGGGGATAGACATGAATAGACATTTATTTCCTATAACGTTCGGCGTTGTACCGAAAGAAAATGAAGACCATTGGACATGGTTTCTTGATCTATTAGGGAGACGTGTAATCGGTGAATTTGAAGAACAGTTTGTTTTGATATCAGACAGACAGAAAGGTTTGATGGAAGCAGTGGAAAAAGTTTTTCCTAATGCCTTTCACAGCTACTGTATGCGACACCTGGCTCTAAATCTGTTTGATAAATATAAGGATACAATCTCTAGACCGCTTTTCTGGGTTGCTGCCCGTGCATTTTCAGAAGCAAAATTTAAAAGAATTATGCGAAAAATAGAAGACCACGCCCCGCCGGAATGTACAAAATGGATTAAAGAAATTGGTGATCATTTCTGGGCACGCGCTTATTTCCAAGGGAGGCGTTATGATATGTTGACAACTAATATAGCTGAAAGCATAAATAGTGTGTTGAAAATAGCCAGGGAGGAATCGATTGTGAGCATGTTAGAAACTATTCGCACAAAAGTAGCCGAATTTTATCTTCGTTGTCAGGAGGAAGGAAATAAAATGACACATGTGTTAACACCGATGGCAGAAAAACACATAAAAAGAAATTCAGGATGGGCCCGTCGAAAAAACGTCATACCATATGGTCGTGATATATTTCAAGTTAAACGTGGTGATTACACTCACAGTGTCGATCTAGAATCGCGAACATGTACATGTAGACGTTGGGCTATTCTTGGATTACCATGTTCACATGCGATCGCCGCATTATCGCGCCGAAACAGAGAAAGAGAGATACCCCAATTTTGTGAACACTGGTTTACCAGTGACTTATTTAGGGAAACTTATAAAGAACACTTTGTCCCGACCGTTGACAAGCGCCAATGGACTTCGCAAATAAAAGACATTCAAGTTTTGCCTCCCCACAAAATACGTCAAGCCGGCCGTCCGAAGAAAAGGAGAACAAGATCTAAAGGCGAAGTTCGACAACTACAATGTAAAAATTGTAACAAGTACGGTCATAATCGTCGCTCGTGTAAATTTGTTAATATTTGAAATTAACTTATATTACTTCAAAGTTTAAGATTGAAAACAGATTGAGATTAGATTAGACCTAGTGGCAATCGAGCTTCCAAATGATCTCATTATAGAAGAGTATTTATTTTATTTTTTCTCTTTTTCTTTCCTTCAACATAAACAGATTAGACCTCAATAAAAGAGCGATCAACATCCGCCAATTAATTAATATATTTTTTTGGACTAATAATTAAGTTTTGCAATTGTGATTGAAATATATTGCTGTGCTTCTTAATAAATCATTCATTCAAACAGGATTTGAAGTTGCCAAATTCGCCCCTAATCTACTAGTGATTGGCATAGAGCCAGACCAAAGATATCTAGCTTCACAATTCCAAAAGGTAGATGACTTAAAATCATCGTTCGATATTTTAAGATATCGTCCGATATTTTAAGTCATCGGCCGATATTTTAAGTAATCGGACGATGATTTAAGATATCGGCCGATTGTTTAAGATATCGGCCGATGATTTAAGATATCGGCCGATGACTTAAAAAATCGGCCGATGACTTAAAAAATCGGTCGATGACTTAAAATATCGGCCGATGACTTAAAATATCGGCCGATGACTTAAAATATCGTTCGATTACTTAAAATATCGTCCGATGATTTAAGCTATCGGCCGATGACTTAAAATATCGAACGATGATTTAAGAAATCGGCCGATGACTTAAGTCATCCGCCGATTGGAATTGCTTCAAGAGAGGAAGGCTCCGTTGATAAATCAGGCAATGTGAAATCTAAACATTAGATAAGTAATTATTAGACAAATAATATAAATTGATAACAACGAAAATGAAAATTATACAAGTTAATAAAAATTAATAAAATTAATTATTTACAATTTCATCAAAAAACATCTTTACAAAAGTCTAAAAATTTTTACATATATATTTAACTCTTCTTTCCAAACGTGCACATTAGATGTCCGATTTCGGCTCTAAATTGTTACATATGTTTATCGTCGAAATCAATAGGCCGCTGTTGGGAGAAGTATTCTATATACTTCAAAACGTATACACTGCAATCCCAACCGTATTCTTGGATCGGGAGAACGACACTGTTGAATGCCGATACCTTCCACTGTTGATCGAAAGCTGACTTCAAACCGATAGCGTAAAGAAGGCGCGGAAGATGATTCAATAGACATTCTTTATGCGCTTCAAACCTTTTTGAGCACTCTCGGTCTGCTGGATCTATTAACTTAATTTCTCGATCAACTAATGAAATTATAGCCAACGCCCAGTGGCTATGTTTTTGGCTATGCATTGGAAGATAAATCTACACATCAACCAACCAAATTTTAAATAATAAATTTTATTTAAAAGCCGTTAACGTTAAATAAAGCGAAGTTTAGTATTCAAAAACGTACCGTTCCACAGTCGATCGCGTGAATTCCGTGGATATTATTTGTCAATAGTGGTTCCATCGGCTTTGAATTGTTACGAACATTCCATTCGTCACAATAGGCCTGCCACCTATCGAGGTCGCTGAGCGCAGCTATACCTTCATTATCGATATATTTTTCAAATTTTTTCTCGTCTGCCCTAAACAAAGTCTGAAACAGGATAATGTAGTAAGTAAATAAATTAGAAGAAGTTAATCAAGAGTAGTGATTGAAAAAATAAATAAAAGAAACAAACGAGCTTCCAATAAATATTTGAAACCTTACCAGGCGAGCGAACCAAATTTTTTTTCGGCATTGGCCGTAAACATTGAATCGTTTATAACTGCAAGGACTCTCGAGTACGCGTCGATGACTTCATTGTCGAGCCACGAGCGTCCTTTGAGAACCTTCAAAAGAGCAACTGTGATCTCAACACCCCTGATAGTATTGACGATCACATTGTCTTCGTTCTCCGACCGATTCCAAAAACTAAGCATATACTTTTGCTCCATTGATTTTGCCCTATCCTCCTCCTCCTCTACAACCAATCTTGGTTTTTTTATTAATGCTTTAGTGGTCGGAGACTTTCTCTTCTTACGAGCACGCAAGTCATAACCTTCGGCTTCATTTTTTGCAGATGATAGTTTCACTATAATTGTTTTTAATGATGCCGGCTGTAACTCACTAGAAGGCTGCGTAAGAGGAGCACCATCATCACCCACATCAACCAAGGGTTGTTTAGTAGGTTGAGGAGCAGTAGGTTTTGGGGCAGCAGGTTTAGTGGCAGTAGATTTATGGGTAAGTTGAGGAGCGGCGGGTTTTGGGGCAGTTGATTGTTGTCTAGGTTGAGTAGTGGGTTTTGGGGCACTTGACTGATGTCTTGGTTGAGGAGCAGTTGGTTTTGGGGCACTGGATTGATGGCTTTGTTGAGGAGCAGTGGGTTTTGGGGTAGTAGACTGATGGCTTTGTTGATGAGTGGTGGGTTGAGGGACAGTTAATTGAGGGTAAGTGGGTGAAGGAACGGAGGTGTCAAAGAGAACAGAGGTTAAAATATTATCCTGCATAATAAAAAAAAAAATACATTACAAAAAATAAAAAATAAAAAAAACTGCATTATCGACGACGATGTAACTTATCGGACGATAATTTAAATAGTCGATCGATAATGTACATTAGCGGACGATAATTTAAATTATCTACCGATAATATAAATTATCGGTCGATAATGTAAATTATCGATCGATAATTTAAATTAGCGACCGATAATGTAACTTATCAGTCGATAATTTAAATTATCGTCCGCTAATGTACATTATCGATCAACTATTTAAATTATCGTCCGATAAGTTACATCGTCAGACGATAAGTTCCATCGTCGGACGACAAGCTAATTTTGCATTAATTTGTAAAGAATTGATTTTGTTCTAAATTTGAAAAGTCTTGGTTTGATACCTTTCTTAAATGAGAGATGACCGCATCAAGATCCTTCCGTATTGCTTTATTTTCTTCTTGTAAGGCCTTCTTATCTCTCCCTAGTTGTTCAATGGTGAGTGCTTGCCCTTTAAGCAGCGTAAATGCAC
Organism: Chloranthus sessilifolius; assembly: GCA_021018995.1. NCBI lineage: Eukaryota > Viridiplantae > Streptophyta > Magnoliopsida > Chloranthales > Chloranthaceae > Chloranthus > Chloranthus sessilifolius. Next base: position 160,437,690 of record CM037585.1, read on the forward strand.
GCCAGAATTCTTTTTTCATTTCTTTCACAGCTATGTGGAGCGTCTTGCATTCTTTTCTTAGTTCCGTCACTTCTTTGGTTAGGTGCGGTTGCCTAAGGTCGCTTCTCTTGTTAGCTGGGGCCTAATATCCGGTTTGCCCTTTGGTTGACGTACAACGACCTCAAAATCATCGTTTTCGTCGCTGTAATCTTCGTCATCCTCATTGTCGTCATCTCGGCTAATCGGCTCTTCGGCCCTTTCTTCCGGACGTGTCGCATGACTTGGGATATCATTATATTCATCTATATTTTCTTCGGAGTAAGGCTCTTCTCTTTCCTCGGTCTCTTCCTTCTTATTTTCCATTTCTCTTCGAATCAAAAAGTATCGAACCCATTTATACTGTAATTCGCGCTTCTCAACTTCAAGCTCTAAAATCACTTTAGACTTAAGAAATTTTTCTCTATATAAATTAGGATTACGGCTGAATTTCGGGCCTTCCTATTTCATTAGCCTTGGAAATGGTTCTTTAAGCCCAATAGGAGCGGTGGCGACAGCAGGAAAGTGCTCAAACGCCAAAATCTGTAAGGCGATAGTGCATCCGTAGATGTTGTATTGCCCCTTTTCTGACCTTTTCGCCATTTGTCTTCTGCCACTCGCTTTTGATATACTATCTAATAAATTATTGTAAACTATCAGGCCCTACGGTAACTTGTTGAACTCTTCAATGTTATCTACTAATTCTAAGTACCGTGTATCTACTTCCTGGTATGTGTCCGGAAGTAAAAAAGAACATACGAAAAATAATAATGATAGTTTCAAAAAATCATCGTTGGATAAATCAGCACTGTCAATAATTTCTTCAAAACGAGATCTTTTCGCCGGCTTCCCCCGAAAGAATTTGTATCGAATAGTTGTTTCCTCTTTTACGGCCACCTTCTCAGACTCAGGTTCCGTCAACATGTTGAGGCCTAAAATCAAGGCTATATCAATCTGTTGCAGGAGTACATTGGTGCTCTTGACCTTGAAAACATTATCTTCAACCCAAAAACTTAAAATAGCGTCAACCAAGTCTCCAACGAATCCTAATTTCTCATTCATCCTAAATAGATGACCGAATACTGAATCATCTAATATTTTCTTTCTCTCTTCGTTACAGTGCATGTAAAATTTCCTAACACCAACTCCAGAATATTTTCCGATAGGCTTTAGAGTCATGGTCATTTTCAATCACTTAGTAGGAACTGGAATATAAATAAAAAACAATTAATAAACAAAAGAAGTGATTTTGAAAAAACTACTAATCCCCTAACTTACCGATAATTTAAGTTAGCGATCGATAATTTAATTTATCGATTGATAATTTAAGTTATCGATCGATAACTTAAATTATCGGTAAGTTATCGGATTAGGTGGGAAACATTGGGGATTACTAAATGTGCTGAAATGTAAAAAAAAATAAATTACCTGAAAACGTAATGTGACCTTTGTGACCTTTTACCGCTTTGTCGCCGCTAAGTCGCCGCTCTCTTGTTTTTTTCAGAAAAGTTAAACTTAAAAAGTAACAGTAACTAATGATATGTAAAAATAGCTTTTATACTCTCTTTTAAAGGGCGATGGAAATTTTTTTTTTATATTATTTAAAATAGGTTCTTGCTGACGTAGAGCAGGCGGAGGCGGCTAGGTTTGGAACTGGTCATTAATGCAACGATTGAAACTATAGGACCGTTTCTACAAATACGTAGACATATAGGGCCGAAAGTGCAAATGTCCCTAGATAATATCTCGCAAGTGCAATTTAAGGCTCCGTTCTCCAAAGTTAAAAGCACTTTTCAACTTAAAATATAAGGAGAAATACTTTCCATCGAAGGAGATGGTTATCTCCAATCGAGAATGGTGTGCTATTTTCACCAGGAGATGGTCAAACGAGACCCAAGTCCTTAGAAAATACTTCTCACCCAATATTTTAGCCTAAAAAATACTTTTAAGCTATTTTCTCTACTCAGTCGGAGGGTTACTTTTTCACTTAAAACGGCTTCCTTTCGTTACAAATGGGGTGGGTGCTTGTTTACTAAACGTTCCTAAAGGTCTATTAAGGGGGTGGAGGCTTGTTTACTAAGGCTGTGTTTGAGTTAGCTCTTATAAGAGCAGAAGCAGTTTTTTGCCTCCTTTTTATCTAAGCAGATAAAATTTACTCTGAGATAAAACAGGCATAACACAATTTTATTACATAAAATTACTCCTTGCTAGAGCAAATGAGGCAAAAAACTATATTACCAAATATGAAAGCAATTCTATGATTAGATAGAGTGCAATTTTATCGCTTAAAACAGCTCCCTCCGTGAGTAGTTGGAATGAGGGCCACTAATATCTAGCTCAAAATCAGATCTCCGCCAGAGCAAACAAGACTACCCAAAAGGGCTAACCCAAATACTGACTAAGAGCGCCATGAAAGCCTAAGAACAGATCTTAGACCTAAATCAAACATATTAATTCTAGTGACCGTTTGACCACTTTAAATTAAAGGATGGAGATTATCTTTCACCCCAATTCCTCCAAGTGGCAAACTTCAATGTGGATAAATTGACTGTAACACAAACCTCAGTGCTTAGTATATCCACCTGATACTTAAGTTTGACTTAAAAAAAAAAACAAGTAACCACCAATACCAAAAACCAGACCACGTCCAAAAAGAAAGCGCCGTTCGTTAAATGCCACGTAGGAATGTGAGCAAGTGGTGGGCCCCGCGAAAACGTATATAAATTTCGCCGCGGCCTTTGCTCTTCTGGTTTCTTTGTTATTGCTTTGGGACGTTTAATTTTTCTAACTGTAACCGCGAACCAAGGTTGGGGATACGTTGTTACCGAACTCAGCATTTCCTTGCTGATGACGGAGAGGAGAAACCCTATATCGTACCAGCAGAAAAAAAAGGAAACTATAGTTTTTATTTTTTTCTCATCGTTTCATTCTTTCTCTCTTTTATTTCATTTATTATTATATAAAGAAGGGGAAAATGTGATAAATCTTCAAAAAAAGTTTTCAAAATATTAAAAATTAAAGCGGTCTTGGCTGATTTTTTTCCTGCTAAGAGGAGTCTCTGTTATATCCACAGAACTTTTAATAGTGATTATTCAAAGGTTTGTTGAATCGTATTATCTATTATCCATTTTTCTATTTGTTTGTAGGATATATATTGTTTAGGGTTTGTTGATGAGTTATTAGTATTATTTTTGTTCTTTCAGGATTTATTTTTTGTTCACGAATTTTTTTGTGGATAATTAATTTTATCGGTAATAATTTTGTAGGCTGATTTTTGTTTTTGGTGCTGGTTTTGGGGTCAGGGAGTTAGGATATACTAGAATAAAGTAGGGTTTTGATAGTGATTATTGAAAGGTTGTTGAATCCTATTATCCATCTATCTATAATTCTATCTTTCTGTAGAATATATATTGTTTAGGGATTGTTGATGAGTTTTTGTGTTGTTTTTTTTTATTTGTTCGTTCATGATTGATGTTATGTTCATGAATTTTTTTGGGGATAAGTAATTTGTTCTGTTATAATTTTGTAGATTTTTTTTTGGTGGTGGTGGTTTTGGGGTGAGGGAGGTTGGGTAAACCAGAATAGAGTAAAATTTTGATTATTTTTTATATTTTCAAGAATAAAATTTGTGATTTTTTTTTTAAAAAATATTTTCAGAGAAAGGGCGCTTGATGGAAAAAGGTGCTGTTTATTTAACAGCATCAACGGATGGACATATGGCGTATCAGCCTTCTTCAAGAACTGACTTGAAGCGTTCTCATCCATGGGATTTAAATGACATTGAAACAGAGGCCTCACTCAACAAGAAACCAGTGGTAGAAATATTGAACAATGGATCAACCTTAGGGGCACCTGTTTTGGGGAATGCTTCAATATGTCAAACCACTTCGAGCCCACTGACCGACCGGTTATTTGGATCTGGAGCTGAAACTGCCAACCAATTTTGCTCTGGCATCATCCCACCCGCCAATTCGGGGAATTCAATCACAGAAAGCTCAGTGGATACTGAGGAGGATTCTGAAGAAGATGATTCTTCTTTTAGTTTAACTTCGCCTTTAAAAAAAATTAAAGAGTATAAATTGGATTTTGTTCGAAGGGCGGAACCAAAAAAGTCCCAAAAGGTTGCTTCAAAATTTTTTATAACAAATGTGAAGAAGTTGCTAGCCACTGGCCTTCTCGAAGGGGTTCCTGTGAAGTATATATTTCAGTCGCGAAAGGTACATTTTATTTTAAAACATTTCATAGAGACCCCCTCTGCTGACTGCATTTACACTGATTAGGGCCATGACAACCCACTTTTTCCCCATGTGATACACTTCTTTGGTCATTTAGTTCAACTAGCAGCCCATCAGTGCCACATATCTCAGCCAAAAAAGAATCAAGCCTATAAGAGCTTTGGAACTATCTGATCAGTGCACTTTACTATCATCCGTTGAAAAATACGCAAAACTGTCCATATTAGAGTGCATGGATCAGATGGTTCAAATCGTCTAATGAGTGTGATCTTTGGGTCTATGGTAGGTTCCAATATGAGCTACCATTTACATGAATTGATTGCTGATATTATATGCCACTTGGCCACAAATTTGGGGGGTCAACTCCCAATCTGTAAAGAGGTGGTCATTTGCTATTTATCCTTCATATTATCATGTTAGTTCATTACTTGTGTTCTTCTACTTGTCAGATTGAGCTTTCTGGGATCATACAAGATAATGGGTATTTATGCAGCTGTTCAACATGTAATTATACCGAAGTAAGTTGGCTGTAATTACAATGGGTCTATCTCCATAAAAATATTGGCCTTGATTGTTTTGATCGTTCTGATAAAAAATGGTTTACAGGTCCTCGATGCTTATGAGTTTGAGCAGCATGCCAAGTGCTCTTCATCACATCCAAACAATTACATTTTTTTGGAAAACCAGAAGTCATTGCATGCTGTAGTTCAGGAACTAAAGGGAACTCCACCTGAGTTGTTGGATGAAGCAATCCAAACTGTGTTGGGTAGTATCCCAATCAATGAAAAGCGCTATCACGATTGGAAAGGTGTGTGATGCTGAGTAGCCCTTAACAACAAATGCTGATTTGTGTTTCTGTATATATATTGAAACTGAAGTATTTTTACCGTCTCTTGCAAGTATATTTTGTTCCTAACATGCCTATGTTTTGTTTTTGGTTTCTTTCAATCAGCAAGCCAACATTCGCAAACCTGTGAAGTAGGAGAGACAACCCAAAAATCTCAATTTGAGTTACATAGTGAACCTCATCCATTTGTGAGGTAAAGCAATAATATCTATTTCAGCTCTTCTTTTAGAATGAGTTTGCTTTGATGTTAATGTCCATAGCTTCAGAAAGCAGATTTTTTTTCAGCATTGATCTCATTTATCGTTTTCTTCATTTCTTAGTATTTCTCTGTTATCATAATTTTTCGGAAGTTTTAAATAAAAGTTTATTATAATTTGTGAGATTTACACCTCACCCTTGAGGCTTAAACTTATACTGTGAGGACTGTACCTTGACTTCACCTTTCACCTTTTGGAAAAACTAGCAACAATTGTTTTTCAAGGCATGATTACCTAGGGAGCACATGATTCTTAAGTTGGAGTAGTCACTTTAGTGGAAAATTCCTACTGCTATACTATTTATTATTGCACCTCACCGCTTGTGGCTTGGGAATGTAGCACAATGGAAGGTTGAAAATGTTGCAACCCCATGGTCTCAGGTTCGAGCCTAACTTACCCATAAAAAAATGATAACTGAGCTAATCTATGTGATATTCCCATCTAAGAGTTTGGTCACCTTTCTCATTAATCTCTTTGAGGGCTTATAAATTGTACCATACATATATTTTTCTATGGTTAATAGTATTTGTGCATTGAGATTTTCAGTGGCCCCAAGCAAGCTATTGAAGATGGACTCGGCCGAACTTCCAGTACCCGGAAACAAAGTTTACATAACAACCTAAACATTCCAATGTCGCAAAGGAATAAAAAAGAGTGTAAACAGACTGTGGAGAAGTTAGCATTTTCTCTTTTAGTCCTTTTACTTTTAGTTTGGTTGTTAATTTTTCATTTTCAATATGAATATTTACCAACATAAAATTGATTCTTCTTGCCATTTCTGCAAAATGTTTGTCACTTACACTACACTGAATTTGTTTTCTAGGCCAAAAGTTGTTGCTATTGCTAGTAAGCCAGTTGTGCAGCAGAAGGATTATACACAAGGGCCAGCGAAGAAAAAGTATGATGTTTTCCTCTTATAGAATGAAAAATAGCTTCTAGTTGGCATTGAAGCTTACGGCCTGCCTGCTTGATTTGAAAGCTAGCTCATTCAATAGTTTTTTACATTGTTTTCTTAGGGACGTGGGTTTGCACCGATTAATTTTCATGCCAAATGGTCTTCCAGATGGAACTGAACTATATTACCATGGAATGGAACAGGTTGTTGCGTGGATAGAATTGCCCAGTGGTTACTTTTTTGAAAGAAGTTTAGCCTGCATTTGGCATAGCTCTTTATCAGCTCCGTGCCAGAGTCGGATATAATTACTCTAGCAGGGCCCCCTTCTCCTTGCAAACACCCCGTAAAACAGGATTTACCTCCGCTAGCAGCTACCTCCCTGCTCTCTGCTAACTCGTCCCCAGAGCAAATAAAGTCTGCTTTGGGGAGAACTTCTGCAAGGAGTGAGCAGAGAGCAGGGGAAAACTTCTGGAGCAGGTAAACCCTGCTGTACAGACTGTTAGCAAGGAGAAGGGGGTCCTGCTAAAGCAGGCAGTGGGGATTTTCCAAAGAGAAATGGAACCTGCTAAAACAGGCAAACCCTGCTCTGACAGGGAGCTAGAAGTGAGCTATGCCAAACGAAGCCTTACTATCTGAAATCTAGGAGCTAATATTTCTCCTTTTCTGTTTGTAGTTCATTCTTAAGGGCTACAAGCAGGATAACGGTATAGTCTGCAGTTGCTGTGATAGACTGGTAAGTTCATCCTGTTCTGGAAAATATGCAAGCATGAATATTCTACGTTGATCTGGAACACCAATTTTCTTTGTGAATAGATTAGTCCGTCACAGTTTGAAGCTCATGCTGGATGTTCTGGGAGGCGGCAACCGTGAGTATTTTTCTAAAGACTATCAAGATCTGTTATATTTTACAAACACTCTTGTCTCTGTTTGTAATTGTTTATATCTTTACAGATATCATCACATCTATACTTCTGAAGGCATGTCACTTCATGACCTATCAATATCGATGTCAAACGATCCAAAACTGTCCATTGCCATCAGTGACGATCAGTGTTCTGTTTGTGGAGAAGGAGAGGAACTTCTTCTTTGTGATGGATGTCCAAGGGCCTTTCATAAAGGTGGATTTTTTATTTAAACAAGTGGCTTCGAATGTGTTGGATTATGTTATGCTTTGGCTTGTAGACAAATCTAATTTTAGAATCCCATAGTTTGAAGCCACTAAGTCTCTAATTGCATGCTCTCTTTGTTGGACATTATGAATTCCTTAATATTACTCACTCCCACCCAGATGGCTATGGCATTTCTATTGTACTTTAGTTGGGAGGTAACACTGATAATTGCTCGAACTGGTAGTTGATCTTTATTATTGTACTTGATCGAAAAATATTTATATTTTTTCCTTTGCCAATTTGAAGTGAAAACCCTCAAAGGTGTTAACAATAGAATGAAAAAAAAGAAGATATCTGACAGAGATAAAATATATCCAATTATGGGAGGCTTGATTCATGAACAAGGGAGTAAAAAGGAATGGGAAATGCATTAATTTAGTATCTCCGATCATGGGAGGCTTACATAGATAAAAATTATAAAATAGTGATGGTTAGTTGAGGTCAGGTTTAGGTTGTAGAGGAAGAAGAAGAAGAAGAAGAAGAAGCAAGATAGAGAAATTACGGCTATGAGTCAGATGTTCTCATTCCCTTATTCATTAATAGTTATACTATTTACAAAATGATAATGACTCACCCTCTACACTATAACACCCATTAACAAATATGAAAGTCTACATACACACACACACACACACACACCAACTCAACATGAAAGTCTACATACACACCAACACTCCCTCAAGTTGATGCATAGATGTTAGTCATACCCAACTTAAAGGTGATATCCTATAAACGAATTCTACCAATCTCCTTGATGAGAACATTGACAAGTTGGTCGCCGGAAGCAACTTGAGGTGTACAAAATTCCTGTGATTGTACCTTCTCACGAACGAAATGACAATCAACTTAAAATGTTTTGGTTCTTTCATGGTAGACTGGTTTTTCAGCAATATGGAGAGCAACCTCTTTATCTCCATAGAGACTGATAGGTAGATGGACGTGTGTACCAAGATTAGAAAGTACAAACCTTCGCCACATTCCCTCTCTGGCTCCCTGAGCCATAGCTCTATATTTGGTCTCGACAATGGAACCTGAGAGCACATGCTGCTTCTTGCTCATCCAGGTACCAAGACTACCTCCAAGAAACATGACATAGCTGCAGTAGATTTTTTATCACTAACTGATCCTGCCCAGTCAACATCTGTAAGCACCTCAACATCTAGATGACCATGGTCTTCATGCAATAGACCTCTGCCTGGACTAGATTTTAAATACCAGGGGATTCTATAGACATCATCCAAGTGAGGAGTGCGAGGAGCATGCATATGCTGACTCACAACATTGCCGACATATGCAATGCCAGGACACGTTTCGGTTAGGTATATGATTTTCCTAACCAGCCTCCAATATTTGCTAACATCTTTTAACGATTCACGTTAAATATTGGTCCTACGATTCTGGGCCGTAAGAGTAGCTATAGGTTTGCAAGCTGCAACCAAGCATTCTCACTTGCTTCATCATATCCAGAGTAATTTTCTTTATGAGAGGATAATTCCTCTTTGGGATCTCGCTACTTCAATGCCCACAAAATATATGGTCTCGACAATGGAATTTGAGAGCACATGCTGCTTCTTACTCATCCAGGTACCAAGACTACCTCCAAGAAACATGACATAGCTGCAGCAGATTTTTTATCACTAACTGATCCTGCCCAGTCAACATCTGTAAGCACCTCAACATCTAGATGGCCATGGTCTTCATGCAATAGACCTCTGCCTGGACTAGATTTTAAATACCAGGGGATTCTATAGACATCATCCAAGTGAGGAGTGCGAGGAGCATGCATATGCTGACTCACAACATTGCCGACATATGCAATGCCAGGACCCATTTCGGTTAGGTATATGATTTTCCCAACCAGCCTCCAATATTTGCTAACAACTTTTAACGATTCACGTTAAATATTGGTCCTACGATTCTGGTCCGTAAGAGTATCTATAGGTTTGCAAGTTGCAACCAAGCATTCTCACTTGCTTCTTCATATCCAGAGTAATTTTCTTTATGAGAGGATAATTCCTCTTTGGGATCTCGCTACTTCAATGTCCACAAAATATTTAAGCGGCTGCAAATATTTAGTATCAAATATCTGGCTTAGATACTACGTTTACTTCAATATCTCTTCACTGTCATCTCCTGTGATAGTGATATCATCCACGTGCACAATAAGAATAGTCTGTTTTGTCCCTTTTTCACAAAGAGGGTGCGATCATAGTGATTTTGATTGTACCCAAACTCCATGAAAAAATCACTAAATTTCATAAACCAGGCTTGTGGAACTATTTCAACCATAAATAGCTTTTCTCACCCGCAGACTTGGTTCTTTTCCCCCTGAAGGGGAAAATCTGGAGGTAATGCCATATACCTTTTCCTTCAAGTCACCATGTAGGAAGCTAATACATGGGTCACTTCTTTTGGGCAGCTAATACATAAGCACTCCAATGATATTGAGTTTTGCTATGGGCGCAAAGTTGTCATGTTAGTCAATCATGTTGTATGTGTGAAACCTTTAGCAACAAGTCTTGTATCTTTCAATTGACTGATATGGACGATATTTCACGGTGTACACCCTTTTGCAGCCTAAAACTTTATTTCCTTCTAGAAGTTCAGTTACTTCCTAGGTTTGATTCTGCTCAAAGAGATTTCATTTCCTGTATTTCCTTTTTGGTTTGGATAAGATATCAGAGACGGTACAAGGTATAGATATGGAATCATAATAGGAAGCAAAAGGAGCATGATAGGAAAAACTCTCTGATGTTGTGCCGTGTCCCCTTGCATAGAGCAGTGGGGAGATCCAAATCCGAGGTTTTAGGGGACTCCTTAGCAGTTGGGTCATCACCCGTCAGGCCATCCCGATGTTGACAATTGATTCGTGTCTCGAGTAGGAGGGGAAGAAGCCATCACAGCATGTCTCCTTTTTTCTCCCAAATAACTTTCCTTCCCTGATCTTATCAAATATTTCTTTGGCCACCTTAGTATCATTGATGCTTCAGAGTTTTTTTTCAACCTCCACTTCAGCATCATCTTCTCTTTCTCGAGTGGGACATGAAAGTGGCATTGTAAAGTGACGCGGGACAAGGACCTAAAATGTGGAATATGTTTTAATGAAGATTTTGCCGAAATTAAATAAGTTAATTCAAGTTTAATCGCAAAATTATCCTTGATACCTTAGGGTTTGCAGAATTCTGATGGGTGGATCACACGAGATCCAGATAGGGTCCAGTCCGATGCGCAAGTACTTTAGAGTCGAGCTGAGATCGGCCTAGAGATAGTACTCTAGCTTTTCTAGGATTAGGCACTCGTCTTCGGTCCGATGTAGATTCGCGGATTCCAAATTGGGTTGTGAAAGGGATTTACGGTTTATAAAGGCCTATGGCTTTTAGATCAGTTTATGATTTTGGAAATGGTATTGGCTTTGTGTGGTTTAGGGTTTCAAAAGGGTTTAGGGTTTTGGGGATCACAAGGAAGAAATTAGGCTATGATTTAGAGAAGCACGCAGAGATTAAGATAACAAATATAAGCAAACTACGCAAATACAATAATAAGGAAAATATAGGGGAATCACTCCCTTGGTCTCACACCAAACCCATCTCAGGCAAAGATTACTCAAGCATAAAAGCATTCAATAATCAATCAACTAACTACATTGTTTAGGTTAATGACCTTATATAGGAAGTCTTACAATAAAAGAAAACCCTAAAACGAATATTAAATAAAAGACAATTAAACCCTTTAAACAAAAGTTTGAAATTAGACTTCTAAAACGACTAAACAAAACTCGGCGCGAATTCGATAGATCGAAATTCATAGGTCTATGAAAATCGCTGTCGACATTCGTTCGATCGAATTTGAATTTCGATCGATCGAAATGTCAATTCGATTGATCGAAATTTCAAATCTCTGAAATTTCGCAGTTCTTTCGGTTCTTCCTCATCCTCTTTCTCCAAAATTTCCATCTTTCCCTAGCTTTGACTTCCATAACACTGCTTCTTTTTACGCCGGTAGAAACGATGCGGTAATGTCCATGTAAGTGGCGTCCCCGTCAATTCCCCTGAACCAAAAAGGTTTCATCACCGATGAAACACGCCCGTGGTATATATCTAGCAGGTCGGGGTTCAAGCGGCGAACTTCATTTTCGTGGACCCAAGTGTTTTCGAACTCCGATTTGCCGACCCATTTAACCAAGTAATTCTGGAATCCCCCATCATGTGTAGAGACGGCATGATCGTTGATTATATCCTCTATCTCATCTGATCTCTGTCTGCTTGGGGAAGGAAGAGGTATCGGGTGCAAGGTTGGATTGGGGCTGGGACTAGGAGGTGGCTGGAGTGGGTTTTCAGGAGGTGGGGTGAAACTCAAGTAAGGAACCAAGTCCTCCACATTGAACGTGGAACTAACCCCGGTACCTAGAGGAAGCTCGAGCACGTATGCATTAGGACCACTCTTAGCCAAAATTCTAAAAGGACCGGCGCCTCGCGATTGGAGCTTCTTTGCGGATCCCGATGGGAGCCGCTCAGGCCTAACCCGGACCATCACGTAATCACCCACGTTAAATTCTTTAGAACACCTGTGAGCATCTGCAGATAATTTATATTGATTGAATTAATTTTCTGTTTAATTTCGTCATGCAAGCTATGAATATGTTGTGCAAATGCATCGGCGAACTCTGACACTCTATGGGATGCAGACATGGGGATCAAATCTAATGGGGTCCTAGGCCTATGACCATGCACTACCTCAAAAGGACTCATGCCTATGGACTGTAATTATTATATGCAAACTCAGCTGTGGGTAAGATGGTATCCCAGGTCCTAACATGATCACCGACAAGACTACGAAGGAGATTCCCAAGGCTCCTATTGGTGCTTTCGGCTTGGCCATCCATTTGAGGGTGGTAAGCTGTAGAGAATTGGAGCAATGTGCCCATCATGTGCCAAAGGGTCTTCTAAAAATAACTCGTAAATTTAACATCCCTATCAGACACAATGGTTTTGGGCAACCCATGAGGACGCACTACCTCCGCGAAAAATAGTTTAGCAATATGAGATGCATCGGAGGTTTTGGAACAAGGAATGAAGTGGGCCATCTTGGAAAATCGGTCCACTACGACATAGATGGAGTTGTGCTTCCTAGGGCTCTTAGAAAGTCTAAGCACGAAATCCATTGAGAGGTCTTGCCATGGTGTGTGTGGCACGGGTAACGGCGTGTACATGCCGGTATTTTGTTTGGTCTGTTTTGACACTTGGCAAGTACGACAATGTTTGACAACTCGAGCGACATCTCTCATTAGGCTAGGCCAAAAGAACCTATCCTCTACGAGCGCAACAGTTTTATTATGTCCGAAATGTCCTGCCATCCCTCTAGCATGTAATTCCCAAATGAGAAAGTCATGCAATGAAGTGCGAGGGATGTAAAGGCGATTGCCTTTAAACAAGTACCCATCCTGGATGGTGTACACGGAGTGTGTGCCAGTCGGGTTACTAAGGAGGGCAGTGTACTCAACCCCAAAATCTGGGCACACGGAGTACTCATCCTTTAACTTTTCAAACCCGACGACCTCGGTGCTCATTATGCGCAAAGACACCACTCGCCGACTAAGTGCATCAGTGGCCCTATTTTCAGCACCGGCCTTATGCTTTAACACGAATGTGAACCCTTAAAGGTACTCAACCCACTTCGCGTGCCTTGGGTTCAACTTCTTCTGTGAAGCAAGAAAGCGTAAGGCTTCATGGTCAGAGAACAACACAAATTCCTGCGGTCTAAGGTAATGTTTCCAATACCAAAGAGATCGAACGACCGCATAGAACTCCTTGTCATAGGTGGAGTATTTTTGCTTCGCCTCGTTAAGTTTTTCACTAAAATAGGCTACAGGGTGACCCTCTTGGCTAAGCACTCCTCCTATGCCTACACCAGAAGTGTCACATGCGACTTCAAAGACTTTAGAAAAGTCCGGCAATCGCATGACGGGTGCACTACTCATTCGTTGTTTGATCTCAGTAAATGCTTTTGTCGCCGCTTTGCCCCATTTAAAGTCCCTCTGTTTCATGCAATCAGTAATTGGGGCCATGATAGTGTTAAAGCTTCTGATGAAGCGACGATAAAAAGTAGTCAAACCATGGAAGCTACGGACATCGTGTATGTTCTTAGGCTCGGGCCACTCCACAATGGCTCTCACCTTTTGGGGGTCCACGACCATTCCATTGGCTGAGATAATAAATCCCAAGAAAACAGCATAACGTTGCATGAAGGTGCATTTCTTGAGATTTGCAAACAACTTCTCGCCCCTGAGGGTTACACAAACCAACCTAAGGTGGGTCAAGTGTAGATCAGGATGTCATCGAAATAAACAACAAGGAATTTGCCGAGAAACGGTCTCAACACTTGGGTCATGAGTCGCATGAAAGTACTCGGGGCGTTAGAAAGCCCAAATGGCATAACCATCCACTCATAAAGACCTTCCTTAGTCTTAAAGGCGATTTTCCACTCATCACTAGGGCGGATACGGACTTGATGGTAGCCACTCTTAAGGTCTATCTTTGAAAAAATAGTGGCACCAACCATCATATCAAGCATGTCATCGAGCCTTTGTATGGGAAACCGATACTTAACGGTAATCTTATTGATTACATGGCTATCCACACACATGCGCCATGTACCATCTTTCTTAGGAGTGAGTAGGGCATGTACGGCACATGGGCTCATGCTCTCTTGGATGAACCCCTTCTGAAGGAGCTCATTGACTTGTCGAGTTAACTCGGTGTGCTTAACCAGATTCAACCTATAGTGGGGCAGGTTCGGTAAGGTAGATTCGGGAACCAAGTCTATTGCGTGTTGGATATCACGCAGAGGAGGGAGTTCGTTTGGTAAGTCTTCAGGGAAGACATCTGTAAACTCTTTTAAAATCGGCTCAACCTCCTTGGGACACTCGCTCACCGACTCGGGAGCAATCTCTACAGTGACAACTACGTACACCACACTCTCATCTATCGATGCTTTCTCGAACTCAGAAGGACTCACAATATTAATGGATTTAGAAGATTCACCTTTCTTTTAGATTGTGTTGGTCGATGGTGTTTTGGGAGGCAAAGGGTGTAAAGTGATCTTTTTGCCCTTATGCATGAACGTGCAAATATTTGATCGACCAGAAAGAGTCACGTCCATGTCATAGAGCCACGGCCTTCCCAAAATGATATGGCCCACATCCATCGACACCACATCCATTGGTACATGACACCTTTTCGACATAAAAATGGATGAAGAATTGAGCCATGCGACTTTATAAGGTCTCGGGTGGGCTTCAGGTGTAATCCCTAAGCGGCATACCGCATGAGTTGATATTATGTTGGTACAACTGCCGCTATCCACGATGACCCTACAATTCTTCTCACCAAAACTGGCATAGGTGTGAAAGATGTTTTCCCTACGCCAGTCATCCTTTTCATCCCGTTGAGGCCGTGCTAGGGCACACCTCACAACTAAAGCATGACCAATAGCATCACCCTCCTCATCGCTGGGTGTGGTAACCGGATCAAATACTTCTTCTTCAACACTACCTCATCATCATCCTCCTCTCCCTCAATGAAGAGAGTCCTTTGGGGTTCTTTCGTTAGGCATTGGGCAGCAAAGTGTCCCATCTTATGACATTTATAGCACTTTACTTGAGAATTAACCCTTGAGGATTCTCCGACTACACCTTTTCCTTTTTCAAACCTAGAATTGGTAAGGGCAGGTTGTGTAGGTTTGGGAGGAGGATTAAATCGCCCCTCACCAAATCGTTGACCGCTATATTGTGGCTTGGTCCTCTTCACCACTGTAGTTTTCAAGTACCGTTCAAGATCTTGCATAACGGCATAGCATCTTTCAAGAGTTCCTACGGGGTGAGAAATCAACTCTTTTTGCAAATCCAGTCGCAATCCGGTGCGAAATCTAGAGAGAGTGATTTCAGGGTCTTCCGATACTTTTTCCCTCATCATGAACTCTTCAAATTTGGCAATGTAATCGGTCACGGGCATACCACCTTGGCGTAAATTTTGCCATTGGTCGAGGAGGCGTTGGTGGTATGATAAAGGAACATACTTCTCAGTAAGTCGTTCCTTCATGTCGTCCCAACGGGTAATGGGAGGACAACCCGCGTTCACCCTAATGTGCTCAACATTGAGCCAGAAAAGTCGAGCTTGACCAACCAACTTCATTTTAGAGTGTCTAACGCAACGGTAGTCATTCATGACATACCAATCAAAGTGTTGGTCCATGTCAGAAAGCTAATCGAGGAAGACAGTATGGCCCATTCTTCCATCGAAAGTCGGAATCTCAACTCGGACGTTCTTAAGGAGTTGAACTTCGGGGTCATAGTCATCTCTACGATGATCCCTACGGTTCTGGTTGTCTTGGCGACCATTACGTTCAAAGTGTGGACACTCACGCTCTTGGTGTTGATTTTCTAGCCCACCCATCGCTTCTAGTTTGTTGATTCGATCACGTAATCTATCATTACTAACTCCTAGTAATGTTTGGGCTTGCTCAATGGTATACAGACGTGCACTAATCGCACTCAACTCTTCTTGCATACCGTTAAGGGCATTGAAAATCGCACCAAGTCCATGGTGATCACAAGGTCTATTAGGGTTCTTATATGGAATGCAATATGGACTCACAAAAACAATGCAATAAAATAAATATGACAAGCAAAGATTCCCTAACCTAGAAAACCTAGGGCTCTGATACCAAAACTGACGTGGGACAAGGACCCTAAAATGCAGAATATGTTTTAATGAAGATTTTACCAAAATTAAATAAGTTAATTCAAGTTTAATCGAAAATTTATCTTTGATACCTTAGGGATTGCAGAATTCTAATGGGTAGATCACACGAGATCCAGATAGGGTCCAGTCCGATGCGCAAGCACTTTAGAGTCGAGGCGAGATCGGTCTAGAGATAGTACTCTAGCTTTTCTAGTAGGCACTTGTCTTCGGTCCGATGTAGATTCGCGGATTCCAAATTGGGTTGTGAAAGGGATTTATGGTTTGTAAAGGCCTATGGCTTTTAGATCGGTTTATGATTTTGGAAAGGTATTGGCTTTGTGTTGTTTAGGGTTTCAAAAGGGTTTAGGATTTTGGGGATCACAAGGAAGAAATTAGGCTACGGTTTAGAGAAGCACGCAGAGATAAAGATACCAAATATAAGCAAACCATGCAAATCAACAACAACAATAAGGAAAATATAGGGGAATCACTCCCTTGGTCTCACACCAAACCCATTTCAGGCAAAGATTACTCAAGCATAAAAGCATTCAATAATCAATCAACTAACTACATTGTTTAGGTTAATGACCTTATATAGGAGGTCTTACAATAAAAGAAAATCCTAAAACGAATATTAAATAAAAGACAATTAAACCCTTCCATAACGCTGCTTCTTTTTACGCCAGTAGAAACGATGCGGTCCGAATCTAATGTCCATGTAAGTGGCATCCCCGTCATAAAGTCAGTACACTCTTCTTCTTTTCTATATTTCTCCCTTGAAGAGGGCACTAATGAGGTGCATAAAACTGTATGGACTCATAGAAAGTGATGTTCATGGTCATAAAAATATTTGTCAGAGGCAGTCATAACACTTATACCCTTTATGAGATGGAGGATATCCAATGGATATACAACCCACAACCTTAGGAGAAAGTTTATCTCGATGAATGGAAGGAACATGAGCAAAGCAAAGACAACCAAAGCTTATAGGCGGCACAGGAAATAAACAACTTCCAGGACACCACTTTATAAGGACTCCCCCACCCCACCCCAAGTACAAGTGTAGGCATTCTACTGATGAGATAGTAGGCAAATAAGAACAACATCACACTACAACTTTTTTGGAACAATTCTTACACAAAAGCAAGGACTGAACAACCTTCAGCTGGCACACTTAAGATGAAAGCTTTTGTAATCATCATAACTAGAGAGTTTTGGGGAACAAGAGATGTCAACGAAAAAATGGTAAATGGCCAAGCCGACGATACCAGAAATGAGCCGTCTTTAAGGATGAACTATAAGTAACAACAATGCAAAGAGACAGTCTCCCCTCTCCACATGTCCACGGCCAACTGTCCTCCCTGTATTGAGGTCCTGCCAGAGACAATACGTAGGGAAAATGTAACACTGCAGTTTAGAGATTTAGTGATCTAACTGACAAAAAGAAGACTCATTGGCATTTTGGAGATATGAACTGTAGAATCAAGCGACAGTTTACCAACATGAACATTACCTTACCTCATGACTGGGACAAGTGACCCTCAGCAATACGAATATCACATGGAGGACATACTAGTATAATAGAATCAAATAAAGAAGACATACCAGGCATATGGTCAGTCGCTCCTGATCAATGATCCAGAGGGACTAGGATGAAGAGACGACATGAGTAGAGCAAACAATACCTGACTCGGCTAAGTAGGATGAGAAAGAGAGGGTCTGAGTACCCGAGACCCACTGCACAAGGTCTTGATTCTCTCTGTGCAAGTGTAACATCACCAGTGACTACTTCCATTTGTGATACCTTACCCATAAAAGAGTGGTCCACACGGAAAATTAAACGAACACTTAATATGCACAAGTAATTTTCAACAAACCTCAAGTAACTGCCCACAGACAATCTGGTACAATAACCTTTTTCAAGACTGCACAAACCAATCCCACACACAGGTTACACATCTCATTCAAGCACATACACCTCACACAATGCTGGAGTCAACAATCCAAAGTTCTCAAAGAGAGGCACCGCTGCCCACAAATCAGACTGCACTATTACAGCACTCATAAACATCACTATAGGCCTCTATAGGTCTAAAAAATGCAAATGCAGTTTATACCCCAACAATAGTGCTGGTATCACTACTGTTGTATGCACAGCACTAAAAACAACTTTAACACTGTGGAGCTGTAGACATACCTCCCAAGCATACAACTCTATAGCCGTATGTCACGGGGTAACTTTTTCGATGCCTGAGCGGCGCCTCGCTGCCGCTACAGCGAGGCCAGCCTGTCTAACCATCACTCTGATACCCCCCGCCTAGAGGACGGTAACTCCCGTTCATGGTTGCCTTCACCCGAGGCAAACCATCTTAACGCATCTTGTCTACTCACGACACGCATGCCAGCAACTCTGTGCCTCGCTTGGCCTGCCCAGCTTCACCTATGTCCGACATTAGTTCCTCGCCTGCGACAGTAGCATGCAACGCCACATGATGTCCCATTCCATACATATCTTGGCGACATACTGAACCAAGCCCACCATCGTGTGTGGGCCACAGTGTGCCATGTATCTACTTCGGGCCCTCAGCTAATGTGCACCACAGTGTCCCACGTAGCCCTTGAGTGCCCTGGAGAAGTTGCCAACCCATGTACACTGCGACGCGTAGCTCGGGTCATATGGTAACCTCACCTAGGGTGACACGGCATCACCACACCGACGTTCTAGGTATGGGCTACGTGGGACACTGTGGTGCACGTTAGCTGAGGGCCCTATGCGGATATGTGCTGGTCGTGTGGGCCACACACGATGGTGGGCTTGGTTCAGTATGTTGGCAAGACATGTATGGAATGGGACATCATGTGGTGCTGCATGCTATTGTCGCAGGCAAGGAACTAGTGTCGGACACAGGGTGAAGCTGGGCAGGCCAAGCAAGGCACAGAGGTACTGGCATGCGTGTCGCGAGTAGACACGATGCGTTAAGATTGTTTGCCTCAAGTGAAGGCAACCATGAACGGGAGTTCCCGTCCTCTAGGCGGGTGGTATCAGAGTGATGGTTGGACAGGCTGGCCTGGTTGTAGCGGCAGCGAGGTGCCGCATAGGCGTAAAAAAAGTTACCCTGCGACAGTTGGTATCAGAGCCAAATCGTTTTGAATGGGACTACATTGGCGAGCCAGAGCGATGAGGTGCATTCTGATCTCTTGACAGCCAGAGTTACTGGTGTGCGATTGAGTTGCATGTCTGTGGTTGAGATGCGATTGAGTCTCACGCAGATGGATGATACTGCTGGGTCATGCTGTTGCGAAAATGTGCTCGACGCTAGTTGGCCATGAGGGCCACACATTGAGTTAGCAGGTCAGTCCGAGGAGGATGAATGCTAGTGACCTCCAACATGAGACGTTGGGTCACATTGGTGCTGAGAGCACCATTGCCATGTTGGCATGGAGCAAGGAGAATGCTTCGTTCTCACTTCATGATGCTTGTTGCCCATGAGGGCTATATGTTGCGGTAGCGGGTTGGTCCAAGATGGATGAACGCTAGTGACTTTCGACATGAGATGTTGGGTCACGTTGGTGTCGAGAGCACCGTTGCTATGAATGACAAGGAGCAAGTAGGATGCTTCATTCTCATATCACAACTTGTTGGCCATGAGTGCCACATGTTGAAGTAGCGGGTCGGTCCGAGGCGGATGAACGCTAGTGATCTCCAACATGAGACATTGGGTCACATTGGTGCTGAGAGCACCGTTGCCATGGATGGCATGGAGCAAGTAGGATGCTCCATTCTCACTTTAGGAGGAAGCTGAGATTTTCGAAATCGGTCGCTGGTACATGACATGTGGGTCTAGATTACCGCTATGCGACAGTGTAAGGGATCAATATGTTGTGTTGGCCTAGGATCGAGGTTACAGTTAAGCGAGATACTTCGAGAACTGGATTGAGCTATGCTGAACCGGAGAAGTGGTCAGAAGCTCGTTGCATTTTTGAGTGACGACAAGGCATGGGTCCGTGAGAGACAGATGGCTGGATGGCAGATCCAGCGTGGATTCAGAGGAAGTCGATGCGAGAACCAGATGGGTACCTTCTCAGGAAGCGAGTCCCAGGCGATCATCGAAATCTTTGGTCTACAAGAAGGGCTGAAGTTAGTTTCTGAGCACGGCTGAGGCAACGTGGTCAGAATATTGATGCGGAACAGTTCAAGGTAAATGTGTGATGTTTCAGGGTGAAGAGGTCGGTGTCCGAGGTACCAAGGCATGACAACCGCTAGAAAGTGAAGGCATTGATGCACTCGTTAAGACACTGGAAGCATACACCAAGGCAGTGAATTGGACCGTAAGTCGGGTTGCAAGAGGTGAGTCGATTCACACTACGGGTGAAGACAGGGGTCGAGGTACTATAGCGTGAGAAGCGTGGAGCTTCATTAACTGAGCAAGGTGCTCATAGCAGGCTCTTGGGTGAAGGCATAGTGGTGCTGAGGTACTAAAACGCTACAGGACGGTTGAGGACTTGTGGTGATGAGCAAGTCCCAAGGTCCAAGAAAGCTGGGTTCCATTAATTGCTACTGTCGAAAGATATAGGCAACATTGGGGACTACGGTAGTAAGAAGCATGATGCTTCATTTTGTTGAGCGTGGTCGCTCACCAGCAGTTTCGCGGGTGAAGACACGTGGTGTCGAGGTACTAGATCTGTAAAATTGCTACAGGCTGAGGCAACTTGGGGTAGTAGGCTCATGGTTGAAAACATACGTCGAGGTACTAGAGTTCTAAAAATCAGACGTAGGTCGAACTCTTGGGCGAAGACACAGAGGTGTTGAGGTGCTAGAGTGCGACAGTGCAGATGAAAGCTAGACTCCTGGGTGAAGACGGACTGTTTTGAACCTAGAGAGCCGCGATGTGCAATGAGTTGCGTGGACTTGGAGCCAATGATGTGAACATCAAAGGCGCAATTTGCTTGATTTTGGCAATCGATTCAGGCAGTAACCAGAATGATGCTAATGATCAAGTTGCTTCTGGTTGTATGAGGAACTGATATATAAAGATACCTAGGTGAAATATTGACCGGACCAAGTTGGCTAGAACACTATGTGGGGTGAAAAAGGTGTCGAGGAACTAACGTAGGAGTTCGAGAGTTGACGAGGACGTCAACGCATTGAGTGGGGGAGAATGTGACGGAGTCACGCCCCTGGTGCATAGAGATGCACATTGATCAACTAGCAGGCAAGTGGCAGGACCTGATAGCTAGGGTGAGCCAAAGGCAAGCTTGAGAAATAGATAACCGATGTACTAAGGTGTTTCGAGGGCTGAATTGGTGGGCGAACTCTTGGGTGAAGACACGTGGTGTCGAGGTACTAGAGTGAGCTTAAATCACAAATGCTTGGTGCATGCATAGTGATATATTGCATTGGTGCGGAGCCACACGAAGCAGCATAGTGATGGATTGCGTTGGTGCGGAGCCAAGCAAAGGATCAGTGCGTTTCTGGTCCGTAGGCGCGGATGAGACCAAGATGAGCAAGCGAGGAGGCACCAAACCTCAAGGCTAGCTATTTATGGGGACCTTGCATGGGGTGAAGACGGAAGTCGAGGAATTGATGGGGGTCTTGGTGCCAGCAGGACGGCATGAATGCCTTGGGACTGGGCGTGTGGCTAGCAGGAAGGCGGGCGGACCTTGGAGCTAGCCGTATGACACAGGAGCGTGGAGGCACGTTGCCTTGCGGCATGTGCGTGCTCCCCATAGGTATGCTGCGACGGTGATTCGAGCTAAGTGTAGGTCTAGTGTGGCGACTAGACGCGCGTGGTTATAACTTGGTGCTCTACGTAGGGGCACGCGACGTGGTGCTAAGAGAGCACGCAATGTCGTGGTGCCGTGAGGCACGCAATGTGATGCCAAGAGGGCACGCGACATCCTAGTGCTAGGAAGCACACAGCGTGGTGCTAAGAGAGCACGCGACGTCCTGGTGCCGTGAGGCACGTGATGTGGTGCCAAGAAGGCACGCGACATCCTGGTGTCATGAGGGCACGCGATGCGGTGCTAAGAAGGCACGCGGCATCCTGGTACAACGGTGGACCTGACATAGTGCCAAATGGGCATAAAGCATGGTGCGATGTGGTGCCAAGAGGGCATGCGACATTCAGGTGCCATGAAGGCACGTGAGGCGGTGCCATGACGGCATGCGATGTGATGCCAAGAGGGCGCGCAACATCTTGCTTTGACGACATGTGATGTGGTGCCAAGAGGGCGCGCAACATCTTGCTTTGACGACATGTGATGTGGTGCCAAGAGGGCATGCGACATCCTGGTGCCACGAGGGTATGCCATGTGGTGCCAAGAGGGCACGTGACATGAGGCCATGAGGGCACGGATGCGACATGGTCGCGACACGGACGCAACACAGACGCACAATATGAGGATGCGGGACCTCATGGGGCGTGTTGTAATTGTGGAGGGCACAGTGTGCCACAGACAGAGGTTCGTGTGTCACGATTTATGCCAAACCAATACCCTTTGAAGGTGTGTGCCACTGGCAAAGGGCCGTGTGCCATGGTGGTATATCAAACCAATGGGTTTGAGGTCCTTCTGCTGGATGACCCAAGTTGATGTTTAGACCATACGTGGGGGAAGGGAGCTCGGGATCTATTTCCCTACATATGGGGCCATGTGTTGTTGGAGGAGCGCATAGGTCTTCTAGGTCTTGATGGGTGGGCCTAGGACGTCGCTGCGGTGATGCCGTGTGTCACCCTAGGCAAGGTTACCATATGACCCGAGCTACTCGTCGCGGTGTACATGGGTTGGCAACTTCTCCTGGGCACTCGAGGGCTACGTGGGACACTGTGGTGCACGTTAGCTGAGGGCCCGAAGCGGATATGTGTTGGTCGCGTGGGCCACACACGGTGGTGGGTTTGGTTCAGTATGTCGACAAGACATGTAAGGAATGGGACATCATGTGGCGCTGCATGCTACTGTCGCAAGCGAGGAACTAGTGTCGGACACAGGATGAAGCTGGGCAGGCCAAGAGAGGCACAGAGGTGCTAGCATGCGTGTCGCGAGTAGACACGATGCGTTGAGATAGTTTGCCTCGGGTGAAGGCAACCATGAACTGGAGTTCCCATCCTCTAGGTGGGTGGTATCAGAGTGATGGTTGGATAGGTTGGCCTCGCTGTAGCGGCAGCGAGGCACCGCATGGGCGTCGAAAAAGTTACCCCGTGACACGTAGCTACCTCAAAGCACTTGAAAAGTTACAAATTGTATATGAGATCCTATCCTCACTCCTCATCATAGTTACCAACCAAGTCCAAATTGGGGAAAGATCAGGCAAGGGAAAAAACAAAAAAAAAAAAAGTGAAAAACTTAATAAATTTCGGAAAAAAATTGGGAAGCATTTGAGAGAAAGTAATGGAATTACTTAAAAATATTGAAATATATATATTATTTTGATAAAAAAGAGGAAAAATCGTGTTTAAAATGTAAAAATCATGATATTTTTAAAAAATACAAGTATTTTTGAAAAAAATGCGTTTTTGACGTCGTATGAAAAAAGAGTTTTAAACGAGTTCTTTAAAAAAACGGTGATTTTGGTAACTATGCTCCTCACTGTCAAAGAGCATAGAAAAAAATAATTTAGACTCCAAATCGCATGAGACCAAAGGTAAATGGTGGGGGAGTTAAAATCGATTCAAAAGCCTATGGCAGACTGAACCTCAAAGATCTCACAAACAGGGAACACCGAAAATCGTGACTGGACATGGTGAGGAATGAAATCACAAATATTTTCGACTCTCACTGCAGCAAGATAACATTCACAAACTACTTACATCAATATGTACAACACTCAAATCCATTCCAGATCGGACCCAGCAACATCCCCATTTTGCCCCTCCAGGGTTTTGAAGTTCAACAAACCATGAACACCAAGGCATGTAAAAAAATATTTGAAAAACCTACAAAAGTTACTCAAATCAGCTCAATCCCTTTACTTAAGATGACCACCATTAGATTTCGATCATATCCATTGTACTTTGTTTTTCGATCTGAGGTAAAATTTTGATCAGTGCTGATGTCAACATGACAACATGCTGATGTCAGCAAAGATCGATAGATACCAAGATAAAAGAGTGATGATTATTAGGGTTAGAGATAGGTTGGAGAAGAAGAAGAAGAGAAATTAGGGTTATGAGTTCGATGTTCTCATTCCTTATTCATTAATACTTGTACAATTTACAATATGATAATGACACACCCGCAAACATTACGACACTCATTTACATATATGGACCCATAAACACACCAACTCAATACAAAATCTACATAAACACCAACAAACCTATCTGCTTTAATTAAAAATTGAGACTCTATTTTATTTTATTTATTATTATTATTTTTTTAGAATTTGGCAAATCTTTTGAAGTAAATTATATGAAAGGTGAAAATCCTAATTGCCTAACCTTTTGTTGGTTGCAAGTTGCAACCCTTTATTTTTCTGCAACATACATTTACTTATATTTTTCTAATTAAGAAGAAAAAAACCACTACCAAGAAAATTAGGTAAAAAAATAGTAATTCCACATGTGATTAATTTTAAAAATTAGACTGCTGATTATAGTCATTTTTTTACTTTTGCCATGGAGTTGAGTTTTATTTTTTTTAAATGATCAATGGCACCCAAAAACATGTTGTGGATGCCACATAAAGCTCCTTGTGGACCTTCGAGAATGCTCACTGTGCTCCAATGGAGCATCTTACCGGGAGGTCCACGTGGAACCTTGGTTTCTGGTGAGCATGCTCCATTGGTCTCAACTCTCAATGATGCCATATGTAGCACCGGGACTCCAAGTGACACAAAAACTAGTGTTTTGTATATATATATATATATATATGTGTGTGTGTGTGTGTGTGTGTGAAAAGGGTCCTTGGTCCACAATGAGACTGAACTCTATTCCAGGGGCTTTTTATGGTGCCTTTTAGCACTCAAATGCCACGTGAGAGCTGAGTCTGGGGTCGAGCCACGGTGAGGATCAGGAGATGAAGGCATCAGACCAGGTAAGGTAAGTCTCCTGGTATTACAACTATAAATGGGAGGTCTTATTCCTTCTCTTTGGGCGTTCAACTTATGCTCCTGCAAAAGGCTAACCTGAATGAATGAGCACTGTGTCTCATTTTATCTCGTTCTCAACCACCCTCTCGCCCTGAGTCAAATATAGTCCTCGTTCATTCAAGTTGAGCCTCTACCTCTTGTGAAAATTAATATTTGCACGAACATAAGTTGAACATCCAAAAACAAGAAATTAATGCCTCCGTCTCTTGATCCTCACCATGGCTCAACCCCAAACTCAGGTAACAACTTAGAGAAATGAGATGATTCACCAGTCATGTGATCAGTAGCTGTAGTATCTAGGATCCACGGGGATGAAGAAGCCTGAACGGCAGATGAACACACAACACCAGCAGTCGAAGTGGACACAGGAGCCTCATCATGATCACACAACAGTCGCTAGAATTTTTTTATTCGGATAGCTGAACGGATCGGGACTATTAGAAGAGTCAGGTATGAGGAAATCTCAATAGCAACAGCTCGATGAGAGACACGTTTGGTTCTTGAAAGCTTTCCATGTAAGTCCCAACAAAAATCTGTGTGCCCAGTATTTCCAAAATGCTCTCACATTTTGAGGATGCATCTGCAGATCTACTTCCGCTGCCTTGACGATCAGGTCTTCGAACACAAACTCGTCCTTTACCATGACCACCGCGAGAACCATCAGACTTAAATGTAACTGAAACTGAAGGAGTAGAACCAGGAGACAAATTCTGGATGCAGCCCAGCAAATAACTGAAACAATATGAGTTTTTCAAGAAATTCTTCCTCTGAGATTTGATAAATTTTTGTCAGAGAGAAAATCACGTCTGGACAGATTCCACTCCCTTTGCCAAGTTTTCCATGCAACTTGCGGATGTACTCATTAAGCCAATAGGATTCGTGAGATTCAAGATAGTCGGGCAAGTTGAGCATGATGGATATCTTTGCTTCAACTTTTGTTGGTTGGTTTATTATCAGCTTCGATCGACGACATTGAAGATAAAAAAAACCCGTCAGTGCCAGCTCTTGTGCTTGTGAAACTCCGTTCCTGTCTATTGTGGCTAGAGCCCAGCAAAAGCAGTGAGAAATTGAAGTTGGATCTACATCGGAAATCACCTTAATCTCCTTATTTGAGTACCCCATGCTAATGTGCCTTGGATGATCCACGTCTCCAGGTCAGGTATTGTATAGTCGAGACATCCTACAAATCATCTCTATACTAATTGAACCTTACTCTATAAGATAAAAAGTAAAAAAGGGTCAAAGTAGTATTTTTGGCAATATACATATCCTAGTAATGGATACAAGTAATTCCAGCCATCTCGATGAAAACAATATAAACCAAGCAAGCAAAGGGCTTTCAATGAATTTTTGTTTGATAATTGCTCTCCAACCAATAGAGAGACTTGTTCTTGCCTGAACCCGAGCAGAGCTGGTTGTGTTGGTCCAACCAAGAAAGTCATGGGAGAATGGAATCTGATGGATTCTTTTGAATATAGTATGGTTTACTACGCTAGCAAGCAGTCCACGAAGGAAGTATGTACTGATTCGCTACAGTTGTTTCAATAGCACTCTATTAGGATAGAATCAGATCATATCAAGGCTCTCTGTGCTCTCATTCAAAGCATATAGTTTACCAATCCTTGTCAATCCCACCCAACTGAGACATCATAATCACTAAGACACACCCGTAAGAGCGAGCAAGCGTCAGTGGCTGAGCAAGGAGTTCCCTTTATCACCCTCCCACTTTCCTCAAGGGGAATCTCCATTGGAGCTAGTCCCTCAGATTTCTCATGTAGGAGATCAAGACACAACCCCATGGCTTGAGGGCTATGAGGAATAATGTAGATCGGTCGCCCTAGATAGATAACTACAGAGGATCTCTACGAGTTCATAAATTCTTTTCATTCCAGATCAATTTCACAACCAATGAGGTCTGCAACTTTCACATCTAAGTAATACCTAGATTATGAGAATCACTTCATATATATATATAGACATACATGCCACAACCAATGAGGTCTGCAACTTTCACATCTAAGTAATACCCTAGATTATGAGAATCACTTCTATATATATATATATAAAAGACAGTGTTATACGGAGGACAGATTTTATGTAGACAAAGTGCAGGCGGCTGATGTGGCGCGATGCAAATTTCTGCAAGTGCGGTGGGGCTCAATTAATGCAGGTCAGTGCAGCCAGTCACGTAGGGCCAAATCTGCCACCTTCACTTTGTCCTCAACAAATCTGTCCCCCGTTTATAATTTTCCATATATATAAATATATGTCACAACCAATGAGGTCTGCAACTTTTACATCTAAGTAATACCCTAGATTATGAGAATCGCTTCCATATATATATATATATATATATATATATATATATATATATATATATATCGTGATATAGTGTTCTCTTGGGCTATCCTAGGAAATTGCCTAAGAAAGCAGATGGGTATACCTGCTTGTATGTCTAGACAATCCACTTGGCAACGTGGTTGGTTAGGCTTCTCTTGGGCCGCAAGCCTGCCTACAACTATAGGTAAACCCCAATGGTTTATAAGCTCATTCTTCTCTCTGCAAAAAATGAAAACATAAGTTCAGTGTGAAGAGTGGAGTTTAAAGAACACATTAGTTGAGGCTATGTTATAATACATTTAAATCGATTGAAATAATTGCATCTATCAAGTAACAAGTATTCATTATAATTTCCTGGGGTAACTCTGGCTTCAGCACTAGCAGAACTTTGAAAGTGGTTATATGTTTTTGGTTCTCAGTTTTATGTTTAATATTTACTGTGTTTTTTTATATGCTCTTATTATTTTCTTTAGAAATTGAATGGAATTTGTATTCTCCTCAATTTTAATCTCATTCAGTGAATTATAAATATATGCTAGTGATTGCATTGAATTTTTTTTTTTAAATTTCCATTATGCATATCGGTTTCACAGCAATTGTTGGATGGCTGGGATGTTACAACATACTTTTACCTGCTATAGTGCACCTTAACAAACTTATCATCTGGCATCCAATATCGTAATCTTTATGGTTTGCAGTTTGTTTAGAATTACAATTCACCCCTGAAGGTGATTGGTACTGTTCGTATTGCAAAGATAAATCTGGGATGGGAAGAAATGCAACTTCTGATGGAACCTCCTCAGGTGTCATGAGACCAATTATCATACGATTGAAACGCATTTGTAAATTGCCAGCACCAGAAGTTGGTGGTTGTGTTCTTTGCAGGTAGGCATTATTAGTTGCTTAGTTGCATTATCTATTTATGTGGTTAGGCTCTTGGATTACTTCAATTCTTTGGACAGAGGTATCATCACCATTAACACCTTGTCTCATCTATTTTAGGATGATTACCTTTAAATTCACCCACCAAATCTTTGAGTTCACCCACATTGACTGCTTTGAATCAGACGATGGAGATCATGGGCATGCCATCAAACAACCAGTTTTTTTATTTTACTTGGCACACATCCCAAAATCACTTTTCTGGATGTGTGCCACGTGAAATCAAAAGTTGACCGTATGATGGTACGCCCATGATCTCAAGATCCATCATGTGAAAGATTGGGACAAAAATTGATCTCCATTGTCTGATTCGAAGCAGTCAATGGATTTTCAACGTGGGTGCCCTCAAAGATTCAGTGGGTGAATTTAAAGGTACTCTTTTGGGATTGGCTTTGCAAGTCCCATCTCTCCACTCATTCTGTTTTGGGTTAAAATCTGTCACTCTGTAATGCTTTATGTTACTTCTCAGTACTTCCCTCTAAGTTCATATTAATCGCCCCCTTCTATTTCTTGTTCTTGTACCGTTTCTATTCTTTGTACATAGGCTGTTTCGGGCCTCCAATTTACATGCTGAATCATCTAAATAATATTCACTAATTTCTCTTTTCTTAGTGCGGCCCAAATATTCCCTCCTATGTACTCGTTCCAAATTATATCTTTCCTTAGTACACTATGCATCCACCTTAGCATACACATGTATAGGGCTTCTTCGTAGCCCTATACATACTCCATAAACTCTGCACCATACCTATAGACATGGATGTGAGATGATGGAATGGTATTTCTATTGAATTTTTATGTTCATCTTGTGTTGCATGTTTTGTTGGAAAACTTGTCCCTTATTTCTCCCCCAAATGAGATTTTATGTTCGTTGCTTTATGGAAACAACATTTTTTCCTTCCATTTGACCAAATTAATTTTCAATCTTAACTTCAGCTTTTCTTTTTGCATGACTTATTCAGGGCTCTCGATTTCACCTTAAATGAATTCAATGCACGAACAGTTATGCTTTGCGACCAAGTAGGTTCTCTATTATTTTTTCATCATTGTGGTTGTTATAATTCCTCAATATTTTGTATCTTACCATTTTCCTTGTTTAGTGTGAAAGGGAGTTCCATGTTGGTTGTTTAAAGGCTAATGGAATCTGTGATTTGATGGTAATTATTTAGATGAAACTTTTTACTCTTTGTTTAAATGACTTTGTGATTCTAGTATTAGGTAAAGTTCACTATGGATCACTTAATAGTAGCAATACATGTTTCACTGCAGGAAATGCCCAAGGACAAGTGGTTCTGTTGTTTGGATTGCCGTAAGATTCATGCTGCTTTACAGAATTTGACTGTTAATGGAGCAGTGATTATTTCAGATACGTTGTCAAGTATGATAAAGGGGAAGCTTGAAGACAAATTAACCTGTGAAGTTAGAGATGATGTCCAGTGGCAACTTCTGAGTGGAAAAATTCAGTCTCCAGAAAGTAATTTATTGCTTTCTAAAGCTGCTGCAATCATTGGAGTAAGTTTCCGCTGATGTTGGGTAGGTCTAGTGATGCAAATGTGTCCATCCCTCACCCAGACCGGATCCATGAATTTATCGGTCTAAATTTTGAACCTGGACCTGACGCATTTTTTGTCCCGGGTCAAGTAAAAAAGGGGAGACCCATTCAGGATTTCAGGTTGGGTCCAGCCAGGTCACGGTAAACCTGAACCATTTTTGGCATGGCCGGGCTTTGGTCTGGGTCCCTGACTCCTACTTATCAATAGGGATTCATGTTTTTCCTAAAAGTTTAATAATGCTTATATTTCTCTTAATAATTTTCAATTGTAGATTAATAACATGGCATGCATCTCTAAAAATTTTAATGCGCATAATATTACATTGTTGATGTTTGTGATGAGACTGTAGAATGTTAATATTAGGATGATGAAAAGATACCAACTTGGAATGTTCATTACTAGAGATCCTAAGAACAAAATGAAATATTAAAAAAACAAAAAATGAAGTTTGTAAGATCTACAAGAGAAAAAACGAAGCAACATGAAAAAGATGCAATCCCAAAATAAAAGAATTGCAATATCACTTTATTAACATGCTCCCATCCTTTCTATGTTGGAAAATCGTAGGACTACGAGTCCATCCGCTTTTTTCATTCTCAATGCCATGTATCATCTCAGTGCATTGTACTACTTGTCATCACCTCATTGGATATACCTCTATCATCTCGATTGTTCAGTCCGTAGGAACGACCTTCCTCTCAGAATCACATTCTAGGGAATTATTCCTTACCTGCATCTTAGACTGTGGAATCCAATGTCGCAAAGCCTCAGAGCATACCTGGGCTGAACTATTTTCCAATTAATCTGCTTGACATGAAATTTAGAAAGAAGATAGAGGACAAGTACATCAAAGTATCAAACACCATAAAAATTGTGTATTCAGATAATGAAAAACACATCCAAACTCCAAATTACAAAGTGAAAACAAAATAAACCATATGCAAACCCTAACTGAATCTCTTAAGTCGGGGGGAAGAGCTACACCTGAGTTGGAAATTTGATGAACAATGAAGCTAATTTTGTCTTTAATTATTGTGATATATATTACTACATTAATATGTTTGTGTGTGTCTATATATGCCCTTCCCCTCCCAGTTAAGATACTTCACTTAGGGTTTGTGTCTTATCATGCTCTGCCTACCTATTATTCTCTCTTCATTTCTTCTTTGGATTCTAATTCTATTCCATCAGCTTTCTCTGAAGCTTTGGAATAGCCAAAATGGAAAGGCAATGGTACAAGAACTAAAGGCATTAGAACAAAATCAAACATGAGAAATCACTGAGATGCCAGCAAGGGAAGAATGCAGTGGAGTGCAAATGAGTGTACATAGTGAAATATCAACTAGATGGGTCTGTTGAGAGATACATTGCTGGACTTGTAGAAAATGGATTTACCCAAACTCCCAACATTGTCTTACAAGAGACCTGCGTGTCAGTAGCCAAGATTAATTCTATTTGGGTCCTCCTATCAATTGCTGCACATAAAAGTTGGCCCTTATATCAGCTTGATGTCAAGAATGCATTCTTGCATGGAGACCTCAAAGAAGAAGAGTACATGGCATTGCCTCCTGAGTTTCTTCCTCATGGGGAGAGAAACTGTATTTGCATATTGAAGAAGGCTATCTATGGACTAAAGTAATCTCCATGAGCTTCGTTTAAAAAATTTAGTGATGTCGTCATACATTTTGGACGCTAAAGGAGTCACTATGACCAGACTCTGTTTGTGAAGAAGGGATTGCGTATGATGGTCCTCATTGTCTATGTTGATGATGTCATCTCCACAAGAGATGACAATGAAGAAATTCTGAAGTTGAAGAATTATCTTTGTCAGGTCTTTGATATCATGAACCTTGGACCTCTTTGATGTTTTTTTTTGAATTGAAGTTGTTAGGTCAAATCATGGGACTGTTTTATCTCACAGAAAATATACACTAGATGTTCTCAAACAAGCAAGGATGTTGGGGTGTATTCATATGAACACTCTAATGGACTAGAACCATAGAACCAATTCTGAAGAAGGGGAGCTTCTTAAAGATGTCACCAAATACTAGAGGTTGGGTAAATTCATATTCCTCATAATGACGCAACCAAATATTATATATGATGTTAGTGTGGTCAGTCAACATATGCATACTCCTCGTATTCCACACTTCTGTTTACAGAATTATGACATATGTGAAATCTAGCACATGGAGATACTCCTCGTATTCCACACTTCTGTTTACAGAATTATGAGATATGTGAAATCTAGCACATGGAGATACTCCTCGTATTCCACACTTCTGTTTACAGAATTATGAGATATGTGAAATTTAGCACATGGAGAGGTCTACTGTATGGTAATCATGGGCACCTTGATGTGGAGGTTTTCACAGATGCTGATTACATTGGGTCCATTGGTGTCATGAGATCAACTATTTGTTATGTCACCTTTCTTGGAGGGAATTTGTCACTTGAAAGAGTAAGAAACAACATGTTGTAGCTAATTCAAGTGCTAACCAGTTATGGAGCCATGTCCCAAGGTGTAAGAGAGGGATGTGGCTAAGGTTCATCTTGAATGATCTTGGAATACAAGTCAGACTTCCAATGACTTTGTATGGAGATAATGAAGTCGCATTACACATTGCTAAGAATCTAATGTTTCATGAGAGGACAAAGCACATAGAGGTGGTGACGCGGGACAACAACCATAAAACAAGTGACTACCCATGATATGCTAATTTGTCGAAATTAAACTAATTAATTGAACAATGAAACACAAATTAAAGCAATACCTGAGGATTTCGTAGAATTCCGCTTAGATGATCATACTTGATTCGCTTATGGTCCAATCCGGCGCGCGAGATCCGTTAGGATTTGCGGAAGGTGCGATCCTAGAGATATGACTCTAGCATCCTCTAAGTTGGGGCGTTCACTCGATGATCGATGTGGATTCTCATAGTTCTTCACTAGGACTTGAAGGGAACGATCGAACGACATGATTGGAGTGATCTCGAGCCCAACGATGGTTGTGGATCAATGAGTATCGAAGAGAATCAACCCACAAGGATAGACATCAAGGCAACTCAAGATAGCAATCAACATAGGAACAAGAAGTAAAGAGAAAATCAAAGATAACATGGGCATCACACCCTTGGTCTCACACTAAACCCACATGGGGAAGAAGAAGAATCACTCTCCATTAATGATTCTCACAAGCTCAAGTATTTACACTTTTATAAAATCAACCAACCTCCTTACAATGCTTCATAATGACCTTATATGGTAGGTCTCAAAAGAAGAAAACCCCAAAATAGAAAAATATGATGTTATCCTAAAAAGTAACTTACATTTTCCATTAAAAGAAGGACAAAAAAGGGACAATGTCATCACTTGACTTACTTGAGTGGATTTGGTTCTTGCTTGAGCGGGAGTCTTAAAAGGGGTGGCTTGAGCGAGTTTTGGCCTAAACTCTTGCTCACTCTTGCTTGAGTGAGGACCATGTCCGCTCGAGCGAGTCTAGGTAGAAAGGCTTCCCTCTTGCGCTCCTTTAGGCTCTTCTTCCGCGGCTTCTTCTTACGTCGGAGTCACGGCCCTAATTCCATGTCTTTGATGTTGGCATCCCTGCTAATTCTCCCAAACCAAAAGTGTTTCATCACCGATGAAACCAGCTTGTGGCATACGTCCCCGTCAACTCTCTTGGACCCAAAAGGTTTCATCTCCGATGAAACTCGCACGTAGTATCGGTCACGTAAGTTGGGACTCAAATAGTAGAACTCCTCGCAACTAGCCCAAGCAACCTCAGAAGAAAATGTTGGAATCCAAGCGGCGAACTCTCTCCTGATTAACCCATGCACTCTCGGAAGTCGTCTCACTAACCTTCTTCACAAAACAGCCTTGAAACTCTTTGCCATCGGTGAATGCCACAAGACCATCCAAGATCTACTCAATGATCTCACTTTTCATCTTGCTTGGAGGAGGAAGGGGTTGGGATTCAGGTTGACTCAAAAGGAATGAACGTTTGAAAATGATTTCTAGGAAGTGGGGTTGAGCCTAGATGAGGAACTAGGTCTTCCACACTGAGTGTTGAACTAACTCCCATACCTTGAGATAGCTCAAGCACATATACCTTAGGTCCACTCCTTGCCACCATCCTAAATGATCCGACAACGCAGGTTTGGGACTTCTTCGTGATCCCCGATGGGAATCGTTCAGGCCTAACCCGAACCATTTCATGGCCACTTATTTGGATTTCCTTGAAGCTCACAAGCAAATCCGTCAATAATGCACAAATTACTTATAGGCATAATTTCGGCATGCAATACGGAATGTGACTCAAAACCATGATGTGTACATGCACCTATGAACTCGATATGCTCATGTGCATGTGACATGAATGACTCCTGTGTAGTAGATTCTACCAACACTAGTGACTCATGTGTGATCAAATCAAGTGACACTAATGAATCATGGGGACTCGACTCAATGGACTCAAATGACTCATGGGTAAGTGACTTGATCGACTCATGTGTTGGTGACTCGGTTGGCTCACGTGTGGGCGACTCAATATCATCACTCACAAGGGAAATAGACGTTTCTTTAACACGAACTAGACTTTCTTCAACTTCTTCTATCTCCTCGTCACTCATCATGGTACTAGGGTCATGCACATCCTCTCGCACTTTGACATTTTTCGGCTCCTTGGAACTCTCTTTTAATCAATAAATTTTGAGCGGGAAATTTTGTGGGACATTGATAAGCAAAGTGCCCAAGTCCTTGACACTTATAGCACTTGTTACAACCACAGGTTTTGGGGCTCTCATTGATCTCGACCAACGCGGCTTAGATGCTCCTAAGAACATCGGCAATCCCAATCGTACCCATGGTGATCACAATACACTAAACAAGGGAACTAGGATGAACAAGATACTATGAACCAAAAGTAATTAACTAGGATGAACAAGATACTATGAACCAAAAGTAATTGAGTAATTTTAACAAACACAAGATGAACACACAAATGTGAACCATACAACAAGTGAGTAATTTTAACAAATACAAGATGTGCACACAAATGAACACTCAAAATGAAATAAAATCAAACGAAATTGAAATGACATGCAAATGGTCTAACCTAGAACCTAGGCTTTGATACCAAAATTGACGCAGGACAATGACCCTAAAACATGTGATTACCCATGATATGCTAATTTGCCGAAATTAAACTAATTAATTGAATAATGAAACACAAATTAAAGCGATACCCGAGGGTTTCGTATGTGGATTCTCATAGTTCTTCACTAGGACTTGAAGGGAACGATCGAAAGGCACGATTGGAGTGATCTCGAGCCCAACAACAGTTGTGGATCGATGAGTATCAAAGAGAATCAACCAACCCACAAGGATGGACATCAAGGTAACTCAAGATTTAGGGTTTTGGGGGGCTTTAGACATTCAAATAGATGGAAATAGTAATCATCATAGGAATAAGAAGTAAAGAAAAAATCAAAGATAACATGGGCATCACACCCTTGGTCTCACACCAAACCCACATGGGGAAGAAGAAGAATCACTCTCCATTAATGCTTCTCACAAGCTCAAGTGTTTACACTTTTATAAAATCAACCAACCTCCTTACAATGCCTTCATAATGACCTTATATAGTAGGTCCCAAAAGAAGAAAACCCAAAATAGAAAAGTACAATGTTACCCTAAAAGGTAACTTACATTTGACACTAAAAGAAGGACAAAAAATGGACAATGTCGTCACTTGACTCGCTCGAGCGGGAATCTTAAAGGGGATCGCTTGAGCGATAACCAGGGAAGCGGGAGCCAGGTTTGCTCGAGCAAGTTTTAGCCAAAAGGTTTGGCCAAAACTCTTGCTCACTCTCACTCGATCGAAGACCATGGCCGCTCGAGCGCGTCTGGGCAGAAAGGCTGCCCTCTTGCGCTCCTTTAGGCTCTTCATCCACCACTTCTTCTTACGTTGTTTCTTCTTACGCCAGAAAACCCGTCGCGACCCTAATTCCATGTCTTTGATGTTGGTGTCCCTGCGAGGTGGATTGCCACTTTATAAGATAAAAAGTTAAGTCACTGGAGTTTTGCACTCCAAATGTTGCTTCCGAAGATCAGTTAGTTGACATCCTCACAAAAGACGTTGAAGAGTCAGGATGAAGGACATTACTACCAAGTTGGATATGATTGGCATCTAGCACCAACTTGAGAGGGAATGTTAGAATATGTGTTAGACATGTTCTTGTGTACATAGATACGTTGGGTGTATGCATAGTAGTTCACTTAAATTTTACTTGTTTCGTGTGTATCGATATACATGGGATATTGTACAAGGAATATAAATATATATACTAATAATATAAGGGTTTGAAGAATAACTCAACTCTAATTTTCTAACTCTTCCTTCTTCTCCCTAACTCGAACCTAATTCCTAACTTACAATAATCTTAACTATGAAGAGATAGATGAAGAGGAGGAGAGAGAGATGTGAGTGGCTACATTGTGAGAATTTCATTGTGATTCATTAAATAGTAATCGTCTATAAATAAATGAGATTACAAAGACTTCTAATGTTAATCAGATTCTTATTCTAACTTGCCTAATCTAATCCGCGTATAATCTTAATCACTTCTAAATATAATCATAACCAAACTAATTTTATCCTAAATTTTCTCTACTATCCTCTATTCCTTTAAAAAAGGAATATACATATGGTTACAGAATAAATAAGCCCTTGGTATTCATAACAATATTGTTGATAAACCACCAAAAATGCTTGATCATGCTTGCTGGTGGTCACCACCTATCTGTGAAGTCCATCACTGTCGCATCCCGTTCATCTTGGAACAGATCTGACGGTCCACTGGATAAGGTCTTTTGTGATCTCTCCCAGAAGCAATCAAATGTGGATCGTTCGGCACAACTCTCATTGGAGAGGTTTTAACGGAAAAAACTGATGAAATTGTTGTGCTTTAATGGCTATTTGATGCGAGGTGAGAAATGAGTGTAGCTTTTATAGGATTAAAAGATTTCTTTTCAGATGATTCTATGAATTTGGATCATATCCTCTGATACCCTTATAGGGAGGATAGACTTGTACATTGGGTATTTGATGTGCATATGCAGTAGGTGTATTGGGAAGAAACTTGCATGATTTGATATGGGGTAGTTGTCTAAGGTATTTGATGTGAATACCGAGTCGGCTCCATAAGTGCTCATGGCTGTGGTGTATATTATGGTTCACTGAATTGAGTGGGATGGACAATAAATTTTGTAGAATGACTTTCTTGGACTCATTTTGTGAAAGGGACGGTAGTGGTGCACAATAGGTTGAGAATTAGTCGAACGGTTGGGGTGCACTAATGGATTAGGAATCATCTTCTACGGTGGACAGTTGAGGTGTATTAGTGATGAGCTTTGTGATGGGTCATGATCCTCTTGCATGTAGTGGGCTTGTAGTCGATGATGGAGGAGGTGGTGACATGTTTGGTGATAATGAATCTGGAAGTGCACTTGTAGACAAGGGTAGTTCATTAAATAGCATGAATTATTGAATCGTCCTCGTTAGTTGTGTGATTATTATCATTAGATGGCTATGAATCAACCGGGACATTGAATGGTGGTGATGCTATTGTTTGAACGGCTCTGAGGACTATGAGAAGTGTTTTTGCTATTACCGTTTCTTTTCTTATTGTTGCTTTGATGACTGGCTAATAATGAGAGCATAGTTTGGTAGCTTGCAAAGATGAAAGCTCATGTGCGCAATTGGAAGATTGCATCATGAAAAATCAAAGATGAAGATGAACGCTCAGACTAATGAGGGATTAGTGAAGGCGTGAGCATGAGGGCTCTAAGGCCATGAATAGTTTGACGATGAGAGAGAGAGAGATGAGTAGCTACATTATGAGAATTTCACTTGGAATTTCATCAAACAGTAATAGTCTATAAATAGGTGAGATTATAAAGACTTCTAATGTTAATCACACTCTTATTCTAACTTTTCTAATCTAATCTTGATTGAATCTTAATCACTTTCTAAATATAATTATAACTAATCTAATCTTAACCTAAATATTCTCTAATAACCATAGGTCAACTAGTGACTCAAGTAATTCTCCTTCTTCTATTTCTATTGATCAGGCTTAGATCTTTATCTTCCAATTACTCAAAGGCATTACGTACTAAACATCCAATTTGAGTGATTTGTATCCTATCATGCCTTGTCCGATTCTTATTGGAAATGTATCTCATTGCTAGCTTCAGTTAAAGTTCCTTCATGTATGCAAGAAGCTCTAGATGATCCCATGTGGAGGAAAGCAAGGGGAAGAGATGGATGCACTACATCATAATGAAACTTGGGATGTTGTTACTGCACCTGAAGGTTGCAAGCCTGTTGGTTGTAGATGTGTGTACAACATTAAGATTGAAGTTGAAGGGTTTTATTGAAAGATATAAAGCAAGATTGATTGCAAGGGGATTCACTCAAACCAGAGTCAATTATGAAGAAACATTTGCTCTGGTGGCCAAAACGAAATCGATTCATCTCTTACCATCAATTGCAGCTAATATACGGTGGAATCTACAACTTGACTGTAAAAATGGTTTCCTAAATGGTGAATTACAAGTAACCATACATTGTAAGGTGGGGAGAAACAAGGTTAGTTTACTAAAGAATCCCATATACGACCTAAAACAATCATCTAGAGCTTGATTTAACAAATTCAGTAAAACAATTATTGAGCAGCATTTCAAGAGGTGTATTGCTAATTATTCAATTTTTGTTGAGAGGATCAAGTATGTATGGACTATCTTCTTGTGTATGTTGATGATATAATCATTGTAGGGAATGACAGCCTCTATGGAGATGTTGAAAAGTCACTTAGGCAAGAAATTTGGCATCAAAGATCTGGGAAATCTTGACTATTTCTTGGGGACTGAAGGTGCAACATCAAAAGGAGGTATCTCTATAGCACAAAAGTAACATAAACTTGAACTTCTCGAGGAAACAGTGATGTTGGGGGCAAAACCAGTTGTATCTCCCATGGAAGGTAACTACAAGGAAGAAGTAGAACGTGAGTGATTGCAAAGGTGATATATCTCACTGTAGCGCGCCCAGATATTACATTTCATGTTACAGTTGTAAGTCAATATATGCATCAACAGCGTACATCTCATTTTAGTATGGTATACCGCATGCTAAGATACGGTGGAATCTACAACTTGACTGTAAAAATGGTTTCCTAAATGGTGAATGACAAGTAACCATACATATGCCCACCTGGTTTTCATATAAGTAAGGTGGGGAGAAACAAGATTAGTTTACTAAAGAATCCCATATACGACCTAAAACAATCATCTAGAGCTTGATTTAACAAATTCAGTAAAACAATTATTGAGCAGCATTTCAAGAGGTGTATTGCTAATTATTCAATTTTTGTCGAGAGGATCAAGTATGTATGGACTATCTGCTTGTGTATGTTGATGATATAATCATTGTAGGGTATGACAAAGCCTCTATGGAGATGTTGAAAAGTCACTTAGGCAAGAAATTTGGCATCAAAGATCTGGGAAATCTTGACTATTTCTTGGGGACTGAAGTTGCAACATCAAAAGGAGGTATCTCTATAGCACAAAAGAAGCATAAACTTGAACTTCTTGAGAAAGCAGTGATGTTGGGGGCAAAACCAGTTGTATCTCCCATGGAAGGTAACTACAGGGAAGAAGTAGAACGTGAGTGGTTGCGAAGTGATATATCTCACTGTAACGCGCCCAGATATTACATTTCATGTTACAGTTGTAAGTCAACATATGCATCAACAGCGTACATCTCATTTTAGTATGGTATACCGCATGCTAAGATATCCAAGGTCATCCTCTAGGAGAGATTCTTTTTGCTCAACATGGAATCTTATAGTCCAGGGGTATTCTGATGCTGATTGGGCTGGATCCAGAGAAGGTCATAATAGATCTACTATTGCTACTGCATATTTGCAGGAGGAAATCTTGTCACATGAAAAAGGAAGAAGCAAAATGTGGTGGAGAAGGCTAGTGCGAAAGCCAATTATAGGGACATGGCTCAAACTGCTTGTGAGCTAATTTGGTTGAAGCCTGAAGGCATTGATGACAGATCTTGGTTTCATGGTTGATACTCTGATGAAGATGTTTTGTGCTAACCGAGCTGCAATTCATGTTAGGACTGGCCAGATTTTCACGCCATTTGTTATAACTTCTATGCATGTTGTGGATGTTCTTACCAAGGTATCTAACTCATGACCGGTATCGGTTATCGGTTATCGGTTCATGGAGGACCGATATGGATCCACTTTCCTAGTTCTTGAACAGTTCCTTTGTCAAAGAGCAAGCAATTCAGATTACACACAACAAACCATATGTCTTGGTGCTCTAATACCATGAGAACAGTACAATTTCTTTTTCTCCTTTCAAATATGATATATTATGCCTAATGTTTTACCACAATCAACATAACTAAATAACAAAGTCGGGTCCTTTCAGGATGATCCGACACTATGCAGACTGGATAGATTCCTATGCGGGGTGCATTTTCTCGAAGTCGTGACGGACCCGTCGGTCACTTTGTGGATGACTAGTATTTCAGATCATAGACCGATCGTTCTGTCATCCAATGGGCACACAAGGGAGGGAACGAAGCCGGGTCTTTTCAAGTTTAACAGCGCATGGCTGATGATTGATGAATTCAAACAATTGAGTCATGATTGGTGGACCCAGGACAGAACTACGGGTACTCCGGCTTATATACTGACCTCCAAAATTAAAATTTTCAAAAGAAAAATCAAGGAATGGAACAAGTCTACAGGAAGTCGGGGTTGGAAAGAAAGAGAATTCTGGCTAAGATTACAACCATGGATATCGCTGAAGAGACGACACCGCTCTCTGATAGTGACAAGGAAATCAGAGCAGTGCTAAAAATTGTGTTCGATCGGTTGGAGCTGGAAGAGGAACAGTTGTGGTGCAAAAAAGTGAAGGTGCACTAGTTTCGGGAAGGAGATGGAAATAATAAATTTTTCCATTCGGTTGCTAACGGAAGAAGGAAAAAGAACCATATAGCGTCCATTAATATTGAAAGGGTGGTGTACGCGGATCCTACTCTAATCCCAGTCAAAATCGTGGAATTCTACGAACAACTCTACGCAGCGGAGGAGGTGCTCAAACCTCGAATGGATGGGATTCCTTTCCACTCTATCTCTACCTTCCAGGCTGTTGAGTTGGAAAGATCTTTAGAGGAAGACGAGGTCAGAAAAGCGCTACATAGCTTGGGCTTTAACAAATCTCCGAGTCCGGATGGTTTCACGACGGAGTTATTCAGGAACTGCTGGTCGACGATTGGAAATGACTTTATGGCTATGATTCGCGAGTTCCATGAGACGGGTAGAATGGCCAAGAGTTCGAATTCTTCTTTCATAGCGCTCATTTCGAAACGTGACGGGGTCACCTCTTTGACGGAGTATCGCCCGATGAGTCTTATCAGACGTGCGTATAAAATAATTGCGAAGGTGTTTGCTAATCGCCTAAAAAGTGTGATCGACCATCTCATTTCTAATGTCCAAGGCGCCTTTATCCCGGGAAGACAATTGATGGACATTGTCGTGGCAGCTTCAGAAACTCTTCACTCGGTGAAGAAGAGCAAGGACAAAGGCTGGGATTTGAAGATCGATATGGAAAAAGCGTACGATAGAGTTCAATGCGATTTTCTGGATTACGTTCTGATCAGGATGGGCTTCTGTGATAACTGGAGAAAGTGCATGAAAGGCTGTTATGGGTCCGTTCGCTTCTCGGTTCTAGTTAACGGAGCCCCTCACGGATATTTTAAAAGTAAGAAAGGGCTGCGTCAAGGGGATCCGTTATCCCCATTGCTCTTTAATTGTGTGGGAGAGGCGCTGCGTAATCTTTTTAAAAGGCGGAGGAGACAAACCTGATTAAGGGTTTCATCATAGCATACTCGGGGCCCTCAATTTCTCACCTTCAGTATGCGAATGATACTCTTGTTTTTTGTCATGACAACGAGGGAGATAGGAAGTTGAAGGCAACCACAGATATATTAACTATTTTCAAAGTGGTCTCGGGTCAAAGAATAAATTTACACAAATCTAGCTTGACTAAGATTAACATGCCATTAGAGATTACAGAGAGGACTGCTAGGGAGGCCGGTTGCAAAACGGATTCTTTTCCTATATCATACTTGGGAGTCCCTTTGGGATTCGGAAGAAACAGAGTCTGACTTTGGGATACGGTTGTTCAGAGGTTCCAAAAGAGACTAGCAACGTGAAAAAGTAAGCTTATCAGCTATGGGGGTAGGTTGACGTTAATCAAATCCACGTTTGCTTCCATCCCGATTTTCATGATGTCTTTTCTGAAAGCTCCTGCCGGAATTACTACGAAGTTGGAAAAATAGTTAGGGATTTTCTATGGGAAGGCCGGGAGATAATAAGAAGATCCACCTAGTGTGGTGGATGAGAGAGGAAAAGGAGAGAAACAGTCTTTGGTGCCAAATTGTGACTGCGAAATATGGTGAGCCTGATGTGGATGCATCTAGCCACAATCAGGGATCAACTTGGTGGAAGGTGGTTAACAGTGGTACTCGGGAAAGTTTGGACGACACTAATTTCAGTTGGGGAGATGGTCGCCAAATTCGGTTTTGGAAGGATGTTTGGGCCGGAGAACAACCTTTATTCCAGACCTTTCCAACGATTTTTAGGCTATTCGATTCAAAGGACGCGGTGATCAAAAATTTTGGGGAAGTTTCTGATGATAGGATGGAATGGAACATCCCCCTTAGACGGCCTTTGAGGGAGTGGGAAAATGAGGAATACCAAAATCTTAAGGCCGTGTTGAGGGGGTCTATTGCCAATGCAGAAAACCAAGACAGAAGAATATGGAAATACTTGGCGAAAGGGAGATTTTCAGTCAAATCATTTTACAATGTGCTAAAGTCGCGGGACAGAAGGAATACAGTAAATAGAAAATGGTCCGGGTTTTGGAAGGTTAGGATGCTGCCAAAGATCAGGTTCTTTGCATGGTTGGTCACCAAAGGCAAAATTCAGACTAGGGACCAATTGATCCGAAGTAATATTCTGGTTATAACAAATGTATGATGTGTATGAGGGGGAGAGAATCGACAGGTTAGGATGCCGCCAAAGATCAGGCTCTTTGCATGGTTGGTCACCAAAGGCAAAATTCAGACTAGGGACCAATTGATCAGAAGTAATATTCTGGTTATCAACAAATGTATGATGTGTATGAGGGGGAGAGAATCGGCGGCGCACATTTTCCTGCATTGCCCTTTTACTCGGAATATATGGCATAAGATGTATAAGATCTTCAAGGTGGAGTGGGTTCTTCCGATCTGGCCCGGGCAGATGATTGAAATGTGGAAAGAGTTAAAGCTTGAGGACCTGAGGAGAGATCTATGGCCTCTAATGGTTTACGCGGTCTTTTGGGCCATATGGAGGGAACGAAACAACAGGATTTTCAGGCGCCAGGCCAAACCTTTCTCGCTGGTTATTCGGGACAGCAGAGATCTTCTGGTTAATTGGAATGCTAGTAATATGATTGTCTTCAATGAGGGGCTTCTTCAATTCCTTAGGTTGTGGGAAGACTGCTGCTTAACAGGTTTCTGATCAGTAGTAGGCGATGGGGTTTTTGGTAGGCTTTATCGGACCTGTTGCCGGTTCTTGGGGTGAGGCCGAGTGGGCATTGGATTTTCTTTTCTTTGCTTTGTTTTGTTTGGGTAGTTCCTTACTACCCACCAAGGTATGCTTCTCTGTATTTTTGCTTTGTTTTTTATATATATGTTCATTACCATCTCAAAAAAAAAACAAAAACTAAATAACATTGCTCGGCATGAAAATATAAAAAACAACACGAGGAGCCTCTTTTCTCTAGTATTTAGGCTGTGTTTCGAATTTTTTTTTGGAGGCAAAGAGCAGCCCACTTAAGAGCACTTA
Source organism: Chloranthus sessilifolius (assembly GCA_021018995.1). Taxonomy (NCBI): domain Eukaryota; kingdom Viridiplantae; phylum Streptophyta; class Magnoliopsida; order Chloranthales; family Chloranthaceae; genus Chloranthus; species Chloranthus sessilifolius. Next base: position 160,481,742 of record CM037585.1, read on the forward strand.
CTACCGAACACAATCCCATACTAAAGTGCTCTATGTCAGAGCAGAGAGCTGCTCTTTGCCTCCAAACAGCAATCCCAAACACAGCCTTAGTCACTCACTTGAAGTTTCGGCCAGTATCAAACATTGCATTATGGTTGGGTTTGAATTTTTTTGGCATCAACTAAGTGTGCTCTTAACTTATTTAATTGTCACAATCTAAACTATTTTTTTATGATCACTTTTATTATCGGTGGTATTTTTTTTTTATTGATTTATGATACTAAATAATAGTATCCAATGTTTGATATAATATTGATGGTTTCAAGAGTATCCCACATGTCATGCTTTAGTGTTTGGTTGCAGATGTTTCATATGTATGAGTTCTATAACGCTACAAAAATTCTTTAAAATTAATGCAACGTGATTGATTGAAATCATTAAAAATACTATTTATGATATAAATACTAATTGGAAAAGGTTTAAGGAATTAATTGTGAAATTGGAACCTTCAAAGGCAATATATTTATGTTTGTTGAATCTTCCAGCGATGCTGAGCACATATGAGATTTGGTTGATATGCCTACACTTGTTTAATTTGGTAAATAAGTTACCTTTTTTAACTTCACCCATTTTCTCTCTTTCAGGACTGTTTTGATCCTATAGTTGAAAAGTTCGGTCATGATCTAATGCCTGCAATGATCTATGGGTATGTATTTCCCTGTTTTTTTCCTTACCTGTGCATGCCTTTTACAGTAGTTTTACTACATGTATGCTATAACATCATTTTACATTTTGGTTTGTGAATCATTTTTGCAGTGAGAAAGCAGGGAATGAAGAATTTGGAGGGATGTATTGTGCAGTTTTAATTGTAAAGTAAGAGTGGTTTTGTCAGCATTAAATTTACGTACATTTTTTTTTTTTTTCATTATAGTGCATTGGTTTATGTTTCTCTTATAATTTTTTAAAGCACTATTTGTTTGATAATACAGTTCCGTTGTTGTCTCTGCTGGAATTCTAAGAATTTTTGGTCCAGATGTTGCAGAACTACCTCTGGTTGCAACAAGTAAGGACAGCCAAGGAAAGGTATGAACTCTTGCTGAGAAAGGAAAGCTGGCTTTTATATGTTGACTCAGCCTTTTGGAGTTTCTCTTATGCAAGAAACTTTGACGTACTTAGGGCCCTCTAATGAATGCTAGATCGCTTTACATTTCTAATTCTGTATCTAATTAAGAAAATATTAAAAAAAAATTGACATAGGAATTGGAAGAGTTCCAAAAATCATAAGAACACCAATTGAGATAATCTACTTTATGCAGATTGGTTTCCATGTTCTATACTAGAATTTGGAAAAAAGCCTGCAAGCATCCTGTAGAATTAATACCTTATAATGATCCAAGTAAAAGCTGCCATTTTTGGGTAACAGGTGTAGCTGGAAACCCTCCTCTAAAGCATTATAAAAGACTTTTAATTGATTCATTTTTCTCTGCCACCTTCCAGGTCCACATCCTTAATTAAAAAATCATATTGATATAATTTTCCTCAATTCTGCCATGGGGATTGGTCTGCAAGCCAATCTTCTTTTTTCTACTCTTGTCTTCCTAATCCTAAATTTCTTTGGTTGATACTTTATTTTCAAGGACCATCTTATGTAATTAGCCCATTGCCCTGTTCTCTGTTGCTATGCGACCTTTCCTCTCCTGTCTACAAGGTGTCAAAACTCAGCCGGTCTGGCCAAGAATCAACACTAATACCAGTCTGATACCAGTATTGGAACTGGTGTCCGTATCGGTCTCAGTATCAGCCGTTATTTCTGCATATGGGCCGATACATTGCTACATTTTGGAAAATACTGTTAAATGTCAATTCTTATGATTTTTTTTTATCAAGAAAAGAATCAGTATCGGTCAGTACATATCAGTATCACTTTCTACGTATCGGGCATCCGCCGATACGTATCAGTATCGGTCGATATATATTGGTCTCAAGCTTGGATCGATACCCTACACTAATATTGAGTTTGATACCTTGGTCTACTCCAACTCAACTCATTATTGTCTCCTCTCCTTGACCTCTAGATTTTTTTTTCATCTTTTCTCTCTTTAGCTTTGTCCTCTCTGCTTCTCTTCTCCTACATGAAGGTACCTACCATTTATTTGTTTTTTTGGCAACGATGCGATTTCATTGAGGCTGACCAATGAGCAGAGTGACAAGATCATTTAGATGGTAGCCGCTAAGATAAGAGACCCCCCCAAAATTCATTAGCTCCGGCATAGGATCACCAGAGGGGCTAGCCCAGTGTAAAAGGAGATTCTTAACAGATTCAATGATCTAAAACTGTGGTTGTGTTTGCCTTCAAAGATGCGTCTGGTTCACTCAGTCCAGATCGTCTAGAGAATAGCGGTAGGAAGTATACGGGTCAGACATTTCGCCTTGTCCTCAGCGCCAAAATACAAGTGGTCAGCAAGAACATCCTTACATGAGTTATGACAGCGTGTAGAGATGTTGACAGTGTGCCAAAAGAAGATCCAAACCATCCACATGAGAGGACAGTGAAGCATAATGTGGTCAGCAGATTCGGTATGGCGGTTGTACATGATGCAGTGGTTAGGAATGGCCATAACTCTTTTAATTTAGCTGCCCACTATTCCATGTAAGGCACCAAACGAAAAATTGGACCTTAGTCGAAGCTCTCACTTTCCAAAAGCTAATCCAGTAGAAATGAGGGTTCTTCTGTTCATGTGATCGTGGAGGGACTTGACAGAGGAAAAGGCCTTTTTGATCAAATGGCTACACCAGTGGAGAGAGAAGCTTGAAGGTCATTGATCACGAGAACTTCCAAGACATGTAGGTCCCTACAGAAATTGATTATCAAATGGCTATTGCCATTGCCCAAGGCGTAGCACTCACTAATGATAGTGAATTCTTCAGAAATTAATCGGTAAAAGCTTGGGAAGCTTTGCAGCTAAAAGAGAATCCACGAACCAGATATTGTGCCAGAATGGGATATAATCCCCCCTTCCTAATTTGAAGCAACCTCCAGGCAAAAATAAGCAAAATACTACTTTTGAAGCTTGTATTTACCGATTAAGATCTTGGACCACAGAGGGCTTCGTTATCAGTATCACTCCTCCACAAACGATTTGGCAATCAACGAAGCATTTACGCTTTTAATCTGTTTGATCCCCGAGCCTCCCTCCTTCTTGGACAAGAAAATAATATCCTAGTTTACTAGATGAAGCTTATTTTCTCCCAGGTACTTCTCCATAAAAACATCTTCATTAAGGACACAATGTGATGAAACCGTTGCAGGCAAGTGGTAAAGAGAAAGCCAATAAATAGGGAAACTGGCCAAGGTAGATTTGATGAGAGTGATATGGCCCCTATGACAACATTTTGCCTTTCCATATAGATAATATCCACTCCACCCTCTCAATGACAGGGTCCCATAGATGTGTGGTCGGTTTGTGAATGGTGAGGGGTATACCAAGGTAATTATAGTGGATGTTGCCTTTCTTGCAGCCAAAATAATCAGAAAAATGTTGTACCTAATCATTCTCAAATCTGTTGACCATAAGAGATGTTTTGTTAGACTTGATTTTCTGGCCTGAGACGAGCTCAAAACAACGCAAGATCAGCTTTAAATTTATTTATTTTCTTTTATAGGTAAGCTGGGATTCAACCTGCGGCATATGGGTTGCAATATTGCTAACTTTCCACTGTGCTACAGGCCCCATCCCAAGATCACCTTTAAATTGCGAAGCTCTTCCAGGGAAGCATTGCACAATATTAGAGCATCCATGAATTGGAGGTGAGTGATTGGATACATACATCTAGAATGAAACAGAAATCTGATCCATGTCTTAACATCTGGCTTAGAGCCTCTCCAACCATGTTAAAAATGAAAGGAGAAAGGGATACCCCCTTGAGGGATTCCCCGAAACCCGTAAGGTGAGGAGATGCACGTCTCTACCCGCATTAAATCTGTGAGTCCATGTGTTAAAACCGGGCCTAAAGCCTCTCCAACCATGTTAAATGGAGAGATAGGGTTCCCTCCTTGGTGGATACCTCAAGAGACGCAAAAGAAACCATTCAGGTTACAATTGACAAGAATGGGAAAGTCAAGGAGATGCAAACCATTATCCAGTTTTTCCATTTATGACCAAAACCCATGCGCTTAAACGTTTTTCCTTACAAGGTAGTTAAGGTGGTGTGGCGAGGTCATGGCGAAGAGGCTCGCTACGCCATGGCATGACTATAGTGAAGTCATGGCGAGGCTATTTATTATTGTAATTTTTAAAAAAATGATTTTAACTATTAATTAGTAGGATTCTTTTTTATATAAGAAAAAAAAATATAGGAAGAAAAAAATTCAACTACTAAAGCATCATACTTTGATTCTAATAATGAGGATTTCATGTTCTAGGAATAAACAAATATCAATAAATGCAAATCAAATATGGAACATCAACAAATTTGCAAAATGGTAAGTATAAATAAATAAATATGAAATATCAACAAATATAGAATATTAAAAAATCTGAAATATTAAGTACACATACAGTAGTGTCGTCGACACTGTGATTTTGACGACGCTGGTGTTGGTAGTTGCTGTGACGAGAGAGAGAGAGAGAGAGAGAGAGTTGGGGATTTTGTAACTAATAAGTTGAGGTTTTGTGGCTTGCAAGTTAACTTTTGTAACTTATATTATAAAAATATCATAACTTATAAGTCTTATACACTATATCCAAAAATAAAATAGCGTGCATAGCAATGCCATAATGCTATTCCGCCATGACGACGCTATGGCGTCACTATTTAGCCATCATGGCTATTTGGTTATATATGGCATTTCCCATCGCCATTCGCCATGGCGAGGCCATAGTGAGGCTATAGGGTAGCCTTGACAACCATGTTTCCATGTCAATTTTACAGACAAAACCTGGGATTTTTGGCATTATATAGTGTAAGCATTCAAGTGATACGACTGCAAGAATTCGGTGGCCTTGAGCAAAAGCCGCTTGGTTTGGAGAAGGGAGTTTGGGCATAAGTCTTTAACTGGTTGGAGAGGACTCTAGCAATGATTTATAGGGGACTTCTGATTAAACTGATAGGATGGAAATTCCAAAGGTAAACTGCACCGGGAATTTTGGAAATCTGAGAGATGAAGGTTGAACCCATGCCTTTCTCTAGACGAGCCTTCCTATGGAACTCGTTCAAAATTTTCAAAGACAGCCTTTTGCACTTTGACTTCAGAAAAATGGCATTCATCGGCGTTGCTCTCCTCTACTGATATACAAAGAGGTTAATCCCGTCAAGAAGCAGCCTTTCCTCAAGTTCTTCATTGTAGAGGCATTCAAAAAATTTGACAATTTCCTCCCTGATCTCATATTTATCAGGGTAAGGTGGTTGTCCTCCTTGATGGCTTGGATAGCATTGGTATGATTTTTGGCATTGGTTGTGGAATGAAAGAATCTCGTACTTTGGGCCCCATCGTTTAGCCATCTAACGCGAGATCGTAGTTTCCAAAACAACTCTTCCTCCAATACTTTCACATCAAACTCTTGCTTGACCTTCTTCTTCTCATCTTGATCTGCAACCAGCAAGGTTCTGTTTTCTTCAAGGTTGTTCAGGTGGGCCAACTTAGCAACAAGGATGTTTTTATCTCGGACCACGCTTACAAATAAGTTTTTATTCCAAGATTTCAGGTAATTATTGAGGTGTTTTAGATTGGAAATCAGAACAAATTCAATGGTTCCCCGCTGGGTTTTTGCAGACCAATTTGAAGTCACTGAGTCATGAAAGCCCTCTCTTTTCATCCTCGATTTCCACATTGGAAAGGCTTTGGACGCCATCCATTGTCAAGACTAGATAGCAAGAGCGGGATGTGAGTGGAGGTTGGGTTGGGAATCTTTCATTAATTACCATGGAATAATGCTCTGAGCAGATGAAGCAATCAAGGGAACAAGGCTTCACTTCTTTGTGAATGAAGTGAAGCCTTTTATACTTTTAGTGACTTTGGCTTTTTTAGATTTCTCGTGCACAAAATGGATAACGTTAAAATCGCCACCAAGACACCGTAGCACTTTCCACATATCTTGCACCTTGTGCAAGGCATCTCAAAAGGCTGGCTTTAAGATGGGATCACTAGGCTTACTATAGTTCAGTGAGATCCCATTTGAATCAATTAGTACCATGATGTTAAAAATGGAGATCGACCTCTAGTCAATAATTTCAACGAGCTTGGTAATACTCCTAAGTGTCCCAAGCAACTAGGATTCCTCCAGCATACCCAATAGAGTTGATGAAAAGCTAACTCTAGTAATTACCATGAAGAACCCTACACATTTTCTTTCTACCACTTGTGCTCCACTTACTTTCCTGCAGGTTAACTATGCATCAAGGTTTGTATTTCATGATGACATCACTAACTTTGGCACATTTGTTTGGACTTCCTAGACCACAAATGTTCCAAGATAAACTTTATCCATATAAACAAGGGTGGACACGAACCAGAAGATAAGACAACTTAGATCGTGACATTTTATTCCCTTTCCCATAATTGATCAAGGAGTGCACTCACTTTAATTATGTCAGGGTTTTTAGACTTGAACGTTTGTAGAGTAGCTCAGTGTCCAACACGGGTTTCTTTGTTTAACTACTATGAATAATCCTTTCAGTTCATCCGGTGTTCCTCTAAAATGAAGCCCTGCCACTATGCATCTCTGATAGATTTATTCATGTGATTTTTCCCAACCTGATTCAACGGAGGCCTTCAGGGTTGTTTGATAAGGAGCTGGTTCCTCTCCATGATCAGAGTGTTAGCAGGGAGTTTGTTCCAACAAGATGTCATCAGGTAGGTGGAAAAGTTGGTTGATGTTGGTGGTCAATATGGACTTAAAAACTCTAGAACCAAAGCTTGAATTTCCGATGGATGTCATTCCTTTCCAAGAATGGAGTGTCAACATCAGTTAGATTTGCTCTTTGTCGTTTACTATTGACAGTCTGACCATTAACAACTCATTTGCTCGATTGAGCCTCAATAATGGTCCGAAAGTTGGGCCCTATACCATGGCCCTACAAACCCAGAGGAATAATGGATTTCAACATATGTAAGCTGGAATCTTCTACTTATCGTGTCGCTCTCGCTTCCGACCATAAAATAGTGAAATTTTAGACATTTGATGGCGCTCTTGCTTCCAACCTATTACACGCTTCTTGTCACTTCTGGTAACTAAGGTCGTGATCCCATGGGTCATTGCCACATCACCCTTGTGTCTCCCAAATATGAGGTGAAATGGATTGGAATCCATTTTGAATTTGAAACTGGGAATAATGCACAATGTTGACTTCTATCATCTTAATTCTATCCTCGAGATGGATTTGCTTCAGCTGGGGCGATGGCAGTAGGATCTATTTTTGGGAAGATCCCTGGGTTGACTTCTATCCTCTTAAAGATAGGTTCTTCTCAATATACAATTTGTCCCACAGCCTTGTGGTCTCGTCAGGGAACTATTTTCAGAGAATGGGGGAGTCCTCGCCTGGGACCTGATTACTAGGAGAGCTTTAAGGGACAATGAAGTAGGGCCGTTCCAACTGTTGCTGGCCTCTCTTTATCATGCTTCCTGGAATAAACTGCATCGTGATTTGAGGTAATGGGTGACAAGCAAGAACGGTGATTTCTCGGTTAAATCCTTTTATCTCGCTCTTTCGTTCTGACCGTTGATTAGAGTTGCATGGTTTTTTATTTGGAAAGCGCCGATCCCTCCCAAAGTCAGATTCTTCGTGTGGACAGCCATTAAAGGGCGCATTTTGACCATCGATCAGCTGATTGTCAGGGGCAAAGACATCCGTAATCGATGTCCTATGTGCCTTATCTCGGAGGAATCAATTCCCCACCTTTTTATTCATTGCTGGGCTGCCTTGGAAATTTGGAGTACTATCATGAAATCTTTTGGCCTTTGCTTGGTTTTCCTGGATAACCTTCCTCAGCTTTTGGTGACTTGGAAGGGCCTTAAATAGGAAGGGTCTCAAGGCGCATTTTGGAGGGTGGGAGCTTATGCGTTGGTGTGGAGTAAATGGCTTGAGAGAAATGCTTGCATCTTTAATCGTAAACGTCGCCCTCTCGGTTTATTTTGAAGGCTGCTAACGATTTTATGTGCCACTGGGTAGTACTTGATAAGTATGGTGGGCATGGATGTGCTGATCTTTGTTTTTAATGTTGTCTCTGCTTTGTAATTGTGCTTTAGGGGTGGGGTGGGGTAGATATTGTTTTGCTAGCCTTTCTCTGGCTGCTAATGCTTGAGTTTTCCGTTTTGTTGTTTTTTTGTTTTTTCCATTTTCTGTCTTCTCTCTGGTTTTTAATGAATAGTTACTTTTACTGCTGGTTTTTAATGAATAGTTACTTTTACTGATTAAAAAAAATATACGCAATGTGTTCCGCTTAAACTGGAGAGTTAGGATGACCCTTTATTGCAGCTGTTCGATCAACACTATCCCAAGTGGAGCGTCTTACCTGCTTACTCAATGTGCACTTCTTACTGTCATCTCTCTCGCTAGGTACCTTCAAAGGCTGTTGGTACTTCTCAAGACCGGTGCCCAGGAATATGTGAAACAGCAGCTTGATGTTCCATAGCCGACTATCCAGAAATCGGTCAGGGTGCCGCTGGCTGACACGAAGGGTAACTAAGTGTAGGAGGGTCTGTAGCTTCGACTTCCACCTTGATGCGAAAGACATTGTCCGAATCAGAGACCCATATTTTCAATTGAGAATCAGAGGGACAAGAAGCTCAATCCATAATTCTCCATATTTTCAATTTGAAGGACTTGGTCTCTGGATCAAACTTCAGCTAATTCATTCCAGAAATCTCCAATATTGTTGGCTGTGGCTATGTCCCACATGTGCAAGGGTAGACCACATAACCGGTACGAGTTCAGAGTATCAGAGGTCCGTGGTATTACAACCCGGCCACCTTCTTTTCAGCAATATGAAAGTTGACCAAGAATCCATCCCTCCCTCCCTCATTGAAAAAGGCATCCTCAAAAGCAGCCCCAGAGTGGAATTGCAGAAGGAAACGATTCCAGAATGATTTAATAAGAGGTTTGTCTAGACCCCACCTCAAAACAGCCTAATCCTCAATAAGATTAGCCACATCCACCTAATCTTTTAAGATACCTGCTGAGAACCACTGCCCTCAATACTCAGAAATCAAGTTAAGTAAACCCACTTGTAGACCAGCTAAGATGCCTCAAAACCCAATCAAACTAACTTGATTTCACAGCATTTAATTCAGATATTTTGTATAAAAACACAGAAAACTGCAGCAATAAAACTTGCAATCCAACTCCCCTAACCCGTTTGAAAACACGACTCCCAAAACCAAATTTTATGGCCACTATTTCTAAATATTTAATTCCTCCACATCAGAAACAGTGAATCTGAGGAGTTTCACCATTAGGAGGATTTCAACCTAGATAATATCATCGAAACAGCACATGGATAAAAAATAAATGAATGCCTCGCTGTTTTGAAGACCGCATCAGCAATTCCTGAACTTCACCCAGCCATAGAAGTAAGATGATCCTACTTGCAGCATTAAACACGTAGCAGAAGCATACCAGATAAGCAACCTTTAATCAATGGGAAAGGATTGATATTTCCGGCAGCAATCAGAGGTTAAGTAATGAATAAAATATCATTACTTAAAAGAAATAAAAGAATAAAATTTTCTAATCTAGTCTCCTACTATCACTTGGACTCTAAGCAAGCAAATAAAAAAGAAGTTTCTCTAACTCAAACTCCTAACTTAGTAGCCTAAGGCTGTATTTGGCATTGCTCTTTGGGAGAGTAGAAAAGAGCAGCAGCTGCTCTTTTGTTATTGCAAAGAAATGTGGGGAAAGAGAGAATGATTGGGGGACGAAAAAAGGGGAGGCTGATCTTTGAATCATGAAAAACATCCCTCTTTAAAAGAGTATGAAAAATCATGTTCTTTTAAAGAGCCCCCAGCCCTTCGGGCTCGACCGGCGCAGTCGTGGCTGGATCATTAGTACTTCCAGAATGCCTCAGTAGCATTAGTCTCTACATAACAGTAGTATGTGCCCTACCATTTTTATATTCTGTTTTTCTGAATCGTATCGTTCAGTGTTGTTTAACCATTTCGAGCATTGTTTGTCTAAATACAGACAATTACTAAACTATTTTAAGACTTCACTTGCAGGGGTACTCCTTGGTTATCATGTATCATTTGATTGGTCAGTCTGGATTTACAACACTCAAAATTTTCTTTTTCCATGGGTTTTCTTACTGAATTTTGTCTCAGCAGAGTATTTTCAAACTTCTTAGAATTAAAAAATGAGTTTGATTTTACCATGACCCTGTTGAGTTGGCACAGAGGTGATGGGCATAGTCCTGGATTGTTCTCACAAATTTAAATTCGTTAAGTGGGGAAGTATGAACTCCCCCCTGCTAGTATCCTGTTGAGCTTATATCTGTGCTACTTTTGGGGCTGCTTACACTTTTAGTGTTAGGATTTTTTTTATCATTTATGATGTTACGATTAGCTCCATTGACTTGTAAGCCTCAGTAGGTTGTCGAAATAATGTGTGATGAAAGTAATTTTTTATATAATTTGATGAGGTCTTTTGGGTATGTTCTGATCTTTATGGCACTAATTCCCAAATATTATTGCTACAAACCATCAAAGATTTTGTAGGGGCCAAACTAATAGGATTGAATAGGCCGTCCATTGCTTTCACGTGTGTAACGCTGCCAGCTTGACGGCGTTTATTGAGGACATTTCAGTGATTTCGATGAAAACAAAATAATCCCAATGAACCTGATGATGTGTAATTTGGTTTCATTTCTATATCAATGTCCTTGACAATTTTACAGTTTTTTCTTTCTCCAGGGCTATTTTAAGGCGTTATTCTCTTGCATTGAGCGACTACTTTGTTCGTTGAATGTGAAAAATCTTGTACTTCTAACTGTCAAGAAGCCAAATCGATCTGGACAAACAAGTTTGGCTTCGTAAAGATGCCTGAGGAGAAGGTAAATGCATCCTCTCTTGTTTGAAACTCCATTAGTGTATCATATTTGAGTGCCTTTATTTGCACCCATCAAATCTTTGATGATGACACCTATGCCAAAAACCATTGAATGCTTTGAATCAGATGATGGAGATCGTTTTTCAATATTGTACATACGGATCTTGAGATCGTGTGTACCATCGCATCACGCTTTTTATTCCATCTAGCACACATCCCAAAAAGTAATGGACAAACCACGTGGTACACATCAAAGGAAGGTGAAACCAAAATTGACCATTTGATGGTAGGCCCATTGATGTCAAGATCCATTTTGTTGAAGATTGGTGTGAAATCTCAATCATTTTATTCAAACCAAATCAATGGTTTTTTGGCGTGAGGTGACCTCAACAATTTGGTAGGTGCAAATAAAGGTACTCATCAAATTTTCTTCCCAATTTCATCGTATTGACTTAAATTGGTTATGAGCGTTCAAAGAATATGCAAAGGACTACCAACTGATGATGTTTCAGCGAACTTCCATGCTCGAGAAAAAGGTTGCTCAGATTCAATACTAATGGAGTTCCTTTTTAATTTTGAGCAGAGATGTACAGTTGAAATCTCTATTTTTTTTTCTATTGCTTCTCTGTTTTTATTTTTTTTGCTGCTAATTTTCTTATATACAAGCGGCAAATTCTTTGGCTAACTAAGAAGAGATTGATTGATTTTAGTACAGGAAGTTGAAAGTGTAGAATACAAGCCTGTGCACATGCAGACATTTTATCATGCGTGCACAAAAGAAAACTTGGGCATACGGGCTTATTTTTGTTAACGAAAACCATGAAAATAATAAGCAGTTCTATATTTTTTGTGGATTATTTTGATGGAAATGTAGAGAAAAGTTGACATAAGTAACCTGCTGAGAATCTAAAACTTGTTATTTTCAACAGAACTCGTTTGATGACTTTTAGCATTCTTGCTTCTTGCGTAGAGCAGTTGACTAGAAAATTCTCATTGCATGGAGGATAAATAGATGTCTTTGTAGATCTTGCTTGATGATATCCATGCATTGATATGGTTTCATGGTTTCACTTTGGAGTAAAAGTACATGCACATGCAGGACATTTTATCATCGTGGACAAAAGAAAACTTGGACGTCTGATTGTCTGGGCTTATTTTTGTTAACGAAAACCATGAAAATAATAAGCAGTTTTATATTTTTGTGGATTATTTTGATGGAAAAGTAGAGAAAAGTTGACATAAGTAACCTGCTGAGAATCTAAAACTTGTTTTTATTTTCTACAGAACTTGTTTGATGACTTTTGGTATTCTTGCTTCTTGTGTAGAGCAGTTGACTAGAGAATTCTCATTGCATGGAGGATAAATAGATGACTCCATAGATCTTGCTTGATGATATTCATGCATTGATATGGTTTCATGGTTTCACTTTAGAGTAAAAACACACATTCTCTCTCTCTCTCTCTCCAACACGCATAATATTTTCAGAGACTCAGCACGTACTAGCCTTCGGTATCTGAGCACCAATTGATGAAAAAATTAAAATTTTATCTTTGTTAGAGGGATGTTAAGTGCACACCAAATTGTTCTCTATGCACACTACTCAATTAATTCAACATTCATTAAGTGATGGGTTACAGGGATGTTAAGTGCACACCAATTTGTTCTCTATGCACACCACTCAATTAATTCAACATTTATTAAGTAATGCGTGCGAATATATTCTGCGTGCGCGGGAAGCTGCCCTCTATTTTTGTGATATTGGAGAACCAATCAGTGGCGAACGACATTCGATCTACGCGATGGGTGAACCTCATGCTCTTTAAAGTGCGTAACGTCTCAGTTACTAGACCATTATATTAATAGGCTTCGTGGGAGTGATGCCGAGTAAAACCGGAAAATACTAGGAATATGAGTAACTCTTAATAAAATCAGACATCTGAATTTTTCAATGGGAAATTTGCATGTTCGGCTCTATATAGTTTGAAAGTGTACAGAATAGGTCGGCTTCAAGCCAAGCGTTTCCACATCAGCATCGACCTGTCTTTTCTGAAATTAGCTATTTAATTTATTTTTTTTTATTTTTTTAATTATATTTTTTTTTCCTCCCTTTTTTTAATTTCGACAGCAATAAGTAGCCCAGTGAACGACAATCGAGCACTGAAAACCTAAAATCCTTCATAGGAAATATAAATAAAATATAAAAACATCATAAATTATAACATTGTGGATGCTTTTATAAGATTGTGAGCGCTATCATATCTTAGCGCTACAAAATAGTGTGTGCTATTGTAAGATAGCGCTCGCTATCTTACAATTACAGTCGCTATTTTATGACAACGGACGCTATTTTAAAATAGCGTTCGCTAATATATATATATATATATATATATATATATATATATATATATATATATATGTGTGTGTGTGTGTGTGTGTGTGTGTGTGTGTGTGTGTTTCTAGTGAAGGTAATCCTCTTCTTAACAAAAAAAATATAGTTAAATAAGAACTCTTATTTGAGTAATTGGGTTCCAACTAGAACTTGGAATCAGGTGTTGGTATCTGACCAGCAAGTTTGGTACTACCTAGCTATTGAATCTAATAAAAATATGGGTAGCTTTAAATACACCCACCGAATCTTGTTGTGCACTTACGCTAAAAATCTTGTTGTGCAGTTAAATCATGGGCAAATTGGGTGACCTTCACTTTTGGGGAGGCACACCATGTGAAATCAACATGTGAGCATCTGATAGGTGCACTATGTTCTTATGATTAATTTTGATGAAAATTGGAGCGAAAATGATCTCCATCATCTAATTCAAATCAATCAATGATTTTCGTTTGTAAAAAATCGTTTGCTACTTACTAAGAAACCGTGAGAATAGTCGTACCCTTATACTAATAGGGACCCTGATATCAGTAAAGATAAGATATTTACAATTGATACCTAAAATCTTGTTTGGTAATTAATCAAACAGTAGGACACTCTAGTTCCCCTGGGGGATGAGATTGGGTATTCTCATTCCTCACCAACATCAATTACCCAAATAAGGGTTCCGCTTTAACTTTGTATTTTTTGTTAAGAAGGTGCTTACCTTCACTAGAAACCTATATATATATATATATATATATATATATATATATATATATATATATATATATATATATATAGAGAGAGAGAGAGAGAGAGAGAGAGAGGGCCGAGGAAATATATCTGGGCATAGAAATATCTCTACGCTAATTGATATGAGCGCTATACATAACACCCTTTTTGTAAAGTGATGGGTGGCATGAGACTCACTTTACCAACTAGGGTTTTAAAATATATTAAAAGTTAAATACCCTTCCAGCATTTATTTTTGACTTTTTTTAAGTTTTTTTTTTTTCTTCTCTCTATTTTTTCAATAAAATGTCAGACTTATTTTTTCAGGTATATTTTATTCAAAAAATGTGGCGCTCAGTAGCGAAGCGCTAGTACTTCAGGAGCAAAGCGCTGACATCTAAAAAATTAGGCATCAACATTGGCATCCTAATCGACACCTCTCGCTGTAATGAGCCAAGACTGCTTTAGGAGGCACCGCCCCAAAAAATTTTAGCATTATTTGGCGTCGGGGTGTCACCGCTATCGGGTCTCATAAGCCATGCGAAGGTACTAGTACTTCGCTACCAAGCACTCATATTTTTTTGAGTAAAATATACCTGAAAAAATAAATTTTGACACTTTCTTAGAAAAAGAGAGATAACTGAAAAAGACTTCTAAAAAAGTCAAGAATGACGGCTGAAAAGGCATATAACTTTTAAAATATTTTAAAATTTTAGCCTTAAGTAGTAAAGTGGGCCCCATGTCACCCATCACTTCACAAAAGAGGCGCTATGTGTCACTCCTATATCAATTGGCGTAGAGATATCTCTACGTCCGGGCTCATTTTTCCCTTTCCCATATATATATATATATATATATATATATATATATATATATATATATATGTGTGTGTGTGTGTGTGTGTGTGTGTGTTAACTAACACTATCTTAAGATAGCAAACGCTATTGTAAGATAGCGAATTGTCATGGAATCACTCCTTTCGACATGCCCTCGCGTGCGACACCTAACTTCTCAAGCCAAGCCACTGCTCGATGTCAATCGTCATATGCCACACGGGTCACTCTTCTAGCAAAGGATAACCCGCTGCGACTCAACGTCTGCGCTAAGTCAGCCTATTTCTCTCAAATGCGACACGCGATGCAGATTCCCAGATGCTACGAAGGGTGGAAGGCTTGTCCTACTCAAGCTTCACCTCAACCTCTACGTTCGGACTTCGCCCTGCGAAGCAACGCAGCAGGTTAGAGCCGGCAACGACGACCGTCAAGGCAACATGCAACAACGAGTGATATAGCTATAGGCAGCGACGAGCATACATAAAGCCCCCTTTGGGCTAGAACCCGCACCTCGAAGGTGGTTGGGAACCACCAACGCGATAGCCCTAGTACACGACGTAGCTAGGACGACCACGCCCTAAGCGTGGCCCGGATGTACGCACATAAGCCCACGAGGCTAGTGCACGTGTAGGGTCGGGGGACCCCAACTCATGTCCCCCTATATATGGGTTAAACATCAACAAAGGTTTAAATGGCGTGGATGACCTCAAACGTATTGGTTTAGCATACCATAACGCCCTCCCGCATCGCTAGGCCAACCAGGTCATCAACGTCCCATGTCGCGACCGTGTCTTCACCCTCCACCCCAACATGCTTCGACGCCATCGTGGCTCAATCAAGACATACACGTGCCGCCTCGTGGCCTTAACGCACCATCAAACTCAATACTTGAGAGGAAAGTGGCCCTACGGCTGCCCCGGATGGCTACGCCTGCAGTGTCACACATCCTCCTCCACTCAAAATCGTCAACGCCTCGTTGACGCTAAGGCACATATTCAAATTCGGTTCAGATGTGTCACTTGCCACGGTTGCCTCGACAGACCGCCTTTCACTCTCAGAGTAAAACTGACATGACCAAGCGCACATTTCAAAATCTGTACACTGTTGGTGTCTGAGTCTTCCCACGGCCCACACCAACAAAACCGCGGTGCTCTTCTTTCTCAACAGTCAATTAGTCGGAGCGCCCCAACTCTAGCAATGGGCGCCTCATCATCAGCCTTCTTCTTGCCTTTCTCCGCGACCATCGCGTTCAAGGCGGCCTTCTCTGGACAATCGCGCACCATATGTGGCCCATTACACAGGAAGCACCCCTTCTTGCTCGGCCTTTCGTCTTTCTTCTTTTCAAACCTACCGCCTTTGTCCTGACCAGATCGCACATATCAGATCATTTACGCTTCTTTCCCCGCTTGTCAAGATTGTCAATGGATGTTTGCTCTTCTCTTTCAAAGCGGTGTTAGATTAGCCCTCAGCAGCCGACTAAATTCTCATCTAGGTCTTCAACCCTCTATAAGTCAACTCAGCGTGCCTTACGGTGCCAGGCCATCTATAAAGTAGAAGATCCGATCCTTCTCACTCATTTCATCAATGTCCAACATCAGGCTGGTGAAAGTCTTAATGTACTCGTGCAACGGTCCCGTATGCTTCAACGTCGATAATGCCTTTCGTGCTGACCATCCGACGTTGGTAGGTAGGAATTGAGCCATGACTCTTTCTTGGTCGGCCCAAGAATCAATTGCACCATTCTCCATACCTCGACACTCGGTGCCTCCACCATAACTTGGCATCACCAAGTATCTCGATGCAATTCTTAGCTTAACTTTAGCATCGAGGTCCCCAGCGTTCAGTACTCCTCCACGTCCCATATGAAGTTCTCGAGGTCCTTCGCCTCGCGAGCCCTTGAGCGTCTACGGCTCGGGAACTTAAATCGAGGTGTCGGCGTCCTGCTGGCACCCTACGCATTGCCGGGATGAGCTTCAAACGCTCATCTCGTCACGTACCTCCTCCAACGTTACCTTAATTTCTCGTACCTCTGCTGCCAATTGCTCTACGGTCTCAGCCACATCGGCATTGATCCTTTCATGCCTATTCAGTCGTTCACCATGTAGTGTCATTACTGATACTACCGACTTCGAGCGATCGCTTGAGCTTCCAAGCTATCTAATCGTTCCTTGTTGATCGTTCTCTTGTCCGTCTTGCATTCTCGTTGGTCCCTTCCATCTCACCATCACTTGTGGCTCGATACCAAATGTCACGGGGTCACTCTTCTAGCGGATGACAATGCGGCGCACACACAACGTCAGCGCTAAGTCAGCCTATTTCTCTCAAATGCGACCGCGATGCATTCCCGGATGCTACGAAGGGTGGAAGGCTTGTCTACTCAAGCTTCACCTCAACCTCTACGTTCGGACTTCGCCTGCCGCTGCAAGAGTTAGAGCAAAACACGACGGCCGTCAAGGCAACATGCAACAACGAGTGATATAGCGATGGCGGCGAGCATACATAAAGCCCCTTTGGGCTAGAACCGCACCTCGAAGGTGGTTGGGAACCACCAGCGATGGCCCTAGTACACGGCGTAGCTGGGCGACCACGCCCTAAGCGTGGCAGGATGCCTTTATAAGCCCACGAGGCTGAAGCACGTGTAGGGTCGGGGGACCCCAACTCATGTCCCCCTATATATGGGTTAAACATCAACAGTGCCTAAATGGCAGGATGACCTCAAACGTATTGGTTTAGCATACCGCAACGCCCTCCCGCATCGCTAGGCCAACCTGAGTCAGTCGCGTCCATGTCGCGACCGTGTCTTCACCCTCCACCCCCAACATGCTTCGATGCCATCGTGGCTCAGCTCAGTACATACGGTGCCGCCCTCGTGGCCTTAACGCACCAGTCAAACTCAATACTTGGAGAGGAAAAGTGGCCCTACGGCTGCCCCGGATGGCCATGCCGTGTGCCCCCGTCACAGCGCGCTCCGACGCGCCACCATACCCATGCGGTACCTCGCTACCGTGTGCAACGAAGCCAACGTATCTCTCCATCAAACTCTAATATCACTTGCCTAGAGGGCGGGAACTCCCCTTCATGATTACCTCCTTTTGAGGCCTACTGCTTCGACGCATCGTATCCCTTCAACGATAGGCATGTCAGCACCTCCGTGCCTCACTTGGCATGCTCAAGCTTCACTCTCGTACTCTGCACCTGTACCTCGCTTCGCAACAAAAGCATGCAACTCCTCATGTCGTCCCATACTAACATGTCTCGCCAACATACCTCACTTCGCAACAGAAGCATCTAGCTCCTCATGTCGTCTTATTTCAACATGTCTCACCAACATATTGAACCAAGCCCACCATCGTGTGTGTTTCCCGTTACTAACACGCATCTGCATTCGGCTCTCAGCTACCGTGCTCAACAGAGTCCCACGTACCCCTCGAGTGCCTCCCTTATTGCCGACCCATGTGTACCGCGACGCCAGCCCGGGGCCACATAGCAACCTCACCTTGGGTGCCATACGGCATTGCCAAAGCAATGTCCTAGGCCCACCCTTTTAGGCCTAGGAAACACTTGCACACCAATTGACGACACAAGGTCCCATGTGGATGGGAGGCATCTCATCAAGCACCTCTCCCACATAGATGATTCAAACACCATCTATGAGCAAATAATCCAAGGACCTCAAACGTATTGGTTTGTCATACCCTCATAGCACACGACCTCTGCCTGTGGCGCATAGTATCATGCCCCACACCACTACGTCCATAACTCCCCGCATCATTATCCCATGCGATTGTGTCGCATCCGTGTCGTGACCACGTCGCCAAGCCTTTGTGGCTTCATGTTGCGCCCCCTCTTGGCACCAGATGTCATACCCCTGAGCGGAGCACCAAGTGCACAAGTAAAGTTGCGGATGGCCCGAGTAGCCACACTACGTACCCCCGTCACAGAACACTATCTTAAAATAGCGTGCGCTATCAATAGCGCCCCCAATTGTAAGATAGTAGGGGCTATCTTACTAAAGCGCATGCTATCTTATGGCACTAAGATATGATAGCGCTCACAATTTTATGAAAGTATCCGCAATCTCATAATTTCTGATGTTTCTGTATTTTATTTATGTTTGCAATGAATGAATTTAGGTTATCAGTGCTCAGTTGTCATTCACTAAGCTATCTACTGTCGTCGAAATTGAAAAAATGAAGAGAAAACAACAATGAAAAATAAAAATATAATTTTAAAAAAATGTTAAATAGTTAATTTCATAAAATATAAGTTGATGCTGACGTAAAGACGACTTGGCTTAGAGCAAGCCTATTCTACACACTTTCAAACTATAGGGCCGTTTTTGCAAATAAGCAAATTAGTAGGGTCGAAAATGCAAATTTCCCTCTTTCAAGTATTGTTTGGTTGACAGCCATCCCTAGTAAACCAGAAATCGAAATTTTTCAATAAAGTGCTATGCACCAAAGCAGAGAGTTGCTCCAGCCATAGTGAATAAATGATTCCAATAGCTCAAAAAGTTTGATTGTTGAACCCATCTTATTGATACTAATAAGTAAGAGCATCTCCAACAGATTGGTTATTTACTTTAAGATCGCTATTTTAGCATATGACACAGTGAAAGGGGCGCTCCAGTAGGTACGCTATCCTACACGCCAAAATAGTGATTTACTACAATGCTTGCTATAGATAGCAAGTACTGTAGCATTAGCTACTTATTACTTTATTATTTTTTAGGGTTTTGCATTCCCTCTCCTATCAATCCTCTATGCTACATCCCTTCTTCCCCCTTGTGAGAGTAATTTTTTTTCTTCTATAATTTTTAGGGTTTAGAGTATTTTTTCTTGTGGGTTTGTTGTTTTTAATTATGTATAAATCCATTTTCTTCTTCTTTCTTTTTTATATAATTTTTTTGTTTTTACAAGCAATATAATTTTTGGATTTTCTTTATTTTTCTTAGGTAGTCATGTGTTCAAGTTGGATGAAGATTTCTGAATTGTGTTTTATTTTATTTTTTCTTTTAAATTTTCTCTGGTGTATTGATGTTGATGGTTTTGTTATTTTGTTTGTTAATTTTATTACTTAAATAATAATAAAAATAAATCTATTGTACTAATTGTATTATTATTGAAGTGAAACTGCAGTAATGCGCTGTGTTTTTTATCTTTGTAACATATTTTCAATTTGTGTGCTGCTTTATATGGATATCTACATGCTGATTAATCTAGGATATTTTTGTTGTGATTTGTTTTTTGTGTAAACCTACAGTAATTTGAGTTGCCAACCTTATGTTTTTTTGTTGTGATTAATTTAGGGTATCTAAGTTGTCTACCTTATGTTTGATGGAATGTCTAATAGAACTCAAGATAAATTTTAGGATACCAAGTCATATAAAATAAACCTCTTACTCCTTTTATGAAAGCTTCTTCTAGTTTTACCATTCTTCAGTGGGTTGATGGATTCTTATTATGAAATGAGTAGTTATAGAAACTACTCCTTTTTCTCTTCGATTTCGGTTTCGGGATCGGTTTCGATTTCGATTTCCAATTCAGTTTTGGATTCAGTTTCGATTTTCGATTTAGGAAAATATAATTGTTAGAAAAGGTGAATATTTGAAATTTTGAGTGTTTGAAAAGATATAATAAAATAAGAATGAATAATAATATTTTTAAAAAATGAGTAGCTAAAATAAAAAATCTGATAGAGTATATATTGAAAAAGCAATAACTAAAATAGAGAATAATAACTAAAAAGGTGTTTAACTATTCAAATTTGGCTATCTTTCCTAGAGATGCTCTAACAAACAATACATGGATATGTTGATACCACCAAAAACATGGCAACTTGTACATGCAAAACTAAAGAATCTCCATAGCAATTGTAACCGATTAAAGAAAAACTTATTAGCATGGTATCAAATATTGGCCGATACCAATATGTATCGCTGGCGAGTTTTTCAGCAAACCGATACATATCGGCGCCGATATGTATCAGGTATCAACTCGGGTATCGGTATTGGCCGATACCTCTATTTTCTTTAAAAAAAAAAGTTTCTTTTTTTAAATGGCACCGACACAACTCGGTATCGGCCGATACATAGATATATATTGGTCCTCCATGGACCGATACCGAGTTTGACACCTTGCTTATTAGTGCTCTAATTTTTGACTTATATTATTTAGGAAATTGTTTTACAGTGGACAATTTTTTTTTATAGACAATATTACAGACAGCTTATGTGGTGCAACTTGACTGGCTGGACAGTGCACACATAGTGAGGCCCAAGCACTTCAATCAGTTATGATGTGCCACATAAGTTGTCTACAATATTGCCTATCAAAAACTATCCACCCTTTTTTGTTTTCCAATTAGTTATCGGAAATGTAGATGTCAATGTTATCATTAGGACGAATTAAAAGCAGAGCAATCTCATGTCTCTCCCTGGTCACCCGTCTTCACGCCCACCCTCACTGCCTCCTCAAAATCTGTGGAGCTTCCTGCGGAATCGTTCCCAATAGGTCGAAACGCACAGCAACAGATCAGAAGTAAATAAGCTCCTCATCTAACAGAGTTTGGTAGAAACAGTTTTTCAGGATCTATATCAGTGGCAGCAGCTGAGTCCACGTTTCGGTGACAAGTTGAATTTAGTCAGAAAGCAATAGATAGCTTATGAAGCAACTGATTTTACTTAGAAAATTAGTTTTCGTTGATTTTTTTACGAAAAATTGTTCTTCGAAAACTCACAAACTTGGCTATTTTTGGCACAGGCATTGCAATCAAACAGCGGAAAGTGAGCTTTCCCAAACAGCAATCGGTTCCTAAGTAAAAACTCAGCTGTGTTTGTATAGCTCTTTGGGAGAATATAAAAGAGCAACCGATGCTCTTTGTTATTGCACGAAAAATGTGGGGAGAGAGGGAAGGATTGAAAAAAGATAAAAAGAGACGCTGCTCTTTTAAATTAGAAAAATAGCTCTCTTTCATGCTCTTAAAAATTGGAAATATAGCTCTCTTTTATGCTCTTTAAAGAGGCCCCTTTTTGAGAAAACTACTTATTCTAATACTCCTCTCTTTTCATATTCATTTGCAACTATAAAGAATAGCAACGACTAATTTCTACTCTTTGAAAGAGCAATGGCAAACTCACCCTCAAATTCTAAATTACTTCGTGAGAATGCATAAGTCGATCATCTTTGAGATGCGTAGACTCAAGAATAAAGAGAGTTATACAAATTATACACTACTATGATATTGTTAACATGTTTACACAACCCCTAACGACAATTCAGATTGCTCAAAATGTACGCCACATGACATAATGATAAATCACACTCGAACAATGTAAGATAAAAGTTGCAAATTTAATGGTGTTAGATCATTTAAATACGACTCTTAAAATACCTTTAAAGGGACCGTGTATACGTGGATAATTTTTTATAGACAATTTTGCAGGCAGCTTATGTGGCACGATGCGACTGGCTGCACAGGTAGTGGGGCCCAAGCATTATATCCAGTCGCGTGGCACCACATAAGCTGACTACAAAATTATCTATTAAAAATTATCCACCGTTTATAATTTCCCCTTAAAAAAATGAACAATAGATTAAATGATAATCGTTTAATTCCATTAGTATCCCAATAGAGATGTGTTTTTGGCTAAATCTTCCAACAGTATTGATCTGAACATTGGCTGTTTTCAGCTGGTGGTCTAACTTACAAAAAATAGCATCACGTGTTTAAAATTATGACTGTTATATAATTTAAATTTTGAACAGATAAGGTAACTGATAAAAATATTGGGATTTCCACGTATAAAAAAAAATTATTTATTAAGAAAAGTTGTGCCTTTAAGCGCCTCTTTGAAGCGGCTCTGTGGTATCTCAACTCTCAGCCTCATATACTTTATCTACCGTGGCAGGGAGGGAGCGATTTTAGTGATAAAATAACTTTTGGCTTGCTTTTGGTCAAAATAAATAAAATCTGCTCTGATAAAAAGCGGATCCAAATTAAACCCGCTCTAACAAAAAGTGGATTCAAGCACAATAATTGAAGAATTCCAACGAACACACCCTGCACGTATTAGCGGAATTGAGCCAAGTCAAATCACGGACAATTGAATTGAGTGACGTGAAGTGGAGAAATATCTTCTTTGATATCATGAAGAATTTCAACAAGTTTAACTCAATCTCACAAAATCGACTTGTAAGGTGAGGAGTGTCCAGATTATATATAGCCCAAGACCTCAATGCCCTCGGCACTGTGGGACTATTCTAACAATAATCAATCCTAATAAGGTGATTCATGCTAGCCATTAGAGCATCTCCAATGGAAACACCAATTCCACATCAGGTGAGTCCAAGGACTCCTTTCGACGCCCAAAATATCTCTAGCATCCTATTTCACATTGAATATGATACTAGCTCTAAGGTAGTCAATATTGACTGCTTCTAATTTCGGGCTTTAAATTTAAATAATAATATTTTATATTAAAAAAATATGAACTTTTGCTTATTTTAATACACACACATTGTTATACACTTATGTGGTGTAATGTGACTGGTTGTAGTGGTGAGCCCCACCATGCGTATAGCCAATCACATTACACCACATAAGCTATCTGCAACATTGTTTACAAAACAAATTTCATCATTTATAATTTTGCTTTAATATAGTAATTTGAAGCTAAGCGATTACTTTTGATGTCTCTCATCGGACCTCCAAAATTTGAAATCTTGAATCAAGAACTCAAATTTGCTATTAGCTATGTCATTTTCCAACAACTATTTTTTACTATTTTGGTACTATATCATGCATCGTGAAAAAGAATTGTGAAAAGTTTCATTATTGTATGATTTGGATGACCCGAACACCATCATCTCTATTCAGACGAAACACCCAATATCAAGTCAAGCGCGCCGGCGACGAGAAATCTATGAGGATTGGGGTTTTAGAGTCTGCGTAGGGTTTATTGATATTTTCCTACGTTCACGTCGGAAACCTCTTTCTTACTTCTTCGACTCTTGAGGTGAGGCTCCGACCTTCGAATTCTTCTCTAATGGCGCTCTTTAATGGTTTTCGACGCGTTCTGGGCGGATCTTCGACCACCTCATCTCTTCTGCAAGCGCCATTTGGTTCGATCCGTCATAACTCTACCTTGATCACTCCAAAGCTATTCATCAGCGGTACGTTTCCGATAAAAACGAGAAAAAATGGTGCTTTTTTTCGTTTTTATTTATTTGCTTGATTTTTCTCTTCGTCTGCGGTCGCATATTTGTTTTTGTCTAAGTTATTGTTGATAAAAATGGTGTTGAAAATAGCTCCGAGCCACGAAGTTCACTACGCAACGCCCCTACTCCGTCGGATAAATGAAGATGCAATTGGGTTCTAAGAAAATCTGCCTTGAGGATACATCAAGCCCATTTTGCTACGAACCATATGTTTTTTTTTTTCTAGATTGCACTTTTTAGAAAGAGAACCTGTCACACTATATTATTATCAATATATAATGATAATTATATAGACTTAATTTTGAAACAATAAAATATATATTATTACACTAATATTATTATAACTGTAGCAGATTTCGACTGGTATTATTCCCCTGTTGTTTACGATATTATTACAGTGTGCCTCCCCAAAAGGAATTTTAACTCACTAATATTATTATAGTGTGCCTCGCCCTTTTCAAGAGCTCAAAGGAATTTTAACTCACTATCATTGTATTTGTTTAATTTTTTCAAGCGATTTAGGGGATCTATTCAAGAGTCTGAGGGCGGTGTGTTGTTATTTCTACTATTTTCATTTCCAGTTTCCAGGGACTTTAGGTAGTGATGGTTTCTTCTTTTGTTCCATTATAACACCATAACCAGCCCCACATAGATGGGACAAGGCGGCGCTGATTATGTTGATTTATAACACCATAACTTGGGTACCTTAGACACGTAAATGTGTGCCAGTGTCGATAATGCGTACGAGATGTCCTACATGGTGAGTAGGAGCATATAACCTACAGAAACTTAATTATAAACACGTGTACCATTGTCGAACTAAGCTGGTATACTGCAGCGTAAATTTTTTAGAATATTGTGTCATGTTATACAATTATAGTGACTATATGTTTATATGGAGAAAGGACAGGTAACATTAGAGAATGATATGACCTTCACTTGAGAGTAGTGTTTGCCACTTTTGTGATTTGTATCGAGGGATCCTTGAGAGCAGTGTCATATGGCCTTCACAAATGCCATTGCTTCCTTGAGAGCACCGGCAATTGTGTGATTTGTATCAAGCAACTTGATGTTGCAGATAATATCCTCCTACTCGATTCGCGGACTGAAAGAAGACCTCTAAATTGTAGTGGTGGGCTTTTATTTGGGAGGCATGGTTCTTGCTTATGATTCTAACTAGTATCTGGACAAAGATGAATAATCATGCATTTAATTGAATGATTTTGGATTTAGTTATGGACCATTTAAGGAGGTACCCTAACTTAGCAAAGCGGAGATGTCTTTTGTTAGGAATTGTACCCACTCTACGAACTCCCTATCGCAATGAATGCGGAAAAATAAGAAGATTCAGGCAAAAATTAATCACACGCACAACACAAAGATTTACGTGGTTCACCCAATCGAGGGCTACGTCCACGGGAGTATATGTACTAATTTTATGAATGTTTACAACACACACACTCTATTCTCTCTAGTAAAAATTCAATCAAGATCTAGCACGATCTTCAACAACAAATCTGTTGTTAAACCAAGGACGCAATCCTTCAAATAATAGAGAAGAGATCTGCCGGAATATAATCACGATTCCGACACAAGAACGGCTTCAATCGGATCTTCAATCCCCAAGCTATTCTTCAATACTTTTTCTCTCAAAGTATTCTCACAGATTTCTCACATGAAACTTTTTTCAAGCTCTCTCTAGATCCCTAGAGAAAAACCTTCTACCAATAGGCTCCAAGCTCCTTTTTAGAAACGTAACTCCCAAATCTCTAAGACTTTCAAGTATTCAAAACACTTCCAATTAAGTCTCCTAATTACATTAGGAAACCTTGGCTAAAGTAAACTTTCAAAAATAGCCAATAAAGTAAACTTACGGATCTGCATCCGCCCATCAGTCAATCGATTGACTTTCCAACTTCAATCGATTGACACCGGTCAACAGTCAATCGATTGACTTTTTAGCGTCAATCGATTAACATCCATGGTTGCGATTAAACCTTATTCAACAATCTCCACCAAGGTTTCATCTCCAACCACGTCATTGCCCTAACGGGCATCAACATCTTCGACAAGTTTAGGCAATGCCTAAACTTATTTTGCGTAACCGGCTTGGTCAACATGTCCGCTGCGTTCTCTTTCGTATCGATCTTCTCGATCGATATTTCCCCGTCTTCTATCATATCCCTGATAAAACGGTGCCGAACATCTATATGTTTTGTTCTAGCGTGAAAGACCTAGTTCTTTGCTAGGTGAATGGCACTTTGACTGTCACAGAAGATATCGGTGCTTTCATCAACCTCACCAAATTCACTGACCAAACCTTTAAGCCATGAGTCGCTTATATGTTTCGGCCTCTCAGAGTTGACAACGCAACTATCCCTTGAATCATAGACTTCCAACTAATCGCTCCACCTGCCAAGACGAACACGTATCCCGTAGTAGACCTTCTATCAAGATCACCAGCATAGTCAGAATCGACATACCCGTAGAGATCTAACTTGCTTGTATCTCCACCTTCAAACATCAAACCATGTTCAGCTGTACCTTTCAGATATCTCAATATCCATTTCACTGCAAGCCAATGTTCCTTATCCGGATTCGACATATACTTGCAAACCACACTCAAGGCCTGTGCTAAATCTGGACGTGTACTCACCATGGCATACATCAAACTCCCAACGGTATTTGCATACGGAATATTTTTCATATATTCCCTTTCTTCATGTGTGGACGGACTCATCTTCTTTATAAGTTTAAAATGCTCTGCTAGAGGAGTTGATACATGCTTAGCATCACTCATATTGTATTTCTCAATGAGCTTTTGGATAAAGGTCCTTTGAGTTAGCCAAAGCCTCTTCTTCTCACGATCCCTCGTGATTTCCATACCTAGGATCTTATTTGTAAAACCAAGATCCTTCATCTCAAACTTCTGGCTCAATGATTGTTTCAGCTTGTTGATTTCAACCTTGCTTCTTGTTGCTATCAGCATATCATCTATATAGAGAATTAGGAAGATTTTCTCCCCTTTACCATACTCTTTCCAGTAGACACAACAATCACACTGTCCCCTGTGATACCCTATGCCAAGCATATATGAATCAAACTTTCTGTACCACTGCCTGGGTGCCTGCTTGAGACCATACAAAGATTTCTTCAATCTGCAGACGAGTGATTCTGACCCTTCTGCTTCAAATCCTTTTGGCTGTCTCATATAAATTTCTTCCTGAAGATCTCCATGGAGAAAAGTTGTTTTCACATCCATCTGTTCTAGTTCGAAATCTTTCTGAGCAACTACTGCCAACAACGTACGAATCAATGTATGTTTCGCAATTGGAGAGAATATATCATTATAATCGATACCCTCTTTCTGAGAAAACCCCTTTGTAACTAGCCTTGCCTTAAACTTTGGAGTTTCACTCTTGTCACCTTCTTTCTTTCGAAAGACCCATTTACAACCGATGGCTCTCTTCCCTTTAGGAAGTTTCATGAGATCCCAAGTCTCATTCTTCAAAAGTGACTGTCATTCTTCTTCTATAGCTAACTGCCACTTTACTACATCTGTATCCACCCGAGCTTCTGGAACTGTGCTTGGTTCCCCATTCTCTGTGATAGGCGCAAGTGTTAAAGGAACCATGTCCTTAAACTTTTCAGGACGTTTCTTCATCCTCTCTGATCTTCTCAAGGTAGTCTGAACCGGTACCTGAGACTGCAAGTCTTGAGAAATTGTGTCATTTTCATTATCTTTCTCATCTTGCTCATGCCTTTCAACATCAACTTGTACCTAAGGTTCACCAGATGACTGAGGTTTGTCTTCCGCATTTTTCATCGGAAACTCATCTTCGTTGAAAGTAACATCTCTTTCAACTATCACTTTGTGAGATTGTGTATCCCACAACCGATAACCCTTGACTCCTTCACCATACCCAATCAAGACACTTTTTAGATTTTGGATCCAACTTGGATCATTCACTTCCTGAAGTAATGCATAAGCCGCACATCCAAACACCGTCAAGTGAGAGTAGCTCCCGTGTCTTCCATACCAAACCTCATCTGCAGTTTTCGAGTTCAATGCCGCTGAAGGCGATCGGTTGACCAAGTAGCATGCCGTGTTCACTGCCTCTGCCCAAAACCCATGACTCAAGCCGGAATGATTCAACATACACCGCACTTTTTCCAATAGTGTTCTGTTCATCCTCTCTGCTACACCATTTTGCTGAGGATTTTCAGGAACTGTTAAGTGCCTAACAATCCCTTGATTTTCACAGTAAGCCTTGAACTCTGATGACAAGTATTCTCCACCATTATCTGATCTGTGAATCTTCACCTTTCTGTCAGTCTGTTTTTCAACCATACTTTGCCACTGCCTGAATTTTTGAAACACGTCTGATTTATTTTTAATCGGATACACCCAAACTTTCCTGGAGTAGTCATCTATAAATGACACAAAATAGTTGGCTCCACCAACTGAAATGACTTTAGCCGACCCTCATACATCTGAATGTATGTAATTAATCAATCCCTTCGAAGTGTATTTTCCAGTAGAGAAACTGACTTTCTTCTGTTTCCTAAAGATACAATCTTCACAAAAATTCAGTTTACAAGTTTGAATTTCAGAAATCGCTTTATTCTTTATGAGCTCTGTTAGCCCACGTTCACTCATGTGACCAAGCCTTTTGTGCCACAAATCTGAGAGGTCCTTGGAATCTTTTGTAGTCGCAACACCACTGTCGTTGATTGTGTTGCCTACTAAAGTATATAGATTCCCCATCTTTTCACCTTTCATCAAGGTTATAGCACGACGTACAACCTTTAGTTTACCGGATTCTAGAATGACTCGGCATCCTATCTCATCCAATGCCCCCAACGAGATCAGATTTTTCTTCAGATCAGGCACATACCTAACCTCAATAAGAGTGCAAACACAACCATCAAACATCTTGATTCTGATCGAACCGATACCCACTGCTTCACATACACTGTCATTCCCCATCAAAATTGTCCCACTATTGGCTACCTTATACTGGTCAAACCAATCTCTGTATGGACACATGTGATACGATGCCCCTGAATCTAGGATCCATCTATCATCAAACTGACTGGAGCTTAACAATGCACACAATAGATCTTCACCGGAATCTGACTTAGCAACACTAGCCTGTTGCGAAGTCCCTTCATCACCCTTATTATTATTCAATCTCTGCTTGCTATATTTGGGAATGTGTCCAGATTGCTTACAGAAGTAACAGATAATATCCTTTCTGTCACCCCTAGATTTGGACCTGTTATTTCCTCTCGTTGATTTATTATCCCCTCTAGATTTGTCTCTTTTGCGATTATGGTTTCGACCCCTTTCGCTTAAGAGACTAAGCCCTTCGGAGTTAGATTCGGGCTGTTTTCTCAATTCATCTGAAAGAAGTGCAGCAGTCACTTCTTCGACGGTAATAGTATCTTTACCATAAATTAATGTGGTAACAAGGTGCTCATAAGATGGTGGCAATGAAGTGAGCAAGAGAAGTGCGAGATCTTCTTCTTCAAGTTTCACCTCAATGCTCAATAGTTCACTAACTATTTTATTAAACGAATTCAAATGGTCATGAATACGCGTACCAGCCTTCATACGAAGGGTGTAGAGTTGCTTCTTCATGAAGAGTCGGTTGGACAACGACTTTGTCATGTAGAGAGATTCAATCTTCTTCCACAGATCCACGGTCGTCTTCTCGTGAAGAACATTATACAGAACTTCATCGGACAAGCACAATCGGATAGTGCTTACGGCCCTCTTATCAATAGAGTTCCACTCTTCATCGGACATCTCTGCCTTCTTTCCCATCTCTTTTCCAAGTAGGGCATCATTAATGCCTTGTTGGACAAGGAGATCTGTGACCTTGGCTTGCTACAAAGCGAAATTATTCTTCCCAGAAAACTTCTCCACCTCAAATCGTGCATTCGAGACCTTCATCGCCATTGTAGCGTAAACCTGGCTTTGATACCACTTGTTAGGAATTCTACCCACTCTACGAACTCCCTATCGCGATGAATGCGAAAAAATAAGAAGATTCATGCAAAAATTAATCACACGCATAACACAAAGATTTACGTGGTTCACCCAATCGAGGGCTACGTCCACGGGAGTATGTGCACTAATTTTATGAATGTTTACAACATACACACTCTTTTCTCTCTAGTGCAAATTCAATCAAGATCTAACACGATCTTCAATAACAAATCTATTGTTAAACCAAGGACGCAGTCCTTCAAATAATAGAGAAGAGATCTGCCGGAATATAATCACGATTCCGACATAAGAATGGCTTCAATTGGATCTTCAATCCCCAAGCTATTCTTCAATACTTTTTCTCTCAAAGTATTCTCACAGATTTCTCACATGAAACTTTTTCGAAGCTCTCTCTAGATCCTTAGAGAAAAACCTTCTACCAATAGGCTCCAAGCTCCTTTTTGGAAACGTAACTCCCAAATCTCTAAGACTTTCAAGTATTCAAAACACTTCCAATTAAATCTCCTAATTACATTAGGAAACCTTGGCTAAAGTAAACTTCCAAAAATAGCCAATAAAGTAAACTTACGGATCTGCATCCGCCCATCAGTCAATCGATTGACTTTCCAACTTCAATCAATTGACATCGGTCAACAGTCAATCGATTGGCTTTTCAGCGTCAATCGATTGACATCCATGGTTGCGATTAAACCTTATTCAACATCTTTCACCCTTGCTGTGATTGTGAAATGCTAGGATGCATCAATTGATTAGTAATTATATATTCTAGTTGGATTTAGGGTTTGGGGTGTTGGAAATACTGGTGTAAAAGTGATGAAATAGAAAGGATAATATAGAAACTTGCATGCATGCACATGATTCGAGACACATAAAATACACTCTTTAAGTCTGTAATTATCCCTACCGAACATGTTGAGTATTGGGTTTTTGGCAAGGCAGACTTCAGGATACGATTCACATGACAGTGAACGTTGTTACCAACTTATTGATAGTTGGGTCACCCTTCCCGAACATAAATCTCTCTAGTTTGTTCCTTACACGGAAGTGTTGAGAACATAACACACCAGGCACATGTAATATTAATGAGTATTCCCGTACATATTTTTAAGTGGTTTATTAGACAAAGATAAAAAATTATTTATAATGTGTGAAGGGGTGTGTACACCTCTTGGTGAAATGGATGGTTAGGGACACATGTCTCTTCAATATGTGGTGTTAGATTCACTTGGATGTACCAAAGATTGTCTAAGTCCTAGTACTAGGAAGTGTCCATTTCCCCCAACATTTCTTAAGCTAACCGCCGATCCCCGTTTTGAAAACGAATCCGTGTAGGAACCGCGGTTCAAACGATTCATGTTCGAAAAAACAATAATAAAAGGGTATATATTGGGTGTTTGGTTGCACAACTAAGGAATCTATGTATGTGAAAAAAAAAATACTTCCTAACAGAAAAAAAAAAGGATTGCATGTGTAAAAATTACACTATAAGATCAGAATTTTAAAAAAAATAAAAAATCATAAAGAAAATAGAAACAATAGCATACCTTGATTTTTTCTTCTTCTAAAAAGGCATAAAAAATAAGGGTGTTTAGAGATGTGGAAACTGTTTTTTCTTCCAAAAAAGCATGGGCTATTATTTTAAAACCCTAGAAGTAGGATTTTACACTCAAGACCCGTCATTTAAGAAAGTTTTGTTACTGATACTTGCAACCAAAAATTCTTTAGGTGCACCCATAGTTTTTCACCATGACTTCCGTTGATTGCCTTGAATCAAACGATGGAGATCGTTTTACCTTTCAATCTTCCACACAATAGATCTATAGATCATGGCCTACTGATCAGACGGTCAGATATTGATTTCACGTGGCAACATTCCCAAAAAGTGACCATGATCGTGGGTGTACTTGAAGAAAGGTTACAATTCCACTACCCTTTTAAAACGCAAACCATCGCTCTATTGAGTATTAAGTGGGTCCCATGAAATTAAAGCCTCTCCCTCTCCCTCTTCTCATATTTACACTAATATTGTTTGAAAATATAAAATACCTATATCCCAAATTCAATCATTAAAATACCTATTTCCAAAATCCAACTCTCAGCTGGAAAGTCAAAATTTTTTATTTTTGAAAAAATGCCTCTCCCTCTCCCTCTTCTCATATTTACACTAATATTGTTTGAAAATATAAAATACCTATATCCCAAATTCAATCATTAAAATACCTATTTCCAAAATCCAACTCTCAGCTGGAAAGTCAAATTTTTTTATTTTTGAAAAAATAGAAAATCATATATATATATATAGACCCTCCCGCTTCCTAGATTTTAAAAAATTGCCGCTTCGCTGGTGCCGCTCCCGCTTCGTGCAACTAAGGTCTAAGTATCTTTTGGTTTCATACAACAATAATGTCTTTTTAGAATAGACACAATTCTCAGATGAAACACTCAATGTAAATATGATTTGAGTTTTGAATTTTTTAAGTTGATGGTGATAAGAAATCAAACGGGCCTAACTCAACCTCACACAACCGGCTTGTAAGGTGAGAAGTGCCCATATTATATATAGCCTAAGACCTCCAAGCCCACAGGCAATGTGGGACTATTCTAACACGCCCCCGCACGTGTTGGCGGGATTAAGTCAAGCCAAATCACATGGACAATTGAAATGGGTGACGGGGAGTGGAGAAACATCTCCTCTAATCACATGAAAAATCCCAAGACCTCCAAACCCACAGCCGTGGGGAGAAAGAACGGCTTTGATACCATGATAAGAAATCAAACGGGCCTAACTCAACCTCACACAACCGGCTTGTAAGGTGAGGAGTGCCCATATTATATATAGCCCAAGACCTCCAAGCCCGCAGGCAATGTGGGACTATTCTAACAGATGGGACACAACCTTTCATAATTAGTATATTATAAAATAATATCATTTTATCCAAGCTGGACCGAATTGGAATTGACCCAACCCGTGTTGGGTCCACGTCCACACTTGAGCCCAAACCCTAAACTGGTTTGAGCGGATTCGGCACGCGCACATGCAGTGCGAGTGCGAAGGATCATGAGGTGCTCCAC
The DNA here is from genome assembly GCA_021018995.1 of Chloranthus sessilifolius. Lineage (NCBI taxonomy): Eukaryota > Viridiplantae > Streptophyta > Magnoliopsida > Chloranthales > Chloranthaceae > Chloranthus > Chloranthus sessilifolius. Next base: position 160,515,000 of record CM037585.1, read on the forward strand.
ATGGTAATACCACAACTTTTGCCACAAATAGAATATAATCACTTTTTAATTCCTCTATTTATCCGATCAAAAAAAAAATTCCTCTATTTACACTATATGAGACTTTTCCCACGATAGTTGCTTTTTACCTGCTACAACTGGGAAGACTATGGTGTAATTTACATACACCAATATACCATATATGGTATATAAATTTAAATATATTTAAAATATATTTTATTATTTTTAAATTACTCAACATTCCCCCACTATTTTGAATATATGAGAAACTAACAAGACATAAAAGTTAGAACTTGATCAGAGCATACTAGGAGAAGACAACGCTTAAGGAAATAGTGTCTTTCGGACTTTAACCATACCGTAGCATTCAAATTCAAAGTTCACCAGAGCAACATGCAAATTTCGTGACATGCAAGTACAATTCATATTTTATAAAATAATGTAAATATGATCGTTTCCTTAAATGTGCATAGATCATAGAAATGTTTTGAGTTGACCAAAATATATAGGAAACTAGCAGATACGAATACAAGTTTTAGATATATATATATATATATATATATATATATATCTGTGTGTGTGTGTGTGTGTCTTGAATAATTTTGCATCTAATCCTATATATGCTCATTAGATGATTATATTTTAGAGGAAGTATTGATTTACCTTTTTATGGTGCTAGAATGTTTGATTACTTTATTATGATTCTGGAAGGATGGATTACATTATTGTGATACTAATTGAAATTCACAATATTTTCTTGCAAGTTGATACTTATCAACCTTCTGTGGGAGAATCATAAAGATCCTTTCGAGTTTGAATTTGTTCCTTTGGAATTTGGGTTCTTCTACAATATGTTCAAGTTATTTGAGATATCTAATCGATCCGTTTACAAAAGGTCTGGACAATAAAGTGTATGAAATTCGTAAGGATGAATTTGGAAGTCTTAATCCGAATATTCACTTAAAAGCGAAAGCCCAACCTAGGAAATGTAATATAGACAAGTTGTAAATACGTGACAAAAAATAAGTATTACTAATCATCCCAAGGAATCATAGTACATTAATGAAACATATAATGACCAGAAAAAGGATGAGTTTAGTTATTCTTAATCGATCTATAACACTTGGTGTTGAAGTGACAAAGTTACAGGGGCGCTTCCGATGGATCTACCTATGTAGGTGTGGAGGCTTGGCAACCTCTAAGATGAGAAAGACTTTATCTTATAAATACTCACAGAAACTAAGATGGATGCACAGGGCCATAAAAGTGCAGTAAAATTTGAACACAGATGGCTTTGAGATAATATGCATATGTTAATTTTGGGTCATCGAAAGCGTAAGCAATTCCAAGAGTAAGGTCCCTGAGGACATTGGTGAGCTTTAAATTTGCATCCTACGAAATTGTTAAAGTTCGAAAGAGAATATCTCCTTAAGCGGTGGCTTCTCCTAGTATGTTATGATCTTATTTATTTTCATGTCTAATCTATATATTTGAAATAGTGGAAAATATTTTATATATAATATATTTTTTATGTATGTGAGTTACACCATAAATTTGTTTATTGTAGGAAAACAACTTTTGTTAGGAAAATGTCTCACATCATGTAAAGAGAAATCTTTAACGTGGTTATATTTGGTTTGTGCCAAAAGGTGTTGCGTTACCATGTGGAGCATGATATGCTCCCCCTGGTACTTGCATTCGCATGCACACATGTGTTCGCATGCTGAATCGGGTCTGACCAGTTTGGGTTTGGGCTCATGTGTGGGCGTCGGCCCAATTTGGGTCGGGTCAAGTCCACTTCTTTCTGAGTTAGATAATATAATATTATTTTATAATATGTTAATTATGAAAGGTTGTGCCCTTTCAAATTTACAAATCAAATTTCAACACAGTGTTTCCGTTGGTTGTTTCATCTAAGAGTTGTATCTATTCAAAGAGACATGATTGTTGTGTGAAACTAAAATCTACCTAGACAACCTTTGGGATGTCTAAATGAATCTAACACCATAGATTGAAGGGACGTATGTACTTAACCGCCCATTTCACCAAGAGGTGAGGTGTATACACACCCCTTTGCACACAATAATAAATAAGTCTCTATCCTCGTCTTAAAAATTAGTTCAAAATCTCTACAAGAATTCTCATTAAACTTTGTGTGTACTAAATTTTGTTCTCAAGTTTTTTGTGTAAGAGCATATCAGTAAGGGTATGTGTTCAGGAAGAGCATACTAGAGATATTTGTGTTCGGGAAGGGTAACTCAACTATCAGTAAGTTGTTCACAACATGTACTATCACGCGAATTGTTGTATCCCGGAGTCTACCTTGCCAAAAAAATCCACTATTGACCACAATGAGGGAAAGTATAGATTTAAGGATAACATATTTTACGTGTCTCGATTCATGTGCATGCATTTAAGATTTTATATTTTACTTTGTATTTCATCATTTCATCTTTTTCCCATCATTATTTCCAACATTGGGTTTAGAAATTGTGTGTTCATAATGTGACTAATTCACAATATGTTGGTACATATCCACCATTCTTATTATAAGACTAGTATAATAACTAAGACAACGGTATAGATTGAAACTTCTGAGGTTATGGACATGTGTTCTCCCTCAATTCAAGTATAGAGGGCACTTCTCAAAATATATGCATCAAGCTTGGTTCAGGTTATTTCGAAATTATTTAAAGGAAATGCTTGATTTTCAGCAAGTTCAATTTTTCTCTCTGTAAAATGAATTTCATATACATTATTCTCATATAAAAATTTGCCAATTTTTTGGAGAGATTCCTATACGTGTCTTCGACCTTCTCACAAAATTTGAGCTTATTTGGAGCAGTAGGAAAATAGTTAAAATTCATGGACTAAACTATTGTCGGAAGAATTCAGGATTAGATTCTCGTATCTCTGTATAATATTGATTTCGAAAGCTTATACTTGTCAGATGGTTTTATAATTTTTTAAGGTAATTAATCATCTAGTATAAGTTCTCTCCACAAAATTTCTGAAATATCTTTAATTATGCTCGATTCTAAGGCCCAAAATCTAATAGTCTTAACTCAGCATGGAGCACCAATTCCTGACGCTTTTAATACAACATTTTGGCTTTTCTGTGATTGTTATTTCAAGAGTCAAAACCCAACAGTCGATACCATCAATACGTATATGCTAAATAAGGGATTTGGCGTCCCTTGGGATACTGATAATATCGGTCTAAAGGCTGGCTAATTGGTGAAAAGAGAAACCGACAAAAGCCACAAGTTGGTAGTTCAAAACAGAAAAGCATGTCTATGGGTGGTTTATATATCAGGAGGTGTCCCTCAAAATTTCTCTGTAGGGAGCCTATCACACAGGCTATTCAAGGCTAACTAGCTTCAAAAGCTTAAACTTTAATCTATTTAACTCGAAAATTGAACTTTGCAGCAATAAAGAGGCTTTTAAATAGCCTTTACGTTGTCCGAACAAAGAATACTATGCTAATTAAAGGGAAATTTCAAAAAAACCCTGAACTTACACTTCAATGCCCCTAAAGCACCCCAATATCAACTAAACCCCTGAAGAATACAAATGTACCAAAATTAGACCCTCCGTTATCTTTTCGACGGAATGTAATGACATGGAGTCCTAGAGCCTTAAAGGCGCTGAAGTGGAGCGGTGACGTTGCCACTTAAGTTGTACACATGCTTAGCACGTGACCTATGCCCTTAAGAACCCTTTTTTCCCTTATTATCCGTTGTCTTTTTCTTCCTCATTCTTCTTTGTCTTCGTTCTCCATGGCTGCTGCTACTTCGTCTAGAAACTCTGCGTCTTCCGTCATGTGATCCCCTCCCAAGATGAATGCGAGCAGATTGGCATAAACAGAATACCCGAAACCTGCATTTTAAGAAACTTGTTGGTGATCAGATTGCATAGAAAGTGGAATATATAATAACTGCCTGGTTAATGTGAAGATAAATTGATTGCTCAGAATAACAATAAAAGAATCAGGTTTTACATATATGCTTAATCTCGGTATCCTTCTTTTACTTTATATGATTAGAGAAGGTTTCACAAAAAAATTGCAGCTTCAAAAAAAAGTAATTTCTATGCCAGATAAGTTAGCCAAGTCTTCTTATATGGTTTTGTTTGCTTGATTGGAGAAAATACAGCTGGATGTATATTTGGAATAGAAATATTCCTTGTGCCATTTTGACATCCAGAAGAGCCCTACCACCATTGCAAAAATATCACAATTACCCCTCAATGATCCCCAAAATAGTGACCTAGACTAGTAAGCTAATTGTAATATATTAATGATTGAATTTGGCACAAGGGTAACTTCTTTTGTTAACAGTCTCTCCTTCTTTGGGGGTTGGGTTCCCTGCATCAAGGTCCCACGATGTCCGTCATCCCATCTGTGGATCAGGATCATGAGAAGGGAGAAGGATGCACCTGGCTTTGCATGGGCCTTCTCCAAAACCATTGCTCACTGCTCTCTTGTCGACAAGAAATCTCCGGATCCCAGTAAGGGTATAGTGCTGTAGCAGAATATCTCCACAGGGGTTTTCTAAGGAGTATTGGGCTGGAAGATAATGGCTTCTCGTTCAATGGGATGGATTGCATGACAGAAGACACCGAGTTTCTAGACGAAATAGCAGCAGTCATAGAGAAAGAAGACGAAGAAAAAAGAGGAAGAAGACAACAGTTAATAAGGGAAAAAAGAGGGCCTAGCTCACATGCTAAGCATGTGTACAGCTTAAGTGGCCATGTCACTGCTCCACTTCAGCGCCTTTAAGGCTTTAGGACGGCTTTAGGACTCCACGTCATCACATTTCATCGAAAACATAACATGGCATGACGGTAGGGGTCTAATTGTGGTACATTTGTATTCTTCAGGGGTTTAATTGATATTATGCATAATTGGGATGCTTTAGGGGCATTGAGGTGAAAGTTCAGGGTGTTTTTTTTTTTTTTCCCCTAATTAAAACTTTCTAAAATAAATCCTATCTTATGAGATTTAAAAAAAAAAAACAAATAGGAAACTAATCCTAGCTCACACACCCTACTTACATCTGCAGGACTAACATAATACCAAACTAAGTACTCTTAAATTAAATTTTCATATCCTCTCTCCCCCCAATGTATCTCTCTTTATCTCATATTTTTCATTCTCACCTATCTTTTCTTTCACCTCACTTTCTTCTTCCTCCCTCTTGTGTTTCCATCTTTAATTTTCTCTCTCACATAAGTCTCATGCCACGTGACCAATTTAAGTCACACACAACCACTAAATTCACTTAAAAGGCTGACATGACAACCCCTCCCTCGGGCCCTCTTCTCTCTCCCTCTTTTCCTCCTCTTCCTTCCTTTCTTCATTCTTTTTTTCCTTCGTTCTTTTTTCTTTTCTTTCCCTCTTATTGTCAACTTCCTCCTTCTCCTCGATCCTCTCAAGAATCCAACTAGGACTGTAGGATTGAGATTCTGGACTGCATGATTCACTCCCTCTTGAAAAAAGTTTGACCCTGAACTTTGATGATAGTTCGACCCATAACTCAGTTGGGATAGCTTTTCCTGGACATATACTCTTGACAGTAAGTTTGTGACTCTTGTTGAAATCCACAGATATATGTTTGTCTGGGCTCTTCATCTAAATATACTTCACCCACTTGTATTAATAATATGAAGATTTCAATGTTGTAGATGCTACACATGGAACTGATGTCAGCTTCATTGTAGATATCATTTATAGGATTAGGATTCTATATATTGCACTTCACACGTTGCTTGCTTTACTACTCGAATCCATTTTTGTGTTGATCGTTGTTTCTTCAATTTATTGACCTACGTTCTAGAATGGGGGAACTTGCTCTGATACTGATTGATGGAAAAGAAATCAACAATAACTACAAGTTGGTAGTTCAAAACAGAAAAGCACATCTATGGGCATCTATGGGTGGTTGAATCAAGCTATGTCCCATCAAAACTTCTGAGCCTATCCAAGGCTCTTCAAGGCTAACCACAGTTAGTTAGGCTTCAAAACCTCGGACTTTAATTTATTTCATTCAACAACTTAAGTTTACAGTAATAAAGAAGCTTTTAAATAGCCCTTATATCATCTAAATAAATAATCCCAAGCTAACTAAAGTTGCTAAAATAAATAAATCATACTCTATTGGACTTTCCTAAACAAATAGGAAACTAGTCCTAGCTAATACATGCACACCATACTTTCATGTGCAAGACGAATAAAATGCCAAACTACACACTCTCTCTCTCTCTTTCTCTCATCTTATCGGCAACTTCTTTCTCTTCAGTCCACTCGGGAATCCAATCAGGAATATAGGATCGCTAATCCGGCTTGTGATACTCGCTTTTAAACATTGTTCTTAATCGTTATAAAATCTTGAAGCATAGGTTTGTGTACCTTTTTTTCTATGTCAGATTATACATGAGATATTTGTTTAGAAACAGTGTCTCATTGCAAACTTTCCCGGAATGTCGACTTTTCTTATGTTCTGGGTATACTTGGAGGCTCTTTCATTTGTCCTGTATGAGATGCTTGGGATGATGATAGAATTACACCCACAGATGGCATCAGCGTTTGATTGAAATGCTGTTTATAAATCATACATTCATGGGAAATTGGTTATCTATAAAGCGGTGAGCATTGAAGTGTGATGGGACTTTCTTTGCACAAACTATGTGATAAATGTTTTGACCCCTTTACTTTTGTTTCTTTCTAATAAATCTTTGTTACCGATTAAAAAATATGGCACAAATCCTTTGTTGAGAATTCTTGGTTCAGTTCTCCGCAGGGTTTCTTTCTAATAAATCTTTGTTATTGACTGAAAAAAGGTTTGATTTGGTTCTTCTCCGAAGCAATCTAACTGTAATTTTTGTTATAAATGACTTTGTCAATTGTATGCTTGTTCCGTAACTTCCATTAGTAGTTCACTTAATTTTTGGCACAATATTTTGTTACGGCCATGGCTCTCTTGTCAGTACGTATACTTTATGTCGATTAAGATTTCAGTGGTACATCTTGAACACAGCAAAGCTCTTCACAGGAAAATGCACACTTCATTTACTTCTTTAAAGATACAAAATGTGATCATTTTATAGTGACAAAGGATGAAATGAAAATATAAAGCATCAAAGATGGATTGTTTGTCAATTACCGTACCTGATGCCTGAGCAGCTTCCAATTTGACATGATGCAGGTCTTTCAAGGGCGACCACAGATGAAAAGCTGAAAGAGGCATTTTCTCCTTACGGGCAGCTTCTCGAAGGTATGAATACTTTTGCCTTTTTGTTTTCCTCTTACATTTTTACCATTTCTACTCAGATGTATGCATCATAATTATTGGTGGCCTGGTCTTACTACAAATTCACAGTGAAAGTTATTACCGACCGAGTCTCAGGAAGGTCCAAGGGGTTCGGTTTTGTTAGATATGTTACCATAGAAGAAGCCGAGAAAGCACGAGAGGGGATGAACGGCAAGTTCTTGGATGGTTGGGTTATATTCGCAGATCCTGCGAAACCACGAGAACCGAAACCCTATCCTCCACCTGAACCAGAGCCATCAGAAACTGGTTTCAGGACAAATAAAACTATCGGATGGTGTGGATGATTGCCGCTGAACATTCTGACCATTTCATTGTGATGAAACCATGGGTCATAACTTATAAGTAACATTTATAGGGTGGCATGCTTATATTATTTGTTTGGAACTATTAATTTATGAATGCCTCGTTTACAATGGAAGCTGCTTAGCCTGCCTGCTTTTGCTGGACTGCGTAGTGTGAACTATATTTCTTGGAATTGTAACTATTAAATACATTATATTTTTTTGTTATCGGTATTAATTCTATGTATCTTACCCATGAAACATTGATTTTTCATCATTTTTTGAATGTTTTCAAACAATTACACTGAATTAGAGATTCAACTCATTTTGCTGGATTGAGTGGTTGGTTTAGGATCATGGGTTAAAATATCGGGTTACCGAAACGTATCGTCCGAGCTCCAAAACGATACGTATCGGACGATACATTGAATGTATTGTTCGATACATTCAATACATTTGAATGTATCGAACGATACATTCAATGTATCGTTCAAGTCCAATACCGATACGTATCGGTATCGGACGATATTTTGATCCATGTTTAGGATCCATGTATATGTAAATTGGAGCAGGGTTTTACTATACATTTTTTCCATGGGAAAAACGGCAGCAAAACACATCCTTTCAGGCTTGACAGCCTTGTAATGGGCGAACTGTTTGAATATGAGCCTATGTAGGCATGCTTCTCTGATATGAGGTTCTGCCCGATTCATTTTCGGACACCCCAGATGATGTTTAATTTCATGCAAATTTAAAAACTATAGACAAAGTGACGATGTCGAAGACGGCGATGACGACAATGCTGCTGCTGCTGATGATTTTTAGGTCATCGTTATAGATGGTCAGGCCTTTGTGGTGCACACGGTCATCAATCTGAGATGCCGATTTCTGGCCCTTTTGTAGAATGTTCTCGACCTAAACAAGTATTTGATAGGGATAATGACACATCAGGGGTTGCAATGACCATTATTACCGTTTGAAAAGACTATTTGAGACAGCAAAATCTGTGAATTAAAAATTCACAAATTACTTTTCATTTTTTCCCTAATTTTACCCTTCTTAAAGTACAGTAAGCATGGATCAAAATGTCGGAAAATCGGTACGTATCATCCGAGCAAAAAATCGGTACTTATCAGACGATACGTACCGGAACAGTAACATACCGGACGATACATTGAATGTATTGTCTAGTATTAGCCATATAAAAGGGCGATACGGTACATTTAATGTATCGTATGGTCCACCTTCGATACCAATACGTATCATCCGATACGTATCGGTATCGAACAATATTTTGATCCATGGCAGTAAGAAGACACAGTGAAGCGATGACCTCCTTTTCTTTTTTTTTTGAAATTAAGGTGAGTGTCATTTTATTTTCTTTCAGCTTCAACTATAAAACGCTAGCGCCGCTATATAGAGGCACTATCTCTTCCTTGACGATGCGCTAACACTTCTTTTATTAAGCATTAGCGCTCCGTCAAGGAAGGGATGACGCCTGCTATATAGAGGCATCGTCCTTCTTAGACGGAGCGCTAACGCTTCTATGAAGAGGTGTTAAGCGCTATGACGTGGAAATGACGACGCTCTTTTTTAATGTATTCTTCTTTAAACTTCTTTTTATGATTCATAGGTTTTTAAGATGGTTCTCGAGACTCCAGCGACTAAGTGCATCATTGTAAAGTGTCGGTCAATCTATGATGAGACAACTGAACATAGGAAAACTCTGCTTTCGAAATCAGTCTTTAGACAATTCTTTTTGGCACTGAAGGACATGAAAAATGTTAACACCCTCCTGGACTGCATCATCAAGTTTTGGGTGGGGAAAAATATTTGAAATTTTGGGAAGGGCACTATCAGATTTCTCCCACTTTATTTTTTGCTTAATAACTGATCTTCGAATAACTAGCCCCTACTATTATCCTCCCTTCAAGCCCTTACCCGAAGACCAGATGATTAGAAATAAGTATTTCAAAGGCATTATCCTGTAAAGAGGGGACATATCCTCGATGCCATTAATGGTGTAGCTAAGAGTGCTGACAATGACTTTCTGAAACTCTATTTGTTGTTCGTTCTCACCATCGTCCTCTTCCCAAACACAAAATGCATCATTGACGACCTCTACCTCGTTATCGTTAATAATCTCCCAAATTTCAACGAATATCCATGGGGTGATTTGGTGTACAAGCACCTACTGTTGTGTGTCGATAAAGCGAAGAGGAACCGGAAAATAGTAGAGATGGCAAAGGCTGTATAAGAATACAATATTTACGACTGCACGATTACCTTACACGTAATGTTGTGCTCTAATTTTGAGGGTAATATATATGCTTTAATTTTGGGTTTTCTTTCCTATGAAGTCTATAAAAATCTCATTAATATGTTATTCCTTAGATCTGGGCATACAAGATCAACGGGAAGAGCGCCTCAATAAGGTCTGAAGGCATCGCTCACTTCCCAAGACTGCTGAAATGGGAGGTAAATTAGAGTACGAGAAATTTTTACATCAAAGACTTCGAATTAAGGTAATTTCCAAACTATGTGATATCGCTTTCCAAACGGGGTGCAATCGCCTCACAGAAAAAGTGATGGCGCTGCAATAAAGAGACGCAATCTCTTCACAGAAGAAGCGATTGCGCGGCTATGTTGAGGTCAAACATTTCACAGAAGAAGCGATGGTGCGACTACTCCAAGGCGCGTTCACTTCACAGAAAAAATGATGGTGTGGCTATGCTGAGGCGCAATCGCTTCAGAAAAAGTGACGGCGCGGCTAGCTTCACAGAAGAAGCGGCTGCATCGACGCCGAAGCCGATCAATATATTTTGAATGCTTTTAATTTTATGATTTATACCATGTAAAGTCATCACATATATTTGGTAACACCGCTTTCCTAATGAAGCCATGTCGATTCTCTTAATTCTTTATCATTTGTCAATAATATGAAAATTTTATCTTCTTGTAGGCCTTCTGGGAACTCGAGTGCACACTCCATGAGGAGAGTCAGCCTATGATAGAAGAATTTCGACAAATAGAGTCGAGATCTGCAGAAGAAGTTGGTGAAGGACCTGCAGTCCCTCCCATTATTGTGTGGAGAAAGAGGTCAAACATTGACATTATTGACCTCAAAGAAGAATTGGAGGGTGAAGAAGATGAAGACGAAAAAGAAGAAGAGGCTCCCAATGCCTATAAGTCTGCGATAAGTACGTGTCAAGGACGCTGATTGTTGAAAAATGGATACAGTCTGCCGATGCAAGAATTGTAGATTGTCAAGAAGTCAGTTAGAGAGCGGAGCACGAGCTTTGACGACCTTAGATTGCAGGTTCTCAAGTTAGAACAGGAAAACCATAAACTGAATAAACAAAACGCTCAGATCTTGAACGAGCAAGACTATCTGAGGTGGCAAAATAATCTAATCCTGACAGATCAGGTGTCTCTGAAGGCAGCCTTGACCAAAATCTTGGAGATATGCTATTTTTTTAATTCGCTAGACTATAAGAGCGCTAGCGCTTCATTGTAGAAGCCTCGTCACTTCGATTCTGAAGCGTCAGTGCTTCCAAATGAAAGCGGTACTGGTTCGAGTATAAAGCACTATAGCTTCCACAAGAAAGTGTTACCGCTTCGGTTATGAAGCGCTACCACTTCTAAATGAAGGCGTCAATACTTCATTTTTTTTTTTCGTTACTCATTAATACACCTCTTTTCTCATATTGCAGGACGCCACTGTGACGAGAAGCATGTTGAGGGCTCCCTGGGAAACATCTGATAGTTGTCCCCCAATGGAAAAGGTTCGCCCCAAAACATACATCAGCCACCACCTTCTCCTTTGCCGATGTGCATCAACCACCACCAACTCTAATCCAACCTCAAGCCCATCCTCCTACCCAAAGCAAACCTCAACTGATGCCTCAACCTCAGGCCCAACCTCATAGGAAGAGCATACCCCAATCGAAACCCCAACCTTAGGACTAACCTCTTACCTAATACTCCCTCCAAACCCCAACCTTAGCCCCAAACTCCTACCCATCCCCAACCTCGAGTCCAACCTCCTACCCAACCTCTACCTTAGCATTTGCCACCACCACTGCCAACTGCGTCTTATAACTCCGGTCCTGAGATGCCCCGGTACGCAACTATGCGCCGAGGAGAAGTCTTCAATGCAAACTGAAGACGATGACGAAGATGACCTAGGCATCTTTAGAAGAAGTGAGAGGAACCGGGATAAAACCTCCTCCATGATTCCTCCCTCTCTCCCTAAAATTTACCTAAAAGAAAGGAACCCATGGTCTGTCGGCCCCACAAAAAGGCCAAAATGGGGCCCCCACGGAATCTGTGGAGGCCTATATGAAGGTTATTTGGGAAAAGCCCAACAGTGAGAACGAGTAAGTATATCCCTTCACTACATTTATCGTTGTAGTAAGTATATCTCTTTATGTTTTAACTTATTTCTAAAACTTAACATAGGACTGCATCTCAACTGCTAGGGGCCAGTAGATTACCATCTAGCTATCGCGCAACCTACAAGACTCAGCGGAAATAGAAGACCCAATAAGTTTTAATCGCCTAACTTCTTTGTTCCAGTGTTAGCGCTAGCAGCGCCACCGCTTTAACAGGGATGCGTCGTCGCTTCCATATGGGAGCATTAGCGCTTCGACACAGAAGCTCCCAGGCTTCCCTATAGTAGCGTCAACTCTTCACCATAGCCGCATTGTCGCTTCCACATAGAAGCGTTGACGCTATGACACTGAAGCTTCGGCGCCCCCATTGAAACACATCGCTTCCCTTTATTTTATTGATATTTTTGCCTTCGTATGCAAATAACATCCACGCACTTTAGGGTCTTTGACAAGTGGGAGGACATGCAACCTGAAAAATTTCAGATGACTTTTTAGATGTCCCATGTGACGCTTAAATGCATGACCACAAAATTTAAAGCATTTGAGAAGAATAATGAAGAGAATGCAGCTTTCCTCCCAGCCGACTTAGAGGTACGGTGCGACATTTACGTCAAATATTTTAAAGCGCAACATGGCACGAAGCCGATACGGCATTTTCTCTTCGATGGGAATCGCGTCATGTCAGTGATTGTAAATCAATATTTATTCCAATTCATATCGACCATCCACTCCATTGGAGGCTTGCTTGTGTCACCCCCTCAATCCATACGGTCGTTGTCCTGGACCCGTGCTTGAATAGGTCTCTAATGTCCAAATTTCGCGACAAGATCAAAACCCTGGTAAGATTGAAGACCTTGTGGATTGCTTCTCAAAACTAACGCTCTCCAACGACACGCTAGCGCTTCTTCGTCGAAGCCTCAACGCTTCTTTTGCAGAGCTTCGGCGCTTCAACTCCGGTGCGACAGTGCTTCTTTTGCAGGGCATCGACTCTCCCGACGCGTTTGTATCGTGGCATCAACGCCCCCCAATTTTTTTAAATGTATGTGTAACCTCTATCCATTTATTTTTTACAGACGGAGTAATTGTGAACCCTTTTATATATGTATGAAGCAACCAATGCAATTTCTGGAAAATTCCTTGGAAATGTATGGGTGTCAAAAACGCGCCACGCTAAAAAATGGTTATGACTGTAGGATTTTTGTGTTGAATTACGTTGAGGGTTTCAGCAGGAACCCCCAACTCACATTTACACAGGCTGAGATGTAGTGTTTCAGGGCCGAGATTGGGCATGCCATCGCTACTCACGTCGAAGAGAAATGGGATGCGGGTGACGAGGTTGAAGCTATCTTAAATTTATTGTTATACAATGTAAACTTAAAATTTGTTGTTATACCAATTTCTGTAAGATTTATATAATATAAACTTAAAATTGTATAATTTATCTATGCAGACATTTATATAATGTAAATGACACTTTACAATTTATCCTTGTAAAATTTATATATTTATCTGAAAAGATTCAATCAACCGGACAAAACTATGGAAATGTAGAAGCTAACATCATACCTAACTTCATTTGTCTAATGAAACGTCAGCGCTCCTGCAATTCGTATCGCTAACTCTTCTAAGTCAAAGTATTGATGCTCCATTCATTGAATTACCTTAACGTTTCATTCAATTCATAAGCTAACACCACACAAAACTTGATTTTCCCAAAGAAGCGTCGGCGCTCTTTATTAGTATCGCTGACACTTTTTTGTCCAACCGTTAGCGCTCCATTCGCTTCTTTCCCTTTGCTATAGTAATGACTTATGAGTATCTGTGTCAATAATCATGAAAAACCAGCAACCTATAATGATAGAAAACAAGCAGTCGTTGCAATAATGTTAAAAAATAAATAGCCAAATTCATTAGTTGTCAGTACTCCTTTAGGACAATGCACAATAATGACTACAACTGTAGAGCAGTCATGGTAGCTTGTTATTTAAAAGGTTCAAAATGATCATGAGTTTTTCAAGTCACGTCTCTTATTTTCTTTTCGTCTCCTCTCCTCTCATCAGCCTCAGTCTCAGCCTCTAGGACCAAAATATAACGCAACGGTTTACAGAGGAGTCAACGGTTGGCGCACTAGCATTTCATCCATAGTTATGATGGTTCGGTTATCGACATCCCTTACGATAACCAGTTGGTTGTTACTCCCGACCACAACAAGCATGTGGTTCCCCTCCCCTTCCGAGGTGGTCGTTATTCCGGACGACGACGACCTTGTTATAATGTTGGTGGAAGCTCCAGAGTTGCAACACCTTCTTGGAGAGGAGCAAGCCCTTCTTCTCCTGACTCTAGAGCCGGTGCTGCATCTTCTATATCTATAGCCGTTACTGCGTCTCCCGACTCCAGAATCAGCTGACCCGTGAGACGTCTTCTCCCGGCTCTTAGACTTAGTTGTATTTTTTGAATTCTTTTTTTTTTTGTCGACAATGTAAAGAAAAGACAATATAAAGAAATCATTATGAGGTCGTAATGAAATCATTTTATGGCTTAAATTTTAAAATAACGCTCTGACAAATACTTCCTCTCATTTAAAGAAAAAATGGAATCAATTATAATTGTAGCCTAATTGTATCAAAAAATGGAATCAATCATTCAAATTTAGAATGACCACGTATAAAAAAAAAAAGAATCAACCCAGAAAAGAATTACCATAGTCCATTAAATTTCAAAATAACACTTAGACACATAGGCGCCCAGGCTTCATAAACTAAACGCTAATGCTTTTTATACGAAGCACCCACACATCGTATTAGAAGAGTCGTCACTTCATATACGAAGCTCCCACTCTTCATATACGAAGCATCCTTACTTCCAAAGCGAAGTGATTGCGCTATTCATAAAATTGAGTCAATGTGACTCTGTGATATTACACTTTCTATCATCTCTTGTTTAGTTTGGCTATGTCTAGCGCTAATAGCCATCATTCTAACTTTCTTGATCGGGCAAGTTATAATTTTTTTACCCAACTCACCACAACCCTTACACTTGCTTTTCTGCTTCTTTGATTGTTCAATATTAACATTTATTTCAAACTTAATTTTATCATTGTTGCTTCGCGTATCTTTGGTGGCACATCGTACTGGATCTCGCACTGTAATATTGGCATGATCTTGCAATAATGTTCCTTGGCCGCCCCTGAGAAGCCGCGATGCTAGCGCGTCTTTCATTCTCCTCTTTCCTTCCAATGACCTCTATGCCTTCTAATAATTTCATCATCCCTACTAACGTGTAATCCGTCAGGCGAAGCAATTGTGTCCCCAACTAAATTGACTTGAATTCAGCTTCTCTCACCTTTCATATTTTCATTGTAGATAAATAATTAGATTCATCTTTCTCACCAGCCCCCAAACATATAATACTGTATCTAGCATCTTTCGTTCATCGAGATAGAATATACTTAGATGGAATTTGGTCTACCTTTTTCTTGTAGTAAACATAAAGTATGTGAGAACACAACAAACATTCGGTCTCGAAGTGCTTATAGTCACAAACAAGGATCAAAATAGCAATTTCATTTTTGGGTATGACCGAAACAAAAAATTTGAACTAAAATTTCGGCTGAAATCTCCCCCCCCCCCCCCCCCCCCACCCCCTCCACAATTTTGGTTCAAAGACCAAGGCATCTCCCCATTCGAAACGAAATTTGAATTTTCGATCGCTATCCTCTTTGTCATCCTCACCACTTCTACGTACTTTCTATACTTTAATTGTCTTGGCTTCCTCTTTGGCCACCTTTTGATACTTAAAAGATGCAAACTTCTAAAAATTAATGTGGAATCTATCGAACATGGTTCTCATATAGACACTAGCGACATGCCTCTCGATTAAATTTTTGAAAAAGAGATCCGGTGTCGTAGACATTGAAACAAAATCATCTCTATTTTCTTTATCGCAACGAGATTAGATCACAAGATCGTACTGCTTGATTAATTTCGTCAAACCCGTCTGGGTAATGACATAGGTATCGAAGAAAGAATTTATACTTTCACCACATTGCATAGTGGTCATGCCAACCGAAAAAGTATCACTCAAGTAGTATGAAATCAATTTTCTTATAAGACCGTATATTTGTTTGAACTAAACGTTGTCTTGTAATTGAAACTCTTCAACGAGTTATGCCAATCTTTTTTCAAAATCATCAACCCTATGACTGAACTTGCATTGATTTTAGCTTCTGTCAAAATTTTCAAATCTTAGCTTCAATTGACAGTGGTGGTTTAGTTTATTCCTCCCAATGTGTCATATGCAGAGGCGATGTGTGATTTTCGAAAGGACTTTGGAGATGGCCTTGCTCATCTCATTACATTGTTCAGTGATAATTGCATTATGTTGTTTATTACTCATGCACTTCAGCCACGTTTTAAACATTCAAATAAATGTTTCCTCTGTCTCATTCGCGAGTAACATACATCCAAAAAGCGTCGTCTATCAATGATGATTGACCAATGGGGCGAAAGGTAGCAACAATTTATTTGTTTCATAAGTAGTGTCGAATACCACAATATCATTAGGGGTGTCAATCGGCCGGGCCGGACCAGGTTCGGGCTGGATTTTCACCCGACTCGTTTAAAAAAAAAAAACAAAAAAAAAAAATTGGGCCTAACCCGTTTAGCTAATCAGGCCGGGCTGAGCCCGTTTATGAAATCCATAGCTCGAACCTGGCCCGATTAGCTATTCGGGCCGGGCTTATAGCTTTTTAAAGGGCATTTAAAAAAAAAACAAATTCAAGCTAAACGGGCCAGCCCGGGCTGGATTCGGGCCAGACACTTTGCAGCCCGAGCCTGGCCCGATTCTTATTCGGGCTTGGCCCGACCCGTTTGTTGAAATGCAAAAAATGGGCCCGAACCCGGCCCGTTGACAGCCCTAAATATCATCGAACTGCTGATCAAATTCTCGAATACAACCACATCATCGGAAATTATTTTGTGAATCTTGATAATAAAATTTTACGAGTTTTAGTAGCCAAAACAATGGAAAATTTAATTTTGAATCTTCCATTTTTTTATTTTTTATTTTAGAAAAAAACTTCATTATTTTTTTATTTTTTCAACCAACTCATGGGAAATTAAAAAAAAATACACTTTCCATGGGTTTTGCAAAACAAGGCAAAAGTGTATATTAATGTATAAAGTAAGCCTAATTGTTTAGCGGCACTTCTTTCAGTGTCAACGAACGAGAATTTTTGGGTTACTAACAGTAGGATCGAAAGTGCAGTTGATGATCAGTGATGGCTGCTCTTAATTATTTTCCGTAGCTCACCGTGTTCTCAAACCGCTCTGTAAAACTAATTTCCAACCGGCCCTATCCGTCAAACCTGACAGGTGCAACATCGGTCCAGGTGAAGCACTGTAGCACAGAGAGACGTTAGATGCTCTAACTTTACGACGGTTCCTTAGATGGACGGTATTAGATCGTTCACAGGTCGCGTATTTTCTCCATACCGCCTGAATCCCGCCTTTTCCCCCTCTGAATAAAACCCCAATAAAACCCTCTCTCTCTCTCTCTCTCTCTCTCCTATATGCACGCACAAGAGTCAAGACATCCTAGTTTTCATCTCCAGCACCAAATGGTGTTGATCTAAGATCTACCTTCCTCTGTCTCCATTTTTTTCTCTCTCCCAATCTCTCTCCAAATCTCTCCTTCCTCCACCCTCGCAGAAATTCGAACTACCATTTGCAGATATGGCGTTTTCTCTACATCACATTGCGATCGGATCTTCAGGATTTCATCACATAAAGGTCGGTTTTTAGTGTTATAATTGCACTTGATTTCCATTTATGTCCTTTTAGGTGATTTCTGTGTTGAAGGACGTAGATTATCGTGGTTTTCTACAGTTTCGGAGCTCGTTCAGTTCTTCTCGGCATGGTTTTACGGTTCGTTCTGTTTCTTTGAGTGCGGATGCGACTTCAAACTACATTCCTGCGGCTCCTATTCTTCTCCCGGAAGGTCCTTGGAAGCAGGTGAGGACCTGTTGAAAAAAATAATAATTTGTTGTTTGCTTGTGATTGCCAAACGAATTAGTGTTTTATTCTGTGGATTTTCTAATTGAAAATATTGGTTGCTACGTTTATGAAAATTTTTGGAGCCATGTTTTGCTTTATTTTAGTTCAGTTGATCCCTACAGTTGTAACCGGTACCGTATTGAAAATATACGGTGCACACCATATCAGAGCATGGGAACCATCCTATCTAGCACTTTAATATGAATGATGTAGTAGTTATCAACAGCGATCCATTTTAAAGATGGATATTGCCATGATAAGCACACATTTAATCCACAGCATACATCTTTGATCATTTTAAGTAGCTCCTGTGGATGACCATCACTTGTACAGTTGTACCACACATCAACCCATATCACACATATCAGAGCATTGGAACCATATGATCAGAGCACATTAATATGAACTGTTAAGTAGATATGAACAAAGGATCATTTTGAAGTGCTCTAATTGGATGGTTCCAATGCTCTGATATGCTTGATTTTTAGGCTGGTGTGGTACACGTGATGGCCGTTCACATGAACCACTTAAAACAATAGAAAAATTTGTGTGGTATGTGGCCTTAAATGTGTTCTTATGGAAATATCTGTTATTGCTTCTCATATCCCATTATTCCTTTGTACATATATGAACTAATATTTTTACAACAATATATCTCTCAATAATGTCATATGATTCTATGGATTGTCTGCGCATGTGGTTTTCTCCAGTTGCGGTGCCTACATTTCATTTCCATGGCAGACATTAACATGTGCCTGCTTCTAAGGTTCATAAGATTTTGTTATAATGTTAAATGTTTTGCGGCCACTATTTAATAATATAGGTAGCTGGTGGGATTATCGCACCAAAGGGATTTAAAGCTGCAGGTATGTATGGTGGGTTGCGTGCGAAAGGGGAGAAACCTGATCTCGCACTTGTTACATGTGATGTTGATGCCATCGCTGCAGGTATGCTTTCATTTAGCAAGACTGGAACATGGTTATTATGTGAGCATGTGCATATGAACATGTTAAATCTTTGAAACTGATAGAAGTTGGAAGTACCAAGATCACATGCATACTGAAGTATATATTATATGGGAGGATGGCTCTTGGCCGACATTTAAACACCAAAATGATGTTTAAATGATCTTACACCATTAAACTTGTACTTTTTATCTCACACCATTGAAGTGTGATTTATCAATATGTCATGGGGCGCATATTTGTGACCAATCTTAATTGTCCAAGTAGCAATCCATAATTGGAACATATCTCAGCCCAAAGAAACATGTCTATAAGTGGATGTGAATCATCTAATTGATGAACTTTAATATCAGCCACTGAAACTAAAAACAATGGTTGATATTATAGTCAACAAACCGGATGGTTTAAATCTCCCTAAAACACCATTTTTGGGCCCTGTTGCACTTCAATCTATGATCTATTACTTTGACGGTATGGATCAACCACATCTTAAACATTGATGGTTGAAGATCATTTAAACACCAATTTTTGGTGTTTAAATGGCGGTTAGGGCCGCGTCCATACACACACACACACACATGTATTGGGAATCGAGTACAGCCACCGGTGCTGCACTCTAGCCAACGGGGTGCCGTGTGGCACCGAATCCAATGATCGGGTGCCACGTGCCCATGCACAGGGTTGATCAATGACAATTAGAAAAACATATATCTACACCGTCAAAATAGTGGTCAATGGTGTTCAAAATTCATGGTGAATTTTCCTTTTTAAAGAAAACCCATTTACCCATTAAATCAGGGCCATACACATGATTTGTTTTTTATTTAAAAATTTTGAAAGCATAAGGGGACTAATGAACCCTTAGCCTGGCCGCTTGCATCATGTGCCATATGATCCGTGATATGGCCCTCGAGTGTATCATGAAAACGCTACACTCAACTGTATTTTCCATCCCCCCCCCCCCCCCCACACACACACACACGCATATATATATATATAAGGCTACCTTCACCGTGGTCCAAGCCTCTAAAAAAAGTGCCATGTGGCACCTAAAACGTGGTTTGGGTGCCACGTGGGCCAAAGGGACATCGCATAGATTATTTAAAAAAAATTGAAAACTTATCTTCACTTTAAACTAAAAACTTGACTACATTCAATGGTCAAAATCACAGTGTGATCAATTATTTATTTATTTATTAAATAAGAAACTCATCTCCACTCTACAATCTAAATCCGCTAAAGGTAGAAATTGTATAATCCATATTGTCTTGTGGGGTATGGTAAGATTCCGAAGCTCCTCTTTCCTCAACCCTTCTACCTCTAAATGTTGGAGTATCAAACATTGTCATAGCTTCATCGTTCCATTAGATGATACCTCCATAAGAGGGACCCGTCTCATTATCTCCACCACCACTACCACTAGTAATGGTGTAAGTCTCATCCCCTCCACCACCACAACCCCCATTATCATCATCATTATCATCATCAGGACGTGGTTCTTCTTCAGGAAGCGACAAAGAGTTGCGATGAAGTCTTCTCTTCCTACGAGGCTCTTGAGAAGGAATTTGCAGCTCAAAATAATATTTTAATGCATTAAAATTATTTAGAATTTTGGTTGAAAAATAACATTTTTATATAATTTATAACTATTTTTTATAATTATTTCCTAAGTATTTAATTATTATAACTATTATGTACAATCATGCTTTTAACATTAGATAGTCTTTAGTATTATTGTAAATTATTTGCATAATTTTTTTAAATTATCTGGATATTTAGTATATTATTAAAATTAGTATTTTAAATAAATTATATACTCTTACAAAATATATATCAAATACTTATGTTAGAACAAAACCTTGAATTATTAAGGGAACTAGATATATTAATTGCCCTAAATTATTTGAAATAAAGCCCATAATTTTCTTTAAATAAATGCCCTAATTTCAACAATGATTAATAAAGAAAATATAAAAGGTAAAAATAGTTCATTTTAATAAAAAATATGATGATTGATATTAATGTTTGACCTTTTGTCCCTAATTTGACACATGGCGATCATTAGGTACAAAAGCTCCAAATTTTATGGTAAAATTACGGTTACTAACTTTATGAGATTTGTAGTGGTGAAATTAGGGTCAACTCTACCATCAAAATGGGTAGATCTAACAAATATGGTTAGATCTAAGCTAATTCTACCTATTTGCATGAATAGCCCCTATTTTAACCCAAAAAAAGAAATTATTAAAACCCTAACAACAAATAAAGATCAATACTTACCTTAGTGATTTCAAAGAGAGAAGGTGATTTTCGAATCCCCGGGTGATCGATTCGTCCAAAAATTAGCCTCCCTATGCTATATGGATGTGGTAGGAGAAAAGGAAAGAGAAAGAAAGAGATACGGGGAAGCTAGAGATTCAATTCGCTTCAAGTTGAATGAAATTATCGGACGATAATTGCAAATTATTGTCCGATAATTTCATTATTTCAATTTATCGGACGATATGGATGATAAATAGTCTATATCGTCTGATAAATTGGGTGATACATGCCCCAATACGATACATTGCAATGTATCGTACCAGAGGGGACCGATACGTATCGGATGATATTTTGAACCATGGTGCAGACTATGGTGAAGGTAGTCCTTCGAACTACAGAACCTTTTCCCTATATATAATGAGCATTTGATAACTTCATAATGGTTAGCAATTTCATCAAGGAAATGAAGTAGATAGAATCTAATGACAAAACACTGACAGTTCTCATCGTCTTTTTTATATCCTCAGGAGCGTTTACTACAAATGTTGTTGCAGCTGCACCTGTGGTCTACTGCAGACATATATTAGACATTTCAACAACAGTATGTAGATAACACACCGTGTTGGTGTTCATTTAATTACGATGTTCTTTGTGGATTACCTCTTTTTGTTATACTAATTGGCGGGGACACATGGGACATATTTGTGTTCCAATGGGTTGACTATTATTAGATACCCTTTCTTCCTTGCTAATATTGAGTTGATTCCATGTGTAATATATTTATTTTTCAATTGTTCTTAATGATCTCAAATTTCAGGCACGTGCAGTATTAATTAATGCGGGTCAAGCAAATGCTGCTACGGTAAGCATATTAATAAGCTTTGCCAGATATCAACTTTATGAGTTTCTTTCTCCACCATTATATGCAATCGATATGGTATCCAGTTAGTGTAGATAGATACATCTTGATGGTTCTTTAATCACCTCAAAACTTTCTTTATCCTGTTCCAGTTAAATTTTTCCTCAAATAGACTTGCCTTAGTTCGTTGTATCATGGAAAAGCTCTAGTGTATGTAGCTAAGCAGACCTTTGATTCGTCACAGGGCGATGCAGGTTATCAGGATGTCATAGAATGTGCAGCTGCCCTTGCTAAGGTACAGTCAAAATTCAGAATCTACACTAACTTAAATTTATTCTTGATCTAATACGGCTATGTATGATTATCTCTGCTATTCTGAGGCTCTTGATTTTGCAGCTTCTCCAGTTGAGAGAAGAAGCAGTATTGATTGAATCTACTGGTGTAATTGGTCACAGAATAAAAAAGGTACATGAGGGAACAATATATATATATATATATATATATATATATATATATAGATAGATAATACATATATCCTTCTTTCATATTACTTTCAATAAAGCTACTGGACTTCTGTACAAAACCTTATTTTCCTTCTTGGAAGTTTAAAACCTCTGGATGGAAAGTTTCACACCTCTCTGTTGTTTGCATGAATAAAAAAACAAGTGTTGGAGCACATATTGGCTAACCCAAACTTAAGTGCATCATCTGATACAATCAGATGCATATTGGATGATAAGATGCATTTTTTGGTTGAAAATAATAGAAGTTTGAGAAATGTTGTGAGAAATACAATGAAAGCATGGAAAAAAAAATAAATAAATAAGAGACATTAGTTTATATAATGAATTGAGGGCAGGAAGGATGATACGCTGCTCTTTTTGTACAGCACAGCTTTTTATTTTATTATTTTTTTGAGTAGCACATCCAAAATCTATTGTGTTTTGGACAGCACATATTTATCCTAGTCTATCATATAGTTCAGTATTAGATATAGAAACCATCCCCATGGGCATACCCAGGTAACACATTGGTTCATATGATTTTTCAATACTGGTCATTTGGCATCTCATCAGCCTATCTTTTTTCATTTATAACTGTTCCCAGTTCTTTCTTGCTAGCTTCAAATTAAGTGTACTTGATTTTTCCAGTAATATATTTTCGCAGGATGCTCTTCTTAATTCACTTCCAAAGCTAGTTGGTGCACTATCATCTACTGTTGAGGGGTATTTCTGATTACCTCTCTCATTTAAATTTTGTCTAGGCAGGTTTACATGCCTCCTGTTAATTTTGAATCCTACTGAACTGCTTTATTCTAATTGAAACATAAAAAATATTTGATTTTTTTATTTCACAGTTTGCTCTTTTTTCCTGGAAGTATGATAGTATTTTCTGAATATGTCATTGCTTTGGTGAACTTATTTCTTGTTTACCTTCTATCATTTTATGTACTCTGGTTTGTCAGCCTTTTTCTGCCTATGCAGGGCAGATTCTGCAGCTATAGCCATTACAACTACAGACCTTGTGAGCAAGAGTGTGGCCATTGAGACTGAGGTCTATAGATAAACTTTTGTTGCACTATCTTCACTTTCTAATCTATCTATGAGATGGCAGCAAATTTATAATACTGGTGTACTAAAAATCCGTGCTTCAGAATACTGTTGTGAATTCAGTTGATGTTTTTCTGATTTGAGTAGGTTGGAGGGGCACATGTAAGAATCGGGGGCATGGCAAAAGGTTCAGGGATGATCCATCCAAATATGGCAACCATGCTTGGTGTACGCCCTGTCGCTATTTTTTCCCTCTCATTATTTTGAGAATGCATATTGACGTTTCTAATAATAGACCATTGTTTCAGGTGATAACAACCGATGCATTAGTTGCAAGTGATGTTTGGAAAAGAATGGTACAGATTGCAGTAAATCGGAGTTTCAACCAAATTACGGTGAGTAAAGAAATTATCATTCTTGTGGAACAAAATATCTACTTTCTTAGTTCCTTATTATTGCTGTCAGTCTATGTATTTACTTAGCATTGTATACAAATACATGTTTGTTAAATGTACTTTATTCTAAATATATTTTAGCCATCTAGGATGCCTATTTAGCTAATATATTTTAACCTCATATACTCTATATATAAGGTTTAAGTCCTCTCATTTGTCCAATGCATGGTACTACTAATTTGTTTCTCCAAGTCAAAATTTGATCAAGGTTTATCTATATAAGTGACCTTTCCATGCCTCCATCAGTGATTTTTTCGAGTTCCTTTCGAGTCTTCTGCTATTGAACTCATTATCGAATTTTTGTTTTGAGTTAGCTTGTGATCATTGTGTACCAGTCTCTTGTTCATTGGATTTCTTGTTTGTGCATCTGTGCTTATATCCATCAAATGGTTTGCTCACCAATCATCACTCCAAAATTGTTTCTATTTGCTTGCCAGCCCATTTTGCCGATTTGCTGTCACTTTTCTTTTGATCGGTAATAAGAAATATATTAAAAGCCAGCAAGATGCTGAAGGAGACAAAAACACCGATACAAGAAACAACAACAAAAACAAAGAAAAGCGCGAAGTGCAGCAACAGTGACGTAACCCACTAGTCCTAACCCGGATCCCAAGGAGCCGCCTCATCCCCGTCAGTCTTACTTCGGCTAGAGACCCACAGATACATACAGTCGCTTACAGACTTGATCATCATCCCCACCGGACGCGACTTATTTTCGAAGATTCTATCATTCCTTTCTAGCCATAAGCTCCAACATACTGAGAAGAACGCTACCCTCCAGTGGTTCCGAAACTGATCTTCAAACGAAACTGAAGTCCAGGCCAGGAAATGCTGAGAAATAGTTGAAGGGGTGACCCAGGCCATGCCGAAAAAACTAAGGATCGCTCCCCAGACCTGGTAGGCCGTCTGACAGTGGAGAAATAGCTGCCCAGCTGATTCTTCCTGCTGATGACACATTACACAAGTATTGGGAATCTCCTTTCCCCGCCGGATGAGTTGATCGATGGTTAGGACTTTCCCTTTAAGCAGTGTCCACGCGAAGAATCTAAAATTAGGAGGAATACCCAACTTCCACAACTTAGCTCCATGAAAATTGATAAGCGGACGACATGAGAGCATCCGATAGTACTTCTTCACACTGAAACTCCCGTCTTTGCCTCCGGCCCAAAACCTCTGGTCTTGACTCTGCCCATTCGGGGAACTATTATAGATCAGGGACAGCAGCTTAGTAAAGGAGGCCATCTCCTCACACCTTAGAGATCTACTGGTGGATACCTCCCATAACCTACCCCCACTGGAATCTGAGACAAAATCACAGATCCAACCCCCCTGGTTGGTGGAAATGACATAGATATTCGGAAAAGCCAGTTTGCTGTCACTTATTTGTGCCAATTTTATTGAAATGGCAAGTGCATGGCATGTTCTGTTTGTCACAAAGTAGATGTTGTTCTTTTGTACTAGTATCATAAAGGGGTTCTGAATCCATTAATATTGGGCTAAATGCAACATCACTTTGGATATCCAACAGAAATACTTTAGTCAGGTTCCTGTGACCATGGGTCAAAATCTCGGTTTTCTATATCGTATCGTCCACCCTCAAAATTGATTAGTATCATACCGGTATCGCTGATACATTGAATGTATCAGCAATACAATGAAAACTAAATGAATAGGCACAGGCCCAGCGGTACAAACGATACGCATCGTGTACTGCTGGTCACCAATACTGGTATCTTCCCGTATTTTGACCCATGGCTGTGACCATTGCGTCTGTGACATCATGCAATTACCTAGTTTCCGTTTTTGATAGATTCAGGGGCTTCTTCCTCTTGTGAATTTTTTTAGTTTCCCTTGCTCAGCTCTCTAAAAAAGGTGTGATGTGGCGCCCAAAATCCTGTTTTGGTTCCACATGCTAAGGGGACAACATATAGATCAATTTCAAAAAATGAAAAAGAAATCTGATCTTTACCTTGTGATTAATACCATTTGAAAATTGGACCGTTTATTATAATGTGCATTTTCAATTTTAATTTTTTTAAAATGATCCAGTGAAGCCCCCTCTTGCTCCACGTGCACCCACCCAAAACATGTTTGGGTGCCACATGGAGCTCGATGTGGATCTTGGAGTACACTCACCATGCTCCAGTGGAGCTCCTAACCGGGTTCCATTTGTGTGAATATATATATATATATATATATATATATATATATATATATATATATATATATATATATATATATATATGTTTATCCAAAACGATTTTAGGGTTATTTATATTTCCTTGGATGGGCTAAAATTTTCTTACAGTGAAACTCTTGTTATATTATATTATTAGATTAATTTCTGCTGGGTATCTGCTGCATGATTGACTATGTTTGGGAGGAAACTGTTCTGGTTCCAATCTGTTTCTGGTTTTGGCTTTTTGCCTTTGATCTCTCTACCTCCCACACACTGAACTTTGGGTTAGTTCTAATCCTGAATAATACACGGGGTTTCTGCAGGTAGATGGAGATACAAGCACCAATGATACTGTTATTGCATTAGCTAGTGGAATAGCTGGATCGACTGGGATTACTTCGCTGGATAGTTGTGAGGCACACCAACTACAAGCAGCCCTTGATGCAGTGAGTTATATATATATATATATATATATATATATGTGTGTGTGTGTGTGTGTGTGTGTGTGTGTGTGCGCGCTCGTGGGTGTGTGTGTGTGTGTGTATTTCTAAGCAGGCAATCCACTCATGAATATGAGATTAAGGGGGTTCTCTTTGTACGTAGAAATATAGTTTAAGTCTTTGCTACACTTAATGTGAAAAAAAAAACAGAAAAGAAGAAAACAAATAAATTGTGGAAGTTGAGAATCGTGTTGAAATCATTGCAATGGAAGTTGTTCAAACTTTATCATGAGTTGGAAGAAGGTTGTGACTCGTGAAGGATGATTGTTTATATAGAACATATATTCCTTTCGAGCTTTTGAAGGATGATTTTTTATGTAAAACTTATTTTCTTTTCCAGGTTATGCAAGGCCTCGCAAAATCAATAGCGTGGGATGGAGAAGGTGCAACATGCTTGATTGAGGTTCTGTCTAGTAATGGCACCACTTCTGCTAAATTATGTTTTAAAAATAACAAATTTTGTTCATTATTTTTTGGGTTGACATATTTCCTGCGAACACGTTTTCCAGGAAATGCGGAGACCGGAGTTTTTAAATGCTCTCGCCTCGAGGCAAGGTGCCATAAAAATGCTTGAGGCATACACCTCACATAACTCATGTGGAGCATGGGCATTTTTGTTATGGGCAGCGAATGCCTCAACCTCGAGGTGAATGGCAAGGCTAAGAGATATGCCCCCAACATCTTCTGAAATAGGTTTTTTTTTGTTAGATTATACTTTCTTTCTTTTCTTAATGTTTTGAGATCTATATTTTTTTCATTTTTGTGGGGTTAAGAAAATTTATAGTTAATACATCCAAGATGATTGGTCAGAGTTTCATGCTGATTTGACTCCAAAATGAAAATTTTGAAAACTTTGGGCTGTTGGGCAAAATTTTCATGCATGTTAGTAGATGTTCATACTTAGCTCCTCTTGATGTCTTTTCATTGTTTTCATGAATTTTGTGTTTATTTAGGTTGTTTAGATAAAGAATTTCATCCGTTAAGGAAGACCAAAAAAAAAAAGTTGATGCACTTAAGAGTTGTAGTCATATACCATTATATATTGTATACTTGTTGATGCAGTATATAATTAATGAAGCATCATCATTAATTGCACATCAATTATCATCATGCTTAACCACTTATAGTAAATAACCTCATTTACAGTTATGTGTAATGGTATATACATTATGTAATGAAAATGTTCATTATACTTAATTATTCACTTATTTCCTAAGTAATTATTAAGTAAATCTTATTATAATGCCTATTTACACAAAAATTAAAAGCAACATGAAGGATTGGGGAGTAACAAAGAGTCAACGAGTTTAGCCTTGAACAAGATGGAGCGGAGAAATGGCTCGCAAAGTCGGCCCCAAATAGATGGGATAAAACGTTGGTGTTGCTGCTGCCGCTGCAGCTG
The DNA here is from genome assembly GCA_021018995.1 of Chloranthus sessilifolius. Lineage (NCBI taxonomy): Eukaryota > Viridiplantae > Streptophyta > Magnoliopsida > Chloranthales > Chloranthaceae > Chloranthus > Chloranthus sessilifolius. The sequence goes on from CM037585.1 coordinate 160,543,231, forward strand.
ATGATGATAAAGAGTACATAATTATATATATATATATATATATATATATATATATATATATATATAAAATATCATATTTATATTTAGAAATAATTTTGTATGGAGTATGAACTATAGAGTATAGTTATCTATTTAATTATACTTGTTATATTAGTTTAGCAGTTTCAACTTTGCGCACATAGTTGATCATAGACAATAGCTTACATCATACATTTGTTGGAGATATTGTGTGTATGTGTGTGTGTGTTAAAGAAATGCATTCAGTGTGTAGGGTATAAAATAGGTTTATTTAGCATATTCTGGGTTTCATTCCACCTCAGTTGTAAAGTATTTTTTTACTTAGCTATTCCTCTATATAGGAGCTTAAGGCTGCGTATGGCATAGCTCTCTACTAGCCCCTGCCATAGCAGAGCTCACCTGCTTTAGCAGGTTCCCATCCTCTTTATTAACATCCTGCTACCTGCTTTAGCAGATATCCCTTCTCCTTGATAACTCCTTGCATAGTAAGATTTTATGCAAGATTTACCTGCTCAACAGTTCTACCCTCCTCTCTACTCACTCCTTGTCAAAGCAGGGAGGTTGCTGCTAGAGCAGGTAAATCTTCCTTTGCAGGGAGTTAGAAAGGAGAATGAGAATCAACTAAAGTAGTTGAACTCTACCATGGCAAGGGCTAGCAAAGAGCTATACTATACGCAGCCCAAGTCTCTTTCTAAATAACAATGTAGTCCATACGTGTCATGCTTCTTCCACTCAAGTCCTCTTCCCCTCCTCTCCCATTTCATTCTCATTTTTGACAAGTTTAGATATTGTTAATATATATATATATATATATATATATATATATATATATATATATATATATATTTGTGTAAGGTTTATTGTTTGATGGTCTTGAGGCCTAATGCCTCCCCTCATTGGATCCTAGCCGCCTTTCCGTTTTGAAACTAAGGTCTTGACATTCTAGAAAGGCAACCAAGAAAATATATAATAGTTCATTAATATTTTTTATTATATTTATAACTTTGTTGATATTATTTCTTGATAGATGTGGCATTTTTGTATGTATGACAAGTGGTTTCAATAATTGTATCTAGTCAAACTTTAATAGATGTGTAGGTTGTGGTAACCGGTGCCAATAACGAGGCCGAAGCAGCAAAGATTGCACGTGCAGTGGCATCTTCCTCGCTTGCTAAGGTATGAAATAGATCTACATTTAGTGTTTCCTCTAAATAAGTTTGTAATTTTTTTAGTAAACTTATTTAAGCAAACAGGTTTTTTTACCTCAATTTTCTTTTTATGTTTCCATCTTCTCTTCAGGCTGCAGTATATGGTAGAGATCCAAACTGGGGCCGCATTGCTTGTGCTGCTGGCTATGCAGGGATTCCATTTGACCCAAATGAGCTTCGCATATCTCTTGGAGACATCGTGCTTATGGATGGCGGGCAACCACTTCCATTCGACAGGTTTTTGTAACAAAGCTTAGATCATATCCTGAAAACTTCTAATCATGTCTAACAAACTAATCAATTTTTTACCAATTTTCACCTATAATTTATTCTTGTCTTGTTGAATTTTCTAACAAAGTGAAATAACAAGCTGAGCCCACTTGTCCTGAACCATCTTCTACGCACTAAAAGTAGACTTTCCATATATCATATTTTTGGAAAAAAAAAACCTTCATAGATTTTGGATTGAATGGGTATTAGGTGCATAGGCACCAGCATCATAGGCAGTGCTCAGGTCAATCCTGCACTGTTAAACCGGTCAACTCTTGTGATGGTTTCTGAGATTTGGAGGCCTCTAAATCTGTGAAAATCAACACTTGACTAGATTAGCAGCGCACGAGTGACCTGTGCTCATACCATAGTGCATTGGCCATGCATCTAATACCTGCTCAGCTTGGATTCTATTCAGTGGATCCATAATTATAGGGATTTGCTGTAACTTCACCTCTGAAAAATTAGGCTGTCAACAGGTTGGGTCGACCCAATAAACTTGACCTGGCGGGCACATAAACTTGACCTGTCTGGAAAAGGGGTTTTTAACCGAGTCGGGCCTGGTTGGGCTGGGTCGGACATATGCCATTTTTATTATCAGGCAGCCAGAATTTGACCCGACCTGTTGACAGCCCTAGGCAAAATCTTCCACAGGAGAAGAATAACTGGTGCTTCTCAAAAGTTGTATCTGTCATTATCTGATAATGGGGTGCTTCTCCAGTAGTTGCACCTCTCATGTCAGATGATGTTTGCAGACGATAAAAACTTGGACAGATGGAATAAATGTCCCCCATATTCTATTTTTATTACTATTTTCTCTACATAAAACAACTCATAGCAAACCTTCATAATTGGATGTTTGCACTGAAATATGAATTCATAAAGAGTGTCTTTTGTCCAAAAAGTATTATAGATTGCCTGTCCAAAAAGTATTATAGATTGCTCTAGCATATCAATGAAGTACTCTATGCTAACTTAACTATAACATGTGCAAGTGTGTAGGGTGACAATAGTGGTTGTTCTATTATCTTTCTGCTTTCGCTCACATCTGCTTTCTTTTCATATTATGTTTCTAAGACTCTACAGGTTTTCTCAGGGCTGCAGCTAGCGCTTATCTCAGGCAGGCTGGAGGGACCCATGGCACTGTTGAAATCCGTATATCTGTTGGTAACCTTTCGTTATTGTCACAAGCTCTAATGCATGTCTTACACGGGCAGGCTCCTGCACACTTGAAAATTGAAATCCCTTGAAATTCATATTTCTTAAATGTTTGGTGATCAAAATAACTTATACAGATGTTTAGACAAACCCCGAGTTTCAAAACATATTCCATCTATGATTCTCTATTTCAAGTCTTCTGTATAGTTTTATAGGGAAGGATGAAATCAGGTGTGGGTGAACAAGACTCACTTTAAGAAGTGGTGGGGGACAACTTCTGTTGAACTACACTGCCTTTATATTTGTTTTAAGCTCGTGACCCTTTTCTGATGAATGGTAGCCTCATTGATTCGCACCTGAATGCTGTGTAATTCCCAGCACATATTTTATAGCAACCATCAACTGCTCTGCGACTTAACACGTTCATGGAACTCATGTCATATCTTGTGTCTTGGCAGTGCCTGATTTTTAAAGATAAGATCAGTTTTTAGTTTTTAATTTTTAATTTTTTTTTGTTTGCCATGTATTTTTGTTGTTCTTGACAGGAAGTGGGAAAGGAGACGGCCAGGCATGGGGGTGTGATCTAAGTTATGATTATGTCAAAATAAATGCCGAGTACACGACATAAGGCTTACTCTTTGAGCAACGTAGGTTTCCCCACAAGAATTCGGCATTGTGAGATCCAAGTGTAATATTATCTAGTTGTGTCGTATTTATGCGTGGATGATCTAGTTCCTTTGCCATGCCATGCATAATCCTTGCCGTTTGGATAAATTTTATTGTTGTTACAGAATTGAGGAAAAAAAAATTGAAGATGTTATGAGGAATAAAATTTAGCTTCATTTATACCTATTGATTGCGTCATCATATAGGTAAACTGCTGTAAGATTGCTTTCAGAAAAAAATCCAGCCATATGGAATATCAAGAGTTCTGGTTCTGCATTTTCAAATTAGGACATAATGGGAATAAAAGAGAGTAAAAAAGAAAAATGGAAGATGGGAGGATGACATGAAATCTATAAAGGAGTCGATTCATGCTAGTAAAATGATCTATGAACTGCATGGGTTTAAATTTGGGCGGATTAACATTGAGGGTCCAAACTTTTACTTTTGCCTGATAGGATCCATTCTCTCTTATTATCTAGCAGGGTCCAAGACCCTCTACTTTTTCTAAAAAAATATACATGCACGTTTTATTCTTTTAATGGGAAAATTCTCTTTAGCTAAAAGTAAGTGTGCCTATTTTGAAAGTAAAGTTAGATTCATCAGTTTCATATGAGACTGCGACCAATTGGTCTCAAACGAGACCATGAGGTCTCATATAAGACCACAAAGGTCTCATATGATACCGATCGATCGTGCTCTCATATGAGACTAACTAGCCTCACCTATAAACATATGTAATGCATGCTTTTAGTTAAAAAAACATTTTCACCCAATAAATGTGAAAAAAATGTGCGTGCACATGTTTTAGAAAAAAGTAGTCTCAAACCCTACTAGGTAAGTTCGAACCCTGTAAGGTAATTATGTAAAAGTTGGGGACCTCCCAGCTAAAAAATCCTTTAAATTTTGCCTGGAAACATCTCGACTAGATGTCTCACAATATAGATGAACAAATTAGTCACAGGTTTCTGTTGAGCAATGCAAGCCTATGAAGGCTTATTTTTTCATGTCTTCCCCTTGAACAATGTATTGGTTTCGGCCATGAACAACAAATATAGGAATGCGGAAAAAGGACTTGAGTTAGATGATGGAGATCATTTTTTATCCTCAATACTTCACATAATAGATTTTTGAGACTATGCCTCACATATCAAACGATCATATATTGATTCCTAGTGTCACAGATCCCTAAAGTGTATTTCATCCCTAATACTTCACATAATAGATTTTGAGATTATGGCTCACATATCAAACGATCAGATATTGATTCCATGTGTCACACATTCCTAAAGTGGCTGTTATCATCACGTAATGTTAGAAGAGTTCTTAGGTCAATTTTTGGGGTGTGTTCCATGCGGAATCAATATTTGACCGTCTGATCTCAAGATATATTGTATCAATGACTGGGACGAAAACGTTCTCCACTGTTTGATTCAAAGCAGCCAACAGTGTTAATGATAGAACCATTAGTCAAGGAGACAAAATCGTCGATCGCAAAAACCTGTACCCTTCTTTTAATTCTAAAACCTACATTATTTTAAACTCATATTTGTTATTTTAAAATATATATTTCAAAATTAATTTACATATTTTTTTTAAGGGATAATAGCTCCTAACCTGACATGTAAATACCAAATGGTGTTTAAATGATCTTCTACCATTAAAATGTTACTTTTTATCTCACACTATTGAAGTGTGATTTATCATTATGCCATGTCACACATCTATGATCAATCTAAATTTCCCAAGGGGGAATCCATCATCAGAACATGTTCCAAACAAAGGATCAATATCAGCCATCCAAATTAAGAACATCCATTAATGTTACAGTGCACAAATCGGATGGTTCAAATCTCTCAAAATATATGATTTTTTACCCATAGCTCTTCAATTGAGGATATATCACTTTGATGGTTTGAATTTCGAACATGCCATCTCGCCAAGATGTCTTGGTCTTGGGCACACCCGAAAGTCTCGGATTTCTGATATTTCAAACCATTTATAAATATATAAAAAATGAGAGATTTCAAACATGGGCGAGGGCAGATATCAAAAACAAAAACAATATAATCTGTAAACCACGTTATCATATTTAAAGTCGATCAAAAACTCAAAAAACATGCATAATGAGATCTCAGGTCTACAGTTGGTAGATCTACAGCATATGTCATACATTGAGCAAATCCAAACGACCCACTAATTACTCCATTTTCTTTATTTATTTACATGCTTGACATGAGAGATACACTAAAAATCCTATCATGTGGTGGCCTCTGCAACAGAGAGGTTCACTTTCGCAAGCGTTGTCCTAAAGTAGCTACTTCCGCACTTAGAATCCTGGCTGCTAGCGGCTAAGTCCAAGGCTTGGATGCTCGATTGATTGAAGATATCCATCGGTGCTATATCATCTGGTACCTGAGACCTAAAAACAAGCGAAAAAGGAAACAAGATTATTAACAAAACAGAAACATAAGAAGCCTACTGCCAAAGGGCACTTTGTAAGATCAACCATCAGACCAAGTATGCTGGCTTTTCAATACCTCAATGCACCAATAGGGATATCGGTCGCCTATATGACACCACCTTTTCCTGCTCGGCCGGTCAGTTGCCCTTCTCGGTTGAGCGGGCGGTCAGTGGAGAGGTATAATATAATTTATTAATTTTAAAGATTTACTCGGTTGCCCAAATGGTGGATCGGACGACCAAGCGGGCAACTGAACGAGTGGGAAATTGAAAGGGCATTCTTGGTGATGGAAGCATATACTTGGCGGTTCTCCTCACTTCACTAAATTATTTGAGCGAATATTTTTGGCTTGCATGATTAAATGAAAAAGAAGGGCATTTTTGGTAGTTTTGTGATGAAATGGTAGTTAATGACAGTTTATTTGGTTAGAATAGGGAAACTGCTAATTCCATTAGTTGAATAATTTGATAAAGGATCTTGCAAAATGTTCATTGCTAAACCCTTTCATTTTGCAAAGAAAGTATGTATCAATGTATTATGACCTTTATGAGTGGAGATAAAAAGATCAAAGAGAACCTTAAAGACAAAGGGTCGATAGTTCCAATACTTCCACTGCATTTAATTTGTTTTTCGCTACTGCTCCCCCGCAAGGATTTGCCCTTGCCCTTTTGCTTTTGCTTGTGGTTCTTCTTCTTAGATCTGGAGCGTTGGCGATGATTTGTAACTGTGTGCGACAAAGATGTAGCAGGCGGATCGTACACATCGGGTGCCCATTTCACACTCAGCTTTGTCATCAGGGTTGCTCCCTGAAGTTCCCGGCTGCCTTTCATCGAGGAAACCAGCTTAAAAGAAGTCTGAGATAGAAGAATAAAACAAAGATATCACCAAAAGCCAAGTAACAAACCTTAAAACAAAAGGGTGGCGGGGCTGTGGGCCGTGGCGGTAGTGCTTGGGGGATAGGCGTAGTCACGGCTTTGCTTGGGTTCCCAGGTGAGATTTTTTTGGGGGGTTTGTCTTTTTTTGGGTCGTGTCTTACTACCCGCGAAGGTATGTTTTTCTGGTTTCTTTTGGCTTTTATATATATGCTTTGTTATCGTCTCAAAAAAAAAAAAAAATCTTAAAACAAAGAATGACATTAGAGCAATAGATGTCTTTTCAATATTTTGAATTCTCAAGACATAAACTGTGCAGGAGTGCTATTGATGTTTCGTTGTAATATGGAATCTACAGTCAAAAATGCAGCCTCACTAACACAAACACTACTCCACTGGGAAACCTCGGATGTACTGATTTCAACAATCAGTATAGTCCAGATTCAGATAGGTGTTTTGTTCCTATCACTACAGATTTTATGCCATGGAGAGCAGTTAAAATTTATGACATTCAATGAAAGAGTATCAACAAGTTCAAGACTATAGAGTTAACCCGTTATCACTATCAGTAGACATATGGTTTGACTCACAAATTATTGCCGAAATTGAGAGAGAGAGAGAGAGAGAGAGAGAGAGAGAGTCTTGTTCCTTTCCTTTCTGCAATAAAAATGAATTGAAAGCTGAAAAGAACGGGTACATGAAGTGGCTAATTAATTGAGTTGCTTAGCCAAGAATACTGACAAAAAGTAGCCTGTCAACCAAGAATTGACAGGCGAAAACCCAAAAGAACAGCAAAAACAGCTGCAAAAAAGAGAAAAAACTACCAAGAGATAGATCAAGCCATGGTCTTAAAATTAGTTGAACAAAGACAGAATACATGGACTCGAAGTTTTAGAGAACCTGGGATGATTTGGTCAAAAAAACATAAATTAACATCTACTGCCCCCATGTTATAAATTTAAGCATTTATGACCGATGAACAACCTGATGGTGGATTTGAGATCTCCATTAACGTATGATCCAGTGTTGGGTATTAAGAATTGATTAAAATACAAGTTTTCTGTGGCTGAGATGTGTATGCTGAGGTAGATGCATGAAATAAAAAAGGATAAAATTAGAAACGAGCGATAAGAGGAGTTTAGAAATGGCAATAGAAGAGAATATTAAAGAATATGCTTTGAGATAGTTTAGGAATGGGAATTAAAAGGAAGTTTAGAATCGGTGATAAAAGAGAAAATTAAAGAATGCCTTTGAGATAGTTTAGGTATGTCCTGAGACTTGAGAAGTCAAAAGACTGAAAGTTTGAAACAATAGAAGCACGAGGACAGAGCAGAAGAGGAAGCTTAATAAAATACTTGAATAAAGTATCTGAAATGGTTCAAATGACATGAAGGATTGTGAGACAACAGAGAGTTAAGCCCAAATAGATGGGCCAGTATTGTTGTTGTTGTTGTTGATGATGATGATGATGATGATGATATATATATATAGGGAGAGAGAGAGAGAGACTTACAGGCAGAGACATTGATCGAGAACAGACAGGAATCTCAGACTGCAGAGAGCTTGGGCTGCGCAATTCTGTACCAAGTATTTTCTCTCTCCCATCCACAGTCACGGTATGCAGCATCTTTTCTGAACACGGAAATGTAGCGCACTTGCTCAACGCTTTTTCAGGATTTGTAACAAAGGTACTAAACTGGTGGTTTTCCAGTACCGAACTCATCTCCTCCTTCGTGTGACATGTTTCATCTTTATAGGGAATCGAAACACATCCAAATTCCTGCAACTGAGCATTTCGTATGTGCAAGGTTTCATCATGTACAATTCCAATTTCTTCCATCCCAGAACAGTCTTTCCTTGAAACAACGGATGTTGGGTTCACCTCCTTGTGCCTTACATAAGTTGGGACATAGTGTCGGGAATTATTTTCAAATGACTGAGATTCATTATCTTCAGAAACAGCATCTGCACAGGCTGTAGAAGCATCCATAATGATACCAGGTACAATGGTGACAAAAACTGCCAAAGCATCCACATTAGTAACATAGTTCCATCCAAAATGCTGACTTAAAGACAACAATTGAAAATTTATCCCCATTAAGATAATTATAGTGCTACATCAGCTATTTAACAGCTAATATTAAATGTGTCAAAAAATAAAGGGTGGTCCCTTCTAGCGAATAAAGTGGAAACAATACTTCTAATCAGATATGCATATTAAATTCTCAAGGGGCCAGCATTGGGTAATAGTCTTTTTATTCTCAAGGTGCATACATGCCAAATATTATATTGGCAAGAAAACCACAGACAATCCTTACATCATCAATTCAGAAGGATAGGGTTTTATAGGTTTACAGTTTAACTAAAATTCAAAAAAGCAATGCTATGATAAAACAGACCAAACAATGAAGCCTCCTTGGAAGACTCAAACCATGTGCATTCCTATGTAACAGTCCTATCTTTGTGTCAAGGGCACTTGGCAAATTCAATAACGAAGCAAGGAAGTTGGATATGTTATACAAACACGTTTTATTGTATAGATACAGGTAATTTATACGTGAATGCAAACATACATACCTGCAATGAGAACATGTTTGTTGTGTGCACATGTGAGTGTGTTTTGAGGCACACAAGACTTTAGAGAGCATAAATATTTGCCCACATCTCAAAATCCAAATAAATACACAGCTGACAAGGCCTGGGTTCATTGTGCAGGATGAGTCTGCAATGATCCCTTGGCTCATTGTAGAAAAATTCTTGTATGTACCCATGTGGTACATGCAAGGAAGGTGCTTGTGCATTATGTAGGTAAACATGCATGAGCATCTATGGGCGTATATTGTGAACAAAGTACTTTGTATGTCCCGCAAACACAAATGAATTTGTATGCAGATGCATGCAACGGTATGCGCACACATGGATAAAAATGCAAACCCACTACTTGAAGCAAAGCATGGTATTATTATTAGTAGGACAGTGTTATACAGTGGACAATTTTTTACAGACAATTTTGCAGGCAGCTTATGTGGCACAACCTGTAATATCCCAAAAATTTGAACATTAAACAATGACCTCGGGATCTGTGTCCGACTGGTAGTAGGTTTGACCAAGTGATGGTCAAACAGTGGACTCATGAAGTGATGAACTAATGTGATGTAAATGTGACCTAAGTGTAGTGTATGGTATGAGTTTAGGGCCACATACACCTATCTTTGGTGTCTATGCTTAACACCGAAGCTTGAGAGAAGTTATAAGGGTTTTAAAAACCTAGTTTTCTTTTGTTTGGTTGGTGAAAGAGAGTTAAGAAGAGAGAGAGAGAGAGAGAGAGAGAGCCAAGGTGTGTAATGGTTAGGAGTAATTGTGGTTTGATTGAAGGAAGATTTTCAAGTATTTAATGTCGGATTCAACGCGTGGAGGATCGTTGAAGCAAGAGCCGGAACCCTAGCCATTAAACCAACCTATCAATCCTTTAGGAGATTGATTTGAGGTGAATCTTATTAGAATTAAATGCATAGATGTTTGATGGCTAACTTCAGTCAAGTGTAGTTAAAAATCATAGAATTAAATGGATAGAAAAGAAAGAAAAAGAGAGAAGATTTGAAAGATCGCCCCGAAAAGGGGCTGAGTTCTGGCCAAATCGATTAATCGATTTTAGTCTAGAAGTTGAAAAAGCAAGAATGCCCGAGTTCGATTAATCGATTAATCAATTTTGAAGGTCGATTAATCGATTTTGAAATCGACTAATCGACTGAGTACCTCCAGTGGCTGGAGAGATAAGGCTTGGGGAAATCGACTAATCAATTTAGGAAATCGATTAATCGATTTTGAATTTCGATTAATCGATTTGGGATCGACTAATCGATTTTGGATTTTCGACTGCTCGATTTGAGAATCGATTTAACCATTTTGGGAATTTCGATTAATCAATTTAGGATCGATTAATCGATTTTGGATTTCGATTAATCGATTTTGGGAATCGATTAATCGATTTAGGGTTCGATTAATCGATTTTGGCAATTTTATTTGACTTCTTAATTAGACCTTGGGGTTCATGGAGGGTCTTGGACCTTCTCTATTGCATCTTTGTTGATATGTTGCATATGTTATGGTGTACCATAGGTGGTACGCGTGAACACAAGCATAAGGAGCCGTGTGGGACCTTGATACTTGGACCTTCAGAGACCTGAGGTAGGGAACACCTTGAACATGTACTTTAATCGCAAGAGCATATATGTAGTGATATACAAATCAAATTGAAAATGTTTTAACTGTGTAAATATTTGTAAAAAGAGTGTGTGTGTGTGTGTGTGTGACACTAAGAAAGTAAATGAGAATGAGACATCCCCAGGGGATGAGAAAGTGATAATGGCATCAGTGTGATGCGAGTAACTGAAACCAAGTAAGCTAATTAAAATGAGGCATCCCCAGGGGATGAGAAAGTGATAAAAGCATCAGTGTGATGCGAGTAATTTAGACATCCCAGGGATGTAAGTAAGATTGGATAACTACTGATAATGCCTAACTGATATAAAGTAACACTTTTACACGGTGAATAACTATATATAAAGCACATGATATTTTTGTTATTTAAGGTTTGAATAGAATACCCCACCGACGTGGCAGGATACCCATGACTGACTCGGCAGGATATCTGTGACCGGTACAACAGCCAATCCGTACACCGGTACGGAGGTTTATCTGTACACAGTAAGCACATGCCAGGGATGTTGAGATGAGATTTAACCCTGCCGCCTATGAGAAAGGGGCTTGGGTAGTATTCCCAGGGAATACATATAACAACTGTCTATTTAGACGACGATGGAGGGTATTCCATCTAGGCTCGATACTATATTGCTCGGGGACTACTTAAGTTGAAGATTTAAGTTTTGCTTTAGGCCTAATCAGTGTAATTCATGAACAGTTTGAGAATAAATGAAACATGCAAACCACCAGTAAACTTCAAGGCATAACTGTCATCTTTTAAACTGTTTTTCCAACAAATGCATAGATATATCATGCTTAGAATATCATGGAATATATGTGAGATTTTGACTTATATGTTCATTGTGTTGTTCCGTATTGAGCTAGGATGTAGCTCACCCTTTAGACTATACGTCGCAAGTCCAGTGCTAGCAGCGTCCGAGGCTTCAGGAGACGTGGATCCGGGTGATTCGGATTACGTGCCTGAGGACGAGTTGGAGCCCCCTCCTGAGGACTTCTTCTAGGAGACTCCGCTGAGTACTTGAGAGAGTAGTTTTGAGAGCTCATTGGTACGGCTTGGTATGTCAAGCCTTTATTTTGATAAACAATGTAATTAATTGATATATTCTTTTGGCGAACCATCTGGGGTGATCTGTTTATCACCGATGGTTCGGATCGGTTCTCTTTTCATGCAATGGCATGAAAATAGAATTGTCTTTTGAATTTATACTTAGAATAGTATTTTACTTCCGCATCATGTAATTATTATTCCATTTTGTCTTAATATTGCTTGTTATACCAATGTTCCGTACATAGCCATAGGGCACGGTCTAGAGGATCGTGTTGATGGCACGGATTTCGGGGTGCCGAAATCCGGGCTGTCACACAACGTGACTGGCTGCGCACATAGTCGGGCCCAAGCACTGTAGTCAGTCACGTTGTGCCACATAAGCTGCCTGCAAAATTGTCTATCAAAAAATTGTCCACCGTTTATAATTTTCCTTATTAGTATTCCGATTACAATTATGATAACGATTATGATCGATGCAAAGCCACAACTTCATTAATTAAAACGAATTACAACATATCAAAAGCAGCTAAGTGATGTGCTTTCCCGAGGAAAAGATAAAAAGAAGGATAAAAAGAAAAGTAACAATGAGGCCACAATAACCTCTGTACAAGAAACAAAAAAGAAGAATAACACCCCAAGAACGGTCGAATCCTCTCCAATATAAGAAGCTAAGGTGGCCATTAAAGGTCCTATCCTAGTATGATCTCCACTGTGAGAGCTGAGCATCAAAGGGAAGCCAAACACCAACCAGAGAAATCCTCAAGGATCAAGCCTTCAGTATTCTGACGCTTGCCATATTTCTTATAAAAAAATCCTCCTATTCCTCTCCTTTCAAATCCCCAAAAGATCGCTATTAGTAGTGGCTTCCAAAGGATGCCCATATTGTCATCGGAAGGGTACTCAGGCCATCCTTCCAGAACTTTTGCACAGGATTCATCTAGGTAAACACATACACCGAAGCTAACAAGAAATGATGATCAAATTTGACTTGCAAACTGACATCTACAAAAGAGGTGCGATACAGTTTCCTCACTACTCCCACAGAAGAAGCAGGTTATGGGAACTAACATTCCTCTTTTACACAACTGAACACACATATGGATCCTATCCCATGTGACCTTCAATACGAAAAATTGGTTCTTATGCGCTACTTATTCTTACCCATATCAAACCTGGTCTCCCTCTTCAAGAGAACCCTCTTCCTCAAAGCCTTCGGTGCTCGATACAAGATGCTCCATCTTTTCATTGAACCTCTCCCTCAGCAATGATGTGGTGATAAACCTCATTCTAATTCAATGCACCAAGAAAAAAACTCGAGCACCTTCTATATAGTGGTCTGTTGTTCAATTAGGGGCCTCCTACCCAAAAAGGAGTAGAAGAACCTAACCATTAACTCAGCTTTTTTTTTCCTCTGACAACCACTCTCTTGTAATATATATATAGGAAAATGGCTCTCTAGGACGTGGTCCATTTGGGCTTCCACATGACATCCAAATCCTAAAATGACACCTGTTCCCCTTCGGGTTCACCCGTTTCTTTAGGGTTTTTAAAGAAAAAAATTAGACTTTTTTACCCTTCAAATCACAAGTCAAATATATTGATTCACCGAACAAACTTGGAGCATTGAATTCTTTCCAATTTTGATCCAATTTTCAACGGTTGAAAAATACTTATAAATTATTATTTTTTATAGATGATACCTGAGCGACCTTGGGCAAGTTGCTGCAACATCCGATCCTCAGATCAGTTGCCACATGGCGCCCAACTGGTCACGTCGTAGGGTTCAACCCTACAACTACGTCCTAGGGAACTGGCTTTTATATTTATATATATACTCTCTCTCTCTCTCTCTCTCTCTCTCTCTCTCTCTCTCTCTCTCTGTGAAATGACTAAAATAACCTTTACTGATTCCTTTTGTTTCAAGTGACTGTGATCATGATGTAGGTTTACTTTAACTGAGGAATGAGGGACTCGTCTCGCTTTGGTCATCTACATTTTTTTACGTTCTATTACTACATTTAAAGTCCATTTTACATACAAATGTAGCTTGCATGAATATGTTGTGCATAGTATTATTTAGGCGCATGCGTACAATTCACAACTTATTTAGTAAAAAACTATAAAATTGCTTGATGATTTCAAATTTTCAACAAAAAAAAAAGTTTTTTACAAAAACGTAATAAAAGTAATTTAATAAATAAACAGCAAAGCCCAGTTCGAGCCTACCCCAACTCACCTAGGGTACGCCTAGGGCTTGCATATCAAAGCCCGCGCCAGAGGTAGGGCCAGGCTAGGCCTAAGGGTGGCCTAGCCCTACCCGCCCCATTGACAAACAGCCCTACAAAAGAGTACAAAAAAATAAAGGCATTAGTCAACGACTTTATCAAAGCACCCTGTATAATGAATTTGCAATCAACCGAAGGGACATAATGGATCGTAAGGGACTGTCCACATGATCAACTACAAGGATTAGATCATTACGTGACAAATATTCATGACACGACACCACCATGTAAAATAGAAAGAAAAAAAATTGATCGGCAAAGTAAAATGCATTATATAAAAAAGGGAAGACAAGGACCGCTGTAGAGATGCTGGAGCAGCTAAAGACCAGATAGCCTAAACAACAAAACTCCCTAACCTAAAGAGTGATCCAAGAATCCTACCTAGGAAGGCCTTCCATCAAGGGAAGGTAAAATTAGCTCAGTGCAGGTCTTCCCACTCATCCAAATCTCACCCACTATTCCATTCTTATCCAGAAGAACCCAATTAATTGCCAGGTCACGAGCCGTCTTCATAATCATGCTCATAGGTTTCTTGACTTTCCTAAAGACCATGTCATGCCTTTCCAACCATATCGCCCACAGCATAGCGAAAACAGAGATGTTCCCGAAAGCTCCCTTAATTTCGTCCTAATTTACCCCTTCCCAAGGTGCAATTAATTGTCCGCAATCCTCCAGGAAAACCAACTAATAGCAAAATTCTTCAATGAAACACCCCAAAGCTCCCTAATCACCCTACAATGCATAAAGAGGTGATTACCTGACACTTCTTGAAAACACAGCGCACACCTATTCCGCATCCGCTTCCCCCATTTGATCAATTGATTAATGAAACACAAACTATGTTGTATTTTGTAACAAGCACAGTTGATAACATAGTGACCAAAATCGCTTTTTCGGATTAAAAAAAACGTATGAAACCCCGTTTAAAACGTGTTTTTCGAGAAAAAAAAATTTTCTTTCGCGAAATAAATGAGTTTTTGGTCAAAAGGTCATACACATATTTTTTTTTACATTCTTGATAATTTTTTCAATTTTTCACAAAATTTCCTTCTTTTTTTTCAAAATTGCCAAAATTTGCCATTTATCCAGTATATTTCAGGAGCCGTTTTATTCCCGTACCTAAACTTGGTCACTATGGTAGATAGTAAGTTGCAAATGGTAAATTCACGAGATACATCCATAAATACACATGGTCGGAAGGGGAAGAAAAAAAGCTTCAGTCACATGTGCAATAAGTAGTGTCACAAACTGTAAGCTCATGAGATCTGTCTGCAAACGCGGGTTAGAAACTATCATGATTTTTTACTTTCTCAAGCACAGGTGGCAAGATCATGAGGGATTTCACAAAAAAATACGACAAGAAAAATTAATAAGAATGCGTATTCTCATACAGTGTGATTAATAAAAAAAACGCATTATACAGAGAAAACGAGTGTACTATGGGGGAAAGCCCATGCAGGTGTTAGTGACTAAGTTACTCCACACCATAGCATGGTTCAAAATCTCGGGCGATGCTGAGATGTATTGCCTGGAATGTCTCTGTAGCAGAGCTCAGCAAGACAGTCCAAATTTGGCTTGTATTGATCATGGAATAGACCAATGCCAAGATTTTTATCTATGCTCTATAATCAGGTGGGACTGCTCACTCTCACTTTTTGTAGTTATATATTATAGTTACATTTTCCTTTACTAGTTTGATTGTTTTTTATTAGAATTATTTAGTGGTTTTTTTATAAGCGAATTTAGTGGTTAATAACTCTTATATTTGGCAACTGGTTAGTCGGTAATTTGACATTAAACAACTAGTTTAACAGGACTAAATATTTTTTCTAAGGTTTATACCTCAACTTATAGGGTTTGATCTCCTCTCTCTGCCTTTCGCCTTTTAAATCCTTGATGATTGTGACAAAAACTATATTATAACGTAGGACATTATGTAAGTTCAAAATTATGTATGATATATAGCATATTCTGGTCATACAAGACGCATATTCTTACAAGAATGGAGAAATTAATGTTCTAGGTATAGCAAACTGAAATTTTGGATATAAATTCTGCACTGAACCAAATCACAAGTAGAGGCCAATAAAGAAGCCACTCTTAAAATAAATCAGTCCTAAAATGGCTTAAAGGCTAAGAATTGTGCAGATGTGTTTTTTCATCCAAGGCGCAAGCGAAAACAATCTCTTATGATATGCAACCCATATAGAATTCACGCATTCTATGAAATTGAGGTTTTCTACTTAATTTAATTCAAAACAATGGTTGAATAATGATAATAATAATAACAACAACAACAATAATAATACTAATAAAGCTTCAAAACTCATAATTACATGTTAGAATTAATCGTTGACTTCCAAGTGAAACCAGTTCACATAGAATTTTTTTTAAAATAATAGAGTATATGAATATATCATATCATGTATTGAATATTAATAGAGAACTCACATATGTAAATTCTCTTTTTTTCACTAAAGCATGATTGTCATAGCGTAGGGATATCATAGTCATTTCATACTTTTACAACTACTCATATAGTTTTTAAATATTGAAATATAGTTTTGTTTCGATATGATGATTAACATGTACATGAATTGTCAATGAGACTTAAAAAGGATGAATATTAAGAGCCGCCAAAATGATGACTGACATGAAAAATGATTGTAAAATATAGCTTATGCTCTCTCAGCCTCTCCAAAACTTTCTTTAGGTGCTCTTCGTGCTCATTGTAATTCTTTGAGTAGATCAGTACGTCGTTGATGAATACAATCACAAATTTATCTAGGAAGGGTTTGAATCCTCTATTCATCTTAACTAAACATCATAATCATATTTTTGCAATCATTTTTCATGTCAGCCATCATTTCCACAACTCTTAATATTCACCCTTTTGAAATCTCATTGACAATTCATGTACATGTTTAATCATCATATCGAAACAAAAATATATTTCAATATTTAAAGACTTATAGGAGTAGTTGTAACTATGTAATGCCTATGATATCCCTACGCTATGGCAATCATCCTTTAGCGAAAATAAGAGAATTTACAATGTGAGTTCTCTATCAATATTCAATACATTAGATATTCACATAGAGTGAAATTGTAGGTTCCGAGACCCAAGCAAGCATAATCCACATACAAAGATGAAGAATAAGAAGTAAAACATAAGAACGTAAAAATGAGGTACAACAATATCAAAGAAATCTATTACCTCGATTGATAACAAAGCGCTAAGATCACTGTGCAAAAACTGAACGGAATGAATTCATCAAACACTGAATCTGGGGGAAAAATGAGAACAAAAGAGCGTTTTCGATTTCTCAACTTCTTAGATAACGACTTCGTTAATTTCGGTCACAACGCAGAAAAAGGGGGAAATAAGAAAACCTAAGAAGACAAAGTTGGACATTAGAACTCCGAATGTGAACTCAAATTACCACGCCGATTCCATTTTTCGAGCTGTTTCAAACGATGAGAACAAGAGCCGCCATGAAAAGAAGTAGCTAAGGGAATCATGGTTTCACGCCGGTGAAGGAATTCACCGAGCAACGAAGACATGATCGATGCTCTATGAAACCCTAGATCTAGGCAGAGAGATCAAATACCCTAATCCAATAATCCCACAAAATGCAGATAAAATTAAAAATCTAAAGTGGGTATATAGCCTCTGGATCTCTTCGATCGAATAAAAGTCTACAAAATCAATCAGCCCATCACAAGATCCAATATTGAGAACCGAATTCGCAGTGTCCAACTACAGAGCCAGAATTTGGGTGTTTCAGGGAAAGGGATCCCGAAACAAGGGATTTTCAACTATCAAAGCAAACAACTATGAGCCGACTGGCGAAGGAGCTATGGAGGGAGGAGAGACGGTCTTCCCAGTTCCCACTGACGTCGACCGAAACGTGTCCGTAATCATCGCCAGCTTTATTTCTTCTATTTATTTATTGATTTCTACTACCTTTAAATTCACTCACTGTAACTTCACCGAAGCTGAAAGCATTGACTTTGTTTAATCAGATGATCGAGATTATTTATCCTCCAATCTTTCAAACGATGGATCTTGAAATCACAAGTGTATTATCAGACCGTCGGCAGTATTTTATTTCATGTGACACATATTTCAAAAAGTATGTATCATCAATCGTAAGTATTTTATTTGATGTGACACACATTTCAAAAAATATAATCTTAATATCACGTAAAAGCTTAAAATTAATTTAAATGAACTCAAAGATTTAAAGGTACTCATTTATTTCTGGTCAGCTCATTTGTCATTCTTGCAAAATTTTGGCTGGCTCAAACTTTTAACTGTCTCATATACATTTTTAAGTTACTCATATTTCTAATTTTTTTCCAAATTATCTAGAATCCTATCATTTTTAAGTTATCTCATAAAAGCTCTAAATTGGAATAATTGTTAGTTGAGTTTGAACCATAAAAATATTATCAAGTCATCGATTTATGAGGCTAATTTATATTTGATCAAAATTTTAAGGGTTGTCTATCCATGCAAGGTTCAACATATTGGACAGTAATTTTTTTTTATAATACAACTTTTAGAAGGACAATACCAAATACCTCTATTTAGGTGCTCTACGGACCTTATGTGTAATATATTATTATTATTTTTTAATTAGTCATATTAAAGCTTATACAACTTATGTGAGTGTGCAGCTCCACACCATAGTTGAGTCCTTGTGAGACAAATCTCTCCCAAAATAGGTTTGTGGAGTACTTAAATAGAGGGAGGAGAAAAGAAAAATAGGCCAAAATTATGGGTTATTGGGTACCATTATTTGTAATTCAAATTCTATCAAAATTATAATGGTTGCAACGGAGGAATTCTCCATTATGAATAATTGAGGGAAATAATTTCCTCTCTTCTAGCCTTATAATCTTAAACATAGGGTAAGAGTATTTGCAACTAAAGATTCGGTCTACTGAACTGATGATTTCACTACTAACATCATTTACTCCCTTGAAACAGTGGAGATTATTTTGCCTCCTAATCTTTGACAAATTGATATTCAAATCATGACAAACATATAAGACGGTCAGATGTTGATTTTGTATGGAACACATCCGACCCGAGAACTCTACTTATATAACGCCTATAATCTTGGTCACTTTAGGGATATGTGTCAAGTGGGATCAACATTTGACTGTTTGATATGTGGACCATCTCTAAATCTATTTTGCCGAAGATTGGGATAAAAAGTAATCTCCATGGTTTGATTCAAGGTAATCAACTGTGTAAAAAAAAATTCATTGAGTATTAAAAATGGTGGTTGTCGGGTATTGGAGCAAAAAAGAGTCATTGGTATTAAATATCTCAAAGGCATGAATTGGGTGTGTATCTCAACGGGAAGTACACTCCCCCAAACTCAGGTTCTGCCTTAACCTGAGTAAAAACCTCCAACCTCGACATGTCCCTTTCACTCAAAAAAACAAAGTTGGTGAGACCCATTGAAACTCACAAACACGCGATTTGAGCAGAAAAGCTCATATTTTAGATTTTGCATAAAATATGAGAAAAAACTCAAATTCTGGGTAGATTATAACTCTCGAGCAAGTCCTAAGGAACATTTTTTTAGGTCATTGCTATGCGCACACTAACCTTTTCTTCACGCACACCACACATAGAGACTTTGCATTTTGGGGACCTGTGCCATATGAAAAAAGGATATCGTCCCATTCAACAATTGACTGCATGGAATCAGATGATAAAGATTGCGTTTCATGTCCATCTTTTGTATGAAAGATTTTTAGATCATGACCTTTCAATCAGACAATTAAGATGGTGTTTTCATATGACCCAAATCCCAAAAATGTGAAGTCATTTCACCAAGTAATTTTAAGTGGTGTGCATGAAGAAAAAATAAGTGTGCATGTAGCAAGACCTTTTTTCAACATAGTAATCAAATTCTCGACTTTTTGAAAAAGTTGTGAATTATTCTAGATTTTTAAAAAATAAGTAAAATTATAAATTTTTAGTGACTTTTTAAAAAATATTATGATTTCAAGATTTGTGAAATTTTCTAATTTTTTCAAAATTTTTAGTCTATAGAGTTTTAAATAAGTAATATTTTTTTATAAAAAAATTTCCCTCCTAATTTACTACGAAAAATAAGACTATTAGTTGCTATTATTAACAAAAAAAATTGTTGTTAATAGTTTTAATAGTCTTTAATAGTTTTTTTGTTAATAACTATTTTTTCTCGAATGTGAAAAAAAAAATTGTTAGATTTTTCTGAACTTTTTCCAAACAAATTTATTCTCGAACCCTGACTTGGTCATAATGATTTTGAGTTGATCAGTCGTGAGGCATGTAATTTGAAAAAAAAAAAAAAAAATTGTTTACTTTTTTTTACTTGTGTCTAACGGTTAAAGAAAAGGTAATGCTCTGGTCTATTAATTTTGAGAATCTTTGACTATATTTTTAATGATGAAAATACATCACATTATGTCGAATTTTTAAGGTGGTACCTGATCTATATCATCTTACTATTTGTGGAAGTCGATAGTCATGATAAATGTAACATGGTGCTCAGTAAATCTATACTCAGCTATTAGGGCAGCATCCGAACACAGGTTGTTGAGTTTGGGACACAATGTCATATTTTTAAATATAAAGATTTTACTACTAGATGAAAATGATAATAGATACCTTTATAACAATAACATGTTAAGAAGGTCTGACAAAAAATCTTACAAACGCTTTATACAGTCAGGTAAAGGAGCTTTACTTTTACAAGTGTTAACAGTGTTTTAAAATCTTGAATTCAGGTGGTAAAATACTTTTTAAATCAATTTTAAAATAGTTTTTAGCAGTTCATTTTAAAGTGATTAACTTGGACGATGCAAGACTATCACTTTGTAATGTATTTTACTTGCAATATCTATTATTTTATTTAATGTCATTACATGATAAAATATTTTTTGTTTCAAATTTTTTGACGCCATAAATCTCATGTAACATAGTTGTTGTAAGACCCAATTTCTTTTCACTTAAATATGATAATTAGCGTATGATGTTTTGTAGTATATATTTTCTTTGGTTTAACTAAGGTGCCAAATCGGTTAATCGGTTATTAGTACCGGGTATCAGTTTATAGAGGACCAATACGAATCGGTCGATACCGATATGAGAGATACTTTACCTTTAACCGAAAGAAGTGAGATACATCGGGAACCTAAATTCATCTACCTAATCCCCACATATTGTATGTAAGATGTATTATAAAAAAACAACAAATGATCAATCGTGATTTATATTGAAGTGAATAAATAAATTTTGGTACATCATGTGATTTTTATTACAGCTGTACTGTTATAGCTTTTATTAATTCAAAGGGGAACGGATGCCAATCCGGATTTCAATCTAACATATAACTCAGTTTTTTTTTTATAACTTGGGTATTCGGGCCTCTTAAAGTACTCGCCTAATCTCAGGAGCACATGCGCACCCAAAATTCAACATATGCCAAGTCAGCATAGGATATAAATCCCTAGGGTGGCCTCGAGGGGGGAGGGGATTCGAACTCAAGTCTCCTGCTTTTGGAAGTAGGTACTTGGCCAGCTCACCTAACCCCTTGAACTCAATGTAACCTCAAGGGGTTAGGTGAGTTGGCCAGGTATCTGCTTCCAAAAGCAGAAGACCTGAGTTCAAATTCCCATCCCCCCTTGAGGCCACCCTAGGGATTTATATGTTGTGCTGACCCAACATGTTCTGAATTTGAGATGTGCATGTGCCCCTGGGATTAGGCGGGTGCTTTAAGAGGCCCGGATACCCAAGTTATCAAAAAAAAAAAAAAAAGACATGACTCAGTGTGACTATTGCTCGATTTCACTAATGCCCAAATCCGGTGGTACTATCGGACGCCAATCTAAATTCCAATCCAACGTAATCCCTTTACATTCGGTAGTGAGAGAAAATTGTAAAGACTAAAAAGTGATACCTATCAAAGCCGATACGTATCGGTTTGCCAGAAAACCTATCTGTATTGGCCGATATTTGATACCTTGGTTTAACCCCTCTCGAAGTCTGAGGTCTTTAACCGCACCTAGACAATTAATGGGCTACCCTCCGGCTTACCTTGAGAGTACTTGACCCTTCATGATAAGGAAAGAAATGGTTTCACCATCCGGGATAAATAGTGCCCTTAGAGGCTAGAAGTATGAACACATGCACCTAATTTTTATGAATGGACAAAAGAAAGAGACATTTGAAAGGGCTGCTTAGAAGATTAGGATCATCTATCTTGTCAAATTTTCATGTCCTCGTTGTAGGGTCTGCCATGGCAACTCAAATTATAGCTTGGGGTTGTTAGAAATTTTTGGAATAAGGAGCAACAACCTTTTCTTCTATCAAGATCATGTGGCTAGGATTTTCTTTTGGTGGGGCGGCAACTGTAATAATTCTTTTCATCAGATTTGGGGTCATAAATAATTTTAATTTAGGATCTATATATAAAATGGTTATATAAAAAATATATTCTATATATTTTCAATAGTTAAATGAGGGCTGCAACTGCTCGCCAACACGTTCGAGGGCATGTTGGATTTGTCCCACATCGACTGTGGGTTGACCTTTCTAGGGCTTTTTATATCTTGAGTAAACCTCACCTTATAAGTTGGTTTTGTGAGGTTGAGTTAGCCCATGAAATTCCATACTACAACTCTCACATTGCTTATGTGACTCCTCATTGTTTATAAAGATAATATTGTGTGCTAGTATTTTTGTTTTCCCACTTGTGGAGTTAATTACGAGGCTTAGGAGCAATGAACGTGTGTGCGCCGATAGTAGTGTCCAAAACCAAATGCAAGATTACTTAATGCACTCAAACTCATGCGAATTGCAAACTGTTATGTAACTAACTAATAATAAAGAATATTTAAGATTATAAGAGAGATACTATGACGACTCAAACCCACATGCCATAATATTGTCTAATTTTGGGCTTAGGTCTTCGCCCCAGTTTTATTTCTGGCATGGGCTTAAGTCCCCACTCAAAACGCGTCATGACATGTAGTGTCCACAATCACATATGCCCAGGGTCAAAACTTTTCTCTATCCAACATGGGACTATTACAGCCTCCCACCTTATAGAAAAGCCGTCCTTAATTCTAATACTATTTTGTATCGACACAGACCGACATGTCAGGCATGGGATTAAGTCCCCACCCAAAATGTGTCATGACAGTAGTGCCCGCAATCACATATAGCCCAGGGCTAAGACTTTTCTTTATTCAATGCATGTGGGACTACTACTATTATGACCTGAATCTTAAGAGGGTTATTTGATGGCATGAGATGCAGTATAGTACCGAACTCCGTGTGCATGCCCCGCACACTACCCAGCCCACACCCCAATAAAAAGAAAATTTCTTTTTAGGATTTAGCCATCTTAGTTGGGACCGAATCTCACAAGTTTGTAGCCTAAGGCAACCCCTATCCCCTCTCTTCTATATTTGTAAATATGTGTGTATATATTAAGTATATACTAATATATATTCATATATAATTGTGCCAATTTTCCTATTTAGCATATCCCCACATATAGCATATACCAGCCCGTGGACTCTTTCTTTTTTTCATCACTCGACTTCCCAAATCGGGCCCTTCCCTGATTACATCCTATTTAAACTAAAGGCATAAAAAAAAGAGAAGAGAAAAACCTTCTCTCTCTCACCACACAAATCCTACAAGAGGCTCGACCACGTATCTTCTTCCTCTTCACTGCTACCACCAAAACAGCAGCCATCCATCTCTCCTTCCATCAACGTCAAGGCATTATTTGCCTCCTCCTTCGAAGCTCTTCTATTGGGATTACGCCGAGCATGTCCATACTCGCAACACCACTAATATCGCAATAATCTTCTTCTTCCTCTCGCATCCAACCAACCTAGCACCCCGCCGACCCACCACCGAAACCACATCATCGAACCGACGCGTAAGCTGTCGCCGCATCGCCGAAACGACGCGTAGGCTACCGCATCACCGAATCGATCAGAATTATCCTGAAAACCCACGTGCACGCTCTAACAAGTGGGTGCCCCTCAATCGATCTTAACATATTCAGTTTCTATTTAAAATAAAATAAAATAAAACTCCATTAACAGAGCTCATGTACAGCTGAAGAAGAAAACAACAAAAAAAAAAAAGAAAATATATTTATAGATATCTATTTTTATATAAACTGCATAAAATATATATGTGTCTATTTTTGTATACTCATATTGTGATGACTGCACGGCACACAAGAGGCCAACCTCTTCATTAACCCCTCCTCTATAGGTGGATAGCAGTTGGCACCCGATGATGCCGCCAATCCTTCCATAAATTAGTTCTCGATTCTAGATCCAGTTATTATAATTTATCCCACAATCTTGTGATTGTTCCTGATGTGGCGTCATGGCGCCTAGGAACCACATTTATATTCGACCATTCCCACTTGGATACACCATAACAGAAACTATATCATCCAGATATTGCCAATGAGTATATGAGGTCTCGTTCTAGCTATGACAAAGCCACAGATTATGTTGGGTCTTAGCTCAATATCAATGAGGTTGAAGTTGTAGTCAAACAAGAGAGAACATTATATATATATATATATATATATATATATATATATATATATATATAACCTTCAAATTGACATGGATTTGTAGATCGATTTAAGATGATGTCAACATAAAATTATGATGATAAATGAATACAGAGGGTGCTACCATGGCTGCCTTGTTATTATGCTTGTCTTTGCTTTATAGTTGCTCTGGGTTTGAATCCTAACATTTTTCTTTGCAGTCAAATACTTTGAGAATTTGGAGAGAGGGGTAAGACCCAGCTGAAAATCTAGAGAGAGAAAGATAATACCCAACCTCTTCCTCTCCTCTGATTCACCAAAAAATAAAATAAAATAAAATAAAATTATAAACATATATAGATATAACTATCTATACACACAAATAGATATGTATATATGCATGTGAACGAATCCGCGTGTATGTGTTTAGCAATGGGCTAATCCCTCCAAACTCTTCCTCTGTTTGCTTCCCCTCCCACGTACCTGCAACCACAATTCATATATATATATATATATATATATATATATATATATATATATATATATATATATAATACTTGTGTCCATAAAAGAGAGAGAGAGAGAGAGGATCCTAAAAAAATCTAGAGCCATAAAAGAGAGAGAGAGAGAGATGTAGTGTGTCTTGTTCTTCTGCATTGCACATCCCTATAACAATAAACGCTAGAGAGAGAGTGGCTGTAGAGAGAGAAGGAGAATATAGAAGGAGAAAGCAGAAAGCAGAGAGCAGGGACCCAACCTCTAATCCATAGAAATTTAATTAGAGACCAGAGAGAAGCACTCAGGTGATCCTGGCTAGTCATATATATATATATATATATATATATATATATATATATATATATATATATATCATTTCTCGGGTCAGTATAAATTGAATTCCGGGGATCGGCCCGACCAAACGCCGGCAATGCCAGTGATAGCTTGCATATGCCGACCATTACAGTTGAGTGCATTGGAGAATTTACCTGAGATGGTTAAAGTGGTGCAACCACCCCTTAGCACCATTGGATTCAAACATAATAGATTTAGTTAGACCTTGTGGGCCCAACCTAATAAATAGAGCCGAGATGGACTATCTCTACAAATTAAAATTCTCGAGACATCTAACAATTCATAACTCGAGAAATCAACTCACAAATCAAGAAAATGAAAACATCATTTGGATACCAGTGATCATGAAGGGTTTAACCCTTAGATCTGAGACCTTAGAGGTCAAAATAAATTGGGCCCAAGCGCCTAACACCTCAAAATCATCTTTCTTAAGCATTTGATAGGTCGGGTCCGTTCAATCCGATCGCCACATGGTAAGTGCCCTAAGTGTGCACGTAACTCCCAAATCTTGTAAAAAGTTGACTGAAAGATCTAATGTGTTAGAGGCCGGATTAGGACCGGGATAAAAGAACCAACCTTAGGTAAAATTTTATTGTCTAACCATCTAATGATTCAAATTAGATGATGGATGGCTCGAAGCCCATCTTTTTTATTTCAGCCTTATGTGCCACATGGAATAACGCCATGAGATACCTTTGACCCTTAAACTTGTGAGAGTAAGAACCAACGGATGTTGTGAAAATTAAGTTGTACTCTCGCAAGTGCACGAATCGTGAAGTAGATAATGGGTGCATAGTACGAGATTGTTCCCACGAGGATTGGTTAGAAAATTTATAAGAGGGATAACAACTAATTAAAAGAACAAGCACAGATTTACCACAGTAACTACTAATCTAATATTTTGAGAGCTTTTAATGAATGAGATAAATACTAATGAAATTCAAGATTTAAACAAATAATGAAAGATAATGATTGGGATGCTAAATCCTTCCATCGTAGGTTTATCATTTATGAGATATAAATTTATGATGAAGATATGAGATTTATAAAAGATGTCTGGGATCTGAACACCTATGAATTCTAAAGTGCAGATCTGAGATTAAGGAGATGTGTGATTAATATCCCATGAGTGTATGATTAACACTTACACCTCATAGGACACTTAGAATCAGATCTCAGGGTAAAGTCCACACTACAGATCCGAGATGAAGGAGATGTGTGATTAACATTTCATGAGTGTATGATTAACACTCACACCTCAGAAAGTGGTAGAATTTATTTCGAGATAAAAGAGATTAGGGTAACATCTCCATTGCAAATTTGAGATTACGGGGCATGATTAGCTCCCATATCTTAGATAATATGGAAGTATTATCTACAATAAAATAAATCAGAGTCTACTACAAATATGATATCTTCATCACAGATTTATATTATAATAAATGAATGCCTCGGATGGGATTCATTAGATCCCTATCTTTAAATGAGATTAGCCACACATAATGAAAGTAAATAGCATAATTGAAGAATACATCAACATCAACATTTAAAATACCGTAAAAAGGGCTTCAACAAATTCCACGAATAGCTTTAATCCAAGTTTCGTACAACTCCTCTCTTGAATGCAGAAAATTAAACTATTCTAAAAAGAAAAACTAGGAAATAAAATACTAGGAATTTCCAAGTCACTGGACTGAATGCCCTCAAAACTTAAAGCAGAAGAACAGAAAATAGAAAAATGCAAACGGAAGATCCCCCTCCGAATCCTCAAATTTTTCTTTAAATAGCATCTAATTATGAAATTCAAATTCAAACTTGAACTTGGTCGATTGATCGACTGAAGTGGTCGATCGATCGACCAAATTAAAATTTTAACTTTTAAATTCGAATTCTTCCGGACTATGTCTATCCATCGACCAAAGAGGGTCGATCAATCGACCTAGTCAAATGGTCAATCTCATCTCTGTGTTACTTCAATCATCCAATTCCTTTATGCTTTTGCAGCATTTTGCGCTTCTTAATGTATTTAATGACCACTTTATCCTGAAACTTAGAAAACTTGATAAATCATGTTAGATAGCTTTCATCGGATGGTTAAATGTAAATTTTTAGGGGCGAAATATCATCATATTTCACTGCATATCAATGGGCCCATAGGATCAACCCCCAAATAATCTTGATAATAAAATGGTATGATCTAGCGGTTCAGAGAACGGTCATTGAAAATTGGCGGACTTGTTTCAAGGCCCGAAAGTTTATTAAAATTTTTGGCAAGGGGTAAGGGCTTATTTGACCCGTCTCTTGACCCACTTTTTGTTCAAGCTAGAAAAAGGGTGTTGATACAGAGACCACACAAATCTTAAAAAACTTTATGAACAATAGGCCTGATTGCTCCGTCAGTAATTTAATGGCCCATAAAAGTTTCTCCAAAATTAGGTATGAAATATTTGTTCTTTCCAATTTTTAATTATTATATTATGGTCACAAGTATGTAAGGTGTATGAACTAGTTCATTTAGTCAGGTAAGACCTTCCATTATATGACATGCATCACATAGAAAAAATCACGATAGAGCATACGCATGATTAAAAAGGAATAAGCTATGTCACACGACTTTTAAGCCTTCGTCATGGTAGAGTTCCCTTCATGTTCACATGAAACTTGGAATATATGAATTCATGTACGGATGCAATACCTCTATGGGAGTATGGGCTGTCACAAGAAGTACATCCAGGTTACTATGAAACCCGTCTCTTGGAAAGCGTGATTTTTGTGAATCTTATCGCACCGTGGCTCACTCTAACTTAAGTTATAAGTAAATGATAAGGAATGATATGTAAGATAAGATAAGATATGAATACGGATAAGTTACGCTTTGAAAGCCAGCAAAATATGAAATAAGTTTCTACATGTGCCATGTCTTGCGTGCCACCGCAAGATCCAACGTCTACAATCATGACGGGTCTTAAGGACAATACGATACGACAGTGTCCTGAACATAAGGGGACACTGATTTAAATGCATGCAATATCATCGGGCTGGATGGTGGTATACGTTATGATATGAATGTTAGGTGATTATTTATACGTGGACCTCGCGTGATAGGCTCGAGCAGTGACCCTGACACAGGTCGTATATATAAATTAATTAGTAAGATGTGAAATGTGTTGTGTAGGCGTATGGAGTAATGTTAAGTTTTAAGATATGTTACATAGGATAAGTTGACAAAGTAGATATAAAAAGAGATTATAACTTGATGCATCATTATTCATTTCATTTTATGCCTGTCATTTCATTTTATGTTATGCATTTTCATTTTATACTGTCTTTCAGTTACGATATGATAGGTTATGAGAACTTAGATATGCTTGTAATCATTTCTAGCTGTTTGGTTTATTTCAAAATGCACCACAACTCAAGCGATTACACACACGATCACCTGGGTATATTATGGTGGATCGATTGTGCAACCCGCTGAGTTTACGTGACTGGGTAAACTCACCCCCTCACCAAAACTAACAGTTACAGGTGAGAACACTGATTATTCCATCACTGAAGATGGGGATGCTGTTGTACTTGATGCGGCTCATGAGGGTGAGGACGTCGACTATCATCTGGACGAGGGAGTAGATCCGGCAAACTACTTTGAGCATTGAGAGATTCTTTAGTTATAGTTTTTATCGCTTTCAGGAGAGACTTGTTATTAGTTACTTTTATTTATCAATACTACTTATGGGTTTACGTTTGAGACCGTTTTACCCTACGTAAAACCTCAGTTTATTTTCTATCATAGATGCATGGTTAGGATTTATCACGTTATTATTGTCATCTACGTTTTTCGCTGTTAATTCATGAACCATTTATCTTTAAATATTATTATTAAATGCCTCGATCCATATGCTAAATCAAATTAAGAATTAGGTATATGTCCACTTATCTCCTTAACAAGCGTGCGGTGTTATAACACGGAATTCTAGGCCCTCGAGATCAGGTAAAGATTATAGGTTGTGACAACTACACATCATATAATGTGTATCTTATATTTTAGGCATTATGAAGATTGATTAGGATTTCTAAATAATTTAGAAAGTGTTTTAAATAATTAAAGATCTCTTAAAATAAGACGGAGAGTCTCAATGGCCTCCATGTCTGCCTCTACACTATTTTTGAGTTTGATGGTTCGTTCGCCTTTATTTAGTTTCCTGCTGGATCAAAATCTCTGCATTGAATTACTTATGTGAATAGTTGCACCAGAATCTATCCACCAATTATTGCGTGGAACATCAACATAAAGTGATTTAAAACACACAAAGACTAAGTCATTATCTTTCTTCACTAGTCAATCTTTGTATTTCAAACAATTCTTCTTGATGTGTCCCTTCTTCTTATAGAAGTGACACTTGATGTCAGAAGTAGATCCGCTAGCTTCTCTTTGTTTGGTTTTCGGTAAAAAAGTTTTCACGTTCTTTCCTTTATATGATCTCTTCTTTTTCTTGAAATTTTCTTTCGATGATCCAAGAGCGGCGTAATAAGCACTTTCAGATTTTTCAGCCCGAAGTCTTTCTTCTTCTTGGACACAGTGAGCAATTAGCTCGTTCATCTTTCATTTCTCTTTCTGCGTGTCATAATTAATCTTGAACTGACCAAATTATGCAGGAAGAAAAGTCATAATGAAGTAAACAAGATAACCCTCAGAAAAGCCCATATCCATTTCCTTCAATTGAGCTGCTATGCCACTCATTTTCATAATATGCTCTCGTACGCCACTATGACTATCGTATTTCATGATTCTTATTTTAACAATAAGACTACTGGTAAGTACCTTAGAATTTCCCTGAAATTATTCCTAAATAACTTGCATGTATTCCTTTGCATTGTGCGAGTCAAGAATACCTCCCCGGATTGCATCAGTAATTGAACTCTTTATGAGCATGAGGCTCATACGATTTGATCTATCCCATCACTACAAAAAATATATTTATTGGAGGCGGCTTTTGGCCGTCTCCAAAGGTGTCTAAGTCGTCTCTAACAGTATTGGAGACGGCTTCCATGTAGTCTCAAATAGTCCCGTCTCCATTGTCTTTAGACACCAAATGGGGGCCGGCTCTAATAGTTAAGGTTATTGGAGACGGTCATAAGCCGTCTCCAAAGATATGTTGGAGACACCTTAAAGCCGTCTCTAATAAGTGATCTCTTGTTATTGGAGACGGCTTTTATCCGTCTCCAATAAGTGATATGATGTTATTGGAGACGGCTTAAAGCCGTCTCCAATAAGCGATCTCCTATTAAATAATTTTTTTTTTAATGCTAGTTAAGTTTTTTTGCTCCAAGAACCATATTGCCTAGCAGTACAATTTATAACCTGCATTTTTTATTTTTTTTTAATTTATGAAAATCCATAACCTGCATTTACATACTCACATTTTCATTCACATTAGCATAAACACATTGACATGCTCAAAACTCATTCAGAAAAGTAAATTTTAATTCACAACACCGCAATTTCATTCACAATAAATTTATGTGCACAAGTAACAACTCTCATTTTTTCTTGCTACATTATTACAAAAGAAACGTGCATAACATATTCTAATTTGCTACAGTGTTACAAAAAATGAACTACGGTTCAAACGCAGCAGCAACTGGCTTAACCGTTTGGTTCTGACTGTTAATGGTTGTGGCCTGTAACATAGTACATCGATCTCGCCGAAAAGATCCCCCTTCCTTAACTCTCGAACAACCTGGAACCATTCATTATTCGACGTTAGGGAATGGTCTCAATTAGAGTCGTATATTGTATCATTTTCTGGTATT
Organism: Chloranthus sessilifolius; assembly: GCA_021018995.1. Lineage (NCBI taxonomy): Eukaryota > Viridiplantae > Streptophyta > Magnoliopsida > Chloranthales > Chloranthaceae > Chloranthus > Chloranthus sessilifolius. The sequence goes on from CM037585.1 coordinate 160,574,705, forward strand.
TGTGAGAACTTATTAAGAGCACTACAAACTTGCCTACTCTGTTCCATTTGTATATTCTAGCAGATCCTACGAAGGGAGTACAAAAGTTACAAGACATCAATTTCAAGGATTATGTAAAAGTAAATTGTAAAAAAAAATACTTAAAGAATAAACAAAATGATTTTATTTTTTTTAAATGGACCATAAGAATTAGACGGCGATTAATTTATTCTCAGAAAAAAAACACCAAAAATGAAGTTCAGTGGTTACCACAGCACCAATCACCATGATGTAAAATTTGGTCAAGGCTTCGTTTTGAAGGATCACATCTGAGGAAAATATTCGGCTTTCATCTATAACGCCTCAAAGCAAGTCACCAAGGTAAAGGAAACATTCAAGCCGGTGGAATATAAAAATTGAGAAAGACAGATGGTTAAAGCACATTACTAGTTGGAAAAGCAAATCATTCGAAACACCATGGAACAAGTAGACCTCATCGATCATAAGGTAAAACAAGAAATGAAAGATACTGCATCGGATGGCTTTCGGAAGGACATCAAGAGTCTTCGTCTGCAATTCTCCTCTGAAATCGTCTCAAACTTCAAACACAAGTGTGCGAGCATCTGCTCTCGCAGGTGGATGGGGAGTTGGTTTCTTTGTGCAAAACCTGAAGCCGCTTGGATTGTATCTATCTGTAAATCCAAAGACAACCTAAAATCTCAGAACCATTGTGCACCCTTGACCTCTTATCGATTGATGCACAACCACCAACTAGTGAATGTGAGTGAGAAAAGTAAAAAAGCCTGTTTTTTAGGACCTTGATTAAGAACTTGAAAAATAATGGGTGCCACAGTTCTTTAACCCGAAAAATTGATCAATTACTAGAATATATCAATAGGGTATTTGTGAAAGTTGAGCAGCCAACCAAGATCAGTGTCAGACTAAACTCATAGTCGAAGTTGATTGATGCATTTTTAGAACTTGATAGAATGTAGTAGCCAGTGACTACGTTGTCATAATCGTGCTTATCGACCATAGAAATATCCATCAAATCCCTTTGTAATCACGCATATATATATAGGGAAATGATCTCCTAACTCGAGTTATGGGTTTCTATCCCACCACTTAGACCTGGTTGCAAGTAATTTCTGCTGCCTTAAAAAAACCTGAAATGACATGCAACCAGTAAGAGCTCTGAGAGTATATATATCTTGTCAGCCAACTTGTCACAATTTGAAGTATGGGAGACTCACGAATTTTCTGGTTCAGCTGGTCCCATGCAAGGATCAAAATCTCGTTTTTTCGATACGTATCGTCCAGCTCTAAAACCGATACATATTGGACGATACGTATTGGTTCCGGACGATACTCTCTTATTTTTTCCCAAAAAAAATATTAAAACCGATAATTTGAAATTATAGGACGATAATTTCAAATTATCGTCCGATACGAACGATACATTGAACGAAACGGACGATGCGAACGGTACATTGAACAATAATTTGACTGTTTTTTCACGAGGGCGATAAAAACCCATTGTATCGTATCGGTAAGGTCCAAAACCGATACGTATCGGTATCGGACGATATTTTGATCCATGGTCCCATGGACAACCAAGTTGGTCATATTTCCAATCAAATAGGCCGTCAATCCAAGGTTAAATAACACGTAGAAAATGACAAATGTCATCTCCCACACATTTTGTGCATGCAAATCACCATATCCAACGGTTGTGAGAGTGGTTATTGCCCAATACATTGATGTCACGTACCGAATCCAAATCTAGGAAATTATCAGGAGGATCTCCGATCTAGGTCTTCTTTGGGTCTGGATACTTTGTGGCTATAAGATAATAGAAGCATCCAACATAGTGGACTGTGAACAGAGTTACCTATGAATGTATATTTTATCCAAATCATATAAGAGAATGCTCACAAAAGATTCTTCTTAAGTTAAAAATGACCAAAAATATCATCTCTGCTAACACAAATAAGTTTTGCACATCGAACCCAATAGTAGTTGAATTTTCTATCTTTCTCCAACTTGCTCAACCGAATTAGTATAAAAAGATGATCTATGGAGGTAGGCAACATTGCCACCCATTGCTATGGAATTTGACATTAACACATACCTTGCGAAGAGAGAACTGACTCTTCGAAGGCACCAAAGCCTAAACATATTGAAGAACCCATATGTTTGGAATTTCGTTGGCAAAATCTTACAAGCAACTTTAGTTAGGATCGTTGATGCAACATCTAGAGCCAACCATGTGCTCGAATACTTCCAAGCAATCTGCTTTGGGTTGTCAATGATAAGATAAGTTGATCTATCAAGGTAGGCAACAAAAGATGTCAAGACAATATCGATGGCGAAGAACGCATTAACAATGTTATGTCATTAATAGAGCTCCTTCCGGTCTCGGGATGAACCCGAATTCAAATGGAGATACCCAACCAGAATAGATGACCAAAAGAATCAGAAAAGTCTCCCACACTCTGCACAAATTGGAGTTAATGGTGTGCTTTAAGTATGAAAAGCTCATTTGATTTTGTAATTGTTCATCTCAAATATAAATCACACGAAATTTATAATACAAAATCGATTTTCTCAAATATATAGCTACTCATCCTTTCTACAATAAGTAATTCATACTGCAAAAAAATGTATAAACTTCTTTTCATAAAAAATATATTAATAAATAGTGTTTTTTCTGTTTTTTTCGAGTGAGCTAGAAACATCCAAATCTACACACAAAAAAAAGCAATCAGAAAATAGATGGTTAGATGTTAATTCTACGCGGCACACATCCCAAAGAGTGAATGTGAGGCTTTTTGGGATGTGTGCCACGTAGAACCAACATTTGACTGTTTGATGGTAAGCTCATGATCTTAAGATCTATGGTGTGGAAGATTGTTAATGAATTTTTACTTTGATTAAGGGAGGTGACTGTAACATAAGGTATTTTGATAGTTCCTTTGATCAACATAAGGCGGCTGTAACAGAAGGTGAATAAGATTTTGGGGTGACCCTTCAATGAGAAAAGAAAATGGTGAATAGGGTTTTGTAGATGATCCTTCAACGAGAAAACAAAATCAGCTATGAGGGCGCCCCTTGAGAAGATGAATCACATGAGGATTTTCATGGACTATCCGATGGTGAAGAGGATTTTGATAGAAGATATAGGGTTAATAGAACAAGAAAACAACTTAAATAGCAGGAAGGTTGTTCTGAAAAAAAAAATCTACATACCTTCATTTTTTTGAGGATACATTTGAAGAAATTCCCAAACCCCTTTGTCCTCTTCAACTGATGATAAAGAACAAAAATGATTAAAGAAGAAGAATGATTAGATCTTTTAGTGGAGGATTTGAGGTATGAGAAAAATGAGAGGATTCGACCACTCAAGGCTGGGAAAATATCTTTCTGTGAGAGAGAGATGGGACGGTTATTAATGGAGGGCTTCAGTCGAAGGTTAGAGGGTTTGGCGCTCATTGATCGAGTTTTTAGAATATAAACCGCAGGTTTGGCACTCATTGAGTTTTCAGAATCGCGCTCAATTTTAGTCGCACGGTCCTGTCCAACCGTCATTAATTGTTATTTACAGAGGCGGTTCAATTAAACTGCAGGTACGACAAGTTTGGCATAAAAAAGATGATTAAAACCAACATTTGCTTGAAAATTATTGTAAAAAGACATCTGGATGTCACTCACCAGCTTATAGCAATAAAGAACTTCAATAATAAAACCAATATTCTTGAAATAAATCTGAAGAACAAAGCTCAATATTCAAGTCTGAACAACCAGCAAACCAGACTAAATAATATGTTCTAGAACAGTAAGAACAATTAATGTTTTGTTACTGTTCAGAAAATAATGGCTACAAAGAATTTTGGGAAAATATTTTTTCCAAATCACTGCAACTCAGTGAGGACAAACATCAGGTGTGGTGCCTTGGTCATCTATAATATACATGGCGTAGTCATGGGCAGCAATGTGTCCAAGTGGCAAAACCATTCAAGTTAATGGTACTATGCCTAAAGTTCATTTTGATTGGAAGATTCCAACGATTTGGTGAAAGAAGTTTTCTTATCAATTAATATGATCCAAAGCCAAACTCTTTTCACGATCCATTTGTAAGCTCTTGATCTGATGGTTAAGATTAGTCCTATCAACACAATGTCCTGTTTTGCTAAATATTTCAAGTTTGGTATTTAGAGATACTTATTTTCAGAACACATCCTGTTTTACTAAATTTCCCAAAATATATTTCAGCCCAGAGGCCCCAAAATAAAAAATAATGAACCCAGCTTCCCTTACCAAAGCATAAGCAGTTCTCCATGAAAATTTTGTTTTCTTGTCTTGAGAAGGAAATATCGACGATAGATGAATAGTAAAGCCATTGTTCTATTTTGACGCAAGATTGTTTTTCTTCCCAATCATTTATAGTAAAATTATCAAAATTGACTCTAGATTCATCATGTTGTAACATTCTTTTAACTATATATGTCAAAAGCATCTAAGGAACCCTAACCATCAATTCAAAAAATTATCAAAATTGAAGATGAATCTAGAAACTAGTAAACCCCTCAAATTGAAATTTCTGAAACCTTAAAAAAAACCTTGATATCAAATAGAAACTTACAATAAGAGATTGAGGCGGGTAGGACGGCTGTCACCAGATTGCTTCTTTCAAATATGCCGCTCCTACGCCGCACACCAACATGCCCCACAAGCTGCCGTGCACCGATGTGTTATGAGCGTCACCCAATGACATGATGCTTCCAAACTCAAGTGAGAATGGATGAATATTCTAGATTGAGTTTTTTGTTTATAAATAAAAATAAGAAGAGGCTTTTTATAAACAAAGATAAAAAAAAAAAAAATGAAGACGGTAATGGAATGGAGAAGGCCATCCGAAGTTTCTTTGAAGACCAATACAAATCTGATTGGTTGCTAGATGTATGGGTGGATGGATTTTTTCCTCAAATATAAGAGATGGAAGGCAATCTAGAGATGGTCATCCTCCAATATCTAACACCTTATAGTTCCTTTCTAAAACTTTTGACTAAAGGGGATCTCATTAGGGCCTAAGAAGAGTTTCATTTCATCCATGCGTCCTCTCTAGTCTTTAACAACACCTTTGTGGTTCACATTCCTAAAATTAGAAAGAGGCTATGAACATCTACTGAAAGAGGCTATGAACATCTAACTTACTTGTAAGTCAAACATGTAAGAGGCTATGAACATCTACCAAAAACGAAATTTGTCACTATGCCCTTAAGCATTTCATCACAGATCTGATATATAATAAGATAAAACAAAAAATATGCATATAAACAATGGCTTAACATAAAAACAAACAAACAAACCCAAACCCATATTTTTCTTAAGCATTTTATAAAATATTCAGCATGCAAGTTGCTAATAAATATAGCATATATAATGAGCAATTTAAAAAGAAATAAACCTATATTTCTTTTGAGCATTTTCTCAAACATGTCATATGCAAAATCATCATTATAGGCACTTACTAATTTTTATTTTTGCAATTCTTCTTATTTTTCTTCTTCTTCACTAATGGGTTTCTAAACGATGAGAAGAAGCAATGAGATGAGCCGGTTTTATTTCTAGGAGAGAGCCGTTGAGGTTGGTTATGATATCGAAGACGGTGGGATCCGGTCAGCAGACCGCTAGGGTCAGGGTCTTGATGAGGCTCGTCCAATCGAAGCTAGCACAGTTTGAGGTCGGGGTCTTAACGAAGCTCGTCCCATTGAATCTTCTGCTTTAGACAACCCCCAAAATCACAACCAACAACAAGAACCCACATAAATTCAATAAATTTCTCAAATCATCAATCCACAAACCCAAAATTAAAACCGTAAACAAACTTAATTAGTAAATCATGCAGTAATGCATCGATTGGATTACTGCAATCGGATCGAAGATCCCAAGCCCGATGCTATGGAACGGGATCAACACCATAAACAATCCAACTGCGAGATCTCCTTCTTCATCCTTGTTCGATGATCTGACTATTCCGAGCTTATCAATCTACAATCGTTTGATTTCTGCCATGAAATATCGAGATAGAAGCTCAGAGATCATCGAATTCAGCCTATTTTTTATGCCAAGAAATCGAGGTCGATTTGGAACCCTAAGCCTCAGACGGTGATGAAGGTGAATAACGTGGTGGAGAATGGATTCCATTGTCCACGGAGTCGTTTGAGTAGGTTAGGGTTGGATGGAAGATTTCGGAGGGAGTGTTTAGGAAATCGAAGGGAAGGATTTGTGTTAGGGATTTTGGAGATGGTGAAGAGAGGAAGAAGATGGAGATCTTGATTTCAGACGAAATAGAAGTGTTTGGTCATTGAAGCCACGCTTTTATATTTTAGGGCCTCCTTCAGCTTCACTCCCGCACGCGCGAGATGGTACTTTTAAGAGACGGCTTTTGCATTAGTCTCTAAAGCTGAAACCAGCCAAAACTTACTGAGACGGCTAGAGACGAAAAAGCAGTCTCTAATAATAACATTAGAGACGGATTTAAAAAAAGTTGTCTCCAAATAATAACAATTAGAAACTGATTTTAAAAGAGCCGTCTCCAATAAAGGGTTATTGGAGACCCCATTTAAAGCCGTCTCCAATATGCGTACCCAAAAGTCTCTTTTTTTGTAGTGTATTTTTCTAAATTCGTATTGTTCACTTTCATATCCTCAGCTGAAGCATCGACAGTGAGCACTTTGGGTTTATCAAATCGTATAGCATAGTCAAGATCCATGCAACCAAGAACAATTTAGACTTGTTCTTTTCATTTGTCGTAGTTTGAGCCACTCAAGGATTCAATTTCACCAATCACATTAGTAATAGAAGACGAGTTCAATACTGCATAATAATTAAAGGTTTTATTATGTCCACATACAACTATAGCAACGATCCATTCCACAAGATTATATTTATAGTGTTTTACACAAGAGTTAAATTATGTCAAGGAATATAATAAAATTAAAACCAATGTACTTTTATTGGGAAGCAATTTGTATCATTATAACCCTCCGTTGGGTCAAGTCGCTTCCTAAGTTTATATTAATGATTGTAGTACTAATTACATCGTTATGACCCTCCGTTGGGCCGAGTCATAACACGATAACAATACTCACACATAAAATAATGAATATTAACATACAATCATCACACAACATTAAGTGATTCATCATTGTTGGGCAGGAGTAATCTCTCAAGTTGTAATGTCAACGTTGACTACACACTTTTATTGAATTTGTAATACGGTCTTGGACAAAAATAAACCTCACTATGAAAACTACGGCACTAGGAAAGATAATCACCGTTGGGCAGAAGAATCATTCCAAGTCATATTTTCTATTTGGATTTTATAATATTTTAGATGGTCACAAAAGAGGTTATATAATAAAATAAAATAAATAAGTCACTTAAGAGATGTAAGTAATCAAATCTAACTAGTGTTGTGGGTAAGTGTGCCAAAACTAATAATAATCATGGCTAATATTGTGTAAGTACCAGCCTTGGTACTGGAGCACAACCTCCAATACCCGACCCTAATTAAAGGCACTCAAAAATATAATAATTATCTAATAAAAAATTGTTAAAAGGATAACAGGTTATGTCAAATGTCATAACAGAGAGTTCCTTTTCAAAAATAGACTTCAACAACAGATTCGAAATGCCCGAAAAAGTCAAAATCTATATATAATGTCCGAAAATTGGACCTATAAATAGTCCAAAAAATGCTCGAAAAGAATAAGAAAAAATATGGGTTAAAATTAGGCCTTAAGGACAAACGTGGCAAGTTAATCCATACTTACGCCCTTATATCTCTCCCGTTTCTTTTTGTCATTTTGATATACAAAATCATAATATAAGAAATATGAAATGCCACTCAAAGATAATAGTCCTTGGATCGGGTCGCGGGACCGATAAGACCCGACGCATAGGATTTTTGGTCTTCTTTACTAAAAACAAGGTCATTTTGTGTTTAGAAAATTTTGAAAAAAAAATAAAAATAAATCCTTAACATATCAGCGTTAAATCAGGAAGCTCTCATGTTTCTTTACTTGAAAATCTCACCAGATTAAAATACTTAACTGTCAAATCAGGAAACTCTCATGCTTTTGAAAATCTTTCCTTTAAAACACTTTGCCGACTCAGTCGGGTTCCTAGTATTGAGTCTAAACGGATTTTATATAAGGCCGACTCAATCGGGTTCCAAGTTAGTGTTGATGCTTTAAAAGGGAAAATGACACATTAGTGTCTCATAAACAGTTAACAATTAAATTCTGACCTCTTTGCATGAGCGAAGATCAAATCATCTTGAATCGAAAAATAATTAAACACCAAAATAAAACTCATATACTAATATTTTGATCGATCAAACACCAATCTAGGCTCTGATACCAATTGATGAATCTATATGGATCTCCATATAGATTCATCAATTAATTAAACACCAAAATAAAACTCATATATTTTGGTATCAGAATCATATAGGCTATGATGCCAAAATAATTAAACACCAAAATAAAACTCATATATTTAATTTAATCCATAAATTAAATATGTATGTATGCATCTTGAGTGTGAGCCATTAATGGTGGGTTGCCAATCTTTAACGATGTTCTTGCTTTCAATATCTCCTAGCATAATGGGAATGTTTTTGCTAATAGGGAGGATTGAATTGTGTCGAGCAAACGTTGGGACCAAACACCCCTTATATTTATAACAAAAAAATCTTTTCCCATTAAGGACTTGAATTACTAATTATATTGTGATTGGAAATCACAATCATACCTCAACTAAAAAACATAATTATTATTAGTTGCTTATTCTTTTTAAATTCACCGAATTAGCAACTACACATCTCAAGAATGATCTTACACCATTCACCGGTCAACGGGTTAACCATAGTGACGGCCATCAAAATAGAAACTTCTAACAAAATATACCTGCTTTATTAATTTTAGAAAATTCGAAAAATGATTCAATCCAAAATAACATCCATTTGGGGTTACTCATCCACTTGGAATGTGAATTTAAAAAAAAAAAATCGTGAGATTTTTTGCCCCTTTTTTGATGGTCAAAGATAAGATAACACCCATCCAATATGGTGCATTGAATTTGAACATCTTTGACTATATTTTCAATGATAGAGATGCGTTGGGTTATATGGTCAAACCTTTTAAGTGATACCTGATCGTCTTTAGATAAGTTAATGTAGCACCCAATCGCAAATGGGCGCCACATGGAGCCCACGAACGGATGAGCATGCTTTTTGAAAATACGCATTGTTTCCCTAAAACTAATAAAAGCAAGCATGTTTTTTTTTAGTGCTAAAAGCAAGATAAAACCCTCACTATGTCACAAAAAATGACATAGTGAGAGTTTTATCTTGTGAAGGTCACGAGTATCAAATATTGGCCAATGTCGATACACATCGTTTTTTCGGCAAACCGATATGTATCGGTGCCGCCAATACGTATCAGGTATCAACTTGGGTATCGAACGATACGTATCGGATATCGATCGATATGGTATCGATATCGGTCAATACCTCTATTATCTTTAAAAAGATATATATATTTAAAAATACTGATACAATTTGATATCGGCCAACTCGTATCAGTCCTCCATTGACCGATTTTCTATAGCGATACCGAGTTTGATACCTTGTTAACTAAGGAAAATAAAAATCTACATGAGATGGTTCTACGCTATTTGATTTGAGAATTTTAGAATTGACCAAGGGTCATATCAATGTATAGGTAGAGCATATTTTATGAGCGGCAAAAGGGTCACAAGATAGAGGTGTAAAAAAATTGGGTTCACGTGGCAACCCCTAGATTGAGAAGGTGAGGGTTTTAATTAGGCCTAAGAGGAAGAGAGTAAATCCCAGAGGCAAATCCTATGACCTCCTTTAAATGGATTAGCCCATCGATATCCACATCCGATCTATCAAAGAAAGTCACCCAGTAGCTTATTTTGATTGTTCATCCCATGACTCAGTAAAAAAATAATGTCTGAAAGGATTCTAACCACCATTATGGTACACTTTATTCTAAGTGTTAAAAAATATGACGACTTTTCATCTTATAATCCATAGAGGTGGATGGTTCAAATCATTTAATGAGTTTTAGACTCACTTTATTGAAATTACCATTTTGATGACTTAAATTATTGAAATGATACGTTCACTAATATTTCTTGAATCAAAGAACATTCAAGGAATATTTTGTTTAAGACTATATATATATATATATATATATATATATATATGAAAAAGGCTTTCGGTCTACATGGGAGAACAGTCACTGTTCTCCAACCTTCCACGTGAAGCTCTTTATTGTTTAGATCATCTTTGAAAAAAAATAATTAAAAACTCATTTCTACCATGTATATTTTGAATCGTGAAATGTGGAGGATAAATGAAGTCAAAATTCTCCTAATTCCGAGGGCTGAAGATGTGGTTGGAGTCGAATTGGATTCAACCTGACCATTGCCCCATGGGGAGAGTCAAATCCCTAGTTCTACACTTAATAACGTGTCCACACTCATTGTAGACCAACCCTTTCTTTCTGGAAGACATGAAGACATAAATCCAACCTTCCACCTGACAAACGATGGTGCGGATAGAAATCATCTGAAAAGTCATCCTGATCAAAGGGGTTAAGACCATCCGATCAAGACACTTTTTCTAAACTAATCACTTGATGAAACAGTTACGATTTCTAAGATGTTTGGCTTAGGTCTTTTTCCATCCACACAATGGCATGCCAGGATTTCTGATCAAAGCGCGTACATAAAGCAAACTTATAACTGATAAGTACTTTGTCCAGTGGGAAGGTCGTTGCACCTTATAGAAACTAATATTTTATAATAAACTCAAAATAAAACCCCACCTGATTGGTCCGCAACCTGTTGCGTAGATCGTGTTTTAACTTCCTTCTCAGCCGTCGATTAGAAAATGAATCCAACTGCCAATATCGCTCAATCCGGAGACGGGGAGTCCATCTGAGACTATAAAATCTGCAACGACGCTCATCTTCCAGACACGAGGACTCGGAATTTTTTGATACTTTTCAATTAACGGCGCATTTTTGCAGTTGTGTTTTCGGTTGTCTTTGATCGTCAAGCATGGAGGCTAGTACAGGGAAGGTGAAGAAAGGGGCGGGCGGAAGGAGAGGAGGTGGGCCGAAGAAGAAGCCGGTTAGGAGATCGGTCAGAGCCGGTTTGCAGTTTCCGGTCGGAAGAATCGGGCGATACCTGAAGAAAGGCCGATACGCTCAGCGTGTCGGAACCGGTGCCCCTGTTTACTTGGCTGCCGTACTTGAATATCTCGCTGCTGAGGTATCTGTTTCTCTTTCTCTCTCTTATAACTTATTCTTCTCAGATCTGTTTCATGTTCGTTATGAAAATTGGGCGTTTTCATGTAAAATTTCTTAATTTGTTTTTCATTTTATCTTTATACTTTTTTATTGAGAGATCGTTTATGTTTTGGTTTATTTGCAATTTTGGATCTGAGAAACTTTTTTAATTTCAATATCTATTTTCTTTGGTTTATTTTTATATTTTTTTTACTGATTTTAAATCTCTTCGAAGATATATCTATTGTCATGTTTTATTTTCTTTTAATGTATTGATTGCTTGCTTTTGTGTCTCTTTAGTAACGTTTTAGTTTTGGTTTCATTTTTATTTTGAGATATGCATTCCCTAATTGCGATACAGGGAACTATGGCTTGCATGACTTGTGGAATAATTTCTTAGTTTAGTTAATTTCATCAATTACTAGATAAGATAGGGTACTTTTCTATTTTGAATTTGAATTCTAAATGTTTAAATTTGAATTGTGTGAAAAAGTTGTAAATATTTTCACATGTAATCAAATTATAAAGCAATGGAATATTTGTCTAGAGTTTGATTCACTCCACGAATCCCAAGGAGGTCCACCGCCCTTGAAGTAGTTTTGGGAAAATTTCATAAATCCCCCTCTGAACTTTCATTACAATGTCCCGCGGGCACTTGATCCTAGACCCCAAAGAAAACAAATGCCTAAATTTTGGCTACTAGGGTCAACATCGGTTTCCTTTTTGACGGAAATTGCTTATTAAGTGTGAAATGATCATCAAGCTTGTTGATGTGTCTACTAGGTTTCGTGCTTACCTAGTGATTTCCGTAAAAAAAAAAAAAAAAAAAAAAAGAGATGGATGTTGACGGTAGGGGCCAAAATTTGTGATCTTTCTTCAAGATGAAATCAAGACATGATCATAGATCAAAATCTTGTTTGATACTCACACGTATCATCTGATATGTATCGATATTTGTATTGATATTGGTGGTCACTGGTATGATACATTCAAGGTATTGTACCTGGTGCCTCCCATATAGAATTTGAATTACCAGATGATACATACCAATGTGTTGTCTGGAACTGATATGTATTTGTCTGGTATGTACTGGTTTTGGAGCTGGATGATACATACCTTGTCAAAAGAAAGAAATAGAAGTCTGGAGTTGTTATAAAAGAGGAAATAAAAGATTTCAAATTATCAAGGGAAAAAATATGTGAATTTTCCTTGATTGGAATATCTGCTTGTCCTACCAAAGATCATGAACAAAAGCAGTCTCTTGGCCAAGAACAAGAGGATTGTGTCTTTGAAAAGAAAGAGGCAAGATGGTTATTATTGATCATAATGATTATCATATGGCTTCCTTAGGTTGTTTGGCATTGCTTTGGAAGAGATTAGAAAAGAGCAACAACTACACTTTGTTATAGCAAAGAAATGTGGGGAGGGAGAAGGATTGGAAGAAAATAAATGGGAGGCTAATCTTTGTTATAGCAAAGAAATGTAGGGAGAGAAGGATTGGAAGAAGATAAATGGGAGGTTGCTTGTTGAATTAGGAAAAATAACTGAGAGTAGCAATTGCTCTTTTCTACTCATATTGATTTTGCAACAGCAAAGAGTAACAATTGCTCTTTACTACTCTTTCAAAGAGCAATGCCAAATACAGCCTTAAGGAATAATTATAGATGTCGACAAAGGAAAGAAGATTGTAAGAAAGCTATGCATAGTCAACCCTATGATATGTGTTCAAGTGGGACCATCAGAGTGCGAAGACCCAAGTGGAACATTGTTTAATTTCCAAAATCTCAACTTACAAGGTTGACTCAAGAAGAGTGGAATGATGTGAGGTTTGATTCAAGGAGAGTGGAATGATGTGAGTGCATGACTTGCATAGAATAGTTTCTTAGTTTAGTTAATTCCATAAATTATAAATTACTATATATGTTAGGATAGTTTCTATTTTGAGATTTGAGTTTAAATTTCAAATGTGTAAATTTGATTTGTGTGGAAAAGTTTGAATATCTTCATTTTTATCATGTAGTAATTCTATAAAATGTTTCTGTATGATTTAGGTATTGGAGTTGGCTGGCAATGCAGCAAGAGATAACAAGAAGAATCGAATAATTCCAAGGCACGTTTTATTGGCAGTGAGAAACGATGAAGAGCTGGGAAAACTTCTCTCAGGCGTCACAATAGCATATGGAGGTGTTCTTCCAAATATTAATCCAGTTCTCCTTCCTAAGAAGACTGCTTCCAAAGAGCCCAAATCTCCCACCAAAGCGGCCCCCAAATCTCCAACCAAGAAGGCGGCGGCAGCTTGATTCCGTGTACCTAAAATTTTAGTTTTTTTTTTTTTTTTTTTCAGATGGTTTTAGGTGCTGTGAACTCAGAATATTGTGCTGTCACTTGTATTTAATTGTTCACTCAATTCCCACTTTTTAAAACACTTTGTTTCTTTGGTTTTTTATCTTTGGGCGATTATGATGAAATGGTTAAAATTATTATAATTTAAACTTTCTTTAAATAAAAATAAAAAATGAGCATTTTAATGATGGGCTAATCAATGAACTCATTATGTGAAATCAACTTAAAGCGATTGGAAAAGAAAAAAAAGCATTAAGAAATGATTAATTTGAATATCCAATCATGAAATTTATATGAATCGTTGATGTTTAGTTAGATTGTTGAACATGTGTTAAAGGTGGTAGACCCCTTGGGAGTTAAGCGGGGCGTAAGCGGAGGAGCCTAGGAGGTGAGGTTTGAGTAATGGGTTAGAGAATAGTCTCACATCAGTTGGGGTTTGGAGGTCTTGGGGTTTATATAATTTGGGCAAACCTCACCTACTAAGTTGGTTTTGTGAGGTTGAGTTTGAATAATATAATTTTTTATCATGATATTAAGAGGGGTATTTCTTTAATCCATAGCCTCCAATTTAATTATTTACTAGATTTAGCTTGATTCAATCCCACCAACAAGTGCAGGGTGTGTTGGCATAGTCTCATATCAATTGTGGGCTTGGAGGTCTTGGGTTATATATAATATGAGCAAATCTGACTTAATAAGTCAATTTTGTGAGTTTGAGTTGGGCCCATATAACTTTTATCATATTATACTTATGATATTAACCATTTATACTAAATAATAAAGGGTGATGATCACTTGATTAATGAAGGAATTTGAGTAAGAAAACAATAATAAAATGTAATTATAAAAATCCACCATCATATAAAAGTACCACGTTGAAAAGGTAAAGTACCCCTAACAATTAGCTAGTAACAATTAATTAGCTAGCAATAATTAGAGAAACACGTTAATGAGTACCTCATTTATTTTGAAAAGGTAATAGTTGTAGTCTTTGAATTTTGAAAACATCTACTAATCAATGATATTCAATTTTAAACTTAATTTGATACGATGAGTATTTTTAATTTTTTTTTTCAAAATAGCGGTTCACTTCTTTCATTTTAATCTTTAAAATATTGAAACTTTGCCTTTATGTGGTGATGCCTTCAAGCATGTCATTCGAGGTCACTCATATTTAAAATTTTAAGGTAATTTGTGTCTTTAAATTGATATTCATGTTTTTAAGGTTTTAGGGATAATGATTGATCAGAGTTATGATCATTTTTTTTTCTCCATGAGGAAAAAAAATAAATCATTTGTTATGTTTGGTTTCATTATTCTTTTTATTTTTTTTGAAAGTTATTGTAATAATTTAGATTTTTTAATTTTATTAAACGGTATTATATGATGTATCACATAGTATATGATAATAATGCTCTATATTGGAATCTACTCATTTTAGAAATAGTCTAACATTTTTTATATCAATATTAGATTCATTATGGAGTACTCGCTGATATGATTCTAACGATATATAATTTGTTGATTTTTGATAAGAATATAAAAAGTTATATCCGTTTGAAGAATGAAGCAGGTTAAATGGCACAATTGTAATTTCGGGAGAGAATCACCATTTACCTCGTTGCTTACACAAAGTGTTGAAACAAAACCTCTTCTTTAAGTCACGTATGAATTCTACTTATACTGAAACAAAATTAATATTTTTATTAAATTTTATACGGAAAGTTTTAATTAGAGTTAACTTAGAAAGAGAATTAAATATATATTTATTTTTTCTCTCAGTTGTCTCTTTCTATTTTCTCTTCTCTATCAAAGTTCTAATATTGCTATCTTTTATAATTTTTCGTTGGATCTCTATCGATTTGTGATCTTATCAGAGAATCTTATACCATTAAAGTTTCTCATAATCACGACCGATCTATCATAAGAAAAGAATTTTCGTAAAAAGACTCGCGCATATCGTCTTTCGAATTCAATTTTTATCAACCTAAATTATCGTAGGATTCGAATCACGCTTCAATAGGTGGGTGCCTCTAAATTTATTTTAAATTATTCAGTTATTTCTTAAAAAGAAAATCTTAATTTTTTTCTTAAATTTTGATAAATTTCGAGTCTTAAAAATATAGAAATTAGGCCTAAAATCGATAGGATCGTTTTTCTCAGATTTTTGTGAAATTCAGCCAAACTCTTCAACAGACATAGTCTCGGTATTTTGGTTATAACTTTTTACTCCAGACTCGGATTGAAGTGATTCTTGTAGCATTGGAAAGAAGACAACGAGATCTATAACTTTGTCTGAAATAGTAATTTCACGAATTTAATATTTTTAAGGTCAAATTTGAGCTGTAAGTCGGGATACATTTTAGACGATCCAAGGTTGTACGGGTTTTACATTATTTTTTTAACTCTTGGACTACCTTATGTTCAACATATCTCCAGACTTATAAATCGTTAAAATTACATAAAATATATTAAATAGCTTACATCGAATAATAATTTATAAGTTTAAGGGGTTAAATATTAATGTTTTTCAATACTTACCATTCTATTACTTCTTTTAAATCTCATACAATCCTTGAATTGACACGTGTGCTCATTTAGAATTTTAAAATATGTCGGATCGTTATACCAGTCAATCACCAAATTTTATGGATACAATTAACCCTAATAAAATATAGTTTCAACTCTATTGTAAAATAAATGTAGTTAAATATTTTTTATTTTCTGTTTTACTTTAATATTTTATATGTTCTATTCTTTATTAATTTTATGTTATAGTTCATTCTTGTATATGTTCACCATTATCATATGGCATTCATCATATAAAAAAATCACGATAGGGCATACGCATATAAGTTAAGAATAAGATATGACACATGACATAAGCTTTCGTCACGATAGGATTTCTTTCACGGTCATGTGAAACTTGAAATGTAAGCATCCATGTACGGATGCAATCCCTCTATAGTAGTATGGGATATCACACGAAGTACATCCAGGTTATTACGGAACCCCTCCCTTGGAAAGCGTAGTTTAGCGAAGTTTATCGCACCGTGACCCATTCTAACTAAGTTTTAAGAAAAAATGAGAAAATAATATGTTAAGATACATGTATGTTAAGAAAGTGGAGACTTAAGCCCACGCAAATATGAAATCGGGGCGGAAACCTAAGCCCAGAATCGAATAATATTATGATATGTTAAGATATGCTGTGAAGGTCAGCTAAATATGAATTAAGTTTTTACACGTGCTATACCTTATGAGCCACTGTAAGGGCTTAACGTCTGCAGCTAAGACGGTTCTTAAGGACATTATAGCCTTGTCTCGAATTAAGGGAACATCGTGGTTACTATGCCGACAACCTCATCTGACTGGATGGTGGTTTATGTTATGATATGGAGGTTAGGTGGTTATCTACACGTGGACCTCGCGTGGTAGGCTCGAGCAGCGATCCTGACACAAATCGTTTAAATAAGATAAGATGGGAAGTACGTTGTGTAGGCGTATGGAGTAATTAATAAGACTTACGATATGTCACGTATGCTAAGTTGATGAGACAAATAGAAAAAGAGATAAGAAAATAGAAGCATCATGCACTCTTCATGTTATATTAGTATATTTTTCAGTCTTGATTATGATAGTCTATAAATTATGGATACGTTTATTTCATTTATTTAAGATGTTGGTTTTATTTTAAAAATGCACCGCAATTCAAGCGATTGCGCACACGACCACCTGAGTAAGTTATCGCGAATCGATTGTACAACCCGCTGAGTCTACGCGACTGAGTAAACCCACCCCCCTTCCAAAATCTAACAGTTTCAGGTGAAGATTTTGCTTATCCCGTCCTTGATGATACAGAAGCTGCTGATCCGGAGACGGCTCATATAAATGAGGATGTCGGCTATCACCTTGATGAGAACGTAGACCCGACAGATTTTTACCAGCATTGAGAACCCTTTTACTTTAGTTTTTTTTTATTTCTTGAGAGACTTGTTTTAGTCTTGATATATTGTGTGAGTTTACGATTGAGACCGTTTTACCCTACCTGAAATTGATTTTGATTTATTATCCTAGATGCATAGTTAGGATTAAGTACTTCATTATTATTGTCTACGTTTTCGTTATTTATTTATGAGTCATTTATCGTTTCATGCTATCTTAAATGCCTCAATTCATATGCTAAGTCAAATTTTAGATTATGTGTATGTCCGCTTATCGTCTTAATCAGCATGTGGTGTCATGACACGAAATTCTAGGCTCTCGATATTGGATATGGATTCTAGGTCGTGACAGTTATTAGTTTATTATTTAGCATGTGGGTTGCTATCAAGGTAAGTAACACATAAGTAGGCTATCCTAAGTGATCACTTTTCCTGAGTGGGGCCAGAGGCATCTTCAGTTGTTGATTCTTTAGGTCTTGATTGAAGGCAAGAATCAAGAAATGAGTGCTTTAGGTTACCTCTCATATTTAAAATTTTAATTATTTGTTGTTTTTTCTTTATTGCATTAGTTGCTTGTTAGTCCTAAAGAGAGACTTCGTGTGATGATTGAATTAAATGATGATTAAAGGCTTTTAACCAATCGAGTTTGATTACTAACCAAAGCTAAACGTTTTTAACTAATCACAAAATGAGAGGATAGATGTCACATCATCAATCCATAGGGTATTCTATTATCTAATAAAAAGGGCAACAAGGTTCTTATTTTCATTTAGAGGATTTCACAATAAACGCTTTTTTTCCCCCCACAATATTATTTGATAATTAAAATTTAACTTTGAAACAATTAATATATTTTAGTTAATAAACATATATAATGGAAAATGCTAGTGCAGATATAAATAAGAATTAGCATGGTGACCAAGTTGAAATTCCTAAAGAGTACCTTCATATTTCACAATTAACTCTACATCCAACGGCCATTCCAAAACATGGATCAAAATCTCGGTTTCGATTTCGTTCATGATCCAAATCATAAATTGGTTAAAATTTCGATAAATTTTAGATTTTTTTTTAAATATGCTCCGAATATTACTGAACTTTGTTTAACTTTATTTTATTGATTTTTTTTTTTTTTAACTCTTTAATATTATTAGAACATATATTACACTAGTGAGGCTAATTTTTGCGAGTTTATGCCACTCTTTTTTACACTAGTGAGATCATTTTTTTCAAATTTGATTTTTTAGAAGGGTATCAGTATTTGCAATTGAATATTAAGGGAAACTTAGGATTTACACCCTCAGAGATGTTGACTGGATTGAATCACGATGGAGATAATGTTTTGTCCCAATTGATCACACAACGGATTTTGAGCTCATGCAAAACATATCAAACGATTAGATTTTGGTTCACGTTGAATAAATCTCAAAAGTGACCCGAGAATCCTTCTCATGATACGCCTATGATCAGGGTCACTTTGGGAATGTATGTCATGCGGAATCAAGATCTGACCGTCTCCTAGTTGGGCTATGATCTCAAGATCTACTATATGAAATATTGGGTACCTCTCTCTCTCTCTCTCTCTCTCTCTCTCTATATATATATATATATATATATATATATATATATATATATATGGGTACCTCTATTACCGCTCATGCAATCTCTGAAAGTGCCCATATGTGTAACCCTTAAACTCATTGATTGCTTTGGAACAGATGATGGAGATCGTGTTTCACCCTGATATTTCATAAAATGAATCTTCCATACAATGGATCAACCATTAATAATGAAAACAATGATTGATATTAAAGTTCACAAATTAGATGACTTAAATTTCCCTATAATGTCATTTTTGGGCCCAATATGATTGAAATCAGATGTCATAAATCTCCCTAACGGTATAGATCACCAACATCTTAGACCATTGATTGATGATCTTTACCCTTAGCCATTAATATTGAAAATAATAGTTCATGTTAAAAGTTCATAAATCAGATGACTTAAATCTCTCCTTATAATACTATTTTTGGGCCCATTATGCTTAAAATCAGATGGCTTAAATCTCCCTAATGGTACAAATCATCAACATCTTAGACTATTGATTGATGATCTTTCATATTGATTATTAATATTGAAAATAGGGAAATTTGCACTTTCGGCCCTATATATTTGCGTATTTGCAGAAACGGCCCTATAGTTTCAACCGTTGCATTAATGACCAGCTTCACGCCTAGCCGCCTCCGCCTGCTCCACGTCAGCAAGGACCTATTTTAAATAATATAAAAAAAAAATTTCACCGCCCTTTAACAGAGTATAAAAGCTACTTTTACATTTCATTAGTTACTGCTACTTTTAAGTTTAACTTTTCTGAAAAAAACAAGAGAGCGGCGACTTAGCGGCGACAAAGCGGTAAAAGGTCACATTACAATTCCAGGTAATTTATTTTTTTTACATTTCAACACATTTAGTCATCCCCAATGTTTCCCACCTAATCCGATAACTTAAATTATCGACCGATAATTTAAGTTATCGGTCGATAACTTAGATTATCAGTAAGTTATCGGTAGGTTAGGGGATTAGTAGTTTTTTCAAAATCACTTCTTTTATTTATTAATTGCTTTTTATTTATATTGCAGTTCCTACTAAGTTATTGAAAATGATCATGACTCTAAAGCCCATCGGAAAATGTTCTGGAATTGGTGTTAGGAAATTTTACATGCACTGTAACGAAGAGAGAAAGAAAATATTAGATGATTCAGTATTCGGTCATCTATTTAGGATGAATGAGAAATTAGGTTTCGTTGGAGACTTGGTTGACGCTATTTTAAGTTTTTGGGTTGAAGAGAATATTTTCAAGGTCAAGAACACCAATGTACTCGCAGTCGATATAGCCTTGATTTTAGGCCTCAACATGTGATGAACTGAGTCGAGAAGGTTGCCATAAAAGAGGAAACAACTATTCGATACAAATTCTTTCGAAGCCGTGAAAAGATCTCGATTGAAGAAATTATTCGTCTTGATTTATCCAACGATGATTTTTGAAACTGTCATTATTATTTTTCAGATGTTCTTTTTTACTCCTGACACATACCGTGAAGTAGATACACTTTTAGTAGATAACATTGAAGAGTTCAACAAGTTACCGTGGGGCCTAATAGTTTACAATAATTTATTAGATAGTATATCAAAAGCGAGTGGTAGGAGGGAAATGGCGAGAAGGTCAGAAAAGGGGCAATACAATATCTATGGATGCACTATCGCCTTACAGATTTGGGCGTTTGAGCACTTTCTGCGATCAAATCACCGCTCCTATTTGGCTTAAAGAACCATTTCCAAGGCTAATGAAATGGGAAGGCCCGAAATTCAGCCGTAATCCTAATTTATATAGAGAAAAATTTCTTAAGTCTAAAGTGATTATAGAGCTTGAAGTTGAGAAGCACGAATTACAGTATAAATGGGTTCGATACTTTTTGATTCGAAGAGAAATGGAAAATAAGAAGGAAGATATCGAAGAAAGAGAAGAGCCTTACTCTGAAGAAAATATAGATGAATATGATGATATCCCAAGTCATCCAACACGTCCGGAAGAAAGAGCCGAAGAGCCGATTAGCCGAGATGACGACAATGAGGATGACGAAGATTATAACGACGATAACGATGATTTTGAAGTCGAGTCAACCAAAGGGCAAACCAGAAATTAGGCCCAGAAGCCAACAAGAGCGACCTAGACAACCGCACCTAACCAAAGAAGTAACGAGCTAAGAAAAGAATGCAAGACGCTCGCATGGTCAGAAAAGAAATGAAAAAAGAATTCCGGCGTGCATTTACGCTTCTTAAAGGGCAAGCACTCACCATTGAACAACTAGGCAGAGATAAGAAGGCCTTACAAGAAGAAAATAAAGCAATACGAAAGGATCTTGATGCGGTCATCTCTCATTTAAGAAAGGTATCAAACCAAGACTTTTCAAATTTAGAACAAAATCATTTCTTTACAACTTAATGCAAAATTAGCTTGTCGTCCGTAGATGGAACTTATCGTCCGACGATATACATTATCGACCGATAATTTAAATAGTCGGTCGATAATGTAAATTATCGATCGATAATTTAAATTATCGATCGATTAGTTAAATTATCGGTCGATAATGCAGTTTTTTTTTATTTTTTATTTTTTGTAATGTATATTTTTTTACAATTATGCAGGATAATATTTTAACCTCTGTGCTCTTTGACACCTTCGTTCCTTCACCCCCTTACCCTCAATCAACTGTCCCTCAACCCACCACTCATCAACAAAGCCATCAGTCTACTGCCCCAAAACCCACTGCTCCTCAACAAAGCCATCAGTCCAGTGCCCCAAAACCAACTACTCCTCAACAAAGCCATCAGTCAAGTGCCCCAAAACCCTCTGCTCATCCACCTAGACAACAATCAACTGCCCCAAAACCCGCCGCTCCTCAACTTATAAATAAATCTACTGCCATTAAACCCGCTGCCCCAAAACCTACTGCTCCTCAGCCTACTAAACAACCCTTGGTTGATGTGGGTGATGATGGTGCTCCTCTTACGCAGCCTTCTCGTGAGTCCATCACTAAAACAATTATAGTGAAACTATCATCTACAAAAAATAAAGTCGAAGGTTATGACTTGCGTGTCAGAAGAAGAGAAAGTCTCCACCACTAAAGCATTAATAAAAACCAAGATTGGTTGTAGGAGGAGGATGAGGCAATATCAATGGAGCAAAAGTATATGCTTAGTTTTGAATCGGAGAACGAGGACAATGTGATCGTCAATACTATCGTGTGTTGAGATCAGCTTTTTTAAGGTTCTCAAAGGACGCCGTGGCTACAATGAAGTCATCGACGATACTCGAGAGTCCTTGAAGTTATAAACGATTCAATGTTTATGGCCAATGCCGAAAAAAGCTGGTTCGCTTCTGCGTCTGCCCTGGTAAGGTTTCAAATATTTATTGGAAGCTCGTTTGTTTCTTTTATTTGTCTTTTCAATCACGACTCTTGATTAACTTCTTTTACTGTTTACGGCCAATCAGACCTTGTTTATGGCAGACGAGAAAAAATTTGAAAAATATATCGATAATGAAGGTATATTTACAATGACCTCGATAGGTGGCGGGCCTATTGTGACGAATGGAATGTTCGTAATAATTCAAAGCCGATGGAACCACTATTGACAAATAATATCCGCGAATTCACGCGATCGATGTGAGCGATGCGTTTTGAATTCTAAACTTCGTTTTATTTAACGTTAACGGCTTTTAAATAAAATTTATTATTTAAAATTTCGGTTCCGTTTATGTGTAAATTTATCTTCCGATGCATAGCCAAAAACATAGTCATTGAGCGTTGGCTATAATTTCATTAGTTGATCGAGAAATTAAGTTAATTGATCCAGCAGACCGAGAGTGCTCAAAAAGGTTTGAAGCGCATAAAGAATATCTATTGAATCACCTTCCGCGCCTTCTTTACACTATCGGTTTGAAGTCAGCTTTCGATCAACAGTGGAAGGTATCGGCGTTCAACAGTGTCGTTCTCCCGATCCAACAAAACGGTTGGGATTGCGGTGTATACGTTTTGAAGTATATAGAATACTTCTCCCAACAGCGGCCTATTGATTTCGACGATAAACATATTCAACAATTTAGAGCCAAAATCGGACATCGAATGTGCACGTTTGGGAAGAAGAGTTAATATCTGTAAATTTTTTTAGTGTTTTGTAAAGATATTTTTTGATGAAATTGTAAATTATTTAATTTTATTAATTTTTATTAACTTGTATAATTTTCATTATCGTTGTTATCAATTTATTTATCTTATTTGTATCACCTTGCCTGATGTATCAATGGAGCCTTCCTCTCTTGAAGCAATTCCAATAGGCCAATGACTTATATCATCGGCCGATATCTTAAATCATCGTCCGATATCTTAAATCATCGGCCGATAATTTAAGTCATCGGCCGATGATTTAAATTATCGGCCGATATCTTAAATCATCGTCCGATATTTTAAGTTATCGGACGATATCTTAAATCATCGGCCGGTATTTTAAATCATCGGCCGATATTTTAAAACATCGGCCGATAATTTAAATCATCGGACGATGATTTAAGATATCGGCCGATGATTTAAAATATCGGCCGATGATTTAAGATATACTTTTCTGAATTGTGAAGCCTGATATCTTTGGTTTGGCTTTATGCCAATCACTAGTAGATTAGGGGCGAATTTGGCAACTTCAAATCCTGTTTGAATGAATGAATGATTTATTAAGAAGCACAATAATATATTTTAATCACAATTCCAAAAAAATATATTAATTAATTGGTAGATGTTGATCGCTCTTTTATTGAGGTTTAATCTGTTTATATTGAAGGAAAGAAAAAAAGAAAAAAAAATACTCTTCTATAATGAGATCATTTAGAAGCTCGATTGCCACTAGGTCTAATCTAATCTAAATCTGTTTTCAATCTCAACCTTTGATGTAATATAAGTTAATTTCAAATATTAACAAATTTACACAAGCGACGATTATGACCGTACTTGTTACAATTTTTACATTGTAGTGGTTGAACTTCCCCTTTAGATCTTGTTCTCCTTTTCTTCGGACGATCGGCTTGAAGTATTTTGTGGGGAGGCAAAACTTGAATGTCTTTTATTTGCGAAGTCCATTGGCGCTTGTCAACGGTCGGGACAAAGTGTTCTTTATAAGTTTCCCTAAATAAGTCACTGGTAAACCAGTGTTCACAAAATTAGGGGATCTCTCTTTCTCTGTTTCGACGCGATAATGCGGCAATCGCATGTGAACATGGTAATCCAAGAATAGCCCAACGTCTACATGTACATGTTCGCGATTCTAGATCGACACTGTGAGTGTAATCACCACGTTTAACTTGAAATATATCACGACCATATGGTATGACGTTTTTTCGACGGGCCCATCCTGAATTTCTTTTTATGTGTTTTTCTGCCATCGGTGTTAACACATGTGTCATTTTATTTCCTTCCTCCTGACGACGAAAATAAAATTCGGCTACTTTTGTGCGAATAGTTTCTAACATGCTCACAATCGGTTCCTCCCTGGCTATTTTCAACACACTATTTATGCTTTCAGCTATATTAGTTGTCAACATATCATAACGCCTCCCTTTGAAATAAGCGCGTGCCCAGAAATGATCACCAATTTCTTTAATCCATTTTGTACATTCCGGCGGGGCGTCGTCTTCTATTTTTCGCATAATTCTTTTAAATTTTGCTTCTGAAAATGCACGGGCAGCAACCCAGAAAAGCGGTCTAGAGATTGTATCCTTATATTTATCAAACAGATTTAGAGCCAGGTGTCGCATACAGTAGCTGTGAAAGGCATTAGGAAAAACTTTTTCCACTGCTTCCATCAAACCTTTCTGTCTGTCTGATGTCAAAACAAACTGTTCTTCAAATTCACCGATTACACGTCTCCCTAATAGATCAAGAAACCATGTCCAATGGTCTTCATTTTCTTTCGGTACAACGCCGAACGCTATAGGAAATAAATGTCTATTCCCGTCTATCCCCGTAGCTATTAACAACACTCCCTTATATCGTCCACGCAAATGCGTTCCATCTACCGCAATTATTCTTCGTAAAGTATTACGAAAGCTTCGAATGCAAGGTCCGAATGCCACGAAGAATCTCTGAAATGCATTATCAGGCTCGAGACACAATTATTCGTATATGCGGATCGACCATTGTAATTCGGCAACATATGACGGTAACATCTTAAATTGCTCCTTCAAACTACCTCGGATGTCATTCAATGCCATTTCTTTTCCTCTCCATGCTTTCCAGTAACCTACTGTTATACCGTATTTTTTTTCAATATAAAAAATTATTGAAGCAGGAGTCTCGTCAAAACCCTTTAATAGTTTATCTCTAACGAATGAAGCTATCCACGATGTCGTACATTGGCGATGTCCGCTTCCAAAAGCTGGCATTCCGCACGTGTGTTCCGGGTGGAAAGTTTTCACTGACAAAGCGATGTCTCGCCTACTAATTTCGATGCATGTATTCGCCAAGCACATCCTACTTCAACACACCTCGCAGTTACTTGAAGAGGACTGGTTTTTATTGGTTTAATTTGAAAATTATTTGTCATCGCAAATTCTTTAAGAACTTTTTGAAATGATTTCTTATTTCTAAACGCCTGACCAATGGTAATCGTTCCCCCTTCATACAGTTCCTCATCGTCTGAATCTATATACTCCCCTTCCGAGTCATTAAGCTGATAGTCTTCGTCCACCAGAGGTTGATCAATTCCCCTATTAGTATAAACACGCGAAGTGGGAGACGTGAGCTTCATTATTTTGGATCACTATCACCATCGATCGGATGGTTATTATGTGATTGGGATTGAGCGTCGATGTGCAGCTTAGTTGATGTGCAGTAGTTTGGTTTGATGTTAGCCGAGGCGAGAATGTTTGATGTATGTGAGGCTGTTCTGTTGAAGGCTCGATTATCGTTGTCTCGGCTATTTGTTAAGGCCATTGATATGGACTAAAATACTAAAAACGCTTTCCCACCGATTTCTTGAATCGAAGTTGAAACCGAGATGTATCATGCATCGGATTCATTTGATGAGAATATCCTTAATCTTCATCGCCTTCACTCATGAATGTCCAATAGGGTT
Source organism: Chloranthus sessilifolius (assembly GCA_021018995.1). NCBI lineage: Eukaryota > Viridiplantae > Streptophyta > Magnoliopsida > Chloranthales > Chloranthaceae > Chloranthus > Chloranthus sessilifolius. The sequence goes on from CM037585.1 coordinate 160,601,043, forward strand.
GCTCGAAGTTTCTTGTAGGGCGAAATCCTATATTTATATTTCTATCATCGTCGGCTATTATCGGTTGCAACAATGTTCTCCTCTTCATACCGTATTCCTTGATTTTCAATCAAATGTTACATGCTCCTACACCATGATCATCTTCATTTGTTTCCTTAAACGGTTGAAATGTTTCTAAAGGACAAAATTTACGCTCTGATGGTGACTAATGATTTTCGATATAAATATTTATAACACCATCACCGATCGATATGCTCTAAATAAGTTTGTAAGATCATAGTCGGACAATTGCAAATACAAGCTCATTCCCTATGCGTAATGAAACAGTAAGTGTAATAGAATGTTCTTCCGGTCGTGTCCGACTGACTTTGTACATTTTCTCTATAAACTCATCAAATGATATATTCTCCGTGACAGTGACAATCCTCCGATGTCTTCCGTTGTAAGTATTATCTCTCACGCGTACGAAATCAAAATGGCAAAGAAAGGGAACATCCATTTCAACCTACAATATTTACAAAATTAAAATTAAAATTAGTTGTTTATAAAGAGTTATACTTGACTTAGCGCTACAATTGTTTAAAAATATTATTTAAAAAATTAAAGGAATGAAAACTTTAGAGTTTTTGTCAATCATAAGTTATCGCTCGATATCCTAAGATATCGGGCCAATATCCTAAGAAATATAGCCGATGGATGGACTTTTAACGTAAACTATAATCCAAAAACTATAAAAAAAAACCTTTTAAGATATCGACCGATAACTTAAGATATCGGTCGATAACTTAAGATATCGGTCGATAAATTAAGATATCGGACGATATCTTAAGATATCGACCGATAACTTATATATCTTGGACTACCTACAATGTTTTGAGAAATTGGGAAAACAATAACTTAAAAGATATTGTACTCGATATCTTACCTAGCCTGTTATATTCTCTATGTTATACGACCTTTAGTGGAATCTCGAAATCGCTTTCAAAGAGAGATAAAAATTGTTAAAAAATGATACAAAAATTCTAGATTCAATGCTTGCATAGAGAAGCATATATATAGATATTTGACGTGCACGCGGCTAGGCTTGGAGCTGGCCACTTATGCAAGGATTGAAACTATAGGGCCGTTTCTGCAAATACGCAAACATATAGGGCCGAAAGTGCAAATTTCCCTTAAAAATAATAGTTGATGTTAAAGTCCACAAATCAAATGACTTAAATCTCTCCCTACAATGTCATTTTTGGGCCCGTTATGCTTAAAATCAGATGGCTTAAATCTCCCTAACGGTATAAATTACCAACATCTTAGACCATTGATTGATGATCTTTAACATCGACCATTAATATTGAAAATAATAGTTGATGTTAAAGTCTACAAATCATATGGCTAAAATCTCCTTACAATGTCATTTTTGGGCCTATTATGGCTGAAATCAAATGGCTTAAATCTCCCGAATTATACAAATTACCTTTATCTTAAACTATCGAGGTTTATGATCAATTAAACACGTTTTTTGTGTTTAAATGACTGTTATATGAGTCGAGCCCTTCAAAAATTATGGGTTTCAATTTAACATGACACCGAGGATGAGGAGAGTCAGCCCTTTGTTTAAATGATCTAACACTATCAAAATGAAAATTAATGGTGTTAGATCATTTAGACACCATATAAGAGCTAGGGCCCATCGCATAAGTACTAACCCTTTGTTTTTATTAATATTTGTGTAAGTTACTAAACTTTTTGTATTAGTGTATATGTGCCGAACACCAAATACAAGCACCAAGTACCCTTATATCTATTTTCAGGTGATAAAATGCAGCTTCTATCAGCTTTCCCTTTCTTCCTATTTTAGGTTTCCCTTTCTTCGTTCAGTCCCGACTCCCGAGGGTTCACCGGATGATGTTCGCCGGAGAAGATAGCAAAAAAAGATGAGGTAAGAAATTTTTTTTTTTATCTAAATATTATTTTTTTTTTTCTATTTTTTAAGGTATGGGAAGTAAAATAAATCAGATCTGGGTTTTTAAAACCAGAAAAAAATTTCAAAAGTGCAGAGATGGCTCGGCCGATAATTTCAAATTTCGACAGATGATTAAAAATTTCCGGAGGGGGGCCGGTTTTTTTCATGTTTTCGATTCGGTCTCGACCGAAACCGAGTTGTCTCGGCCGAAAATTGAAATTTCGGCCGAGATTTTGATCCATGAATCCAAAGTCTTTTGAAGTGGATGTGGTTATACCATATAAGGTGACATTCGTTGATTGTCCTTTCAAGAGGTTTACCTCGAATTTTCTCTTCGTGCTTGTTCGGGTGTTTCTTGGCTTTTCCCATAAAAGCTCAGAATCATGAAAACTTAGATTCCTGTTGATTCTTAATAGTCTCAGATTCTTAGCTTTTCTCACATGCGTTTTTAAGTTATTTAGATTTCCGACTTTTCTTAGAAAATCTCATAATCCAATCGTTCTTAAGTTTATTTCAGAAAAGTTTAGAATCGGTTTAATGGGTGGTTATATTATGATCATAGATATGTTATTTAATCATCGATTTATGTGTCATACTCGGATTTAATTAAAATTTTACGGCTGGCAATCTATGTGAGTTTGAACATAGTGGACAAATTTATTTTACTATTATGATTTCATGAAAGGTGATTATTAAAACATCATACACACAAAGAATTTAATTTAAAATTGATGAATTTAATAATTTTGATGTCTTTTCTAGAAGGGTGGCTTTATTTGCACCCATTTTTCTTGTGAATAACACGCATCTCCACCATAAATCTTGTGATCATGGCATACCTATCAGACGGTCACATGTCGATTCAATAATCACATGCCATGATCTCAAGATCTAACCAACATTTGGCCATGGCTCAATTAGTAACACCTAGCCAAGGCACATTAAATTGATTCTATTAAGAGTCTTATTAAAAGCTACCCCAATTAACACCTTTTAATGGGATTTGGTTAGTAACACCTTTAATAGACCCATATAACCTGAACAAAGATTAGCTTCGATGCTTTTTAAATTAAGCATTGAAGGAGGTTAATTTATCTTAAACAAATGTGAGAGTACATTTCTATTAAAAATATTTAAATCAATGAAGGTGCTTAGATTCTTGGATTAAGCAATGAAGGTTATGATAACAATTCTCATACAATGGTGTTGCCACGTGTTGCTGAGTCACATTCTCGATAGATTGCAAGAATCCCCAAAGTATTGAAAGTACAAGCCATTAGAAGTTTACTATGGCAAAATTTTAAGGAGATAATAATAAAATGTATGAGTCATCAAATAATCATCAACCAACAAGTGATAATGATTAGGATCATTGTGCTTGAATTGGTTAAGTATCAAAAGCCTTGTGAAAACAGGGAGCTCAATATAAATGGTGATTAACCTTATCACCACAAATCAGAGAAGCCGAGTGGCTGAAGGAAGTCTTGAATATTTAAATTTGTTATTGGAAACTAGACGTTGAGTGGGAGTTATAATCCAGCGGACCTAAAAGATAGGAGTATACATCGAGGGCTACAATTTGAGCTCAGAATATGAATTTTTCTGAGCAAAAAACTTGGGTGCAAAGATGTCGCTTTCACTTAGAGACTCTTGGAAAGCTCATCTCCCAATGGAAACTCCCGAACGGTGGATAAGCTCAGACCTGCTTGGAAAATGGATGCTTTATGAGTCGAAACTCAGAATCTGAGTATATCTCAGCTCTTGAACAAGCCCTTATTGTTTTTAATTTAGGCACTTGACCAAACAGAGACTCAATATACAAAATAATAATCATACAGGTTTAAAAAATTTACTGAAAAAGTATCTAAAAAACTTACCTCCTCTTATAAAATTACATATTTATCCATGATTTACATCTTATTAAGCCTTTAATACAAAGGTAGTTTGGTCATTTTCTAAATAAGATAGATAGCTGTTTAGGTAAATATTTTATAAAACTTTCCTCTGGTAAATTATTTTAAATGGGTATAAAATTGACATTATTTCCGAAAAGAGTTATTATGGTAAACTTACCTTTTAATTTTACCCTTTCTTGTTAGTCTACTCCTTTACCTTGTAAAGTTTGTCTTATTATGTTAACTTTTTAAAAGTAATTCTCAAATGAACAATTGAAAAGATTTTGGAGCATTTTCATATTTAAGTAGTTTATCTGAGGATCATACTACCAAGTATACTTATTGACTAGCTCTAATGTGATCGGATTTATAAGTAAGCATCATACAACCAAGTATACCTCTTTTTGGCTGTATTTTGGTGGGGTTTGTTGTTATTCATTTTGGATAAAATTTGGGAAAAATTCGAGAAATTATAAAATATGTGTAATATCTTTTTTAAAAAGAAAAATATTAAAACATATATTAACATATTTAAAGTTAAAAGTGATATTTTTAAACAACAAAATTAGGTGTGCATTACAATTTACGATCTTAAAAATAACATTACAAAAGACAATAAAAGTACGCAATCGACCAATTGATAAGAAGGAGATTGAAGAGAGTTCCAATACTGGCTCCAGGCTCAGGTGCATAGCATCAACTTTGTGCCCACTTCTGCACATGCTCGTGTATTGAGCTCCCAAACCATTGGGGCACACCTTGCACGAGCCATTGTCAAAATTCTCATCTGCAGGAGCTCTCAAGGATAAATAACCTTCCATATGGAGCTCTTGATGCCCATGTCATCATGGTAGAAAGGCACCCAGGACTGAGTTGGTGTTAGGCTGTTGCATCCTTGCATGCATCAAGGGTGGTTCATGGGTGAATCTCTCTACCAACTTGAGAGATGAACAGATATATTCGTATTACTTTTATTATTATTATTTTTATTTTAATGATGCCATACGGCATAGACAATTTGAATGTTCCTTATAACATATCGTAAGAGAACACCACAATTCAGTAGCAACACTTGGAGAATAAATCTCACCCAACAACCCTCACCTAATTAATATAAGGGAGGAAGCAAATGTGGAGTTTAGAGCCTGCAACCTTGAGCCTCACAAAAGAGGGATGATACCAACTAAGCTTTAACATAGCCCAATGGTTAGTTATCCTGAGGAATTGTGAGTTTAACTCACCCTATGAGTAGCATTTTTATAAGTAATTATGATGAAAATGAGTTTTGGAATGAACTGTCCAGTTCACCTTTACAAAACCGAAGAATGGTTTTCAGAGTTCACTGCACCGTTGGATTTATAGGTTCTGATCGAACCAGGTTGAACATGCCAGTCCCGTCCGATCTGATTTTTAAAACACTATAGCTCAGATAATTAAGATACATAATTAATGGGTATGATTGATTTTTGGTCCGACTTTATTTCAATATATGAACTATCGAGCTCGATAGCCTTCAAAACAAATATTGTCTTGGTAGACGGTTTAGATGCACTAGCCTTGATCTGCATCATTTTCTATGGACTATGGAGTGTCTCTTATGACCACCTTCAGACAGATGGTGCACCGTCTACTATTTTGCACAGCACACATGTTTCATCATTTAAAGTTATCTAATTAGTAGCCATCCTTAAAACTTGTCTATACTATAACTTATGAAACCATCAATTGTTGCACTTTAATATCCACTATTTTTTATTTTGTTTTTATAGAATTATTTTGACTATTAATAAAATATGAACTATGGAATATTTTAGAGTGTATAGATCAGAAGGTTCTAATGTGCAGCCAACTCTAATATTTGAGCCTAGGGTAATGTAATATATAAACTACGCTTGTGATCATAATGACTTGGATTGCTAAAAGAACAAGTGACACATTCCCTTGGTGTACATTAATTTCAATTATTAATAAAGAGCTAGTCTACAATAAGTGTCCACCCACCATGGGTGAATATGACAGTCCAAACATGTGTGATTATGTAATGTGCATGCACGGACTTCCAATGCATGAAAGTTCGTGAACGTCATGCAGTCACACATATGTGAAGACTGCATTGATGCACATGATGGGTGTCCCCATTAGACTAACTCATTAATAAAACTAATAGGATGTATGTGTTAAGTACGGGTGGAGAGATGGCTGTGAGAGAAGCTAGGGAGATATATGAGAGACCTTTTGCGTACCGTTATTTTCAACCTAAGGTTCTTCCTTCTCAATTCAAGTTGTACCCTATATGCATAAACTGTTGACTCCCTTGAATTAGACAATTGAGATTGCTTTTCATCCCGATCCTCAACACAATATATCTTGAATCATAGTCCTACATCCCTGTGTCAGATTTTGATTCTACATGGAACACATCTTGAAAGTGATTCGAGAATCATGTTTAATATACGCTTATGTTCATATCCATTCTTGGATGTGTGCTACGTGGAATCAACATCTGACCATTTAGGGGTAGGCTGATGATATCAAGATCTCTCTTATCGAAAATTAGGGCAAAAATTGAAAAGAAGTTTACAATCTAAAATGTAAAAGTCGGATTGAGAAAAAAATATCTTGGGATGTAAATAAAGGTATCCCTCTGCTTTTTAATAGCAAAGATGTAGTCTATTTTAGAGTGGATAGATCAAATGGTTCCGACCTACAATCAATTCTATTTTTTCGGCCTAGTTTAGAGTAACATTATGAGAATATCCTCTTAATGTGAGTGATCTGTATTGTCAAAGTGATAGATCATAGATTAAAGTGTAGTAGACTCAAAAATGGTGTTTTAGGGTAATTTAAATCATCTGATCTGTGGACTTTAATATCAAGTGTTGTTGACATTTTTAATGGCTGATTTAAAATTCATCAAGTGGATGTTTCACATTCTAACGACATTTTTCTTTGAGCTTAGACATGTTCCAATGGTGGAATGCCACATGAAAATTTAGATTAACCACATACATGTCCCTCATGGCATAATGATAAACTACGCTTCAATAGTAGGGTGAGATAAAAATGTCTAATTTAAACAGTGTAAGATCATTTGAACCAGTGGCGGAACCAGGATTCTCATCTAGGCGGGGCGTAAAATGGAAGGTCACACACACATCACATAAAAAATGGGAGCCATTACTTGCACCGAATTTAAAGAAAGACTTGGTATTTTAGGGACATGTGATATGTGAAAATGCAATATGGGCCGTATGATTTGATGTTTAGGATCAATAGATCTTTGGTACATAAAATTGGAGCAAAACACGATACTTGTCATATGATCTATTGTAGTCAACTGTTGAATTATATAATAGCCTTTGACTGCATTTAATCAAATGACGAAAATTATATTTTGTTCTAATATTTTACAATTGATATCTTTAATCATGGCCTTCAAATCAAGCGGCTTAGATAGTGTTTTCATATAGTAGATGTCGCCAAACTTGCAAGACTTGGTTTAAAATTCGGTGCAATCCGGTGCACTCACTTGAAAAGCGTGTGCAAGTAATGGCTCCCATAAAAAATTTATTCACATATTTATCTTAAACATATCCATATTTCCTAAACATAAATTAATCATTATCAGCCAATAAAATAGAATTACAAAAAATTAAATTTAGACAAGAAATTTTACCTCCGATTTAGCACGATCCGAAGAAATTTTAACTCAAATCCAATTGTGCGATCCGACAAATCCGGTTTGTTGAAATCCTACACAATAAAATTTAAAATACAATTAATATTTAATAAATAAAATTCTAAATTTCAATAATAATAAAATCCTAAATCTAGTGAAAATGTTAAATGAAAGTCCCTAAGACCCTAAGGTGGCTTAGATCAAACCTAATTATCCATATACAAGATTCAAGAACCTGATTAATTTATTGAGATACATTTAATTACTATAATCAAACATGATTTAACCCTTAATTTATACAATTTCATTGAAATCATGTTATTACCTCTCAACTGAACTTTTCTAACAATTTTTTTTTTGTCCTATTCTCTCTTCTAAAATTATTTTTGGATGAGTGACATTTTCTACTAGTTCAACGAGCCTTTCTCAGAGAAAATTATAATCCTAACTTTAATTGATTTCTAATAGAGACGTAACATTTGTAAGTATCCATGGCTCTCAAACTTATCCAATTTGCATATATATATATATATATATATATACACACACACACACACATACACGGCAACATAATCGGCTAAAAAGGTGAATTCCCCTCTTCTTCCTTCCCATTTTATATGTTATTTAATTAATATTTAGTTTTTTTTTTAAATTAAATTTTTTAATGTGACCAGGTTGAAAACTCACTTGATAAGCTTCTTGAAAACTGAAGAGATGGAGTGAGCTAAACCTCATCCTGAGCCCTAACCCTAAATCAATTAAAATAAAAATAAAACCCTAACCTCATTCCTGCGCCCTAACGCTAAATCAATTAAAAAATAAATAAAACCCAGGAAGAAGAAAACAAGAAAGGGCTGAGCCAAATCTGAGAAGAAGAAGAGGGGCTTACTGACTTTTTAGAGAGAGGACGTGGGTTTTAGGATTTTAGAGAGTAGGTGTTTATTAGAAAATAGAGAGAGGAAATAGGGAGAGAGCCAGAAGTGCGTGGGACGGTGGGAGGGGTTTATTAGAAATTAAAGAGAAAATAGGGAGAGAGAGCTAGAGAGGACGTGGGACAGTGGGGGAGAGAAAATAGGAAGGGTTTTTTTAGGATTAGATTTTGTGTAATATTAAAAAAAAATAATTCTTGTTTGAATTTCAGTGGGCGTGCGCCTCACTCGTGGGTACGTGGTTCCGCCACTGATTTGAACAAATGCTAGACATAATAAATGGACGGTCATGGTATAATCTACAAAGAAGCGGTTAGAGAAGGATAGCCGATCAAATCTTCAAATGATTCGGTTCCTTCCATTTTGTTTCTTACTAAGGTGATGGCCAAGTTCTGCGATGCAGGTTAGGAAAATGCAGTTTTTGAGGTCTGTAATTGGGAGTGCTCCTCGACCATTCCCCACGACAAGCGTCCACCAAATTGAAGGTTAGGAAAATGCAGGTTTTGAGGTCTGCAATTGGGAATGCTCCACGACCATTCCCTTTAGTAACAAGACTCATAGCACGACAAGCTTCCACCAAATTGTTCGTAGGAGGTGCGCTACTACCCGAACCTCTTATATATATATATATATATGTCCCTTGCAAATGGTTCTTCTTACAGCTACAATACACACAGGGCATAGACATCGCCCTCCTCTCCAATTGTCGCGTAGATGCCAGTGTTTGCATTTGAATGATGTTTATGTGGGAAAAAATAAAAAGCAGTTTATATTGAAATTTCAAAGGTTATATGAATTAATTTGATTTTAAAATATAAAATGAGATGGATAAAATTAGGATAGCAAAGGGGTTTGTCCGTTTATGTAATTTGGTTTGTGATAAGTGTGACCTTAAACTGATATTATACTCTTAAAATTTGCATTCCAAATTTTAGACTCTGAAATATACAAATTTAGAGATGGAGAAGTTTTTTATAAACCTAGATGCCGTCAGATTGGTGTTCAGGCCCATTCATCTGGATTGCCAAATTGATGGCCTACTTATTAGATACACAATTTACGAATAGAATAGTACACATCAATAGAAATCTACCCACCTGTGGGCCATGTAGAGCGAACCAATCATGGATCAGGTTGTTTTCTTTTAGACAATGGGAAAGTCAACAAGAAACGCCATTTGTAAATTCGTTTTAGGGCTATTAGCCCATATATATTGGACACCTTATAAAAATTTCCCTAACTCTCTATATGACCAACTTATTACAAATAAACGTAGTTGAACCAAAAATATCAACCGTGCCCTACATAAATAATGTAATACCTCACAACCCTCCCCCTCGAGCTATAAGAATATATGTCGATCATGCCTAGCTTGTGTAAAATACATTGAAGAAAATGGCCTTGGACAAGGCAGGCCCATTTGAGGTGGATGGAATTGATTAGAATTGGAACCAAGCAAATATTAAAAGTTTGGGATTTTTTGCGTTGATCTCTTCTAAGAGCTTTAGTGAAGATGTCAGCTAGCCGATCTTCAGTCTTCACATATGGAGTGCGAAGTCTCCTTAGACACTGCTTTTTCTCTCACAAAATGACAGTCCTCATCTATATGTTTTGTTCTTTTATGGAAGACCGGGTTCAAATATATATTAATGGCTGCTTGATTACAGCAATACATTTTCATTGGATTGGAAGGTGGGCGACCAAATTCTAGCATAAAGCTCTTCGCCCATATCAACTAACACCTTGTGTGTGCCATAGCTCGGTACTCGGCTTATGCATTGGATTTGCAACCACATTCTGCCATTAACTTTTTCATATTATCATATAACCTCCAACCAAGCAGAGATATATGTAGATTCCATGGGATGAAAACAAGAGGCCTCTTCCCAAAGAAGCCTTCAAATACCTAAGCTAAATCAATTAACTGATTACTCCAATCGCATAAGCTAAATCAGGACGTGTACTTGTCAAATAAATGAATTTCTTAACCAACCTCTCCAGGATCATCAAGTAGCTTACCAGCATATGGACTCAATTGAATTCCATAGGAGTATCACTGGGTTTAACCCGCAATTTTCTAGTCTCTTGGAGGAGATCAAAGTAAATATTTTCTTTGGGAAATAAAACTTCCTTTCTTTGTGCAACCCACATCATTTCCTAAGAAGTACTCCAGCTCCTTAAGATCCTTCATATAAAAAACCTAGTGAAGATGCATCTTCAAGTTTTTAGTTAATTCCTCATCATCACCTGTGAGGATTATGTCGTCCACATAAATAAGAAGAAGCCATAGGTAGCCAAGGGCCATCTATGTTTGTGTCATCTTTTCTATGTTTTACAAAGACTATGTAATCATCATAACATCTATGAAATCCGAAGTTAACCACTTCCTTGTTGAATTGATCAAACCACTCCCTTGGAAATTGTTTAAGACCATAATTGGCCTTCTTCAACATACACCCCCCCGACCTACAAATCCTGAAGGAAGAGTCGTATATACTTCTTCAAAATCGCCATTCAAGAAGGTATTTTTGACATCTAACTGATTTTAGAGGCCATTCCCGATTAGCAACAATTTGAGAAGCAATTTAACCAATTTCATCTTTTCAAGGTTCAACAGGAGCAAAGGTCTCAAAGTAGTACACTTTGTAGGTATACTTGGTTTATGAGATGATGATCCGGTGAGATAAGTTTAGGTCAAGTTAGTGTTTGGTAGAGTAGGAAGGGAGAAAGACATAGTTGGAGAGAGTTAGGATTGTAAGTTAAATGTGGTCACACCCTACAATATTTATTATATCAATTAAAAAAAACAGAAACTCACGTATACCACTAACACCTATAAGTATGTAAGGCAGATAGAATAAATACATACGTAGCTAACAATGTAGACACAAATCCTAATATTTTAGACACACGAACACTCCCCTTCATGTTGGAGCATAAATCTCTATGGTTTCCAACTTGGAGGTGATGTTACACAATTGATTTCCCCCACGGCTTTATTGAGAATATCAGCCAACTGATCTTCAAATCTTACTTGAGGTGTACAAAACTCGTTTGACTCAATTTTTCCTGTATTAAATGGTAGTCCACTTCAATATGGTTGGTTCTATTGTGGTATACTAGATTTTCTGCGATTTGAAGTGCAGCTTGATTATTTCTATAGAGTGTCATTGAAAGCTTCACATTGATTCCAAAATCTTCCAAGATGAGTCTAAGCCACATTCCTTCACAAACACCCTAGGACATAGATTTGTACTCTTCCTCCGTGCTAGAGTTAGAAAAAACATCTCACTTCTGGCTTTTCTGTGTAACTAAGTTCCCACCAAAGAAGGTGCAGTGGCCTAAAGTAGATCTTCTATCACTTAGAGATTCGACCCAATTGGCATCGGTAAAAACCTCAATATTAACATGGTTACTGTAGAGTAAGCCTTTTCTTGAACTGCCTTTGATATATCTCAAAATTCAAAACATGACATGAGACATCTAAGTGAGTAGTCCTCAGTAAATGCATATGTTGACTTAGTAAGCGCACAATGTAAGCAATAACTGGACGTATCATGGTAAGATGAATGAGCTTCCCTATAAGCCGTTGGTACATTCGAACGCCCTTAAGAAGCTCACTGTCCTCTCCATTAAGCCAATGGTTTTTCTCCATTGGAGTTTTAATAGGTTTCCACCTAACATACTTGTTTCAAAATATCAAGTGTGTATTCCCGTTGGGACAAAGCTATCCCCTTCCTTGATCTGGTCACTTCAATACCCAAGAAGTACTTGAGTGGGCCCAAGTTTTTGACATCAAAGACTCGACTTAGGTAGTATTTCAGCCTTTTTATTTCTTGTTATCTCCTATAACAATGATATTATCAACATACACAATGCTATTTTATCTAAGATTGAGCCAAAAGTTGTTTAGTGCAATTGTTTTGTCCAAATTCTTCATCCCCAAAGACATAAATTTGATGACAAAGTCATTCATTGCATTTTTCTTGGCTACTCTACTATGTCTAAAGGATCTACGTTATGATCCTAGGACCAAGAGGATGTTCATTTTTATGGATGTTACGTTTTTTAAGGATGTTCCATAGTTCTCTAATGAGTCTCATATGCAGTAAACTCCTTTATTCTCTACTAAAAAAGAACAATCTATAGTCATCTCCTCTTACAAGTGTTTTCAGCTCCTCCTCCATCTAGGCGTGGTTGTCTTCCACTCAAACTCCTGTGCCACCGGACTACTTAGACTTGGTCCCCTTAGGTATTCTTGCACCATCTTCACCATCTTCTCTTTTAATTTCTCTTATTACTTTTTCTTCTGCTCTTGTTGTTGATGACCTCTCCTTACCTATTGCCCTTCAAAAAGGTCAAAGGTGTTGTTTAAATGCTCACCCCATTGCAAGTATGTTTCTTATCAGACCTTATCTCTTGCATATCGTGCCTCCCTACTAGAGCTTCTACTGCTTCTATTCCTTTCTTTTTTGGTAAGTGTCTTCTGCATCCCTATTGGTCAGCTGTCATCCATGAAGAAATGAAGGCTTTTCAAAAAAAATAAACATGGGAGCTTGTTGATTTTCATTAACAAATGCCTAGTTGGTTGTAGATGGTTGTTTACAATTAAATATAGAAAGGGTTGTACTGTAAAGTGTTATGAAGCGTGCCTTATGCTCAAAGGTTTTACTTAGATACCTGACTTAGATTTTACTACAACATTTACTACGATTGCCAAGCTCACTTCCGTTTGGGTTATCTTTTTGACGGCTCATCATCACTACTCACTAGCCCCTGTAGCTGGTGGATGTTAAAAATATCTTTTTGGCTTTCGACTTCATGGGTTATTGTAGTCTTTGAGTGAGGAGATCTCCATTGACCCGTGGTTCAAAATCCTAGATTCCAACAATGTTTCGGTCAATGCCCAAAATGAAAAATTTCAAAATTCCGGCGGAACATTGACCAATGTTCCGGTCAGTATAATTTTTATTTATATATTTTTTTAAATTCAATTTTTTTTAACTTTGTTGTCAAAAGCTCCGCCTAGGCTCCACTTAGCCGCTTAGGGCATGTCTAGCGCCTAATGTCGTCCCCTTTAGGTACTAATGTAAAAAGTAAGTGCTTTTTATTTGGAAGTGAAGCGTTTTGTTTCGCGCTTAAAAGCGGTTAAAACAACGCTTTTGGGCAACTTATAAATATAATTTTTTTCAGATAAATAAAAGCTTATGTAACTTATTAAATTATATAAGCTATACAAACTATAACTTATAACTTTATATGTATATATGCTTTTTATAAGAAATTTAACATTTAAAATGAGTATAAGTTTATTTCCTCGAGAACCAAAATGATTAGTTAGATCTATTTTTGCATCTTCTCTCGGTTTTTCATCTCTACCTGAGTCCCTAAATCTCGTCTGCATTGTTGCTCATCCATTGGAAGAAAAAAAGAAGACAACATGGTCTCTCTCTCTCTCGCTCTCTTATATTGTTGCTTAGGGGTTATACTAAAAGAAAAGACAAGTGATCTATAAATTAAGGGATACTGACATACTGTTTAGGAAAGTATCTTGCAAGTATATTCTTTCAACTTGCAAATTTAATAGAGAATATTTTGGACAAGTAGCATACATTTTCATCAACTCGTGGGACTCCAGTCACATTACCCAACCATTGGTTCGCGCACTTTGTTCACTTGACGTGGTCAAATACTATCACCTGAAATCGTTTGTTTGTAAATTGTACGAAATTAGTCAAAATTGCGTACCACTATGGCCGTATGGATACTGTTTAGAAAGAATGCATGTCCCCACCGGAGTAGTTAATGTCTCTTCGGACTCTAGACTCGAGAAGTTTGTCTGTAAGGAGCATAGGCATTTGACCAATTGGAGTACAAGTGTTATCAACTTATGAACAAGTGTTCAATTGATGTGCCAACATATAAATGAGATTCAACCCAAAATTCAATCTCTAACCATTTGATCTTTTGATCAGACAGTAAAAATTGTTTGAATCGTCTAACCTAAATATGGACAAGAGTATCATATATCAGTTCATTATATTAGCTTATTGACAGTAAATGTTATTTTCCTTTCAATAATTTATGTTAATCATTTGTATGGTAGTCTATATGGTACAACAGATCATGTTTTACACAATTTTTAATAAAATCAAATAGTACTTTTTTTTACGCCTAGGCTCTTCTAAGACCCAAGGGGTTCACCGTCTTGAACCTGCCTAACGCTTTTGACAACATTGTTTTTTAACGATAGTGACTTCTTTTTTAGCAAAGTTCTAGGCTTTTATACGATATTTACACATGGTTCAATTTTTTCATACATGGACAAAAATACTTATAAATATCATGCATAAAATGATAGAATTAAAAAAGAGAAATGATTGTACCACTATCTCGTTGAATGAGGCTAGATTTAAGGAGATAGGGTCCCAAGTAGCAAATAGGGAGGTAGAGAGGAGACAGAGAAAGAGATTTTCAGACTTTTATATGGTGCCACTTTAAGTGGCACTTGTTTCATCAAAATTATGAAATTACCGCCCGTTTCAAAATTCCAGCTGAAAATAGGTGGAAATTTTGTGTGTGGGTGGGTGGGGGGTTGGTGCCGGAATTTTGAACCATACATGGACCCCCCTTCCCCACCTAGCTTTCGACTTTAGGGGGTATTCTCGGAAGTTTTGTCTCCTTCGGAAATCAATTTATGCATTGAAGCAATCTCCAAGAGCGTGATTAGTAGTATTTTTCTTACAATATATTTCATTCATTGCCACTCTGCACACATGCTTCATTCCCGTTGGATCAAGAGGTATGAGGACTATCTGTTAATGATATTAGTCATTGGTGATGATTTTGCCTTTTATCACTCATGTTAAGGCAAAATCAACTCGAGCCTTCCTGGTGAAAGACTTGGATTGACTTAGATTTTTCTTTGGTATAGAGATGGTTAGATCTTCTCGAGTGATGTTGATGTGTATTTTAGATCCGCCTGTTTGAATCGTGGTCGGATAAAGAAGAGACGTCAAAAGAGAAAGTGGACCCACGAATGGGTTTTTAAAAAAAGGCCCGTTAAAGACCTGTTTGATCAGAAAGAAGAAAATTCAAAATTTATTAGGGTCTTTAACTTTTAATCCCGCCACTTTTATGTTTAGCCTATTTTGAAGTGTCAAACGAAGTCGGATTGATACGAAATTAATCATATTTGAAAGCTTATCGAAGTAGCTTTCCAACGAGCCAAAATTTGAGTAATTCCGACAAGTATTGAAGAAGTTATGGTCAGTTTTCGGAGGGTACACATAAAGTGACGAATTTCAAGAATCCTAATTGAATTAGGATTAGTTTCTTTTATTATTTTATTTTAGAAAGTAAGAGTTGTTTCTTTTATTAGAAATATGATTAGTTTACTTATTGTTTAGGACTTTATTGTTTTAGAAGAATTATGATATTTCTTTTATTTGAATTAGGAATTAGAGTTATACTAGGATTTCTAATTTTATGCATTGGTCAGCCTATTTAAAGGCTTGTAAACACTTTTATTATGAGTTTTTGGTTAATGAAAGTTGCTTATGCAAAATTGAGAGTTCTAAACTTTCGTGAGGGTGTGATTATCTCAAAGCGGAGAGCGATTCTTCGATTCCCGCTTGCGGTTTGGTGCGAGGCCAACTCTTCTTCCATCTCTATCTTCTTTGTATTAACGGTTTGCGTAAGTAACGTAATCCTAATTATTTTATTGATCTCATAAAAGCCCTAAATCAATATTTTGTTTATCGTTAATTTTATTATCTCTTTATTTTCGTTTGGTATCGAGAGAATCCGCTTACGAGTTCGTTCGACGCCCTAAAACTATCGGAGATAGTCTAGTAGTTCATAAAAACCCTAGTCTTCTAGATTCGCGATAGGGAACGTACACGAAAGTAACGCTATTTTGGGTCGGAATTAAATCACCTAATTAAATTTTTAGAATTGGTAATTTGTTATGAGAAATTATTTTTAATTAATTAAATTAATTTTAATCTTAATCTCAGCCCCAAAATTGCAATTTAATAAGTTCCCGCATCAGATGTTGTATTGATTTGTTGCGGGATACTGGTATGCTGGGATGTGTAGACCTGCCAAGTCTCTAATAGATCCTAAACATCATCTTCACACTAACATTGAAGAGCCTTTTTTGATACATCTAAATATCAACGACTTGTTGGGTGCTTTATTTACCTAATTACTTAGACAAAACTTACATTTGTAGTCTTTGTTGTTGCTCAGTTCATGCATTATGGCAAAACATCGCAATGTATGTTAACTTAAGTGAACTATTCTATTTTGAAGTTGGACATTTGTCTATCAGTTGCTACATTGATGCAAATTATGCCGGGGCACTTACTAATCATCGTTCCACCTCCAAATATTGTGCTCTCTTCAACGGTAACTTGGTGGTTTGAGAAAGTAAGAAGCA
This sequence comes from Chloranthus sessilifolius, assembly GCA_021018995.1. Classification (NCBI taxonomy): domain Eukaryota; kingdom Viridiplantae; phylum Streptophyta; class Magnoliopsida; order Chloranthales; family Chloranthaceae; genus Chloranthus; species Chloranthus sessilifolius. The sequence continues at coordinate 160,617,946 of CM037585.1, forward strand.
AGATGTACTCTCTAAATCTAGCTCTAAATCGCAATATAGAGCTATGACACATGACAACAGTGAACTCTTATGGCTTCTCTCTCTTCTCACTAAGCTTGGATCTCCTCCATCTATTCCTATGCCTCCACATTGTGATAATCAGGCAACTATTGGTATTGTTGTTGACTCTGTTTTTCATTATAGAATGAAGCATATTGAAGTTAACATCCATTTCATTTGGGAGAAGATTCGAAATGACATCATTGATGCTCCTAAAGTTTCCTCTACAGAACAATTGACAATTTTTTTCACTAAAGCGCTTGGTCCCTTACAATTTTAGAATATTTTTTTCAAGTTGGGCATGATAGATATCTATGCACCAACTTAAGAAGGAGTATTGGAATATATGTATGTGTATTTTATATAACTTGAGGGGGAGTGTTGGAATATATGGATGTGTATACGTATATACCTTGGTGGTGTGGTAGGCATAGTATTGGGGGCCTATTCATACCACAAGGATCTCCACCCCTAACTAAGCCCTTGAAATCACTATGAGGAAGCTTGAGTAATTGGGAGCTGATTAAAATGGACAATCATATTGTCTCCATGGTTGTCAAGGCCATGTTATAGCCTCACATTAGCGAATGGCGATGGGAAACGCCATATATAATCAAATAGCCATAATGGTTAATAGCATTATGGCGTCGCAATACACGTTATTTTATTTTTTGGATAATAGCGTATAATACCTATAAGTTATAACATTTTTATAATATATAAGTTACAAAAGTTAACTTATGAGTCACAAAACCTCAACTTATAAGTTACAAAATCATCGACTCTCTCTCTATTTCTCTCTCTCGTCACAGTAGCTACCAACACCAGCGTCGCCCAAACCTCAGTTTCGGCTACACTACTGTATATGTACTTAATATTTTATATTTTTTAATATTCTATATTTGTTGATATTTTATATTTATTTATTTATACTTATCATGTTACAATTTTGTTAATGTTCTATATTTGATTTGTATTTTATTAATATTTGTTTATTCATCGAACATGAAATCCTCAATATTAAAATCAAAGTATGATGTTTTAGTAATTGATTTTTTTCCTTCTTATATATATTTTTTTCATATAAAAAAAATATAAAAAAAGAATACTACTAATTAATAGATAAAAATAATTAAAAAAAAATTATAATAATAAATAGTCACGCCATGATTTCGCAATGGCCACGCCATGGCATAGCGAGCCTCTTCGCCATGACCTCGTCACACCGCCTTAATTACCTTGATTGTTTCTATGAGATTATAGCAGGGAGTCGAAGAATAAATGGCTCACAGGGATGAGGAGTTAGGCAAATTTGTTGTATAGGTTGAGGAAGTAATTCCTCAAACGAGAACTAATTTAATACAACTCCAATCGAAAGAGATAAATATCAAATTTTGTTAAGTAATTCCTTATTAATCGTAAATGTTTGAAAGTGTAAAAATAATTGTTCATCACCTCAGGTGATTTCTTGGATTCTCACCTAGTATTATCACTCGTTTTATTGAATGAGTACAGCCCCTTTTTCCACATCTCACCTAATTTCTGTAAAATCCCCAGCGTTGAGAGAACTGAGGTAACAATTTTTCATTATTGACGTGCGGACCTTAGGAATGGATTTTTGTGTCCGCAAGTCCTTGAGCATATTTTGGGTTAAATTTTTTTTCTAGGGTAGAATGCTAGTGCTTGCATCTTTCTTCTAAGGTTGAAGCTGAAGGTGGTTAATCAGTTTTGACTGTTCTCCTTGATTATAGCTACTATTTGTGTCAGTATCAACTAAAGGGGCAAAAATGAAATAAATTACATTAATTGGAAACAAAGTTTTTATTAATATTTTAAGACCTTGGTACCAAAGGTCGTATACAAAAATTATGGGTTTCTGGTTCCCGGAGTTTAGTTTATAGGGTAATACAGTCTAATCCCCCAGAATGCTTTTCTGTTCTATTAGAAAATGGAGAAAAAAAAGACGAGTTAAATGATTCTCTTTTGTAAATCACCAAGTAGTTTTTGACTTTTTCATTCTTATTTCTTTAATTTTTTAGCATCCATTTCAAAAGGTTCGCATTTCTCCCCTTGAGCTTTCTTCTTTAATTTTGACTTTTTCTTCTTCCCCTCTTTAATTCTGAGGTAGCACTCCTGTACTCCCTTGAAATCATGTAAGCTAGACCACTTTTGCTGTCACTACCTTGGGATTGTTGAAATGTCAAATGTCACCAGGGAACCTGAGTTTAATTGTTGAATTCCCAAATTGCAGGCCTTTCTTATGATACCAACGAAAGTGTCCTGAAAGATGCATTTGGACAGCATGGTGAAATCCTCGAAGGTATTCTTGTAGAACCCAAATATTCTCAATTTCTTTAGCTTTTATGATGACTCCAAAAGGTTTGGCAAACCATTTTTACGTTTGCAGTTAAAGTAATATGTGATCACGTGAGTGCGAAATCAAAAGGATTTGGGTTCGTGCAATTTGTTTTGGAGAGTGAAGCAAGCAGTGCACTACAAAAAATGGATGGTCAGGTAAAGAAACTAAACGGGTTTCAGTTGCTCTATTTGTATATATTTGAGTGCTAGTAAGTATACCTTTTTATTGTTATTGAATGTTGGATTCCATGTATTGGTCAGTTACTGGATGGCAGAAACATTCGTGTACATTATGCCAAAAAGGGATGACGATGAACTTGCCCCTGTTAAAGACGGGCAGTTACGAGTAAGTTTCTCATTCCTTTTCTAATCGTCTGTTAGATCAATCAAAATTCTTTTTATTTGAATGGTGCCAAGTATATTTCCATTGTAATAAAAGGATGTATGTGCTTAATTTCTGATCAAACTAAGCAATTTAATCAAATAGTTTGTTTAGTTGTACCAAGCTTTCATAATCTCAAGTAATTTCTGGGTAATTAGATTCAGTTGTTTTCAGCAGCTATCTGGCTCCATTTTAAAGTGAAAAGGTAACTTGCGTTTTTACTAGAAAGGATGCAAAGCACAATTGATGTTGTTTTAGGTAAGACCTGAATCCAAGTTGGATTCAGAGAACCCTTTAGAGAAAGTTCTTTAGTCAATTAAGTGAACTCTTTAAAAAAAGAATACATTTATCGTCAAACCAATGACTAATCATAAACACATTTTAACTACTTTTGCACTAATACAATTGGTGTATGTAGCACTTTATCAAAACAAGTACCGACCTTGGTGCATAATTTTGACACCTAATCCAGCTCTATTGCTTAAAAGACTACGTTTTGCATGCACGTTTCTCGTCTCTTTATCCTTTAGAGTTGTAAAATAACCGAGCATTCACTGCATTAACTACGTTGTTTCAATTTTAGAACTCTTAACCGCCCGTGTTAGAATGTATAGCTTCTGCTAATTGCAAAATCCTTCTGATTGTTGAATGAATCAGGATTACATCTTCTTCATCAACAACAATAACAACCGAAAGAAAGATTTAGCAGTATGACTCAAAGATGATCATCTCATGTAAGTTTCATGTGAGTTTAATTTTCGTTCTTTTTTTTTTTTTTTCTTTATTCATTTTAAAAATTAATTGTCTCAAATTTTTAACATGAGTTTAATTTAATTCCACTGTTATAATCAAATTTTTTCCTCCATTGTTTGGAGTTTTCACCATAAGTTTCATTTAATCCCTTGATGTAATCAATTACTTTTTTCATTATTACTTTTCTCTTTTGATTCTTGTGCATCAAATGAGGTTTTTGCTAATTTGTTTATATATATATATATATATATATATATATATATATATATATATAAACCCATATTTCGAGCTATCATTGGCTGCAACAATTGCATTTGATTTTTCGAAGGCAATGGCAATGACATGCAGCCAATGAGTGCTCGAGTCACGAGCTTATGTCCCATGACTCGAGTTAGGAATCTAATACCTAATGACACGTCATTAAAAATCTGTACCCTCTTATGCTCAGAATGTGGGATCTAATGATCTCATGTGTCTCTCTCTCTCTCTCTCTCACACACACACACCCATCTTTGCAGCCTAAGTATCGTGATTTTGATGGCTTAACGGTCTAAAATTCAATTGAACAATTTCTAACCAAGTTGGTATTAAATTATGGTTGCACAGGTTTTTATGAGCTTGCAAATCTGTGAAAGCACAGTGCAACTTCACTGGCGATGAGGACACTGCATAAGCTTCACCTCTTGTGACCTAGATACGATTTGGTCTTTAGTGTTCTTTATGACTATCATACAGTAATTTGCATTAGCCTCTAATGTGAGGTTGAAGCAGTGACTGCTTTTGATGTCTTAAAGCTTTTTCAAAAAATAAGTTGTTATATTAGTAGGTATATAACCCTATTTAGCATCTCATGGTAAAGTTTGTCATGATAAGAATTTTTTTCAATTATATATTTATTATTCTTTTTAAAATTTTAATGTATGTATTGTTGAATGCATGAAATTGTAAATCAGATTACTTGCCTTCTTTATATATTTATTTTAATTTTTTTCCTTCGTCTTCATCTGTTAATTCTTTTTCTCTTGTGCATCTCACTAGTTTTTACTTAGGGCTGCCAACGGGCCAGGCGTTTAATAGGCTTGATCATTCAGGCTGGGCCAGGTTCAGGCTAGCCTGGCATGTTCTTTTAATATAGTTGGGTCGGACCGGATTTTGGCCTTTTATCCTAAATATTAGGCCCAAAATCAATCTGTTGACAGCCCTATTTTTGCTAGTATACTCTCTTATTTGTTTCATGACATTATAGGATTGTAAATGTCTGAATCTTGACTTTTCACAGTTTCCAGGGACACTCATTTATTTGCAATCTTTGACAGGATTTATGGGCTAATCGGAAGTAGAGGTCTCTCAATGGGTCGATCCAGGCCGGGCTAGATCCAAGCCTTAAACAGACCGATTCCTAATCAGGCTTTATGAGTCGGCCCATATGCGCTGCATTCTAGCATTCCCATAATACTGTTTGTAGCAAGGATCAAAATATCGGTTTTGGGTATTACTGAAACCAAAATTTTTGAATTTTGGCCGAAAATTTCATTGCCATGCATAATGTGGCTGAAATTTCGGACTTAGTTTTCATCTGGGTGAAAACTGAAACTGATAAATTTTGGCTAATAATTTGAATTATCAGCCGAAATTTTGAATCATGGTTTGTAGCACCCAGTAGAAATGTTTGTATCAGCATGTAAGAATGTGAATGCTACCGAGATTTAAAACCATGGGTAAAAGGCTCTCCTTAAGATATGTTCGGGACACCTCATTCATTTCGGGTGGAAGGTCTCGCAAAACAATCTTATCTTTTTTATTATTATAATAATCATAAAAGGTAATATTTCACACCTTACTTCTATGATCATGTGTGCCACCAGATAGTCAGAGCAATGAGATTGAGAACGTCCTTTTTGTCTGACCATGATAGTGACACGAGAGCCCAGTTGTTTACACCATTGGGCATTAAGGGCACTGTTCACTTTGCCGTAATATGGTAATATTATGTGTAATCTTCCTATATTACATCAAAAAGTACAATTGCAATTGTTTGTTTTACAATAATTTTTGAGGTCCGTGTCAAATTTTACTCAATAATTTTGACTTATGATAGTCCAGCCTTATAAAACTTAAAAAAATGCAAATGAAAAAGAGGCCTTGGTTGAATAAGTTCAAGATGAGTTTGAAAGTTAAATAGCCTATGAAGTAGATTTTATAGGGCGTTCACTTCATTGTAAAGTTAAATAACACATAAAGGTTACAGGGTTTACTCCAGTGTGTTGCGCTAAAAGTGAATTTTCTCTGCCTGCAAATTTGCATATGCATTACATTTGGGCTGTCTATGCCAAGGATCAAAATTTCGGTCCAAATTATCGGTTTCGGTCCTCACCGTAATGATAATTTGGACCGAAATTTTGGTCATACTTTGTATGAGACTTAAATTTTTGGTCGAAATTTTGAAATTTCGGCCAAACTATCGGTTTTCAGCCAAAATTTTATCCGATATTTTGATCCTTGGTCTATGCCCAAATTTACACATGCACTACATTTGTATTGTCTATGCTGTATGACATCTTCAAAAACAAGAAAAAAAAGCACATAACGTAGACTTCACCTTCATATTTTATATTATACTAAACAACCATTTTACACCAAAATCGTACATTTTAACAAGTAAATATGTACTTTTTTTTTTCGTTTTTGTAAATTGAAATTTACCTGAGAAGTGATTACAATGAAATAAACGTGGCCTAAGTCTAGGCCATCTGTTTTTTGTTGAGGGTTTAAGGTTAATGGACATTGGATACATGTAGGAAATGGAAAACCCTAAACTATGGGCGATATGTTATGTTTTTGGGCTTAAACTATTCTTTTTTGGATTGGAATCATGAGAAAAAATTTTGGAAAATTGATACGTATCATCCAGCTCCAAAACCGATACATATCGGACGATACATTGGTATGTATCATCGACCTTTTGTATGGGAGGCACCGGTACAAAGCCTTTAATATATCGTATCGTCCAAGCCCAAAATCGATACGTATTGGTATTGGACATAATTTTGACCCATTGACGGAACTCGATTAAAAGGCATTACCTAGTGGGCATGATACAGAGCTAGCCTCTTAAGACTTTTTTAGATGACTGCTCTTCAGAAGCAGCCTGCCCCAAGCCTTTTACCATCCCACCCAAGCAACGGCCCCTTGTTCATTGATTTATTTCTCCTTTCAGTTGCATATGGAACAATAGAGATGGTTGATCAAATAAGTCGATATAAGCTGGAAGGTGCATTGTGGAAACAATTGTTTTTCAGTTGATTCGGTATATAATATGCTAAAAGAAGTTGAGGGTAATTTATTAAAAAAAAAATGATTAGGGGTCAATAAAGTTAAAAAATGGGTAAAACTATATATTTTTGTTCCAAACAAGATACATTTTCCTAGAAGGTATTAAGACCATTGCGAATCCTTGCAATTTTAGGCCATGTTTGGTAATTTTTTTCCAAAAAGCATTCTCTAAAGGAAAGAAATATTGGGTGAGAAACACATATTAGCTAAAGACATAATCACCTCTAGCTTAAAATGGTGTTGTATTGAAAAGCCGCCCAATGCTACTTCTCACACCATTTTCAACATGTAATAGACTTTTTAGAGAAGTAGTATCTGAAAAGTAGCATGTAAACCACCTCTTCATAGCACCTCGAAAGTGCTTTATGGAGAAAGGTTGCCAAACATGGCCTTAGTACCAGTTATTACACTAGACATATTGGTTCATAGCGAGTTGATGATAGTTCAAACAATGATATGCGTACGTACGGGGTCTCAATGGGCTGGGCTTGAACTTGACCTGGCCCAAAATGGGACAAGTATGTGCTAACGTAAGTAAGCCCAAAATATAAATGGGCTGGCTTGGCTCAGCCCAGCCCGATTAGTATGTTGGGCCAGGTATGGGCTAGTCTCAAAAGCCTGATTAATAATATGCCTGTTTAAGTCCATTCTGAATCCGACCTAGTCATTTGAGATCATCTCTATATAAATTATATAGAAATTATTGGACGGGGCAAAGCCCAGTCCCACCTGAAATGGGTCAGATATGGAAGGAGGTAGGTAGCCCGGATTAAGAAATAGGCCCAACCGATTAATAACCGAGCCGTGCATGGGCTAGTTCCAAGGGGTCCAATTATAATCAGCCTGTTTATGGCCTAGACCGAACCCAGCCGGGCCCATCCCATCCCTATTGAGACCCCTGCACTCTATGAATGCATATGGAATGCTTTGGGTGTTTCTCTCACCTCTGTAGTTGGGCTATATTTGATACTTCTTTTTTAAAACCGACTTTCATTATAAAAGAAAGCCCGGCCGAGAGAGAACCCTCGCCCCCTCAGCGAGGCAACATGAACAGGTCAAGCAAAACAAATAACGATCTTAACAAGGCCAAGGGCATGCGAGATCTCGTTCTCCTGAAATAGCAGGTCCATATCATGGTATTTTCAATCAGATGGGTCCTAGTTGAGGTCAAAATTTAGAGGTTAACAAGTCGAATCAAGTTCAGGTTGACCCTAAACCCATCCCGAACCTTACCCGTTCACACTCCTAATGGAACCTTCCCCCATACTAGGGGCTGAAAATCATTGTCTACTTCTAATCAGATGGAAATCTTTTTTCGTCCCCATACTAGGGGCTGAAAATCATTGTCTACTTCTAATCAGATGGAGATCTTTTTTCGTCCCAATGTTTCATACAACGGCTCGAGAGATCATAGATGTACCATTAGATTGTAATGACAAAGCGTTCCAACTATGGTTGGTGAGGCATATTGAGAATTTAGGGTTAGCACCAGCCCCTAAATTAAGCTATTATCTTTGCAAACTTTTACTTTATAGTTGTTTTAGCAAAAAAAATTAGCACCATCCAAACAAAGCCCCTCCATAATCAACAGTTTGTTATGTGGCTGATAGCATGCGCAAACGACCTCAAGAGCTGCTTGACTTCCACTTTCTCACATACTTCGAATGGCCCTGATTTTAATCTAAGGATTCCAACTGTCGTAACCAACCATAATCATGCATTTAATGTCGATTTTTCGTCATTAGCAAACGCATGTTTGATGATCTATTGGCTGGCTCTTACAACTTACTTGATCAGAATTGTCCAACGTTGTGATTTTTTGTCCATTGATCTCACAGGTCATCTGATCAGAATTTCCCAACATTGGGACTTAGGAGTAGGTTTCATCAATATGATGGTTCACCACAGTCATCTTATATTGATTGGTTTCCATGTTGATAACCACTAATCCTGTCTTCCAAGTCCTACTACTCCATTATAGTACGACCATGCTCCACAAGTCGACCTTTAAAAGGGAAAATAAGGGCAATCAAAATATGCGTACAACAGCTGCTACCATCTTGCTTCTTAAAATTCTAGTGACGAAACCAAGGTGTCAAACTCGGTATTGAGTATCTCTCCATGGAGGACTGATACATATCAGTCAATACCGAGTTGTATCAGTACCTTTTTAACACTTTTTTTTATAAGAAAATAGAGGTATCGGCCTATACCGATACCCGAGCTGATACCTAAAACGTATCGGTATCGGCCGATATATGATACCATGGATGAAGCCCAGCAGTTGAACCACCATCACGGTCCTGTCCATGAAGTGAAAAGATGGAGGTCCTGCACTCAAAAAAAGGGTTGTGATTTTTTTTGCAGTGAGTTCCTGCGTTATAGTTCTGTTCAATCAAGAATCATGTGTTCCTGTAACATGGAAATTTTAACCTATTCTACACAAATAATTAAGAGTCATATATATCTGTTATGCATAAGTAGCAACAATTATTCTCGACCGTTGAAGACAAATATATTGAACTATTGATTTCAGGCAGGGCCAACTATCGTTACAAATTTTTAGGGAATCCTTATCAACCACAAATTCTGATGCAAGTGATTGCTCGCTTTCTGAAATAGACTTAATACTACAGAAAACTGCTCTCCATCCATTTGCTACCAATTGAGGATGTGTATTTTAATAACAGAAGAAATGCACGAACCTCTTTGGTCTTCCAATATCAGTGCGTTGATTGTTCGGCTCATCAATTTTCTAAAAGAAAAAGGCTATTACTGTTGAAAATACTTGGAAGTCCCTAATAACAGAAACAATTGGTATTATGAGCACAAGTAGGGATGCAAATTCGGTGTACCGAACCCGAATTTTTCAGTGTTCGGTACACCCCAAAACAAAACCGAACCGCATTCGGTTCGGTTCGGTTCGGTTCGGTATTTTATTTTATTTTTTTTCTGAAACTGAAACCGAAACCCATTCGGTTCGGTGTAGGTAAAATACCTACTTTTTATTTTTTTAATGTATTTTTTTCGGTTTTTCCCTAAGCACAAGTCTGACTTCTATAAAGTACTTTTGTTTCTGAAGCCCCTAAAAGATGCACAATCTAATTGGGTTCGGTGGCAAACCAGTCCTGCAACATAGTTTCGAGTTCTAATTAATTGTTTATGGGAGCAACAAAATTTTCATAACAATCTGCAAGAATAAAACTAAAATTAACAGTTCCATTTTTGCTGATGTACAACATCACCTTAGAGATGAGCCAAAGGACAACAACATGACTTGAGCATGCTAAGATGAAGGCTTCTCCTCTGGTAGCTTCTCCTCTGGTAGGGGCTTTGCAACTTCCACAAAAATTAGCCTTCCACTGTGTATCTGTCAGTTCACGAACCAGAAAATGAAAAAGGCATATATTAAAGCCATTTGTAACAAGAATGAACCAAACTAATCGAATTACTTTGCTCACAAGGGAAATCCTTAAAACAAAAATTTTAAAATATTGTCATTTTGTGGAAATTGTAAGTATTCTGCATTTGATGTCTATAGTAGTACAGTGTTTGACCCGAACCCAGCTGTGAAGATGGCTCCACAAGAAACAGTAAAAGAAATCAGAAGAAAATTACAAAGGGACCTAACTGTCGTCGGACATGTTCAGAGTGCAACAAACAAGAGACTACCTCTAAAATGATTGGAATCTGGTGGATTTAGTTATATATTGTCTCCGCTGAGATGGTAAGCTTTCAGATTCCAGCTTTGGCGAAGTACAATGAAAGTGGGTGCAGCTTCATTCGAATGATTCGATCCAAGATCTTGCCAGGTTGGCAAGAACACATCTTGAGATCGTGATTCCATGTACGGTACTTCGGCAGAGTTAACTATATAGGAATCAGTGTTTTAACACAATCTTGAGATCGTGATTCCATGTACGGTACTTCGGCAGAGTTAATTATATAGGAATCAATGTTCTAAAAGGCGGTTGAGGCGTAGGCCTCGAGGCGCGCCTCAAGGCAAGGCGCAGCTAAATCGCCTTGAGGCGTAAGAAAAGGCGCAATGTCATCGAGGCGTATACCTCACACAATTTACACCTTAGTGGGAGGCGTGCAAAACAACCAACTTTTTAAGTTTTGAAGGGGGCAAAGTGAGAAATCTCGATAATTTTTAAGTGTTTACATTTTCTACTCTTTTGCCCTTCAAAAGAAAACTAGAAAGAAGAAAAGAGAAAGAAGAAGAAATAGCAGAAAAAATCAAGAAAAAAAAAAATCTCACCTGCTATTCCCACAAGACCGCCAAGTCTTGTCTGTGAATCTCACCCGCAAGTCTCACACTAGTATTATGTGTTGAATTTGATATGCTTCGACTTTTGAGTCATATTTGTGCCTCTATAATTTTAACAAGCTATTAGAAAAAATTGACTATTTTTTATAAGTTATTATAAGTTTGTTATATATATATATATATATATATATATATATATATATATATATAAAATAATTTTGTAAATTCAGGAAGCTTACGCCTCTCCTCGGGGAAGGGTAAAACACTACGCCTTTGCCTTTGAAAACATTGATAGGAATACATAGACTGCTTTACCAGAGTCAGTCATGTGAATTGTGGCACTAGAGAATAGTTCAAATTGGTCTGCTCACAAAGCAACTTGTGCAGCGGTATGCTCTCATGGACAAAAATTTTGCTAACATTTTCCCTAAGTGTCCCACAAACCCCTCTCAATAGTATGACACTTGGTCATAATCATGCATAAAATCAAATTATATCCTCCATCTTTCCAAATATTTTTTTCTTGGAACTGTTCGTGTTTTACAAAGGCATGGTTCATCAAACTCTAGCTCATAGGCTAGGCTCTAACACCCTCGTCAATTTCTGCTTCAACATGATTACTGAAGTCGTCATCGTCGTCATCATCATCAATATTATCATTATTTCCTTGTACTACTATTAGGCACGAGATGTCAAACTCAGTTTTTTTAAAGCTCAAGAGGTTCAAGATTTCATAAAATATCCTGAGCACTAATGAATTACCAGAGGTGTTCCTCTGAAACATGTTTCAAATCGGATATCATACAGAAAAGCCCAAAAGAACAAAAAAATTCAAAGCAGTCTTAGTTTTACTTTTGCTTTAAATGTTGTTTAGCATATTCTTCATACAAGCCTATTGAAATCTGATTCCCATTATCCATAGTAGGACCAAAACCTATTTTTTCTAGGGCATGACCATGGCTGCACCAATCCTTAAAAAATAACATATTTAACAGGATGCCTATTAGAATTAAAAAAGGAAAACTAAGTAATGACCATGGCCTCACCAATCCTTGCTCCAATAGCTCAATCAAACTGACGCATCATTTAAGAAGAACCACATTCTCAAGCTATTCCTTAGAAGATGAGATTGCAATCTATTACAAAGCACACTTAGAAGATGAGATCGCAATCTATTCATGGGTCAAAATCTCGGCTGATACCGGTACATACTGGTATTGTCCAGCTCCGATACGATACATTGGCTGGGACTCGCCCAACCAATGTATCGTTTGGTACGGCCAATGTACCGGTCGTACCGGGCGATACATTCAAATTTTTTTTACGCCCCCCAATTTTACTAGAAAAGGACCCGTGAGCATTTTTTGGGCTTCTCTTCTTTAGTGTTTTTCTCTCCTCATTGTATCTTCTCTCTTCTAGTCTTCTCTTTTTTCCCCTCTTGTAGCCAAGAATGCCTTCAAAACAATATAAAATTCAGGTACAATACTAAAAAATTAGGCACAAAACTCAAAAATATAAAAGAAGGTGCATATCGTAAAAAAATTTGAAAATATTTTAAATAAATAATTTACATTTTTTAAATTTTTTTTATTTTCTCATATTTTTTTGAAAAAAAAAAAAATCGGCCGATAGATTGAATCAATGTATCGATGATACATTCAATGTATCGGCCGGTATGTACCGTTCAGGGCCCTGAATGTTATGTACCGGTAATCCGAGATTTTGACCCATGAATCTACTACAATTTAAAAAAAAAAAAATCATTTTGTCGTTGTCAAAACAATAAACATATCGACTTTTATTACAAGTTGATATTTGGTCAATTTTTATTTTTTTTTGAAATGATAACAAAGCATATATATTAATACGAAAAAAGAACATACCTTGGTGGGTAGTAAGACACTACCCAAGCAGAAAACCCCCAAAAAACACTCACCCAGAAACCCCGGCTGACCCGAGACGAGGCCAATCCCCCAGTATCAACCACCTCAAAGTGCATCGTCCCTACTCATGTTCAGCAGCGTTTTCCCATGTCAATAAAAACCGCTGAAGCCTATCCTAAAAATCGCTCGTCTGAATCACGCAGTAGCTAACATCCAGGTCCCTAATATGGCGAATGACCATCCCAGACGGTTTCGCCCTTCTACAAAACACTCTACTATTCCCCTCGATCTAGATGGCCCAAAATACCGCGTAGATAGTCACATACCACAACTCCTTTCACTGGTCATCTACCTCCACTGCCGTCCACATTTCCATCAATTGGACAGGCCCTTTCGGGATAACCCACCGAACATTGAAAAAGTGTAAAATCTTGCACCATATGTTGTACGCGAAGGAACAGTGCACGAGGATGTGTGCCACCGATTCTCTGCCTGCCATGCAAAGTAAACATTTGTTTCTAATGGGGACATTCCTCTTAGCCAACTGGTCCATAGTTAGGATTTTGCCATGCACCACGCACCACAGTCCACGCAAAAAATCTGATCTTAGGAGGTATGTTTATTCTCCAGAAACCCACCCACCATCTGCCCCCATTGCGCCTGAAAATTCTATTGTTTCTTTCTACCCAAATAGCTCAAAAAACCGCATAAACTTATAGCGGCCATAGATCTTTCCTTGGGTCTGCCAATTTCATATCTTTCCACATTTCCATCATGTGGTCAGGCCAAAAAGGGAGAACTCATTCCACCTTAAACAGTTTGAATATCTTGTGCCAGATAGACCGAGCATAAGAATAATGAAGGAGAATGTGGACCACCAATTTTTTGCCCCTCATGCATAGCATACATTTGTAATGAACCAGAATATTCCTTCTTATCAATTGGTCCCAAGTTAGAATTTTCCCCCTGGTCACCAGCCACGCAAATTTTTTTATCTTTAGCGGCAACCTAACCCTCCAAAAACCAGACTATCTCCTGTTCTCAGTAAGTGCTCTATCCCGAATCAAAAGGTGCTTATATAGAGATTTGACCGTTCTTTGACAGAGAATTTCCATATCCTCGGGTCGGTGTTAGTCGGGTTGGGAGTAATCCCTCCCAAAACTCTCATCAGGGTTTGATACTCCATTTCCCACTCCCTCAGAGGCCGTCTAAGAGTGATGTTTCATAGCAGGTTCCCTATGGAAGAGTGAACAAAATTACTTATTATCGTCTCCTTGGAGTTGGAGAGCATAAATATTGTTGGGAACTTCCGATGAAGAGGTTGATCCCCGACCCAAATGTCCCTCCAGAATCTAATTCTCCAGCCATCGTCCCAGCTGAATTTGGTGCCTTCAACCACTTCCTGCGTACAACCCCTCACGGCCTTCCACCAAGCCAACATATGATTGAAATTGGAATTAAGAGTCGAATCGTCATCGGGTGATCCATATTTTGATGTTGCAATTTGCCACCAAAGTCTGTTTCTCTCCTCTTCACCCATCCTCCAAAGTCACTTGGCTAGAAGGGCTTTGTTAACTAACTTTAGTTTTCTCATTCCCAAACCTAATCTTTCGCCTCGCAGCACTCTTCTCATCTGACTAAATGGAGTTTCTTTTGGTTCCCTGCCCCTTCCCATAAAAAGTCTCTGATGATTTTCTCCAGCTTCTTTGTAACGCAAGCGGGAGCACAGAGGAGACATCATGAAAACCGGAATGGAAACGAAAGTAGATTTAATCAGGGTGAGCCTTCCCCCGTTGTTGAGCAGGTTACTCTTCCAGGTAGCAAGCTTCTTTGAAACCTCTGAACCACCGTGTCCCATATTCGAACCCTGTTCCTTCCGAAACCCAAAGGGATCTAAGTGACAGGAAAAGAATCTGTCTTGCACTGCGCTTCCCTAGCCACCCACTCTATCTCTTCATGAAGCATGTTAATTCCGACCAGGCTTGATTTGTGGAGATTAATTCTCTGACCCGAAAGCCCTTCGAAGATTGTTAACAAATCCAAAGTTACTTTGAGTTCACTATCTCCATTGCTGCCATGGAAAACACCAAAGTGTCGTCCGCATATTGAAGATGAGAAATGAGAAATTGACGGTCCAAACTCAGCCCTCTTAAACCCCTTTATCAAGTTAGTCTCTTTGGCCCTTTTGAAGAGATTATGAAGCATTTCCCCTACGCAATTAAATAGTAGAGGTGATAAAGGGTCACCCTATTGCAACCCTTTTTTGCTCCGAAAATAACCACGAGGAATCTGTGGATGAGAACAGAGAACCGAACCGACGCATAACAACCTTTCATCAATTTTCCCCACTTGAAACCGAAACCCATCCTTTGAAGAACAAAATCGATGAAATCCCATTGGACCCTATCAACCCTTTCATACACTTTCTCCATGTCAATCTTGAAAATCCAACCCTTTTCTTTACGCTTCTTAACCGAGTCTATAGTTTCTGCCGCCGAAACTACAATGTCCATAAGCAATCTCCCCGGGATGAAGGTCCCTTGCACATTAGAAATAAGCTGCCCGATAACCATCGAGACGAGTCTCCATCACTTTGGCAATTATCTTGTAAGCACACCCTATGAGGTTAATCTGTCTATAATCAGCTATAGTGGTTGGCTCATCGCGCTTCAGGATCAGCACTAAAAATGTGGAATTTAAACTCTTGACCACTCTTCCCGTCTTGTGGAATTCACCAATCATGGCCATAAACTGAACCTAAATTGTCTCCCAACACCTGAAAATTTCCGCCATGAAACTGTCTGGTCCCGGAGGCTTGTTTTTACCCAAACTATCCAAAGCCTTCTTCACCTCGTCTTCTTCAATCCCCTTTCCAACTCCGCAACATTCCCTGGAATAATAGAGTGAAAGGGAGTTCCATCCATGCGAGGTCTGAGCACCTCCTCTGAGTGATAGAGCTGCTCATAAAATTCCACGATTTTGATAGGAATGTTAGTAGGGTCCGCGTACGCAGCCCCGTCGATATTAATCAAAAAAATGTGATTCTTTTTCCTTCTCCCATTGGCGACCGCATGAAAGAACTTATTGTTTCTGTTTCCTTCCCGCAACCAGTGGGCTTTAGATTTTTGACGCCACAACTGCTCCTCCAAAACCAGCTGGTTGTACTCCCTCTTTAGAGCCACTCTGATTTCCCTTTCTTCATCCAAGAGCCTCGTTGATTCTTCGGCTCTGTCCATGGTCGCGATCTCAACCAAGATGCTATCTTTCTTCTGCGGCAAATTCCCGAAGCAGTCCTTGTTCCATTCCTTTATCTTGAACTTCAAGTTCTTGATTTTGGATGTGAAAATATAGGATGCAAAGCCAGTCGTTTCGTCAACGTTCCACCATTCGTGGATCCTTTGTTTGAAATCATCATTCTGCAAGCAGGTATTATTTAATCTGAAAGGTCCCGGGCGCAATCTCTCCCTTTTGGAATCGTTAATAGATAGAACGAATGGTCTATGATCGGAGATGGTAGTAGCTCACATGTGGACTGTCGGGTCAGTTACCACCTCTAAGAACTCCACTCCACAGAAGAACCTATCCAACCTACACATGGTAGGATTGTCCTGTCCATTGATCCACGTAAATCTCCCCCTAGACATCCCTAGATCATAAAGAGCGCCTTGCGAGATACATTTCGTAAATAACTCCGTCGTTGTGATATCAATGGGCCTCGAATTTTTCTCTTCCTCACTCAGAAGCGCGTTGAAATCCTCCCCTATACAGACTGGAGAGTCCCATTTACTTATCACTGCGCTTAGTGGCTATACGCCGTGATGGACACCCACTCCATTTTATTCCTGCAATCTTGGAGGTGTGCAGCCACCATGTAGTCCCCAATCTCTAAGTCTAGAATTTTGAAACAGTTGGAGTCCCAAGCGAACAAAATACCTCCCCTTGTTCCT
This sequence comes from Chloranthus sessilifolius, assembly GCA_021018995.1. NCBI lineage: Eukaryota > Viridiplantae > Streptophyta > Magnoliopsida > Chloranthales > Chloranthaceae > Chloranthus > Chloranthus sessilifolius. The sequence continues at coordinate 160,634,911 of CM037585.1, forward strand.
TCCGCTTCCATAGCCAACCCCTCCCAAGTATTTCCCGACAACATTGATCATATCGATGCTTCATTCACCTCCCCCCATTTGGTTTCCTGTAATCCAATCACCTCCGGCTTCTGGTTTTTAACGAAGGATTTAACTAGAGCCCTTTTATTTGAGTGACCAAAACCCCGAACATTCCAACTTAAGAACTTCATAAAACAATGCGAAACAATAACAACAACCCCCAAACCTACAAAAAACGATCCTCTCTAAGCAATCCCCGCCTGTGGGGACCCTTTTGTGTTCATCATTTTCCTTTGTCCCTTCCTTAATCTGGAGTAATAAAGCCCCCATCTCGATCTAACTCGGCCCTTTCTGCCTTTCAATCTCTTTGCCTTTGCTAACTGTTTTCCCCTTTCCAGAATGTTTCCATAGAACTTCATAAGCCCCTTTCGATTAGCGTTGGAGGAGATCCCCAAAGTCGTCCCTAACGTAATCAGTCTCTCCCCATCCCAAATCATGCATGCTGAGAGGTTACATTGACTTTCATATGAAGAGTCTTCATTTGGATCCGAAACTCTAGAGGCTTCCTGAGTAGTGTTCCTTGTCATATTCGGAATATCATGTTGGTGCAATGGGGAGCAGTTTTTGCTTTCAAACCTGCAACCAGACCCAATACATCTGCACTCAAGACCCAACAAAGAGTTAGAAACACAAGGAAAATACCTTGATCTTGGAGACCCGGGTTCACCAAATAAATTATTACAATTTAAAATCCACAATCGGTGGCATTGGGGCCGATGTTTGGCTCATTTTCGAGAATTGACCCCTAACTGAAAGTCGGCCCATGAAGCTCTTCGCAAAGACCCGTTGGCCCAATGATAGTTGTTGGTTTGCCCTAGTGAAGGGCGTGGTCCACATCTTCCATATTCACTGCTATCCGTTTGACTAACATGGGTCTCTGTGTCAGCAAAAAAAATATCCTTGCCCTTTGACGACGACACACCATATACTGGTTGGTTACCGTGCCCAAGAGTCAGTCTGTTGTTTTGGAGTTGCATATCGGCTGGAAGGTGACACGTCAGCCGATCCATTTGCTTCATCGAACAGCTAGTGGAAATCTGTCCCGATTCTTGCGCCCCTGCAAAACCCTGCGTCCCATTTTCAATGCAGCATGCTTTATCATCCCTTCTAGCCGTCGCATATCTTCTCGGCTTCCGCTCCCCCTTCACAATGTCGCCACATGTCTCTTCTGCGTCAGGGATGAATGGTTTCCCCTCCTCGTTTGTGCCGATATGGCCGAAAAGAGTTCTGTCTCCATAAATGCAAGGTGGTGTATCGGTTCTAGCGTTTGACATGCGTCGAGGACTGATCTGAGTTGTCCGTTCCCCAAGAGTTTTCTTATAAAGCCTAGTCTTGTCCTTTTCCCCTCCTGCTGCTATCAGAGCTGCATCAAGAATAGTTTTGTTCCACCTGTCCAAAACACGTTAGTCCAATCTGTCCACCTCAGCATGCCACGTCGGCCGATTAGAGCGGTGGGTCCCCCGAATGGCGCAATCCGGTACCGCGCTCATGTACCTGCTAGAGTGGCGGTCGATCCTCACGCATTGGAATTATGGGAGCTCCGCCTTTCAGTTTCCCGTTAATCCCCCCTTCCTTGCCGAGAATTTCGCCGTTTGTGATCGTCGCATCCTATACATCTCTGGTATCCCTCAGGGTCTTATTTTACCATTATCAGAAACTGTCTCCATTTATGCATGTTCAGTTCAATCCACCACCTGTATCGGCTACCGTTGACGAGGATGTCTCCCCGCCTCAGTATGGAGGCGATGATGGGGGTGTGCACCATGATCTTGGCAAACCAGATGTCTTCCCGCTCAGCGGTGCAAGTGTCGGTCCAGAGAAAAGTCCCGCACCTTTTACCTATACCTCTTAGGACTTCGGTTGTCCATAGGAAGGTAGGTAGGTCATAGATGCGCAACCAAAAGCCATCGTCTTCTTTTTGGACGGTGGTGCTGAAGATTTCCTCCCACCTGATGTAGTTGATGACCATTTCCCCCCAAGTAGAAGGTCCATGGTTGACCAGGAATTCGTTCGCTGTCGTGCCTTCATCTGAGAAAGCAGCGAGAAAAAACGTCTCTTTGAGTTTAGATATTGTAATATTTGAAGTGAAACCTTTGCCGAGCATGTATAGTAAATGCTCTTTAATGTTGTTTTCGCTTATCAGTTGGCTGTGTGCATTGATGATGATCAGCCTCTTACTGTTGTTTTCTTTTCGACTCTCATAAATTGCACCCGAAACGTGAATGGAATCTGTCATTCGGTTGTCTTTGGTGCTAGGCCGTCTTGCCTTGTCGGCCATCTCACCGTTGGAATCACAGGACGTCGGCTGTGGTCATCGGTAGTCTGGTTCCCGAGATTTCTTCGAAAGTCTGTTACCTTGGCCTGAAAAAAGCTGTTAACTTTTTTGTAGTGTCTTCCAGCAATAGTCTAGCCATTCTTCATATCTCTCTTGTCTTCTCGAAATGGCCGTTTGATTATCGGATCCTCTCCTTCCTTCCACCTTAGGTCTGAAGTTAATGCAATTGGATATAGAAATCCCGGTACTCCACTGTGCATCACAACCGCGAGAGTGGCAATGAATTCTTCTTTTGAAATTGAGGTTGCCACATTCCTCGCACATCCAATCGCCATTCTGCACTACCACCAGAGTCCCTTTTCTTGGATTAGGCCTCACACGGTTTACTCCGATGGGTCTCCTGAAGAAATCGTCCCTTTCCTCCCCCTCCCTACGCGCTCCAGCTCTCCGCTCCATAGATTATCCTTTTTGTGGTATGAGTTTAACTTTTAAAACTACCGATCAAAAAAAAAAAGTTTAACTTTTAAAACTCTTACTCGTGTAACTTGGTAATAAATAGTGATTAATATGTTGTTAATTTATAGCGTAATAAAATATTTTTAAAAAATTTATTCATTAATAATTGACTTTGGTTATAAGTTATTACTTTTTTATTTAAAAAGGGTCAAACTTTGACTAGTGCAACACAAAGTGATAAGTGGGTGTTTTTCTAAATAAATTTTTTTCGTATTTTCTCACTAAATGATCAAACTAACTTCTATTTTAATAAAAGTAGAAAAAATAGAAAGTAAAGTAAATTAAAAGTCAATTTTGAAAATACTTTTGATCCAAACTAGCCCCTTATTGTTGGAGAAAAAACTTATTTTCAAATTCTTTTTCAAACATAGTAATCAAACAAGAGAAATCAATTTCAAATGAATATCATTTCTCACATACACTAATCAAACAGTGGAAAATACATTTCCATAGGAAATCATTTCCCAGTAGATTAATTAGGAAATTGATTTCATTTCCTCTTTGGAGTTTCCTTGCTATCAAATAGGGCCTAAGTAACAATCAAAGTTGTTTCAACTAGGACCAAAAACAATACTGATAATCTGAAATTGGGACCGGTAAAAGATAGGCTTGCACTTTCAAACACAGCCTTCACGCAATGATATAGAATAATTGTTACACAAAAGATATAGATAGGTGATTGATTTGTGTTGATCAACCTCCCAAATTCCACTCATAGTCCCAAAAGTCTGGAAAAAAAATGCTAAAAATCTCCGAATTAAGGGCGTGCTGAATTTCCTCAAATTTAGCTGAGATGAATCATGCATATGCATTTATATCGTTAGATGAATTATGTAATTATGGGGTGTGCCTTGAATCAAACACCTTATAGTTTTCTTTTCTTTTTTTTAAATAATATTTCAAACTTGAAATATACTAGAATATATATATATATATATATATATATATATATATATATATATATATATATATATATATATATATATATATATATATATATCCCTGAATTGACCCCCTTACCGAATAATTTCCATGTCCAACATTGTGACTATGCTCCCAATGCTCACGAAAATAAAAATCAGACAGCAGAGAATAAATTAATTACCTACTCTATCACAACTTCCAAGGAGCAACTCAAATAACCTAAAAAAGATGAAATAGAATCTCTTTCTCGGTCATGTGCATGCCCACATGAAGTCTCTCATTCCCCCATGTCAAAGCCCGTAAATGTCCATATGTAGTTATGTATAAGGCTGGGTATGTGGCATTCCTCCACCTTGAAAAAGCCTTTGTCCTTAAGGGCAAAAATTTGGAAAAATGTTCATGCCACTGTATCCCCTTGCTGATCATCGCTCTCCAACGCCATGTCCACTACTTCATGGTGATGATCAGAACCCATCAGGGTATCTGATTTTGCCTTACATTGATAGCCCCATCGAACTTGCCTCAAATGAAGCACCATTTCCTTCAACACCTCTCACTCATCTCAATAGATATTAACATTTTTTAATTCGTGAGACCCCCTCCATCCTTGTAGGTACTCTACTTATTGGGAAAATTTCGATAAATTTGTCGTGACTGTTGACAGTTCACAGCAACCACGATCAAAACAAGCCTAAAGGAGATTGAGGGTGATTGACCTGTACACCATCCCTATATCGTCCTTGAGTCCACAGATGAAGCAACTTACTAGGAGTTACTTAGGTCATTGTTATGTTTGATTGGTTAATTGCTCAAATTGTGCTCGACACTCTTACAGTGGAGATTTATTTTAGTTTAGAGAAGGCCCTTCCAATGTCAACAAAATCCTACAGCCCAAATCTTTCTAAACCAACAGAATCCTATCCTAACACAACTTCTAAATAAAGATAAAAGAAAATAACTTAATTACCAATTTTATAATAACTGCTTACTCTAATAAGACAATAAAGTCTCCTAATTCAACTCAAATAGCCTAAATGAGATAAAATATAATAAAAGTTAATCTCTTATTCACTCATGTGCATGCATGCACATGTTTATTTCGAGTAAAGTCGCATGCAAAGCAATGTGTAAGGCTGGGTATGTGTCACTTAACCATTTCAAGGCTTGGCCATTGAGCACCATGCAAGAAATAATCTCATGAATCAAATCGTTTTTACATGGAAAACCTTTGATGTTTTTTACAAGGTCACCACTAAAAACTTTCAGCCATACCTTAAGCAATGTGCTATATAATTTAGATCCGAGGATCTCCATTCCACCAATACAAAACTCGAAATAAGTGTGATCACATTTAGAAAGAGTTATTCACCAATGTTGTCACTTGTCAAAAAGAGTCTCCACAACTTCAATTTTTCTTCACATAATCAACATTCCAAACTCCCATTAGTAAGGAAATGGTTTTGCATCCTTGTACTGAATTTTTAATGGAAGCTCACAAAATTCTGGAAAAATAGATAAAAGAATGCTATAGCCATCATCTACTATCTATAGAGTGCTCAGGTCAATCTCCCTCTGCCACCCTTGGGAAAAGCATAGATATGTTTTTACACAAAAACTGTGAAAGATCAAAATATAATGTCATTGATTTGCATGCTCATAAATAGCTCTGCAACTCCCAGGTTTTGACCACTGTGGCAGGAGATTGAGCAGATCACTGCTACCAATTTTTATCTATATGGTCAATTTTGCATACTCCCTTTTCTGTTTCTTACATATTTTACTGCTATTGACCGATTTTATTTGTTTTTTTCTTATGGGTATAAGTTGGGACTGAACCTATGACCTCAAGGTTGCAATATTGTCAACCTCACAGACTCACTATTTCTGAGAGATTTTTTTGTTATTTTTATTCGAATTTTTTTTTTTAGAGCAATGAGCATGAATATGCAAAAAAATATTTAGTACAAACTTCAGGATAGACATCAAATTTTAAGTGCAACTTGGTGTCATTTCCCTCCATGAATTTCCAGTTTGTTTATAGAATATCTCTTGCAGACCTAGTTATCTACACCATACCCAGAATCCAAACCCAGCGTTGTTCCATATAATCAACATTATTTAAAAATCAAGTTGTTTAAGTTTCAAGAGTTGAAGAATACGGGATCAGAACTGAGTGTGGATAAACTGACTTCAACAATTCAACTCGCTATTACTGAAAATACTATCTTTTCATTGCATCACTATATGGAATAAAAACAGAAAATGATACCAACTATATTTTCTAAGAGAGAGTGATAGTGGAGGATGCTCTAGAGGATGAGCGTTACTGGTATTTGGTATCATGTACATCTGATAGTATTTTTATATGTATCATCTGATAATGGTTTCATCTATATTTGTAATATTTAGTGAAGTCCGTTCAATCATGTATCCTAATCTGGGTAACATGATAATTCCAGTAGAGTACCATGTCATGTGTATGGTATACTCCTAAGTGTAACTCTACAATCTAACTGAGTTGTCACACTCATTATTGTTTTTATAAGATGTTTTTCAGAGTAATCAGTCAGGCATCTAACAGTTGGCAGTGCAGATAGTCAACCTGGTAAGAACTAGAATTGTGCAATAGAACAATCAAATATGGTTTCGTACTCCAGAAATCATAAAGCAATAAAAACAGTTGTTCAAATTTGACTGTCAATACAGAAATCATAAAGCAATAAAAACAGTTGTTCAAATTTGACTGCCAATATAGTGAACCGATGCGTTTGAATATAAGGCTTTGTACTGTTTGTAATCCAAATAAAGAAGTAGTGACGATAATATAGTGTGAAAGATTTCATATTAGTCTCATTTATGCATAGCTAAGTGAATGCATCCCAGCTATATGTATATATTGGGTGTTATATACTTAAATGTTTATTGCAGAGTGAAGCATTTATGAAATCTGAGGTGTTGAATCTTGGGGTGTGACAGATACACTTCAACTCAGTTATCTATTCGAGTAAATGACCCCATAAAAGTTTATCTCGGAGTGCCCATGGGCTTAGACAAGATGGCCGCCTATCCTCTTTCCCATTAACAAAAGCAGCCGGAGATATCAACAAGTGCAATATGCAGGATAAACATGATACACTACTTCCCCAAATTGGAAATCTAGCAATAAAAATGCACCATTATGGGATATCTATGTACCTCATATCCAATAAAAATTTTGGGGTTTTACACTACCGTCTTTTTTTTTTTCTTTTTTTTTTTTGAGAATGGGTTTTACACAACTCATAAGTAAACTATGCATGTACCATAGTAAAAAATTTAAACCACTCAAATAAAAGTTATCTCATGATTTCCTAGTATCACATACCATTTGCCCAACATTTTTCCTTCAATTATGTCCCAACGTTTCCTGTTTCCTGCATCATTTTCCACTTTTTTCCCACGTTGGCAATTATGGATTTTCGTAAAAATGAGCTTGCCTTCTAAATTTTTTTTTACTCAATAACTAATTGTTAGTTAAAATTCTAGTATCCTAACAGTGACAAGAAAATCTTTATGTACAATGGACATCTTGGCTTATACTCTATGAAACTAAAATCATTCTTGTCAAGTCTAAAGCCTTCATCAATATGCCCAAGTACATGACCTTCATCTTTCTCGAAGAGAATCAAGTGATTTTACAACCTAAGAAAATAATAAAAATATGGATTTAGCACTACCTCTTAAGTACCTCTGAAAGGCCTAACCACACCTGTATCTATCGGGCAACCTCAGGGTTGCTGCTGCATGGTTTTCCTTGACCTAAAGAAAGATATAAAATTCCATACTAATAAGCCACGTTGGACCTCACCCAGGGCTTGTCCAAGTCTAGTCTGGAGGACAAGAAGCTAGAACCTCTTGGCCAAATGAGTTTACCTAAAAAAAGGCCAGCCTGACAAAAGTTGGGCCCCAAACTTTTGGCTGGAAACTTCGGCACATCATCCGATTGTGGACCACGATCCTCAAATTTACAAACTAGGATGTCTCCCCCTCCATTGGAACTCTAGCAATTTGACTTTTAGAGATTCCTACTGAATTTTAAAACAAAGAATTGAGGAGAATGCTTTAGGCTCAGTTTACCGCTTTCTTTGTACTTCACTCCTTTTGTCTCCATGCAACACTAAGCCATTCTATGCCTAGATCCATTACCCAGACTCTTGATTACATTGGAATGTTGAGCCTGAAAGTCCAATCTTCTTCTAATAACCAAGTCTTCACTTTTTGACATGACAAACAATAATTTCCTACATCAATGCAACAATGTTAAATAGACAGCTCTTTCCTTCTAGCATTAATGGGGAAAAGACCAGTGTGACCTGGACACATTTACTTTTGGAATTTTTTCCATGCTGACGCTTGGAAAAGACCAGTGTAATCTGGACACATTTACTTTTGGAATTTTTTCCATGCCGACGCTTGGAAAAGACCAGTGTGACCTGGCACTTGAGACTCCTCAACATGACACGACACTTCTAGATATGTGCAAAAAATACCACCTAATACCATCATAGTGTTCCTCCTTTTGACATGATAAAGTAAGTTTCCATTTTAAAGAAAAATGTATGAAGTCAAGATAATTCTAAATGCAAAACCTTGGGTCCTTCAAAACTGTTTGTATAGTATAGAAAATTTTAAATTAAATTTTATGACACTATATATATTTTTCATCTTTTCAAGTAGGTTTCTCAATTAGATCTCTAAGATTTCCATTCAGTTTTATTTTACTATAGGTATTTTTAATTTTTTTTAATAGTTTAACTTTTTTACGGTTGTCCCACTGTATTGGAATTTTCAAAAATGACCATGCCAAACACCTATGACACGTTGACACTTGGCACCTGTGTCACATGTCTAGCTAACACTAACAAGACTCAATAACAAAATCAGAGCAGACAATGCGAATGGAACTCAATTCTCAAAGGATTATCCCTAAAGGCAAACATTGAACACACAAAACTTAACATTATTCTGTCTGTGGGTTCTATTCTCACATTAACTACGTGGTGAGTGGTGATATAGCTCACCACTCAACTCCCATTTTTATTCCATCTTGGTCACAATTATTAGATAGGATTATGCATCAATTTCTCACCCCTTATAGTGTCACTTGATTCTTTGATCCCAATTCAGCTTTGGGATCAACAACAGCGGAAGGACCAAAATGACTCATATGCCCCATGACCCTCTCTTTTCTTTCTCTTTAATTCTAGTTATATATATCGAAGAGTTCATGAAACCCTAAAGTCGGGTTTTATATTTACGCAATCACGAGCCAATTCTCTATCCCTAATTTATTTTCTAAAAGTCCCCACCATGGTTCAAAATATCGTCCGGAAGGTTCCAGATATGGCCGGGGTGAGACATTGAATGTATCGACCTATATAGATTCCAAAGCGATACATATAGTCTGATACCAATCGGTTTTGGAGCTGGCCGATAGATACCGGAAAACCAAGATTTTGAACCTTGCTCCCCACCTTGACAAATACCACCAAAATAATGGTACGATAAGAATCATCATAAGATATAAGTTACATAAGAGGATGAAAGATAAAAAATCTCACATTTCCTTAATCAGCTACCTTATCAACAATAAAAGGTATAGAAAGTAAAAGTGTAAAACATAACTACCTGAAAAGGACGATATGATATTAAAGTCCATTCTTGGGAAAGCGCCCACTTGGGACATCCTTGTGGCATTGAGTTTACATTAATGCAAAACATTTCACCCAATGAAACAAGAAAAAAAAGACACCACTACAATGCAGCTTTTATGAGAATATTACTAAAATGCAAAGCATAAAATATCATAGAGTGATTGCACCATTCAAAGAAGACATATGAGAATTTCTGCAAGCTTAACAACATGATAGATGCATCTTAGATATAGATAACAGAAGGAATTTTTTTCCATAATTTTTAAGGTAAAAAATTTCTAACGACTGCATAAACAATATAATTAAGGAGAGACTGATACCCTTCCATCCATAGCCTTCAATGCCTTCTGTGCTGCCACTTCTGATTTGTATGTCACAAAGCCGAATCCTTTGGGCCTTAAGGTTCTGGGATCCTTAACTAGCCTAGCTGTGCATTGACCCAAAAGAGATGAACATCAATCAAAATTGTTAAACTCTGGGAGAAAGTTACAAAGAGACGAGCTGGTATTATACAAAACAGAAGTGTTAACACCACAATATGAACAATTAGATGATGTAGTCCATTAGCTGCTGTAACCATATGGAGGACAAATGTTCTGAACCACACCAAATTACCGTACTAAAACTCAAAAGCAACTGATCAACAGATGTTAAAGATTCTGATCAGCAGAAGTCACTTATACAACCTAAATTAAAATTTAAAAAAGTAAAAACATAAATAAAAGAAAAACAAAAAGCCTTTTTGATGAATGAGTTGGTAATTTGGTATTAGATGCCCGACCCATGCACTGGTCAAGCTCCCTTCGCCAAACTGGCCAAACCTCAGGAGATGTGCAGATATTTATGAGCGTGCAAATCAGTGAAGTCTGTCTTTGACCTTTCACATATTTCATACTCATTAATATATGTGCATCTCCCGAGATTGGGAGGCAGATGGACCCGTGCACTGCCTTTGGTGCACTACCAACAAATTGATGAATACCTTCTACAACCTCTCCAAATGGTGAAAACGCCTCTTTTAATTCTTCGTCTGTTGTATAAAATGATAATCCTGCAACACAACGTGGAATGGTCACTACTCAAGAAATTGAATTCAATTTTTGTCATAGCCTAGACCTAGTATCAGTGTATCACTTAATCTGAATGCATCACCAGGGTGCCACTAAGTTATCAGTTAATATATGCCACTTCGTTTATCAATTTTTTGGGGATGCCCAATATTCTTGGTACATAAAATCCAAGAACTACTATATACAGTTATTAGTTTCCTCGATAAGACATTAACTTATAATTTATCATTTGTTTCTATTTGTTACCTTGTTCTACTCAGTTTCTGTCATTTGTCCACAAAAATTACATTGTAACGTCAAACACAAGTCAATAAATAAAAGTCTTGATACATATCCATCTTTTTCCCAGCAACACATACCTAAGCACCGAAAATTTAGTACATAATTTGTACGGCAGCACATATTGTCTCAAATCCACCATAGGTAAAGAGGTAATTCTGGAGCAGGCACAGCATGTGCTAACCAGAGTTGCATTGTGTTGGAAATATTAGATTTCATATGCATGTGAATAAATTTTGTTAGCAAAATAAACAAATAAATACAAGAAGTGACAAATATTTTTACCAACAACAAAGTGGAACTAACTAAGCAGAGATCTCCCAACTATACAAGATCCCAAGACTGGAGATGATACACAGAGCCTGAGATCCTTTATCTAGAAATGAGACAGATTAAAAATTAAACTTAAATTTTTAAAAATAACAATAATTATAAATTGAGAGTTGGTTATTCAAGGATGAAGTGGAGCAACCAAAAGAATGCCAGATGCACAAATCACATGTTTAAAGCTATCAGGCTAAGAAGAACAGCTAAGTCAATGTGTATGGACGAGAGATTGCAGCATTAGATGACTTGTGCTCATATGGGTGATCCATGTAAAGAGACTACAGATAAATTGATATGTGTACCACATGTAATTCCGTTTCCCTGATCTGTGAGCCAGTTCACTTTTTGGTATATGTACATGTAATCCAAATCTGAACGTCTAATGGTAGAAACATGATATCAAGATCTATTTCTAGAAGATTCAGACGAAAAATGAACTCCAACTTCCGATTCAAAAGAGTCAATGGCACATCTGTCTTTTCTTTTTCTTATTGAAAAAGTTCACTTATATATAATGAGTTACTATTTAATTAGGCAGTGTGCTGTGTAGTTAATGGTATTCATAAACATAAAAATAAAAAAGGCTCACAGATTGGGGTAACAGAATTACCTTGGGCAAGGTGTGCAGCCATTTGGTAGTCTGAATGTAGGATTTAGCACCTAGCATATCGCATACAAAACAGATTGGAACCCACCAACAATCATCGAAGCCAAAAATCTAATTAACAAAAGAGTTGGAAAAATAATACTAACAATATAAAAAAGAGGCCAGGGACTATACCAAGGATCAAAATTTTGGTCTCGATATCGGTTTTGAGCCTGGCTGAAACCGATAATTTGACCAAAATTTTGGATTTTCGGTCGAAATTTCAGCATGCTGAAATTTTCGGTCCCAAATATTTTTTATTTTTTTTGTAAAAAAAACGAAAATATAGCAAGAGTTTAGAGTTTATCCAGTAAGAGTTTAGCCGATAAAATAACAAGTTTGACTGTTTTGCAAGAGTTTAGCGTTTAGCTGATAATATAGCAAGAGTATACCAAGAGTTTTGCAAGAGTTTAGTGTGTAGACAATAACGTTAAGAGTTCAGCAAGAGTTTAGCCGATAATAGCAAGATTTTAGCCGAAAATATAGCTCCCCATATATTTAGCCGATAACTTGAAGTTATCGTTTCGGGCTTGCCCGAAACCTATATATATATATATCGGCCGATAATTTGAACCATGGACTACACGCGCGGGCGTAGAGATTTCTCGATGCCCACCATCAGGTGGCCATCATGTGACTCCCATTACAAGGATCAGGTGCCACGGCAACTTAGGCAAGGTCGAGCAGATCCCATTCAACAACAAAAATGTGGTCAAAGTTGGCAAAAATCAATGCACCGACCTTATCTTTGCCCATCAAACAGAGGGCAAGTAAAAAACACAAATTTAAAAAAATCACATGTCTCTTGGTTGATCAACCCAAACCTAGATTTTTTTTGGGTTGATCATGTCACATGCCACCGGGCGCACGGGTCATCCTGTGCGCTCCGGCATATACTCCCCAAAGCCTATAAAAAATTGCGAATTGTTAATAAAACCCACACACCCAAAAAAAGAGACGCTCTATGATAACAAATTCAAGGTACACGATGCTACAGCTTGACTCAATCAAGATACTAAACTCAGAGAAACAAGTTCCATTTTATAGACTAAAAACTAGGGCTTTCTAGAAGCATCCAAGTGGACCTAAATCTATCTGCACAAAAATGTGCAGTAGCATAGGTCCATGACATAGAGCAAAAACATAGCATGTGAATTGTTTGGTTCGTATTTTTAGAAGTATCAGCCAAACGAATCAGCATTATATTAAAGTGGTGTGATGATGTACACCTTTTCAAGAGCAAAATGAGTGGATCCTCATAGATCGGTAAATTTTGTTCAATACTCTACTAATCTAATCTAACACCAAAGAAAAAAGATCCAAGTTACAGAACATACAAGAAGAGCTATTCCACAATGCAAAACTTTTCCATTTTGCAATCATTCTTCTAGATAACCTAATATAAAATAGAATCGATCAATAATTTTTTTTTAAGTTATTGACCACTTTAAGCACCGATATTAACCAGACTATACCAATGAGGCATCCAAGAATCAACCTATCAAATTAAACTTCAAATGATTGTACATTTAACAATCATTCATCTTTCCATTCCGAACTTAACTCTAAAAACATAAGAGAAAATCTCACATTTCCAAGATATCTAACAAACGCTGCTTAACCAAATAAAGAATATGAAATTGATGCAAAAACTAACACGATGCAAATATGATGAGCTGAGATTATTTGTGACTTAATATTAATAATTGAAATATAAATTTTCCAACAAATTAACACAAAAAATAAATAGAATTTCAATTAAATAATTTGATTTAACCCAAAATAATGTTATTTTCATCACACGTTCCCTATAAGATCTAAAAGACTATAGATCTTAGCGAACAACTAAGTCTCCAACAGTTTAGGGTTTTGGACGAACTCACAAGTGGGTTCTTTAGAATCCGTGCAAAATTAACAACAAAATCATTCTAGGTAATTGATAATCAACGGGCTCAAATAGAATAAATATCATGTTAGGACGGTTGAACGATGTTAGGTTAGGTTAAGGAAAGATACAACAAGCAAAACACACAATTAATTCCTAATTTTAAGAATAAAATTAATTAGAAAACTAATAAAGCACTTACACATAAGATGGAAGAGTAGAGAAGAATGATAAAAAAATTGATATCGCACCAAATCGCACACAGAAAGAAGAATCACTCTTCCAAATTTTGAGAGAATCGCACCCTCGAAGAAAACTTTAATAAAAACTTTCAATTCGCAAAAATAATATTCAATAATAACTAATTAAATTGTATTTATAATGCCTTTATATAGGCAAATAAACCTCAACTAAATATAAAATTCGAAATAATAAATTCTTAAAAAAATTATAACACTAAAACGATAAGTTTTTCCCCAAAACTCGTCTAACCACCAAGTTGTGGGCGAGACTCACAGATGTCCGTTCAAAGGTCACGGACATCTGTCTTCAATGATGTGTACAAAATAGAACGGTGTTTAAATCACTGATGTCCGTCTGAATGTCACGGACGTCATTGGTTACGGATGTCCTTGATCACGGATTTTTGTGAGCACAAATGTTCTTACCTTAATTTTCAAAACAAATTCATTCTTTATTTTAGAGTCTTCGGGAAGTTTTCGCACGCTTCTTTCGCCTTTGATAGACCATAAAGAGTTCTTTGAATCAAATATCCCCATAAATTCCCCAGGATTAGAAGAATTCATCACTGATGAATATTGGTTGTGATAGTGTTCGATAAGATCCGAATCAATCTGTTGAAACTATTCTTTGTGATCCATGTATTCTCTGAATCTGATTTATTCTTCCACTTGACAAGATGCTTTTGAAATCTCCTTGGTTTAGATACAATCTGATCTTCCAATATATCCTTAATTATCTCACGACAAGGATGTGCAAGTGGAGGTAATGGGACAAAGAAGGAAACAGAAATAGGGTCGAATGCAGAAAGTTTAAAAGGATTAGATGGGTTAATTACATATAGGGCTATAAGACAGAACAAGATCCTCCACATTGAAAATCGTACTAATACTCAAATCTGGTGGTAAGTCTAGTACATAAGCATTAAGACCGACACGTATTAGAATCCTATAGGGTCCAACACTACAAGCCTATAACTTTTTAGCAATTCCTTCAGGAAAACACTCAAGTCTATTTCAATCCATCTCAAAATCACCCTCTTGAAATTCTTTAAACCTTCTATGAGAATCTACAAGAATCTACAGAAAATTTATTTATTTTTTTTATTAATTTTTCTTTTACTTTCAGCATGAAGTTCATGAATGCGATGTACAAATGTAGATGCAGACTCTAACGACCTCTAATTAACTGACATTGGAATAAGATCTATTGGTGTCCTAAGTTTATAATTATGCACAACTTGAAACAGACTCATCCCTATGATTCTATTAACCGAATTGTCATAAGCAAACTCTGCGACAGATAAGATGGAATCCTACCTTCTAATATGCACCTACAAGACACATCAAGAGATTTCCTAAACTTCGATTAACAACCTCAATTTGCCCATCGATTTGGATATAATATGCCGATGAAAATTGAAACCTAGTCCCCATTTTATGCCACAATATCTTCTAGAAATAATTGACAAACTTAACATCTCTATTTGACACAGTAGTTTTAGGCAAATACTGCAAACGAACAACCCCATTAAACAAAAGTGTAGCTATTTAACTTGCATATGAGGTTTTCGAACAAGCTATTGAATTGGTCATTTTCAAGAAACGATCCACAACAATAATCACAGAATCATGCTTTCGAAGGGTCTTAAGAAGCCCTAAAACAAAATCCATAGAAAAATCTTGCCACTGAGTATTTCGAACAAGTAAAGGCAATTACAACCCAATGATTTGCTTCCTTCATTTTGTCAATTGGCAAACGCGACATTGATTGATGATTTTAACATCTCGTATGAGATTGGGCTAGTCAATGAAACAGTTTTGTCACGACCGAAATGTCCGGCGACACCTCCAACGTGTAATTCTCAAATAAGAAAATCTCATAGAGAAGTACAAAGCATACACAAGCAGTGTTTCAAAAACAAATACCAATCTTGAAAGGTATACTTACACACTCTCTCCAACTGGTCACTCACGAGTGAGGCGTACTCTTTTTCAAAATCTGGACACGTAAGATAATCATTTAATAAGCGCTCGAATCCAGTCACCTCAACACACATGGAGTGCAACGTCGCCATTCTACAGTTAAGCACGTCAGCAGCTCTAGTCTCTACTTCAGCCCTATGTTTCAATACAAAGGTGAACCCTCTTGGCTCAATACTCCACCAATTCTTACGTTTGACGAGTCACGCACCACCTCAAAGACTTTATCGGGTGTTATTTGGTCAATTTTCATGCTAAACCAAAACCAAACCAATAACTATCGATTACTAGTTTCTCAAACAGAAATCAAACTGATAAGCCTCCAAACCGAAACTAATGGTTATCGATTCGTTCGATTTTCGATTTGGAAGAGAGAAAAAAAAATTGTTGTATGTAATAGAGTGTGGTAATATGAGTTTATGATGGACGGCGCCAACAACTGCGAGCCAAAGGACGGCAGATGGCGAATAAGCCGATAGGAACTGGGAAGTGAAAACGAATGAAATATAAGATAACAAGGGTTCTTGGATTTTTCCTTGTTTAAAGTTTTTACCTTTTTTTGTAGTTTATACAGTTTAAAGTTTAGGTTTTATAGGAGAAAATTTTAATTGCTATATGTTTTTGTATGCACGTAAGTAATACTACTCTATTATCGGTTTCTTATTAGTTTTGTTTCAAATTTTTTTCATTAAAACCGAAACCGAACCAATATGGCATGAAAATGAATCAAAATTCGATCAATCGATTTGGTTAGTTTTTTACACAACTCTACTAACAATCTTAAACTGACATAGCTCTAATACCAAATTTGATGCAAAAACTAACACAATGCAAATATGATGGACCGAGATTATTTGTGAATTAATATGAATAGTTGAAATATTAATTTTCCAATAAATTAAGATAAAAAATAAAGAGAATTTCAATTAAATAATTTAATTTAGCTTAAAATAGTGTTACTTTCACAATACATTCTCTATAAGATTTAGAAGACTAAAGTTCTTCATGAACAACTAGATCTCTAATAATTTAAAGTTTCGAACGAACTTACAAGTGAAATCTTTTAAATCCAAGTGAAATTAACAATAAAAGGATTCTAAATATTTGAAAATCAAAGGTCTCAAATAGAATAAATCTTGTGTAGCGGTTGAACAATCTTCGGTTAGAGAAAGACCGAGCAAGCAAAATATGAAATTAATTCCTAACTTTAATAATAAAATTAATTAGAAAAATAACCAAATACATACACATAAGATGGAGAAAAGAGTAGAATAAAAAAATAGAAAAGTTGGCTTCATCACTCAAAGAAAAATCACACTCTCAATTTGCAAATGTAATATTCAAAAATCATAAACTATTTAAATTATATTTACAATGCCTTTATATGAATCAATAAACTTTAACTAAACAAAAAATTCAAAATAAGAAAATCCTAAAACAATTAAAACTCGTCTAGACATCAATTTGCATACAAGACTCACGAATGTCCATCCGAAGATCACAAACAAGGATCAAATTTTCAGATTTCGTTTCAATTTCAGGCTGGACCGAAACCAAAATTTTGGGTTCTCAATTTCGTTTTGATGGGGTCTGAAATTTTGATCCGTGGTGACGAACATCTATCTTCAACAATGTGCACAAAAATGTTGTCTAAATCACCTAAGTTCATCCAAATGCCACAAACTTCCTTGAGCACAGATTTCCTTAATCACGGATATCCTTGATCACAAGCGTCTTTGCTTTTATTTTTAAAACACCTCAAGAAACACTCAGTTGGAGCCAAGGATAAAAAATTCAATCAAAATTACAATTTCAGGCATGGTCGAAACCAAAAATTTGGACCAAAATTTTGGCCAAAAACCAATAAGTTGGCCGCAATCAGTCAAAAAATTGAATCCCATACAAAATATAACCAAAATTTCAGCTGAAAATTTGAATCCAATACAAAACATGACCAAAATTTCAGCTGAAAATTTGAATCCCATACAAAATATGACCAAAATTTCAGTTCAAATTTGAATCCCATACAAAATATGACCAAAATTTCAGTTCAAATTTGAATCCCATACAAAATATGACCAAAATTTCAGTTCAAATTATCATTTCAGTGAGAACCAAAACCAATAAATTGGACCAAGTTTTCAGTCATTTCAGCCAAATTTTTTATTCTTGATTGGAGCATAAAATAGTGAAAAATAAATAAATAAATAAATGTTGAATGAGGAAATTTAGTGACAAAAAAGTTGAAATACTAGCAAGTTATGTACATGTAGGGATGCAGATTTGAATCAACCAGACCGATTGAAAACCAAAACTGAACCAAACCAATCAAACCAGTTAGGTTTCAGGTTCGATACCTGAAACCGGTTGGGTAGGGTGAGAAAACCAAACCAACCAAAACCGAAATGGGATCAATTCTGTTCGGACTTGGTTTGAGCGTTTGAAATTTTCGGTTAACCCAAACCGAACCACAATGTTTCAGTTCCGATTTGGTTTTGCAGAAACCGAACCAAAAACCAAAATTTCCGTTCTGTTAACCAAGCTGCACCCCTATGTACATGAAAGGTTGAGATTCAAAATTTAAATTTAAAATAAAAGGAAAAAAACAACTTACTACTAACAAAGAGGCGAGTGCTCAATGCCCTAAAGAAGAAAAGCCGCTTCAGAGAAACTGACCCTTCAGAAAACCTTACTCCCGCCATTTTTCTCGTCAGACCGGTGAACATCTCAAATGAAATTAAACGATTCCAACAAAACCTTTTCTTAAAAAGGAAGATTTGATTCGATGGATGCCAAAAGAGAAAGGACCGAAAATTTCCCTCCGCTGCACTCAAATAAAAGGATATCTCTATTTGCACCCACAAGAACTCTAAGAACAACCACCTAAGGGCACACATGTTGCTCCTAGAATTTCAGTGTGCATTTGGAGCTATCCTATTTCCTAAATAAGAGTTTCTAGTGGGCAGTTTGGTCATCATGATATATGACGAAAATATCCATCTAAATACGAGAATTAAGGAACCCATCACCTTTGACCAAAAAGGAAAATAAATAAATAAATATCTCGAGGGTTTATAGACGCTTCGTACCACATCAATATACGAAACTAAGTGGCCATATATATATATATATATATATATATGAAACTAAAATCACTAACCAACAACAAAAAACAGTGATGTTCATTCGCAAAGCGTACGACATGGGAAAAAACATCCATAGATAAACTCAAACACGATTCTTAGCATTCACAGAAATTAAAATAGCTCAATCATCCGATAGCCAAAAAATATTGAAAAAAAAAAATACTAAGAACCCTAAAAATTACATTCTACTATCGATCGACCAATCAATCCTGATAAAAAGGACCAATTCAAGAACTGGTGAATTTGGTAACGGCTTTCGTCCCCTCAGAAACAGCATGTTTCGCCAATTCGCCAGGCAAAACAAGCCTCACGGAGGTCTGAATCTCCCGAGAAGTGATGGTGGGTTTCTTGTTGTAACGAGCAAGCTTCGACGATTCCTGAGCGAGCTTCTCAAAGATATCGTTAATAAAACTGTTCATGATTCCCATGGCCTTGCTGGAGATCCCAATATCAGGGTGAACCTGCTTCAAGACCTTGAAGATGTAGATCTTATAGGTCTCGGTGCTTTTCTTGACGCGCTTCTTCTTCTTCTTATCGCCGCTCGCGCCACCTTCTTTAGGCAATCTCTTCTCAGCCTTCGGCTTCTTCTCAGCGGGAGCCTTTTCTGCTACTGATGATTTCTTCTCCTCCGTCGCCTTCTCGGAGGCGGGCTTCTTCTCCGCAGGCTTCTTCTCACCTTTCGGTGCCATTGAAGGAAAGATTTGTCGAAGAGCTTGGCGAGAGAGAGTTGGATGAGGGGACAATTAGACTTCGGGAACTGATGGAAAAGATGAACGCGTTAGAAGGATTATATAGGGACTGGGAGAAAAAACTTATTGGAGAGTGGACTTTGCCGCGGATTGATGAGTTGGCGATTCTCTTATTCGTTGATTTTGTGGGAGGGTAGTAGATTTCGACGGCAGCTTTTGTTTGGCATCTTTGTGGTTAAAAAGGGTCGCCTTTTTAAGATAACTACAATAATGCCCTTCAACTACGTGATTTGTGCAGCGCATCTTCTGCTTGCTGCGCTTAGAACGAATAGAGGCGTCAGTACCGCCAACTCTTACCCGAATTGCCTGACCGTCACTTTTTTTACTATTTTTTTCTATTGACAGTCACTTATTAAAATAATTTTTAAATGATATTACACCATTAATGATTTAAGATGTGATACTCTAAACATGAATGTCCGGGCCTCTTAGTCCACCCAACTAATCTAGGCATGGTTTGAAATTCTCCAATCTACGAGAAGTGTCGAAAACTCATGAGACTGAGAAGTCTCTGATAAATAATCTTTTAAATGATGTTACACCCAAAGATGACAAAATCAGTATGCCGATGCTGATACCGATATGTATTGGTGCTAGTACGTATAGATTTGTCGAAAAATTAATATGTATTGCCAAATATGTATCAGTATCGGCTGACATTTGATATATACCTTGCTTACACCATTATAATTAGTGATTGATCTTAACATCACTAAAAAATACTTTAATGTTATGCTATGTAATAAATATTTATGATCAATCTAAACAATCTAAATGATTATCCATGATTGGAACATATCACAGTTAAAGAATCGCACTTATAAATTAACTAGTAAAAAGGCACGTGCAAATGCATGTGGACATTAAGACCTTTAAATGACTGAATTTGATTTTTAAACATCTATTGGGTGATTTGAATATAAAAAAAATTATAGTATTTCAAATGTTCGTTACTATACTTTATGATTTATTAAAGACAAAAAAAAAAAAAAAAAAATTAACTAATTTATTAAAATTAGTTATTAAGAACAACTTTGATTACGTAAAAAGTAAAAAAATTTATATTATATAACTTAAAAATGAATTTATTATCCATAACATGTTAATAATATTATTAAACAAAAGTCATTTCAGATGTCCAATATATATATATATGCGAAATCTTAGAGGGCACCAATGCCAAAAACCATCGATTATTTGAATTAGTTGATGGAGATCGTTTTTCGGCCCAATCTTCTACATAAATCTCATATCCTCTACACTCTGGTAAGTTGATGGATGAATGGACGGTGTTAGATGCAATTGGGGTGCACCAACCTTCAACGCAGGTCATACATTTGGAATGATGGCTATAGTTCTTATTTCCTTGGTCAAAGTAAGAAATCAAAAGAGGTGGCATTAGTAGGGGTGTCTCTACAGGCCGGACTTTGAGCCCTGTCCAACCATCAATCGTCCCCATATAGGCTATGGTATATAGGCCTAATAAACAAATGGGTTGGGCTGGGCTGATCGGACTAAAAATTAGCGTCGCTCAAATGAGCCATTTTATTTGGATATTGTCAGGCTGGCCCATGGTCCAGCTTCAACCGATTGTCCATGACCCAACTTTATTCACAAATGGGCTAGCCCAACCTACTTACTCGCCCAGCCGATAAGTAATCAAATCGAGTATGAACTACCTCCAAGGGACTTAATTATAATCGGCTTATTTAAGGCCTGACCCAAACTTGGTTAGGTCGACCGACTGAGACCCCTAAGGCATTAGGTACACAGGCCATGCACCAAGGGAATATTTCTTAGCATTGCTAATGGGTTAGGTCTAGCTAAACTTTAGGTTACCACAACGTTCTTGACCTGAAGTGACCTGACCTTTGGATGAACCAATTATGCCTAACCCAATCGAATAAATCGAGTTCGATCGGGCCGACCAGGTTTAAAACCTAGTTTTAATACAAATATCATATTGGGACTTGGCCTCAAGTTCGGTTTGGACTTTATGTTTGATGGAATAATGCCCAAGCTGACCCAACAGGTCAACTGTACATGAGCTGACCCATTCACCTACTACCAAACTCATCTCATATATGGACTCTACGGTGATTTGATTACCACCGTTAGATCTTCATTTATATTTGATGCAATAAAACCTAAAAACAGCAGGAAGAAATCAAAGAGGAGGAGAAGTGAGAGAAGAAGAAATATGGCTGGAGGAACACAATTTTTAAAGAGTTTCGTTGGCCAAGGAGACGTGCTACAAATGTTAACTCGGGGACGCTGAATCGGGAGATCAAAGGTTTATTAAGAGTAGAACTATGTTTTCGGGACTTGTGGGTATATATATATATATATATATATAAGATATCAATTAGGGGCATTTTAGGCATTATTGAAATGTGACATAAATTATTTTTACTTTTATATAATAGTAAGGTTGTATATCAACCAATCAATGATCGCTAATATTTACTATCAAAAATACGAATACAAGCAAATAATAGAGTGCATAGATTTGGACACACCATGAAAGTCGCTCACAAGATCTTATCCCATAAAAGAGATACGGTGAGAAAAAGTAATGCCACATGTACAACAATGATGAGTAGTACATTGTCATTGGTGTAATAGCTTAACATCCTACATAAACTAACATTTTAAAACTATAAAAAGTCTCATGAGCACATATCCGACTCTTCTCGCTGAGCCTTGAGACTTGTCACCATAGACATAAAGATGTCTCGGGCTAAATTTAAAACCATGATCTAGGGGCATGTGTGCATGGTCGATTTAGAATGTAACCCTTGCAAGTGCACAAGATCTATTGCAGTATGGCAAGAACAGGGGTGTCGAACCCACAGGGAAACGTGAATTTTTAATTAATTCTTTTAGAGATTTTAAAAACATCCCTAAGGAAGTACCAAAGGGCAGATTCAATTTTACCAAAAACTTAACGCACTTTTCCTAAATGCAGAAAAATAAATTAATCTAAACAATTAATTACTGATAAATCTACGAACAATATTAAAATGAGATCAAGGAATATGCTACCCCAGATTCGTACCCCTTTTCTATCATTAAAACCCACAGTTTCATTAAATCATCATTCACACCATCATTCATCTAGAAAAATGACTTGAAATAAAATATGATCATCAATCCGGCATACCCTATCTAAAAACAATGACTCAGCCTAACATTGCGGTATGAGTCATGTAAAAAGCATAGCGTATCTCATGATATTTAGATCACGGATAATCAAGACATAATCGCTTCTACCCTAGATCACGGCTGCAGTCCAGATCTAGCGATTACTACGATTGATACGCAAGAATCAACGGCGGTCATAACAAAGCATTTAAAATATTTTCAATCACACAAACTTTGAGCAAAACGATTCCATGATAACAATAATAGATGGTATTAATCATAAACATAGGTACTTATCTGGGATCGATCTTCCCGATCTCATCGATTTAGCCGCTCATCTTTGGTGTTTGATCTCCTTTTCTTTCAAAGTCATTCCTCTTTATTTCTTCCAAAAGATATTTGCAATTGTTTTTCCTAAATACAATCTATGAATTTCTAGAAAAATAATGCAAATCTTGTGTACAATCTACCTGAATAAACCCTAGAAGGAGAGAGAAGAAGACTTGAAAAGATGAAGAAAATATTCCCCAAAGTGAAGAGCCCTAAAACTAAAAAGAAAGAATGAATAATATTCTAATTGCAAAAATAATAATCCCCTAAGAAACTCGTGGCTTCCCTTTTATAATAGCTAACCCTAATACCTCTCTCGATTGACATCTAAGAGTAATTTTCGTGAATTCCGCCTAGCTTTGCATCGATCGCCTCGGTATTTTGCTCATAATTTTCTGTACCGAACTCGGATTGAGGTGATTCTTGAAGCGTTGGAAAGCTGACGACGAGCTCTACAACTTTTATGTTTTAGCAATTTCCTGAATCTGACGTCTTGAAGGTCCAAATTGAGCTGCAAGTCGCACTAAGTTCTCAATGACCCAAAATAGCAGTGTTGTGACATTATTTGGATTGGCTTTTAGAAACTTGGATCAGATTTACAAACACTTCAAATCTAGCAAATCTCATCAGATAGGCTTCATCGGACGGCTAAATATAGGTATTTAGGGGTGAAATATCATCATATTTCACTACTCATCACACCCCCAAACCTACACTTTGCTAGTCCTCGAGCAAAGAGAATGATAGAAATATAAAGCAAATCAAACTAACATCCTAAAATTTAAATGCCACTTTCGTAGGGAACACGATTGCACTTAGCATGTGCAACAAGCCTTTAAACCCCTAGGTGATCCCTAGTGGAGGAGTTGTGTCTCCTGAGGGTTTGCAGTGAAGTTACCCACAAACTTCCAAAAATTTCAAACCATCGGTAAAATTGAGTTTTCAAAATCTGATTTTTATAACATATATTTAACTTCAAAGCTCAAAATCAATAATCAATTCAACATGCACATTCTCAATTTTAAATAACAATGTTACACTAATCATACCAATATCCATTCAAATTAGTCTAATGCTCCAAATCGTTAGATAACTCATCCATTCATGCTTAAACGTGTAGTGTGTGCATACCAAAACCAAGATTCATCCATCTCAGAACTAGTCCAAACGGGAAATCATCGGATCTGTTGTCTTGACTCAATCCTCACTTTAGGTATACTCTCAAAATAAAATCACTCCGATGATTGGTAAGTTTTCGCACACATGTGAGAGATCAATACAAAGCAAATAAAGAGGTCTCACATGATAAATGAAACACGATGCAATCAATGAACAAAAATAAATCTCATAAGAACAGATACTTGTATATCCTAAGCATGTCATATCAAGTGTCATAAGTATTATATATTGACTCTTCACAAGACAGCTTACCAATGCAAGATCGGATCATGAAGGTCTTTGTAGGGTTGTAATGGGGCTGTGTAAGGGTAAGAAAGAAAGGAATTGTGATTCAAAATTTCGAGAAATTGGAAAAGTAACTAACTTCTGATTTTTTTTATTTTATTTTTTTTTTATTTCTTTTCTTTTTTTTTTTTTCTTTTCTAATTTCTCACCATTTTTTTTTTCAATATTTTTCTTTTCTTATTCTTTCTTCTCTTTTGAATTTCTTTTCTTGAAGCACCTCATTTTCATTCCTTTTTTTTTTTTTTTTTTTTTTTTTTCTCTCTCCTTTTTTTCTTTTTATATTTGCCATACACTCTCAGTAAACACCATAACTCATTATCTCTCCACTTACTCTCTTTTCGCTCATTTTCATCCCTCGTTCCTAATTTCTCAGAAATAAGAAGGGTAAAGCTAAATTTTCAGAAATTGTGAAGGGTTAAAGTTAACGCGCTTATCAAAGAATGTATAAGGTAAAATTTTTCTATAGGCTCAAAGGGTACTAGAAGGATAAATTTATATGAGGTGGGCCATTTTAAGCACAAACGAGCCAAAGATGGCCTTCAATCATTTCCTTAAAAGATGGTAACCTTATTTATTTGTCTTGAGTAGATATACAGTACGCTCTAACACAATAATATGAATTTGATATCATGCAAAGGCACAAGCCAAAAGAAAATGTATGAGATTATGCAAAATAATTAGATTCAAAGAAAACTCAGAGTTTATATATTCACTCATCAATGACGGAAATTAGCTAAAGCTACTGGGTTTAGTCTCCACTAAGAACCTAAGATACAACGTTCAAAATAGTTCATCGATTTCTAAGTCTTAGCGTGGTATAAGTGCAAAAATACTAAGCATGAATTACAGAGTCAACCACAAATTATCACATTAAGCTTCATCATCCTAGATACAAGTAAACAAAATATGACATCAATATTCTCAAAATTAAATTCACATGCATCAACTAAAGTTTGAAAACTATTGCAAAGTAAATCATGTATGATGGTTCCAAAAATTTTTTTTTTTTTTTTTCAAAGAAAATCAAAAATAAGTGATGAAAGATAGATAATCATACATACCCCAAACCTAAAAATGACAATGTCCTCATTGTTTGAAATAAGTAGGTACCCCAAACCTCGTTGAAAAGTACCTCAACACAAAGATCAGTAGAATATGGGCATCAAATTAGAACATGACCAAAAATAGATTGAAGGTAATGTAGGCTACACTAATTTGGAAATTAAAATAACCTAAACTAAACTAAAACTAATATTCTAGAACTAAACATACGAAAAGAGAAATAAATCCTAAATCCTAAACTAAACTGTCCAACTCCTAAATAAAACACACTGGGTTGCCTCCCGTGAAGGCCGAGTTTAAGTGTACAATTTCGACCTCTTCATTGATCAAGAATCTGGATCACTAAGGTGCATCGCCTCAATCTTAAATCATCGGCTCAAACATTGGTTTGAGTCTTTGCCCATTCACTTTGAAAACTCGATTGTCCCGAAGGCTTTGAATTTCAATTGCACTGCGTGCTCACTAATGGAAACAACCCAAACGGCCTTCCCATCTAGATTTCAATTTCCCGTGATGAAGCTTAAGTCGGGAATTGAATAACCAAACTTTTGGCCAACATGAAACTCCTTCCGAGAAATTAATTGATCGTGCAACTTTTGTACCTTTCCTTGTACATCTTTGAATTTTCATACGCATCGTAGCGTAACTCTTCTAATTCACTCAATCAGAACCTTCGATTCGACCTCCGCTTGCATATCGAAATTAAATCGCTTGATCGCCGGAATGCCTTATGCTCCAATTGACGGGAAGATGACATGCCTTCCGTAGACAATTTCAAGGGAGACATTCCGATCGGTGTCTTGAATGCGACGATAGGCCCAAAGCATCGAGATAGCCGGTTTGACCAATCTCTTCTATCCTATTGCATCTGCCTTTTCTAGAATTCGCTTGATTTCCGCTAGACACTTCCACCGACCACTAGTCTGGATGGTACGCAGAGCGACTTTGTGAGTGACGCCGCATTCTTCATTAAAGTGGCAAAATGGCTATTGCAAAATGCGAACCGCCATCACCGATGATTGCTCTTGGGATCCGAATCGGTTAAACACATGTTCTCTCGTAAATTTGACCACAACCTTGTGATCATTTGATCGGGTTGCCACGACTTCAATCCATTTGGAGACATAGTCAATACCACGAATATATGAATACCCAAAGGATGGTGGAAAAGGACCCATAAAGTCAATCCCAAACATCGAAAAATTTCAACAATCGTAATTGGATTAAGGGCATCATATTTCGTCAGGAAATATTGCCAAGTTGACACCGCTGGCATTCCTTGCAAGATTGAGCGTACACGAAAGATTGAGGGCCGAGAATCCGCTTTGAAGGATTTTCATGCGGTCTTCGTCCTCAAAATGGCCTCCACAGCCCCAAAGATGGCAAAAATTTAGGACGCTTAGTTGCTCGTCTTCTGGCACGCATCTCCTAATGATCTGATCCGAGCAGAATTTAAACAAATATGGTTCATCCCAGAAATAGTATTTTATTTGGGAGAAAAAGAGATTCTTATCATTCTTACCCCACTCAGTGGGAATTCTGCCAGTGACCAGATAATTCACGATGTTAGCAAACCACGGAACTTTTGCACCAGCTACATCAATTGCCATCAAATGTTCATCCGGAAATGTGTCACGGATGGTCTCAGGTATAGATGATTCTTCAGGCAGAATTCTAGACAGATGATCAGCCACAACGTTCTCAACCCCCTTTTTATCTTTAATCTCAAAGTTGAATTCCTGGAGAAGCAGGATCCAACGGATCAGCCTTGGTTTCGCATCCTTCTTTGCTAAAAGATATTTCAAAGCAGAGTGGTCTGAAAAGACCACTATTTTCGATCCAAGCAAATAGGAACGAAATTTGTCCAGCATACACCATTAATAATTCCTTCTGGTGGTGTAATTGATTGGCATCAATTAATGTCTTGCTAGCATAATAAATTACGTGAGGTAATTTATTCACCCTTTGCCCTAAGACAGCTCCGATCGCATAATCAGATGCATCACACATGAGTTCGAATGGTAAAGAATAATCCGGTGGTTGGATTATTGGTGCATTTGATAAGAGTTCACGCAATTTTAGGAATGCCTTTATGCAATCCTCATCAAAATCAAAAGGAACATCTTTGCCAAGCAAAGTGCACAATGGTTTAGCCACCTTGCTAAAATCCTTAATGAATCTTCTATAAAATCCAGCATGCCCCAAAAATGATCGAATTTGTCGAACACTTTTAGGAGGTGGTAAATTTGCAATTAAGTCGACCTTCGCCTTATCAACTTCAATTCCTTTCGTTGAAACAATATGCCCCAACACAATTCCTTGTTGAACCATAAAATGGCTCTTTTCCCAGTTGAGAACAAGTTTGGAATCTACACAACGTTGCAACACCTGTGAAAGATGATTCAAACAAGAATTAAATGTTTTTCCAAAAACCGAGAAGTCGTCCATGAAGACTTCGATGAATTTGTCGATCATGTCCGAGAATATGGCCAACATACATCGTTGAAACGTGGCCGGAGCATTACATAAGCCGAATGGCATCCTTCGATATGCAAACGTACCATATGGACACGTGAATGTTGTCTTCTCTTGATCAGCTGGAAAAACGGGCACTTGATTGTATCCCGAATAACCATCAAGAAAGCAATAAAACTCTTGCCCAGCTAACTTCTCAAGAATTTGATCAATGAACGGAAGGGGAAAATGATCTTTTCTGGTGGCTGTGTTCAATTTTCGATAATCAATGCACACACGCCATCCAGTAGTTTCACGAGTGGGCACCAATTCTTCCTCCGTAGTTTCTTTCACTGTAATTCCAGACTTTTTCGGAACGATTTGTACTGGACTAACCCATTCACTATCAGAGATCGGATAGATGATTCCAGCATCGAGGAGTTTAATGATTTCCTTTAAAACGACTTCTTGCATGTTCGGATTAAGTCGCCTGTGGTTCCTCGATGGTTTACTCTCATCCTCCGGATGTATTTTATGCATACATACCGATGGGTCAATCCCTTGAGATCGCTAAGGTCCATCCGATGGCCTCCTTGTGCTCTTTCAAAGACCTTCAACAAATCATTCTCTTGTTCTTCCGATAATGTGGATGAAATTATCACCGGAAGTGTTTCTCGAGGTCCCGTAAAAGCATATTTGAGGGACTTAGGCAATTGTTTCAATTCCACAGGTTGGTCAGCTCAATTGATGGAGTCGACATCCTTTACCTCGAGGTAGTGGTTCTACCTTAGTCACAACTTCACATAAGTTATCATCTTGACATGATGAATTTGACTTTTCTCTTCCATTGCTTCCTTTCAAGCCCTTTGTCCTCATAGATGGCTAACAAAGCGCTTTCAAATTCCTCTTTGGTGAGCATTGATGGTAATGCTTCATCCACCACTTCATCCATCCGATCGATGTAAAACATTCGACCTCATCCTCATTAGGGAAATGGTTCATCGCATGGAATATGTTAAGCCCGACTTTCATGTTTCCAAAAGAAACGTCCATGACTCTGTCGACAATTAATGCAAGCGTTGGCATGAAACCAGACGTCCAAGAATAATTGGGACTTGATTGATTGATTTCGCAGGTGGTTCCATGTCTAAGACAACGAAGTCCACCGGAAAGACAAACTTGTCTATTCCAACCAAAACATCCTCGATAACACCCTGGTCTTCTTTCCGATCTATCCGCCATTGAGTGTGACCGTCGTGGGTTTCAATTCACCCAATCCGAAGTTTCTCGTACATTGAGTATGGGATCGATTAACACTTGCTCCCAAATCCAATAACGCCTTTCCAATTGGTTGCCCACCAATGACACATGGAGCTTGGGACTCGTGGTCTTCGGTTTACGTGGGGTTTCCAATCGCTAATATCGAATCGACTTGATTTGTTAGGAACACTTTCTTTGAAACGTGAGTACGTGCCTTTCTTCCGAGTGCACAAATCTTTGAAAACTTGGCGTGCTCGGAGGACTTGTTTGATTGTTTCAAGTAATGGAAGATTTATCTTTACTTGCTTGAATGTTTCAAAATTTCTTCCATTTTGGTCCCTTTCCCATTCTAGATGGAGGAGTTAGGCATTGGGAATGGTGCCTTTGGGACATAAGGTGCATTCCATTTCGATTCTTTTCACGTCCTTGTTGGACGGTTGAAGGAAACTCTTCCTCTATTACTTTTTCTTTTCCTTTCTCTCTGCTCTTTTGCACTTTTCTTATCTCTGGCTCTTTGTCTCTTTCTTTCTCTTTTCCTTTTCCTTTCTCCTTTCTTTTCTCCGATTCTTTTCCTCTATTGCTTCTCTTTCTTCATCGCCTTCTCTGCATTTCCACTTGATTATGAACCTCTCGTCCACTTCTCAAAGACCGTAATGACTTTCAACTGTTGACTATTCGATGGTCTGCTTGAGATGGTGCTTGGCCTCGAGGATTATTGATGGGTTGGTGGAGCCTACCTTCCTCACGACAAGTTGATTGGCCAATTGGTGACTTGGTCCATTATCATCTGCTTGAAGATTGCATGCTTCGCATAAGCTTTTCTTCCAGGATCGAGAATCTTCAATCTTGGCATGAGATTGATTAAGATTCGATTGAAATTCGATTTTTCGAGTCGAATTTGGATGATAATACGAGCATTCTGCTGGAAATTGGAATTCGTTGGAAATTAGAATTCTCGAAATTGTTGTGGGACGAAAATTGTGTTGAAAATTTGGTTGAAAAGGTTGTTGTCCACCCATTGTGTTGGCTCTATGTTCTTTGGTTTTCGGCCGCTTTGTTCGATTCACCCCATCCTAAGTTGGGGTGATTTTTCCATTCGGATTGTAGGTATTGAGTACATGTTTCTACCTCGCCACTGATAAGATTGAGTCACATTTACCCGCTCTTGAGGATTAGGTTCATCGGGGAAGAATGACAAGGTAGTAGGGCACTCATTAGCCATATGACCGGGTGGTCACAAATTGAACACATTGGGGGTGACAGAGCTTTAGCTTGCTTGGTAGCGTAACAACATGTTCATCTGCTTGGACAAAGACATGTCAAACTTTGTTGAGAGATCTGAGGCATTATTGTTGACATCGCATAATCCGCCTTTTGTCAACACATGAGATTTAGGTGCGAGTTCAAGTTGGTTCGCCCCGGTGTCTCACTTTGTATCGAAGTTTGATATAACTTTTCAAACAATGCCCACAATTACTTTCTTTCGTGGCACAAGATCCACCACAAGATGCATCAACCATGCGTCTCTCTTGAGAATCATCCATTGTAAAAACTTTGGACTTGTTGCCACCTTGGAACTTGATGATTTGGGCAACTTCGATCAATTCCTTAAAACGCTTCCCAACATTCATGGAATGTTTCGTAGGTTGTTGGGAAAGAACCGGATCTTCGACGCAATTCAATGGCCTTAGTCATGGGAAAATATTTTTAAGGCTGACGATGCATTTCGCCCAACTCGAATAGATTGTGGTTCTAAGGAATAGAACCATGTTTTGCCTTTATCTCTTAAAGAGAACGGAAGAGTCTGAGCTTCGCTATCTCATCGGACATTGTGGACTCAACATTTTGCATACCCAGTGAATTCATTTAAGTGAACGCATGGATTTTCATTTGCTAACCCATGGAAAATTGGTAGCATTTGAATCATTGTCGATTTGAATTCATAGTGGTTCCCTCGGAATGGGAGCATGCATACATTCCCGATCCTCGTAAAACCAGATCGTTATAATACCCGTGTTGTTCTAGGGCCCTCATCAAAATTATTGTTCCTATTATTTCCATTATTGACATTCCCATTGTTGTTATTCTCATCTCTCTCTTGCCTTTGGTCTGCCATGGTCTCAGTTTGTTGATATTGGTTCCTCTGTACTCTTCGATTCTCTCTACAAGCTCTTTTCGATCTCAAGATTAAGCAGAGAGATGTGGGTGATGAGAACGAGTAAAGCTCATACACCAACACTCACAAACAGGGTTGAAGAATCCACAACAAACCCACAAAATTCTGCTTCAAACGATTTAAACAAAGATGATAAGCGATGAGCCAATATCAATGAGGAAAGATTTCTTCTTTTTCTTTTTTTTCGTTTTTTTTTTTTTTTTTAATTAAAATTCGAATTTAAATTAATTATTTTTTTTTTTTTTTTATATTCAAATTAAAATTAATTAATTAATTAATTAAAATTTTTTTTTTTTAAATTCAAATTAAAATTAAAATTCGAATTTAAATTAATTAAATATTTTTTTTTTTTTTTTTTTTAAATTCAAATTAAAATTTAAATTCGAATTTAAATTAATTAAATTTTTTTTTTTTTTTTTTTTTTTTTAAATTCGAATTAAATTTTTTTTTTTAATTTTTTTTTTTTTTTTTTTAAATTAAATTCGAAAATTAAAAATTAAAATTGAAAATCCTATAAAATCTTTCCTAAAAGAGAAAAATAAGGAGAAGAATGAAAGATTCCTAAAAATCCTAAAACAAAAGTCCCACAAAAGTTAATGACTAAATTTAGAAAATCCTAAAAATATCTAAAAGAGGAAAATAAGGAAAAAGAGTCCTACCAAATCTAAAATAAGAAGTCCTAAAAATCTCTACTTCCTAAATTTCCTAAGGAAGGTATCCTAAAAATCTAAACTTCCTAAAAAGACTCCACAAAATCTTATCAAAGAGAGAAAAATAAGGGAAATAAATTTTTTTTTTTTTTTAAACACTCAAAACAGAAAAATCCCTATCTGAATTAATCAAAATTTCACCGATTTCCCCGGCAGCGGCGCCAAAAACTTGATCGATTTAGAATGTAACCCTTGCAAGTGCACAAGATCTATTGCAGTATGGCAAGAACAGGGGTGTCGAACCCACAGGGAAACGTGAATTTTTAATTAATTCTTTTAGAGATTTTAAAAACATCCCTAAGGAAGTACCAAAGGGCAGATTCAATTTTACCAAAAACTTAACGCACTTTTCCTAAATGCAGAAAAATAAATTAATCTAAACAATTAATTACTGATAAATCTACGAACAATATTAAAATGAGATCAAGGAATATGCTACCCCAGATTCAGCACTTTTTCTATCATTAAAACCCACGGTTTCTTTAAATCTTCATTCACAGCATGATACATCTAGACAAATGAGTAGATACAAAATATGATCATCAATCCGGCATACCCTATCTAAAAACAATGACTCAGCCTAACATTGCGGTATGAGTCATGTAAAAAGCATAGCGTATCTCATGATATTTAGATCACGACAATCAGCACATAATCGCTCTACAGCCTAGATCAGCCTGCAGGTCCAGATCTAGCGATTACGGCCGTTGATACGCGCAATCAACGGTCATAACAAAGCATTTAAAATATTTTCAATCACACAAACTTTGAGCAAAACGATTCCATGATAACAATAATAATACGCGGTATTAATCATAAACATAGGTACTTATCTGGGGATCGCATCTTCCGATCATCGATTTAAGCCATCTTTGGTGTTTGATCTCCTTTTCTTTCAAAGTCATTCCTCTTTTATTTCTTCCAAAAGATATTTGCAATTGTTTTCCTAAATACACCCATGAATTTCTAGAAAAATAATGCAAATCCTGCACAATCTACTGAATAAACCCTGTAAGAAGGAGAAGAAGACTGAAAAGATGAAGAAAATATTCCCCAAAGTGAAGAGCCCTAAAAACTAAAAGAAAGAATGAATAATATTCTAATTGCAAAAAATAATAATCCCTAAGAAACTCGTGGCTTCCTTTTTATAATAGCTCAACCTAATACCTCTCTCGATTGACATCTAAGAGTAATTTTCGTGAATTCCCGCCTAGCTTTGCATCAGATACTGCCTCGGTATTTTGCTCATAATTTTCTGTACCGAACTCGGATTGAGGTGATTCTTGAAGCGTTGGAAAGCTGACGACGAGCTCTACAACTTTTATGTTTTAGCAATTTCCTGAATCTGACGTCTTGAAGGTCCAAATTGAGCTGCAAGTCGCACTAAGTTCTCAATGACCCAAAATAGCAGTGTTTTGACATTATTTTCGGGATTCTTGGGCTGTTTTAGAAACTTGGACTGTATTTACCTGAAACACTTCAAATCTAGCAAATCTCATCAGATAGCCTTCATCGGACGGCTAAATATAGGTATTTAGGGGTGAAATATCATCATATTTCACTACTCATCAGTGCACCCTAAGTTAGTACACGTCGGATCAACACCGAATATTGTTGGAAATATAGAATTAAAAATAAATGAGATGAAATTAAGGATATAACTTAGAGGTACGTTAATATAAACGTTTTCTCTAAATGTTATTTGCCTCCTTCCGGTTATAATCGCGATAACAAAATAGGAGAATAACAAACACGTTCCCGTGATACAATCAAGCCCAATCCTCTGTAATTCTTTTTGTATTTGCACTCTCAAAAAGAATTTTGAACACTGCGTAATATGCCCAAAAAGAAAGAAAGAAATTCTTATTTTCTTGTGTCTTTTCTGTTATCTTTTTAACAGAGATCTTATCTCTATTTATAGAAAAAATTCAGAACCATTGTGTCTTTTTAGATTACGGTGAAGAGATTTCAGATCTCTTGAGTCTTTTCAGAGAGTTGTCTTTTCAGATAAAGATAAACGATAAGGCATCTTTTCATAAGATAGGATGACAATTAAAACCCTTCTCACAAAAAACTATCCGTTAAAATATATTTTCGTAGAAAAAGATACTAGCCATTTAAGATACCTTTTCGGAGAATTTTTTTTTAATATTTATTACGCTTATTTTTACCACAAGACTTATTTTTTACCAAAAGAAAAGTTTATTTTGAAATAAATCAAGAAAGAAAGTTTGTTAAATCTCTTTATAAAAGAAAAAATGAATCTTGAAATAAAACAAGAAAGAAATTTTTTTAAAACTCTTTAAAATATACAATAATCTTCCACTATTTTTAAAAGTTTTAAAAATATACAATAATCTCCCACTATTTTTTAAATATTTTTAAAAATAATCTATTTGGGTATATGAAAATTATAATGCATAAATGAAAGTATTTTAAAGATTTGAACTTTCACTTAGTGTAAGTAAATCAAAGTTTATCAAGCTGCTTAGTAAGTTATAGTCTTGAACTAAGGACCTTATTCAACAAACTGGATATACTATACACATTATAATTTATAAAACTTAATTTTCTTAAAAACCCAACACATTTATGGCCATGTACTTTACCTTAATTTTTTGAGTGCTCTAGGAGAATCTATTGCTCCATAGGAAGCGGCCCGTCTTTCACACTCAAATAGGTGAATCTATCAAGGGTGGCTCTTGTATACAACTCAAACTTAAATAAGACTATAGAATTATTAAGAGAATCAATCTCATCCTCTCTCACAGGATTAGTACTAGTTTGGTAGACATAAGGGAATGAGTTATTTTTGAACATATAGTTTGTTCTAGTGCCAACACAATCACTAGTTCAATTTGTTTTTTCCATTGAACCTAAGTGATGGTTCACAAAACTTAGGTTGAGTTCTCATTGAAGGTGACTTTTATTTTATAGACTTCAACCCCATTCCATTAGATGTCTTATGTAAGTATTCTCTTGCAAGGCCTTTCGTAAGAGGATCGGCCAAATTCTTTTTCGACCTTACAGAATCTAAAGTCACTACTCCACCCTTGAGTAGACTGTTAACATAGTTATGTCTCAAACTCATATGTCTATTTTTACTATTATATGTCTTATGATTTGCTTGTTTAAGAGTCGCTTCATTATCACAGTATATGGTAATTGCAGTGACAGGTTTATCCCCTATAGGTATGTCTACCAATAGGTTTTTAAATTATTCTGCTCTTTTACATGCTGCAGCAAGTGTAATAAACTCAGCTTCTATAGTGGCATGAGTTATGCAAGTTTGTTCTTTAGATTCCCAAGAAATAGCTCCACTTGCCATAGTAAAAATCCAACCAATTGTGGACTTTGATTATTTACTATCTGTGTTCCAATTGGCATCACTATATCCTTCTAGAATAGCAGGATAGTCAAGACAATGCAAGGCATAATTTATAGTCCCTTTAAGATATTTGAGTACTCGATGTATAGCATCCTAATGTTTTTGACCAGAGTTATTAGTATATCTACTGAGTTTACCAACAACATCGGCAATATCTGGACAAGTACAATGCATTGGATACATTAGACTATCAATTACCCTTGCATATTCTAGTTGAGAAATACACATTCCAGTATTCTTTCTCAATTTTAAGTTAGGATCATAAGGGGTAGAAACTGAATGACAATCATAGTGATCAAATTTTCTAAAAACTTCTCAATATAATGAGATTGGGTTAAAAGTATACCTTTATCATTTCTTATTAATTTGATTCCTAAAATAATATCGGCTTCCCCCATATCCTTCATCTTAAAATTGAAAGACAAAAATAGTTTGATCTTAATGATGTACTTTATGTCGGTATCAAATATAAGCATATCGCTAACATAAAGACAGATAATAACACCAGAGGTTTTATTAAATTTACTATATACACATTTATCTGTTTCATTGATCTTATAATCATTTAATAATATCACTTTATCAAATTTATCATGTCATAATTTAGGAGCTTGTTTTAAACCATACAATGATTTGACCAACTTGCACACTTTATGCTCTTGACCTTTCATGACAAACCCTTTGGGTTGTTTCATATATATCTCTTCGGTGAGATCACCATTCAAAAATACTGTTTTTACATCCATTTGATGAATGATTAGATGGTGAACTGAAGCTGACGCGAACAAGAGCCTAATAGTGGATATTTTAGCGACATGTGCATCAGTATCAAAATAATCAATCCCTTCTTTTTATCGAAAGCCTTTAGCCACTAATCTGGATTTGAACTTACCTATGGATCCATCAACTCTCAATTTCTTTCAAAATATCCACTTACACCTTCTTGGTTTTGAACCAGGGGGTAAGTCGACTAACACTCAAGTGTTATTAGATAAAATTGAGTTCATTTCATCATTGATGACTTCTTTCCAAAAAAATGAATCAATTGATGATAATGTGCCCTTAAGGGTTGTAGGGTCACTCTCAACATTTAAAATATAATATTCTTTTTTAATGTTATTTCTATTTTCCTCTACGAGAAAAATATATAAGTCAGGTCCAAAAGTTGTATGATGTCTCGCTCTTTTACTGCTTTTAGGTTTTATAGATCCAGAAGTAGGATAATTACTCACAACAATATTGTTATTGACAACAATAACACCATTGCTAGAGGTAACAATATTATTGTTAGAAGAACTAGAGATACTCAAATCATGATTTGATTGTGGCGATCGAAATAGAGTATATTCTCAAAAAAATTTGTATCTCTAGATTCAACAATGACATTATTTTCTAAATCTCAAAACCTATATGATTTGTTATGTTGTGCATAACCAATAAATATGCATTTCATAGTTTTAGCTCCTAACTTAGGTCTCTTAATGTCGGGAATTCTTACATATACAAGATACCCCTAAACTTTAAAGTATCCTAAGTGAGGTTTATGATTGAACCAAAGTTCATATGGGGTTATATTTTAATTTTTTTAAGGTACTCTATTCAGTATATAACAAAATGTAAGTAAAGCTTTACCCCACATATTCTTCAGTAAATCAGAATTTAACAACATAACATTAATTATATCTATAAGAGTACGATTTTTCCTTTCTGCAACTCCGTTTTGTTGAGGTGTATAAGGGGCGGTAACTTGATGGATAATACTATGAGATTCACAAAACTCATCAAAGTCGTGTGATAAATATTCTCCACTCCTATAACTCCGTAAGACCTTAATTGAAGTCTTCAATTGATTCTTAACTTCTGTTTTATAAATCTTAAATTTGTCAAGTGCTTCATCCTTTGATCTTAATAGGCATATGCATGTAAACCTAGAAAAATCATCAATGAAGGTAATGAAATATTTCTTACTCCCACGAGTTTCAGTATTTTTTAAGTCACATATATCGGAATTGATGAGGCCTAATTTTTCAGAACTCCTTTTTACACTTGAAAAGGGTTTCCGAATAATCTTCGCCTGTGCACAAATTTCACATATATTCAAAACAGAAATATCGCATTTAGGAATTAAATTTCAAGTTATCATACTCTTCATAGAACTAAAATTTAGATGTCTTAATCTACCATTCCACAAACTAAAAGAATCAACGATATAAGCAGAACTAAAATTTTCATTCACAATGTTAAATTTGATCATCCAATTACAAGAGTAACTCTTGCCCATAAACATCTCATTCTTTGATAACATTAACTTATCGGACTCGTAAACCATCTTGATACCACTTTTATTGACGATGTCACCCGATACATGATTTTTGCGCATATTAAGCACATAACGAACCTTAGTAAGAGTGACTTCTTTGCCTAAGGTAAACTTGAGATCCACTGTGTCAATTCCAAGAACCTTTGCTATGACATGAGTACTAAGTTACATACACCATCATTCATAGGTGTGTATGTTTTAAACATACTGTGGTCATTGGAGATGTGAATTGTAGTACCGGTATCTAGCCACCATCCTTCATCTTTCGTCATAGAATTGGCTTCACTGATCATGACTATGATCTTCTCCTCAGTGAGATTCACTTGAGATGATTTTTCTTGCTTCTTACGAAAACAACAATCTCTAGTAAAATGATCAGATTTACTACAAATATAACAAACTCCATATTTCTTCTTGGATTTGTCTTAGTCATTTTGACCGGCATTGGGTTTCCTCTTGAATTGGATTTTATTCTTATTTGACTTCAAATTCTTATTTGGTTTGGAATCCTTTGATTTAATGTTTTCAATCAAATTTGCCTTGGGATCAACTCTTTTATCATCTTTAAAATATCAAAGTCTTGATTCTTCCTCAATTCGTAAATGATGTAAAAGTTAAATCATAGACAAAAATTAATTCTCTTGTCGATGATTCATCTTCTTTTTGTAGTCATTCTAAGAAGGCGGTAATTTAGAAATTATAGCGCCAATTTAAAATTTCTTAAAAAGTTTAATCCCAACAAAACTAAGGTGATTAATAATAAGTTGCAAGTCGTACACTTGCGCAAGAACAAACTTATCATTTTTCATCTTAAAATTAAATAAATTTCCAACAAAGAAAGTACGATTTTCAGATTCTTCTATTATGTATTTCTCATCAAGTGCATACCCGATTTCTTTTGCAGTAGGCACGTTAACATAAATGTCGTAGATAGAATCCGTGAGCGCGTTCAATATATGACCCTTACATATATAATCATCTTTACGTTTCTTTTGCGCAGTAATGACCTTCGAAGTATCATTTGATTTTGCAGGTGTCAAGTCAGAAAGATCCTTGTCTAAAATATATGCAATATTCAAAGTGGTGAGAAAGAATAAAATCTTTTGCTGCCAACGGGTAAAGTTCGTTCCATCAAATCATTTCAATTGCACGAAGAAAAAGCGTTTATCTTAACGTGTCTCTAAGTTCTACCATTGATTTCATCTCCTTTATTTTTGTTTCCATATTTTCAATAATTTTTTCCAACAATTCTAAACGTTATTTGCCTCTTTCCGATTAAAACTGCGATAGCAAAAAAAGATAATAGCAAACACGTTCCCGGGATACAATCAAGCCTGACCTTCTGTAATTCTTTTTGTGTTTGCACTTACAAAAAGATTTTTGAACACTACGTAATATGCCCAAAAAGAAAGAAAGAAATTCTTATTTTCTTGTGTCTTTTCTTCTATCTTTCTAACAGAGATTTTATCTCTATTTATAGAGAAAATCCCAAAAGATTTCAGATCTCGTGTCTTTTTAGATAAAGATAAACGATAAGACATCTTTCATAAGATAAGATGATCGCTAAAACCCTTCTCACAAAAAAACAATCCGTTAAAACATCTTTTTGTAGAAAAAGATACTAGATTTTAAGACACCTTTTCGAAGAAAAATTCTTTAATATTTGTTACGCTTATTTTTATCACAAGACTTATTTTTTGCCAAAAGAAAAGTTTATCTTAAAATAAATCAAAAAAGAAAGTTTGTTAGAACTCTTTATGAAAAGAAAAAATGAATCTTGAAATAAATCAAGAAAGAATTTTTTTTTGAAACTCTTTAAAATATACAACAAATATAAATCTCAAGGGTGGCCTAGGGGTAATTCCAACTTAGCTGAGATAGGTCCCAATGATAGATTGCTATTTGGACAATTTGAGTTAATAAGATACATGCGCCACATGTTATAATAATAAATCATAATTCAATAGTTTGAGAGCAAAAATCTAATTCAATGGTGGAAAATAATTTAAACATCATATTAGTGTTCACTTTAATTATTTTATTATTTTTAAATGGGAGCCATTACTCGCACACATTTTTCAAGTGATTGCACCAAATTAAAAAAAAAGACTTGATATTTTAGGGACATGTGAGATGTAAAAATACAATATGGACCATTTGATTCGAAGTTTACGATCAATAGATCTATGGTATATAAAATTGGAGCAAAACACGATACTTGTCATATGATCTATTGTAGTCAACTCATGAATTATATAATAGCCTTTGACTCCATTTAATTAGATGATAAAAATTATATTTTATTCTAATATTTTACAATTAATATATTTAAATCATGGTCTTCAAATTAAACAACTTAGATGGTGTTTTCACATAGAAGAAGTCACCAAACTTTTTTAAATATTTCTTTTGTGTAATCACGTGAAAATTATATTTTATTCTAATCTTTTACAATGAATATCTTTAAATCATAGCTTTCAAGTCAAACAGCTTAGATAGTATTTTTACATAGTAGAAGTCGTCCAACATTTAAGTCTGTCTTTTGTATAATCACGTGAAGCGTGTGCAAAAAATAATGGCTCCCTTTTAAATACCTATGTATAGCAACGTTTTACTGAGATGTCTTGCCAAGACCGAGATGTATCGATCTCGAGCTTATGTGAGACGTCCCAAAATTTTGAGATTCCAATTCATTAATAAGAAATCAAAAGTTGTTTGGTACATGGTGAAAGTTTTTTAAGCTATGGGACAATGTTCTAGTCTGGTTGAAGAAGTTTGACTTTTATTTAAATGAATGAAGTGTGAAAACAATTTAAGTCAAGATTCTTTGTATCCTCATAGCTAAAAAAAAAAATCCCTTCTATATAAGGGTCTAGGAACTGGTTGAACTGTATTAATGAGTCAATCTATTGAACCGAATACAACTTCCTTGGTTAGGTTAAAATTTCCTCACCATGAGAAGGGATAGTTCTTGATAAGAGCTGATATGGACCATCACTGTGTATGACCAATTTGATGTGATAGTCCATGTGGTTTAGACCATGTCTCAAGAAGCGGAGGTTTTGAGTTCAATTTGCACCCTTTGTTGGCACTCAGAGATTTATTTTTACTGATAAGTGCTTGTGATGTGTGGTTGTTGCACTTGTCTGGAGAATAGTACGTGTGATATGATGAGATCCCGATTCAAGATTCCAGACCACAACGCATACAACTTGCATAGCCAAATGCAACCTCAGTTAAATAAATAAATACATGATAAATATAGTCAAATTGGATTCATTTTAAAAATAATTAGTTGTGTATATAAAAGAAATAAAATATTTAGCAAACAGAGATCCACTCGGAATTTTGGGCAAAAAATACTTAGTTGTTGCAACTTGTTTAGGGAGCCATAACTTGCACACATTTTTCAAGTGATTGCACCAAATTTAAAGAAAGACTTGGTATTTTAGTGACATATGATATGTAAAAATGCAGTATGGGCCGTCTGATTTTAAGTTCATGATCAATAGATCTTTGGTACATAAAATTGGAGCAAAACAAAATTGTAGTCAACTATTGAATTATATAACAACCTTTGACTCCATTTAATCAAATGATGAAAATTATATTTTGTTCTAATCTTTTGCAATTGATATATTTAAATCATGACCTTCAAATCAAACGGTTTAAATGGTGTTTTCACATAGTAGAGTTGATCAACCAAACTTGCAAGTCTTTCTTTTAAATTTGGTGCAATCACTTGAAAAGCGTGTGCAAGTAATGGCTGCCCTTGTTTAATGGATGTTTAGTTGTGTGGATCCTCATTTGTACATCCTTCTTTAATAAACGAGGATCCAAACAGTCAAATGTTTTTGTTCAAAATTCTGTGTGAATTCTTGTTTGCTAAATATTTTCATTTTGGATTTTTTATGCAATTAATTATATTCAAATTGAGTATTATTTTGCTAAATTTTCTTAACTACCAAGTCCAAACGTTTGATCATTTTCTTTGAAGATATCTATTTGATGGGTTGGAGCTGACCACCTCATATATTAGTAATTATAAAGCTTTTGTTATAAGATGCATCATGACACAACCTTGGAGGGCTGCACCTGGACGCTTCTTCCCATGTTATGTGACATGATCAACCCAAAACAATAGTCGATTTTGGTTGATCAGCCTTAGGGGCATCTGATTTTAAAAAAACTAAACCTTGTTTTACTCTGGCCTCTGTTTGATGGGTTAAAAATAAGGCAACACCTAACCAACAAGATGCATTGATTTTGGACACCTTTGACCACGTTTTCAGCGATATCTCAATTTTGTCTAAATTATCGTAGTACCAATTCTCATGATAGGTGCCACATGGTGCTCAATTGATCTTGACACAAGATAGGTGCCACATGGTGCTCAATTGATCTGGACACAAGCCTCACGGCTGCGTATGGACGCTTAGGCCCGGGCCTCATCCAAATATACAGCCAACTCAAGTCTTTTTCATCAACTCAAAATGGCATCCACAAAATAAAATAAATAAATAAAACTCTCACTAACTACCTGTACAGATAGTCAAAACTCCAAAACAATACCTCATATCAAGAACAATGAGATAAAGATAATAGCAGCGTTGAGAAAATAAAGACAATGGGACTAATAAAACCGATGACACTCTCCTTTATAAGCATCTAGCTAGTAAGGGCAAAAAGAAGAGGAGAATCTGTCTACCCGCAGATATACCTAAACCCTTATTAAAGCAAGAAAATACCTACCTCTCTTGCTTATATATATATATCAACTATCAAGGGGCATAAATTAGAATACTTAATTGTGTGTGTGATAAAATGTCCATCTTTTCAAATCTTGAGAGGGAGATAAAAACCTCTCTATACATGCTGGTTTTGGGTGATTGGAGTTTTGAACCGGGATATGATGGTTTTACCCCTGGTGTAATGGTCAACAATTGACTCTCGAGAGAGATTTATGATAGAAGATACTGGAACGAGGCAAAGACCTCGGCTGCGTAGATCGAATTTCTCTTCCACGCCGGCCTGGAAATGAGAAATAATACAGAAGAAATAAAAAGAAGTTATGATAGGTTTTGATTCTTTTGGATCAGGGTGCATCGTACAGGGGACTAACATCTGATTATATAATTTGGGGCCTATGGGCAATATGTTTCTCACCCTACATGTGGATGTAGGAGTCAAATGGTTCACGAACGAATATGGGTCTCAATGGGCCAGGATTGAGTCCGGTCCAATCCCACCTGTCATGAACCGGGTGGGGCATGGACAAAGATAGGTAGGCAAGATTAATGAAAAGGCTAGCTCGGCTCTGCCCAATTAGTAATCGGTCTGGGTATGAGATAGTTTTAAGAGGCCTGGTTATAATCTGTCCGTTTTAAGGCCTGGCTCAAACTCGATCAATTGCGACTATTTATACAGAGATCATTGGGTCAGGTCGCAGTCCTGCTCAACGCTGCCCTTCGGGCTAAGTCAAATAGGCTCCTTTAACAAACAGGTTGGCCTTATCCAATACCTAATAGGGCCGAGTATGAGTTAACTCGTTTAAGACCAGCACTGCCCAGATCATTGAGACCCCTATCAACAAATGCCTGTTGGACGGACGCACGCAAGATCCATGGCACACGCTTTATTGATGCCCAAACATGATTCTCATAGAAGGATCCCAACCATCCAACCGTAGCACTCTAGTAATAGTAATACTAATGAGGGGTCTCTATCCATTTATATTTACACTTTAAACATCCATTTGTTAGCCATTGATCAGATCCTATGGCACAGTGCAATTTTCAGTCAGAATTCAATTTAGGCTATGGACATGGGTAACATGTGTACGGTACATGATATGGCCACTAGGTAAATGCCAGTTTAAATCTAAAATTTAATGAAGGGCAGGTCATTTTTAGGCGACACCGTGACATCACTTGTGACACCAAATCTGGCAGTTTGATAGCCAGGGTAAGTCAGTTAGTCTTGTTCCCTTTTGATGAGGGAGTAAATATCTTTAAGCCCAATATTATAGTGTGATTAATAGATTTTCACGGATTACAAATTATAGCAAAATGTAACCATACCTGTGTGTGATGGGAATACCAGCTTCCGGAGTAAGGAGCAGTAAACGCCTGATACCAATAAATAACAAATCAGATCGTCATAGAGTTTGTTTTTTGGGTTGGATAAATGGGGGTCCCCAACAGCATTTTAACGCTATCAAGCTTAAGTAGCACTTTTAAGTTTTAACCATCGAATCCTGGTAAAGCTGACACTGACAGCAACAGAGTGTCTAGGGGCCCGACATCCGTGCAAGTCAACCTTACATAGTTTGATAAGGGGTAAAAAGGTATC
Organism: Chloranthus sessilifolius; assembly: GCA_021018995.1. Lineage (NCBI taxonomy): Eukaryota > Viridiplantae > Streptophyta > Magnoliopsida > Chloranthales > Chloranthaceae > Chloranthus > Chloranthus sessilifolius. The sequence goes on from CM037585.1 coordinate 160,679,362, forward strand.
TCATGATTATGATTCCGTGAGGACTGTATGGCAGGCAGTTTTTATGCTGGGACAGCCAGCCTCCACATCAGCCTGTGAAATCAGATGGCAGCTGAGAGGTGGGTGCTCTCTATTTTACCTTAAATCACTTCAAGATGCCAACCAGAGATTTAGACGATAATAAAAAAAAAAACAATAACAAAACAAAAGAAGGCCTTTTTGTTTGTAACTTGTAAGAGATTTTTTCTTTATGTTTATGAAGTCATGCCTGAATCTGTTCTTGTGTTTGCTTGATATAAAGAGTAGCCTCTTGGAGCACTGAAGTCGTGTCCGTCTGCAAAGCAATTGATCAAATCCTTCATTTACCATAAATAGAAGTGGGTTTTCCAAAATGAAAATGAATAAAGCTTCTTTTTCTTCTACATCAATTGAAAATTTCTGACCTTCCCATAAGGAGAAACGAGCTGCTGAAGCGCTGTTATTTTGTCACCTATCTTTTGGCTTCTCTTCACCGTCGCCTGCAAAGTAAATGAAAAGCTTTTGAAACTTAACAATGGCTGATTTCAGAAACCCCTTTCATTATTATTATTATTTTCGTATATTTTTTTACTCACTGTAAGTTTCTGGTTCGTCAACGATTCTTCAGAAGATTGGTAATGGAGATCTTGTCTAGAGGGCGCCTTTCTTTTCTTGGATGCTTTCATGGTTGGTTCCTGATTACTTGGATCGACGGTGATGGTTTCTCTCGTTGCGTTTTCTGAGGCCTGCACATGCACTTGATTTTAGAAAATAGAAGGCTGAGATTAAAGTTCTTCATTCCAGTTGCTCAGCAAAATAATATAAACTGAATTAAGGAAGACCCCTCACTACAAAAAAACTGTGGGTATTAGCTACAGTTGTTCTGTTTATAGTAATAGTTTTAGCTATTAATTATTATGCGGTTTCGAGAGGTTTGTGCACACTACGGTAATTCATTAAGTGGCATGGGCAAAGATAATTTGCGAATTGGGCTACCAGCCCTTCAAATAAAATGGCAAAGGCATAAATATTGGTCTATATTTTATTAGAGGCCGACTCTTAAATCGGGCTTCAATGATCAGTAAGTAAAAAATTTAATAGCCTCTTAAGGGTCAAAAGCTAACATACGCAGATGTGAGAGCCACTTAAATCTATACATCTTTCATGGTGTAAGATGAGCCTTCATTAGGTTCAGATCAATTCAAGCAGGTGTCAGCCCAATTAATTACCTATATTCCTATCATGGGATTAATTGGGCATCACCTGCATTATAAGACCATTACTAAGAAAGCATATAAAAAGTCATTTATCTCAGTAATTTTATCAAAATGAGAGTTTATCAGATGTTAAGGAGCCTAAAAATCTGTGAAAGCCACTTTTTAAAAGTTCTTAGGGAAGGTTGTTATGTGAGACTATTCTAACACGCCCTCGCACATGTTGGCGGGATTGAGCCAAGTCAAATCACATGAAAAACTGAACTGGATGTCGTGGCGTGGAGAAATACTTCTTTGATACAATGTAGAATTTTATGGGCCTAACTCAACCTCACAAAATTGACTTGTAAGGTGATGATTGTCCAGGTAATATATAGCCCAAAGGCTTTTAGTCCACAGGCCATATGAAACTTATCTAGGGATAATTAGAGAAACATACATAAAAAAAACTTTTTAACAAAAAATACCCAACCTCAAACTTTTTAGAAATCTATCACTTACACTTTTGACAGGAGAGATCCTGGTGGGCACTGTCGCATGAGAAATATTATTCTGGTACATGGAATTTAATACCAGGCCATCTCCTGCACACGAAATGAAAATATATCACTTTACACGTGCTTTGATATATTTCTATAACCCTAGTAAGGATAATTAGTCTTAAGATACAGTATGGCGGTGCAAGTAAATAGTAATCTTATAAAAGCAATGCAAATTACAATATAAATAGTAATCACGGGGCGCATATCCCAAAATCGGTGTTATTTGGAATCATATTTTATGTGGCATATCATCTAAGCAATGCACTCAAGATTCACGTGACACCCAAAAAGTGTTTTGGGTGCCATGAAACTCCATGTGGAAGGTTGGAGGAGGGTGACCGTCCTCCTAAAGATGGAAGCCTTTTTCATATATATATATATATATATATATATATATATATAAAGTTAAGTTGAGCATGATCTAAGAAAAAGGTGAAAACTCCTCAGACTCATTTAATTATTGATCATATTCCTCAAACCTGAGAGATAATCAAGGGGTTGATAAGCTTCTATTGAAGAAAGTGGAGCGAAGTTTCCGAGCTGTACATCATTAGAGAGCTGAGGATCAAATATAAAATTGCTGTTGCAGTTGTTCCTGCAAGAATAAAATAAGTTATTGGCGAAATTATTATTATATTTAGAAATGTTTAACTGAATTCAGAAATTTAAATATTCCTTTACAATAGCATCTAGTCATGAGTTTACATCCCATAACTAATTAGGAGATCACGTTTTTCTAAGAGTCTAGCCTCTTAAACATATGATCTCAAAAGGAGAAAAGTTTGATAGTATAACATGTTTTGCCCCGTCCATGATAATATGTTACTGAAGAAAAATTATAAACAGTGGACAGTGGACATTTTTTTTTTTATAAACAATATTACAGACAGCTTATGTGGCACAATTTGATAAGCTGCAGTGTTTGGGCCCTACTATGCGTACAGCTAGTCACATCGTATCACATACACTGTCTGTAAGATTGTCTATAAAAAAAAAATTTCTCCACTGTATAACAGTGTCCCTTACTAAAAGGTTATCCTATCAAAGTGTCTGATTAATTTGGCAAAGTGATTGATCTGTGAATGCCATGGACGGACCAGAGACAAGGCCCTAGGATTTCTGAATTCCAACCTGAAACTGATCGGGTGGCTATTATTATTTAGTCAATTGATTCTTTTGGTAGCTTTGTGGAAAAGTTGGGATTCGGCAATTATTTGGTCAAGCGTAACTTCGGTTCAACTTGTATAAATAAGCTGATCTGACGGCTATAATTATTTAGTCAATTGATTCTTTCCCTGGCGTTGTGACAAAGTTTCGATTCGACAATCATTTCGTGGAGCGTAACTTCGGTTCACCTTGTATAAGTTTGGAGAATATTGTGAGAAATTACAAGGGACTCTTTCTCTCAAAAAAAAAAGAAACTTTCTCAAAAGAGAAATTACTGGGGATTAAAAAAAATATACAAAATTATCAGTATATATAAAAATATATATTAATTTGTTTAAATTAAAAATAAGATCCTTAAATAATGAATTTGGGGTGCGCATGTGGCCCTGGGATTAGGCGGGTGCTCTAAGAGGCCCAGATACCCAGGTTATCAAAATATTTTGTATTATTTAATCCATATGCATTCACAATATCTGATCATACAAAAACAATACTAAGTATAACCAAAGCATTTGTCACAATGATAAAATTTGAAAATTTCTGAGAATTGATGAATCAAGCCTGAGAATTTTTTTCAATATTTTGATTAATTCATATAATTTTGTGACACAGTTTTCTGGTAGAGATGCTGGGGGCTATCATCTTGATGGTGCTAGGCACCTTAATTTATATAACACCTCTTATTTCCTGAGAAAAATAATTAAATAATTAATGTTCAAAGTATTCACCCGACAAAATAAATAATTTAATTATTCTTCTTGATCTTCTAATTATCTTCTTCAACTTCTTCAAAGCAAATTTTCTATATATACAGATAAAAAGACGAAAAACCGAGAAATAGCACTCACATTCTCCCGAGCTCTATTGAGACGCTGGAACTCGGCATCTGAAATATGCTGTTTCCTGCAAGTACAATTTAACCATATTTAATTCAAACTAAATCATCATTTAAAACCCAATTTGTTAGGCAGGAAATAAATAGATTTGTCGTTACCAATGCTGTAAAATGGTGAACAAAATTGTGGGAAAACGGAGTTTCTCATTCCTGAAATCTGAAGTCGTCGCACAAAAATTACCAAGAAGCTTATCCTACGTAGAGACTTATCGAAGAACCAAAGTTACCCTGTGGAAGCAAAAAGTGATTTCGTTGAAAACCATCGATAAATTATAGAATGAGATAAAAAAATAAAAAGAGGAAAACTATTTGTGCTGAGTTTTGACTAGATAATCTAAAACAAGAGCTAAAGGAGCAGTCTTTTCTAATTGAAGAACATCTGGAAAATGTGTAAAATTATTTTCTAATAAGTTTATTTAAGAATATAGAAACATCTGGAAGAAGAGCTCGTGAATTTAATCAAATCAACGATCCCTCATTAAGAGACAGAAAGCAAACGGAAATCAAACTTTCAGGCAATTGAAGGAAATGAAAAGATACTAAAAACAAAATGGATATCAAACTGCCACGAAATTAATAGAGATGCACCAAAAATCATCTCGAATGCGAATTCGGGTGGCAATACAAATTAAGTGAACGACCCCCCCGAGTCTCAATTAACAGCCATTCGAGCAGGTATTCGCTTACATAACCTAATTTCTTCCATCAAAATCACCAATCGGAGCAAAAATTTCCGATCGATCTACAAAGAGACACAAAATTTTAGTCTGATCAATGCTCGAAAACCCTTACATTATACTATGGGAATCTTCTGCATCTCGCCGCGTCCACAGCTTACTTGAAAAGAACAGGGAAAGAAAAACAACTCATCTCAAGCCACCTCTCCGAATGTGAATTTATAGAAAAGTGGATTCTGAAAATGAGCTTTATAGGGGTTTTGAAGCTTTGAGTGCTGCAACGGCTCTTTCCTTTGGGAGGAGTTTTGTAGTTGCAGTTGCAGGGCTTTAAATGCGGGGAAAATAGAGAGGTTTCTTAAATAGTTAGCGGGCTTTTGTAGTAGAGACTTTCTGTTTCATTTCTCTTTCAACCCCTTTTGACTTCGTAATTGAAACTAAAAACTAAAGTACGTATAATGTACTCAGCATGGCAGAGGTAACTGTGGTCTTTGCACATTAGATCACTCATTAGAGTAAGGGTACCCTTATTTGCAGTCAGATATTATTTCTTTGCGAGTGAGTTTGCTCGTGTGTGTACTATTTGATTGCTTTGAATCATATGATGATGATTGATCTTGGGATCATGCGTATACTATGAGTCAATTAGATCTTGATTTCACGTGGTGGACATAGCCTACCCATCAAAATTAAACATAATTCTCTTATTAATATTTTGGGATGTGTGACATATGGAATTAACATCTGGCATTTGATGGTATACCAATTGTCTTAAGATGTATTTGTGAAAGATTGGGAGGAAAGAGTAAACACTAGCCTTGCAAACCTTGTTTGCAAAGCAAAACCTCAGGTTACACAAATAAAGGGAGTCTTTGAATAGCAAATGTAAAGATGCATTCCACGTGTACGGTATAGATTAGCCCTATTAGGTACCTTAATATGCTACTGACGTACGCTATATTTGTTGATTGCAAGAGAATAGAATAATAACAACCGGTCGTCTCTGTTTTATTGACCTTTTGTCTTTGTCTTCTCCGCCTGATTTTACTGCTTGTACTCCTTTGTCGGTCTAGTGCATCTACTACTTGCCATGCCATATTTTTCTTAAGGTAGGCGAACCTGTTGACTCTCAAATCGGGGGACTGGACAACAACAATTTATTAAGGGAAATTTACTTGATCGAACTTATCGGATACACCTTTTACGTTAGAAACCTTATATTTTCACCTTTATTCAAACCGATCCGCTGCGCGTTGAGCCGTCGCCCACTTTTAGGAAATGCCAAAATTACCCCTAAGATAATAAATAGCCGTCCTTTATTCAACTAATTACTGTTTACCTTTTTTACTTTTTATTTTTTCGTTCGAGACCGGTAGAGAGGTGGTGTCAAATCGCAGTCGCTCGCGCTCTATTTTTGAATCTTCAAGCTACCAAATTCATAAGCTAGAAATTAAATTACCTTTTATTGCTGTAGAATTTTTTATTCTTCTTTTGATGGTCTATATTTTGAATTAATTTTCTTTTTTATACTAAAATAACGGAGCGATAACGATTTCCTACACAATCGTCATCGATTGTTAAGGTAATCGATGCCGATTGGGTAAGAAATCGTTATCGATCGCGTTAACAATCGGTATCGATTGTCTTAACAATCGATGACGATTGTTATCTAGCCTGATTATAAACAATCTCTTTTAATATTTGAGTCACGCCTTTTAATTTTATTACAGTTCGTTTACAGAAGCCGTCAAGATGATTGTACAACGAATTGTTGCCAAATGTTTGCCTATTGGCATTTCGAAGGTCTACGAGGATGCTAGCCAGCATCGGAAGGAGCTACTCAGAGAATCAGTTTTCAATGGAATATTCTAAATGCCAAAGGGTGTTAGTTTTGTTAGAGATGTCGTCGATGCCATATTGAGTTTTTGGGTTGAGAAAAACCACTTCCGAATCGGGAAGAGACATGTCTATCTTCGGAAGATGAATATTGCCTTAATCCTGGGCCTTGCAGTGGTTGAACTCCAACAGTATACCCCTTCCGTTAAATCACCTGAAAAGGAAACCATTCGATATAAATATTTTCGTGGACTGCCGATCGAAAAAATTATTTGGTCTCATATAGAAAATGGATTGAGGCTAGCAAAAAGTGATGACGACTTCGTAAAGTTAGCTCTTCTATTTGTTCTATATATATATTTCTTTTTCCCAAGTCTCACCATCAACTGTCGGAAGACCACGTTGAACTCGTCAATGCCGTCGAGAACTTCAAACAAACTCTGTGGGGTTTTTACGTGTTTAATGACTTGCTGGAGTATATAGAGAAGGGCGTGATAAATAGAAAGACTGCTGACAACGATAAAGCCCTTAAGCCGTATAATATTTATGGCTGTATGTGTGTAATTTAATGGTGGGCCTATGAAATGCTGCCTGACATTTTACATCAAAAAACGCCCATGATGAATCCTTTCCCAGGATTGTTGAAGTGAGCAGAGAAGCTGTAAACGAGGACGAAAGGCTACACTCTTGGGAAGATGCTGGACAACAAGGTATGATGTCGATTTAAATACTTCAAATTTGTAAAGGTAAGGACTTTAAAGAGTGAATTGAAAGATTTCGACTCTGTAACCAGTCGATATCGACTTTCTACGCAGTCGCCATCGACTTCCTAAGCAATCACTATCGACTGCCTACGAAGTCGATATTGACGTCCTACGCAGTCGTTATCGACTTCATACATAGTCGACATCGACTTATTACGCAATCGTTATTGACTTCCTACACAATCGTTATTGACTGTAAATGAAATCGGTATCGACTCTTTAAGCAGTCGATATATTGTAGTAATAGTTCAATTTTCAATATTCGATTTATCATATTATTATTTTATTTTACAACCAGTCTTTTGTCGTAACAGATTTACGCTCCCCTCGAACCCGTTTCCTTCGAGTTGGAAATACCCCTTGTAAGGGATTATCAGCCGGGTCGAAAGATTGTTAGGAGAAGAGGAAAGAGGTTGTTGAAGTAGTCAAGAAAGTTGTGAAAGTTGATTTGTGGCCCAAGAAGAAAAGAAATTATATTTCGGTAAAAAAAGTCGACAAGGAAGAGTTTGAAGATGAAGCAATGTCGGACGAAGACTCGTCGTCAGAAGAGGTCCCCGTCCAATTAGACCGGCCGAGAAGGGACGCCACAAAGACGAGCGACAGTACACCAACCTCCTCTAATGAATTGTTGTTGAGGAGGATTGACGGTATGGAATTGGAAAACTTGAAACTCAATCAGAAAATGAGCCATTTGGAAGAGTTAATGAAGCCGTTGGTGGAAGAGAATAAGCTCCTTTGGACACAAAGCACCTCCTTTGATGATCGGCTCACTTCAAGGGATGTAGAGCTGCAAACGATTAGTCACTTCAACAAGGTGATCCGAAAGAAGTAAGGAAAAATTATTGAACTCCTTCAAATGATCTTGGAGGTGATACATATGGTATGGGTCGTAATGTAATCTGCTATGAATAATTTTGATTATTTATTGAGTCGATAACGATTGTATCTATATAATCGATAACGATTGTGCATACAATCGATAACGATTTTCTGTACAATCGATAACGATTTCATGTACAATCGATAACGATTGCATCCACAATCGATAGCGAGTGGGTTTGGAGTTGATTCCGATTGTGTGTAGAGTCAATATCAATTATTTGTAGAGTCGATATCGATTATTTTTAGAGGTCATATAGATTGTGTTTAGGGTGTCATATCTGGTTAGTTATCGATTTGATTTCTTTCGATGTTTAGGATGGTGTTGTTTCGAAGTTGTTATCGGATGTGCCTCTCACTGTCGATATGGGACCATAATATATGAGTTCAACAGACAAGGGACCATCAGATATGGGACTACCTCCTCCCATGTAAGAGGAGGTGGCAGCAGCTGGTAACCAATCCTAGGCTCATGCCGATAAGGGTGGTCTGGCTGGTGATGAGCAACCCGAACAACCATTCAAAGATTGCTTGAGGCCTAGGACTAAATCAAAACATGTTGTCTCGAGGCCTAGGACCGGAAGAAAGCAGCAGATAAAAAAACTTGGAACAGAGACGATGCCCTCTTCTACGACCGAGTTGACAGCTGAGCAGAGGTTCATGAATGCCATCTGGAAATCTCCTGTTGAGGATGTCAAGTAAGTTACTTATTTTCGTAATTTTTCATTTTTCGGATGATAATTTGTTAGTAGTTACTTTGGTTTTGAATTTAAACTTTGGCCGTTATTTTATATGCAACACCTACATAAGCACCGTGGGTGATTATACACTCCGGATGTATACTTTAAAATGTTTGGAAGGCTAGGGACACTTAGACAATATTATAAGTAATCAAATTTCTCATATTTAATTCTTAATTCTTTTTAGTGATGTTATTTTTTTTTTTTCATGTTTTCTCACAATACCGACAGTTTAAACAAACGAGAACGATTACCTAGATAGTTGATAATGATTGTGTAAACAACCGACAACGAATTACATTTACAGTCGATAACAACTGTCTAAACAATCGATAATGATTTTCTTAACAGTCGATGACGACTGTATTAACAATCGGTAATGATCGTCTTAACAGTCGATACCGACTGTGTATAGAATCGATAACGATTCTCTGTATAGTTGATTACTCAATTTTTTTTTCTTTCAGATATTAGGAGCATACCTAAGACTTCTGAAAGTCATTGATGATACTGTTCATCCTGAGGTAAAGGATAAATTCTTCCTTATGAGCCCCACCGATTTGGCCTATATGACCATGGATTATAATGATTTCAATAAATTTATTGAATCTGAAAAACTCAATGACAAAGCGTTGGACATGTAAATCGAACGGTGGTCTGCCCTTAAGGAAGAAGCGAACCCAGGCAAGAAGGTTCTCTAAAGCTTCTTCAATCGGTTGAGGGATCTCAGAGCTCACCAATATACCATGGTACATTACAATCGTTGCCAACAGTTTTTATAAATTTCAAATTATATCTTCTAACATTGTATTATTCATTTAAGATATTTGTCCAAGTTTATTGTCACGAACCATTACATTAGGCGCTTGCGATCGTTAATGTTGTCGAACGATCGATAATGATCATTGACCCTATTTTGGATAGGTCCTCTAAGGAGAAGTATCCCCTCCAATTGAATGTCTTGGTAAGAATCTATAATACGAATTGTTCAAACTTACAAATTATAAATTTTTACTGTTTGCTTATCTTAGCACTTATCTTATCTGACGTTACACTTTTCAAAACAGACTCATTACCTTCTTACACTTTTATATTTATACGGAGACTCTACTGCATTGAGCGTTGAGACCTATCCTTGGTCAAGTTCTGATTGCTGGACCAAATTCGTACCCCAATAGAGCAATGTGTTGAAGTATGTAGAGTACTTCATGACGGATAAAACATTTGACTTTACCCAAGAAAATATGAGTCAGATCAGGGCAGAAATTGGCCAGACCCTTGCCAAATTCACTGCCGATAGAGAAGCCGAGCAAGATATTGATGTATAACCTACTGCAGATGCACCACCTTAGGTTTTTTCATAAGTTATAATTATATTTAGTTGTACTCTTTGGGATGAACATTCATGGAAATTTATAAATTTGTAATCTCATTTATTGATAAATATGTATATATGTGAGTACATTCGAAAGCCGAAATTTTGTAATTTCAAGTACAAATATACCGATTGTCGGTATCGACATCCTTGACAATCTAAGTAGTCGATACCGACCATCAAAGCATTACGTAGACTGTCAAGGAAGTCGATATCGACTATAAAAGAACTCGATATCGATTGTCTATACAGTCGATAGTGACTGATTATGCTATCGACGCCGATTGACAATAGAATCGTCATTGACTGTTTATGCAATCGATGACGATTGTATATACAATCGTTAGCGACTGTTTATGCAATCGGTGATGATTGTATAGACAGTCGTCATTGATTGTATAAACAAGCGATGACGATTCTATAACCAACCGTCAGTGATTATTTATGCTATCGATGACGATTATATAGACAGTCATCAAGGATTATTGATACAATCGATGACGCCTGTTTAGGAAGTCGTCCACGAATGTGTTTACAGTTTTTCTTTAAACGGTTGTAGAGCTATTGCTGGTGTTTATGAGAAAATACTGAAAGTTCTAAAAACTACTTGACATTATTAATGGAAATTCATCGTATATATTACATCCAAATTTATAACTATTAAAAACTGAACTTGCAGCCAAACTTTGCCTCGTAACGTTCGTTGTACGATCTAGCCGGCTTCAATTGGATTTAGGGACGCCACGTACCTATTTGTAGAGTCGATATCGATTGATTTTAGAGTCGATATCAATTGTTATTAGAGGTCATATCGATTGTGTTTAGGGTGTCATATTTGGTCGAGCTGATAGCTGAACAAAGGTATATGATTTCCCTCTGAAAAACTTCTGCTGAGGAAGACGAGTAGTTAATTTCGTTTTGAATTTCAAAATTGGACTTTATTTATGTAGCACCTACATCAGTACAGTCGGTGATTGTACACTCCAGGTGCAGTCTTTCAGAAGTTTGGAAGGCAGGCAATACCTAGACAATATTATAAGTAAAAGAATTTGCTTTTATTATTTTAGTGATATTATTTTTTTCTTGTTTAATTGCTCTTATTATTTATTTATTTTTGTTTAATTGCTCCGGGTTCAGTCATTCACAATCGATAATGATTGTAATTTCAAGTATATATAAATATATCGGGTGAATATTCGAAAACGAAATAATAGGCTAGTTTTAGATGTGTCGCCGGCTGTATTGACAGTCAATATCAACTATACAGATAGTTGATAATGACTACTTATATAGTCGTTAACGACTGCTGCTACAGTTGATATCGATTGTATAAGCAGTCGTTAACGATTGTATAAAAAGTCATTAACGATTGTATAAGCAGTTGTTAACGATTCTATAGGAAGTCGTTAATGACTGTATTAACAGTCGAGGTCGACTGCTTATACAGTCGATATCGACTGTCTGTTCTTAGAAAATGCTGAAAGTTCTATGAACTGAAAGTTTTAAAAAAATGCTGAAAGTTCTACTAAAATGTACTTCTTTATATTTTTAATAGAAATTCATCGTATATATTACATCCAAATTTATAACTAATGGATTGTGGGATGTTTGTGTTAAAGTATGTATAATCTAGCCGGCTTCTTGTACTGTTTCTAGATGGCGATCTATCTCTAACCCCTGTGCATAAAAAAAATCTCATTTATTAATAGATAGAAAAATACAAATTACCAAACTCCTAAATAGAAAATGTAAGTTAGCAAGCTCATAGATACAAAACTTTTAATGGAACGCTAGGATTAGAGAGCGATTTACTAAGTAAAGGAGGTACGCATAGTATCAACCCATCGGTCCCACTGTCGTGCAACTCCTGCGATTATGACCATACTCATTACACCTGCCACACTATAGGGGCCTAACTTCACCTTTAGACCGTATCATTCTCTTCCTTGGACGACCGACTTGCTTTTTAGAATAATAGGGCGTTGCTACTTTCATATTTTCCGAAAGTTGCTCAACTTGGATTAGCCATTGGCTTTTAACGAGTGTGGGGACCCATTGTTGATCGTATGTTTGTCTAAAATAAGAGGTGAAAAATTATTTCTCACAGAAGTTATGGTAATCGTAATTTCTCCAATTTATGACCGTCACGGCATGCAAGCAAGGCAAGCCATGAATATACCAACAGCGGCAAGTACACGTCTTGTATTCCAAGTCGACATGATGAATGAAATTTCTGAAATTGACTTGAAATTGATTGCGCCCGTATGGTTGGGCTCTCCTTCTACCAGCCCATTGCAGCACCTTCTTCATGTGCTAGTCTACTTTTGGGCAGAGGAGGGTGGTCCATTTCTTAGATATCTATCGGTGCTTTTGAAAATGATCGGAGACTTTCTCTCTAGTAGTTCTGATTAAGTCAAAAATTGATCTCTCTCAAACTATCTTTAGTACGTTGTTCAAGCTTTCATCATTATTCGTAGTGAGGGAATCATATTGCTTTCCTTTCATATATGCGCGTGTCCAATGCTTCAGATTTATTTTCAAAATATACTCTATGGCTCGAGGATCAACATCTTTCTTCATTTTATTAATAAAATAATCAAATCTTTCTACTGAATATGCACGCGCAACGCTCCACCATAGACCCTTCATATTGTTCATGGGAAACTTATGTGCCAAATTTTATGTCATATATTATATGCAATAGTTGTTGTATGCGTTAGGGAAGATATGTTTTACCGCCTTTATTAAACCCTTCGACCTATCCGTGATAATAACAAAATATTTGATAAACTCATCGATCACTAACGCACCTACCCGTTCAAGAAGCCACATCTACGTATCCTCTTCTTTTAACTCGACAACGACAACTGGTAATGATAATATATGACCATTACCGTCTTCCGTCGAGGGGATAAATAGGATCCAATCGAAACGTCCCCGTAGGTGTGTGCCATCTACAAGTAATATGCGACGAAGTGTATTGCGGTAACTTTCGATGCACGGGCCAAAACTCTAAAAAAATCTTTGGAACTTACCGTCAAGCGCAAGTTGAAAGGATGTTCGTACATTAGGATCTACCCTCTCTATCTCCTTCACATAGGCCGGTAGATCCACAAACTACCCTCCTCAACTGCCTCTAATATCATTCAGGGCAAGTTCTTTCCCCCTCTAAGCCTTAGCATATGTGATTTGCACGTTATAAGTTTTTTCAATGTCAAACATTATTGACGCAGGTGTGTAGTCGAATCCTTCCATAAGTTTCTCCCATACATAGTTGGCTACGAAGGAGATTATTACATTACGGTGATCGTGTGATCCGATCTTAGTATCTCTGCATGTGTGAGTACTATTAAACTTATTGATTTTGAAAGAGTCGAGCCCAGTCAATTTAGACACATGTATTCGTCACAAACAATTGGGTTCGTAGCATCCTGCTGTCACCCGATAACTAGCGATTTTGAAGGGCCAGATTTGGGCATTTTTTTTCTACTGCGCGTTCTTTAAATACTCTCTGCAATGTTTGCTTATCTCTGAAGATCTCTCTAACTTTAAACGTCTTATTCCGGTATTCGATTTTCACCTCTTGATCGAAAGACTTGTCCGATGTCTCTGACACTTCGTAAGCTCTATCTACTAAGGGATTATCAATGCATCTCCCAAAATTTTTTAAATCCTCTTTTATAAACCTATCTGGTTTGCCATCATAATCTTCGACATTCTCTTCACTAGTAGTATTTTGAGGTGGTTGACTAGATCATTTTTCACCGAAGGGGTTCTGATGTGGTTGACTAGGCCATTCATGTAACGGGTCATGACATGGTTGACTAGGCCCTTCACCAAATGCGGTTCTGACATGGTTGACTAAGCCCTTCACCGAACGGGGTTCTGACATGGTTGACTAGACCCTTCACCGAATGGGTGCTCATGTGTATGGACATGGCATTGAGCTTCTTTGGTAATCCCTATCGATGACACAGTAGAACATAATTCGTAAGTCAGTCAAGTTGTGAATCCACCGAGGAAGATATGACGAAAATCGTCTTCATCCCCCACTCTTAGAGACGTGTAGTCTAACTCTTGACTATAATGTTGTGACCGATGCATATTTTGTAGTGGGTCATCATATGATTCAGCTGGAGCATCGTTTAAATCAATAGTTGCTTTCATGGTCGATATATTTGTCGTAAAATCGTCGTCATCGCCTAACCGAATGATATCATATGTAGGTCCTTCCTCCTCAAACTTACATAGCTGGAAGAAATAGTTACTCACAAAATCAGTCCCACCAAGAGGTACTTGTTCAGCTTCGATTCGAAAGAAGGACAGTTCTTTAATGATGAATACCTTTATAATATCCAACCCAGATTTATAAAACAAAAATATGGTGGCCAAATCATTCAAATCCAAAACGTCGGCAAACACATGGGTATTAACTATTTTCATAGAAAACTTTATGAAAATTCTTTCATCTGCCATCGCAAAACTGATAGCAGAAATTTGCCTTATGAATCATTCATATGAAATACCCGTCGAAATTGTAATAACCCTTCGGCGGCCACCTTCATACAAACCATCATTGTTTACAATATGTTCATCAAAGTGACAGAAGATGAATTTTCACACCAGATATCGCCTGTTTAAGAAGGAGAAGGAAGGGCCATAAGACTGATGAAAAAAATGAGGAATGACAAATTATTAGCAAAACAACTGATACACAATCGTTATCGATTGTGTATAACGATGGTTTATACAATCAATATCGACCGTTTAAACAGTCAATAAGGATTGTTTATACAATCGATATCGACCGTTTAAACAGTCAATAAGAATTGTGTATAAAGTCTTTATCGATTGTTTCGAAATATTTACCCAGTAAAATTAGTTTTTCAAAATAAAATTTTATTTCTTATACTTCACCATTGTATTTCTAAGAAACTTTCGATGGGGTTTACACTGGATCTGAACATACCTCGCATCGCAATCGCAAACTGCAGGATTTTCAACTCTCAATGATAAAATGCAGTAGCTTCTTCTCCCAAGCCTTTATTTTCTTCTTCTAAGTAGCAGATCTGAGGTAGAAGACATCGTCACTTTCACCACCTCTAACTTCTTACTAACTCTAACAGATTAAAATGAAGAGCGTGGGTTAAAGAAAGTCAGAGAAGGGGGTAATTTGGACTTTTTATTCTCCTTAGGGTCGACTCGGCTTCGAGCTGGTCGGTTTGGGTAAAGGTGAAAATATAGGGTCTCTAACGTAAAAGGTGTATCTGACAGGGTTGATCAGGTAAATTTCCCATTTATTAATTAACCTGCAGATTTGCCCTTGTACTTTTTTGGCGTGGTTGCACTTAAAATTTGGGTACCTTTATTAACACACAGATTAATTGTTTTGAATTTGATGATGGAGATAACTCATGATTAATTGTTTTGAATTAGACGATGAAGCTCATTTTTTGTCTCAATCCTTCACGCAAGGGATCTTGAGACCATGAGTGTATCATTGGACAGTCAATTTGAGATTTTACATGGGGCATATCCCAAAAGCGGACCTAAAATCACATGACACACATCATACTCAAATAGAACTCTAGGGCTATGTTTTGGGATTTGTGCCATGTGGGACGTAAAAATGACCGTCCGATGGTACACTCATGGTCTCAAGATCCCTTGTATGTAAAATTGGGGTAAAAAACTATCTCCATCATCTTGTTCAAAGCTGTCGATGGCTTTTGGCATAGGTACCCTCCAAGATTCTGTGAGCGTTTTTTTTTTTCAAAGGATTCCGTGAGTATTAATAAAGCTACACGTAAAATTTTTTGTTCTGTCCAAGATAAGGCCATGAGTATATTTAAACATAAATGATAGTGTTTGTCTTTTTTAATTATATTTAAGGAGTGTAATTATTAATTACTTTTTTAAAACATGATTTACTAAGTTGAAAATTGAGGTCAACCCAGTTTAATTATGAGCTAGTATATGGTAATCGACCAATTCTCAATCTAACTCAGTTCTTGTCTTCAACCTTTGTCTTTACTAAAGTCGTCGACTCTTTTCAGTCCGGCATTATTAAATTTATTTTAACTTCCATATTCATATATTAAAATTGGTTGACAAAGTTACACTTGGAGGCATTCGAATGGCATCGCAGAAATATTTTGACTCCCACGAATCTCACTAAGTGTTTCCTGTTAAGATACCTGCCGTCGCCATGGGCACATCAAGGACTTACTTCTTGTGAGAGCTAGCGATGGTCCACAGATGCTAATTCTTATTTTACCTTGTATTTGGGGGATTATAAATCATAAAAAGACATGAGTCATCAGGCGTGAAGACTTGGGTTCAAGTCCAGACAACAACCACTTTATGTGTAAGTAGCAAGAGGTCAGCCACTTTTTGTGTAAAGAGCAAGAGGTTAGATCTCTATAAGGTCCACCCTCCAAAACCCCGTATGTACAGGATCAACATTCGGTAATGGCCTTTTTTTTTGTTTTAATTTTTTTTAAGCCAATGTATGTTTAATTAGTTAAACCATATATGGTATTCCACAGACAACAACCACTTTATGTGTAAGCCAATGTATGTTTAATTTTTTTAAAGCCAATGTATGTTTAATTAATTTTTTTTAATTGATGAAGGGTTATGATACGGAAATCACTTTTATGCCAGAGCTTATGAAAGTGGCAGTCATGAAATATGTAAAAAATAAATAAATGATTTTCATTGGCTTAGTGGCCCAGCCGTTCAACCTATTTTCTCGATTCTTTCCCATTTAAAGTTAATTTTAGCATTAAGGTGGATATTTATAATTGATGGGGCATTTAGTTAACTAAGATTTAAATACCAGTTTATTAGATACTAAGAAAAATATAGGGAGAGGTTTAGAAATTTTCCCTTTCTTTAAAAGAAGTCCTCTTGGCAATAAACAAAAGCCAGGTACAGCCGGTTGAATCCTTTCTATCGGTTTTAAAACCTTGGTTAAAAGAGAATCTTGACTTTCATACTTTAATTTATTGACCTTAAAAGTGTTTTGCTATTTAAACCTCCCTCCCATCCAAGGCTTTTAAAACCAGTTACACCCCAAATTGAATTGGATTCTTCAGTGAGAAGACTCCTCCATCAAATTAATTAGTGATGGAGGGCTCTCCAAAATATAATTACCAATGAAGAGTTCTTTCTATTCCAAAGACTAAATTACCTTGATAAAATGGATGATCTATACTAGACGGTTGTCTGATATGTTAGGTGGAAGTCAAATATTGGACGACTGTCACATATATTGGGCAGCCATCTGATATACTTGAGAGAGAAAACCCTAAATTGGACTGCCGTGTGATATGTCTTAAAAGCATTTTTGCCATTTTAGTGATTTTAGGAGAGAGAACTCTCCATCAATAGTTATTTTCAGGAGAGCCCTCCACCAATTAGTTTGATGGAGGACTCTTTCTAAAAAATCCAATTGAATTCAACTGGTTGGACATGCTCATAGTACCATGCCTTATGAACTTTTATAAAAGCAATAAATGCGGGTCTCAAATGGGTCAGACCAAGCCGGGCCATGAATGGGTTGATTATAATTGTGCCTCTTGGAACTATCTCATACCTGATCCGATTAATGATTGGTCGGGCTGGTCCAACCATTTTATAAATTGGGCCTACTTATCTCATCCCATAACAGTCCCATGGCCAGTCGGCACAACAATGCCATAAAAAGAATGTATTTGATTGAATCGGGCTGTGCTTAATCAGGCCAATTTCATAAAAAACCGTAAGATTTGTCTAGAAGTGCTAAATTCAATGGTACAGATCCTCCAATGAAAACATTTGCTCCGTGCCACTTGCTCCAAATGAGTTAAAAGTGTAAAGTAAAGGTGAGGTAAAATGGCATCTCACGTGTCAAAAGAATCATAATCTCACCAAACCATTTCTATTTTGGCCTTAATGTACAATGCCCTTTATATCTATTATGCATAATTGATGAAACCACACATTAATACTTATTAGTATAGAGTAAGAACTCGAAAGTCAACCATCCTTAATGGTAATTACTTTGTTGCAGTATTTAGCATGAAATGCGAGATCAAGTTAAAATTTTTTACTATAGCTTTTACATTAATTGCGTATGAATGTCTATGAATTTTTAAAAGTGTGTTTTTTTTTATTATACCATCTATTTTACTTATTTATAAATAACTCTCTAATTTATAATTTTTCAATTAAATAACACCTTAAGTTAAGTTAGGTAAGTTTCTAAAAAATAAAGTGACTTTCGAAAAGTATTTCTCATATGAGGAAAAAAAATATAGGTTATTAGTGCACCCTTGAGTTGTAGTTCTATTAGCTGTCATCTCTAAAAAAACAAAGTCACTTCAAAGAATTATTTTTAACACAAGAAAAAAAAACAATGTAGGTGATCAATGCACCCTTGAATTACTATTATGTTAATTGTCGTCTCTAAAAAACAATGTGACTTTAGAGAAGTATTTCTACCAGAGAGAAAAAAATAATATAAGTGATCAATGCACTTTATTTTTTCAGAGACGAAAGTTAATAGAATAGTAACTCAAGGTGTTATTTCAACACAAAACTGCAAATTATAAGATTATTTATAAATTAGTGAAACAAATTAGTGAAACAGGGGTGGCATATATACCAAAAAAAACCCTTTTAAAATGGTGTAGTAAATGTGTCATGTTGGAGTAAACGAAAGGTAAAGATTATGGCATTTGTATCCATAGCTTGTCATTTTCCTTCGAATAGGGAAACAGAAAGAAAGGATCACTTATACCTCTGGCCTAAATATAATCATCATTCAATGAGCATTACCTTAACCTACCGTACAAAACTAAAATGCAGTTCATGGACTTTGCTTTCTAAGCACGCCGTGATGTGTTGTACGGTAAGCGAAACTCACACGATATGAAGGCGTGCCGACCATGAGATTACAATTTCGGAAGGTTAAAAAAAACTTCCAATGTAAGAGTGGAGAACACCTTGAAAGTATGGTTCCGTGATCAGCCAACATTCTCACACTTGAAAGCCCAAGCATTTTATCATAGCACCAAGTAGGTTTTATTAAAAAACACCTAACTTAGGAGTTGATTTCCTCGAATCATTTTAGCTTAAGGCAAACTTGAAACTTTCAATGTAAATTAGAAGAAGTGATGTCTTTTATGGGTCCCTCAAAAGCTTGAACTTCAAAAAATAATTCTGAGTATGAATATTATTGAATTGCTTATGTCGTTGAATGTTGGAGGACATCTAGACTACTTTTGACATAAATTCGAATGTGCTTAATTGCTTGCCAATTGTCGACATGAGTTTTCATAGTTGTTGTTAGGAATTTTATATTATAGAGAAACTAATGAAAGTCAATATAGTTAGTCAATGAGATGGATGCATGATAGTTATCTCAAAACTCACAAGAAGTAGTTTTGGTCAACGAAATTTATTGATATTCTGATAAAGAAACAGCAGATATAAAGATACGGCCAAGGAGGGCTCCACCTTAATCGGCTGTTAAGAATTGAATAATCTGATCTGCTTTATTTTGGATATCAACTGCCCTTAAATTTATAGATAAGAAAGACTCCTGACATCTAAACAACAAATAGTATTTAAACAATTTTACACCATTAAAATTTCACTTTTTATCTATCATTAAAAAAAAAAAAATCACTTTTTATCTCACACCATTGATATGTAATTTATCATTGTGTCACGTGGCACACATTTATGATCAATCTAAATGGTCCAAGTGACAATCTATCGTTGGAATATGTCCCGGCCAAAGGATCATACTTATAAATAGATGTAAACCATCTGATCGGTAAACTTTAATATCAACCATCAAAATTAAGAGCGACAACTGGTTTTAGAATGCACAAATTGACGGTTTGAATCTCCCAAAAAGTATGATTTTTACACCCATAGTCTTTCAATTGATGATATATCAGTTTGACGATATGGATTTCCAAGATCATAAGCCAATAAACGGTGTAAGATCATTTAAACACCATTTAGTGTTTAAATGACGGCTAGGAGAGTTAGTCCCTTTATTTCACTATTAAGGGGTTCGAGCCCCATTATATAGTGAGGGTCCTCCATGTGGCCAACACTTTTCTTTTTCAGGTTCTTTTCATATACCCCACTATGTTTTGGCATATTTATAAATATCACTCCTTGTTTCACTAATAAATAATTCCCTTATTTTTTCGTTAATTGTTGTCTCTGAAAATGCAAAGTGACATTAGAGAAGTATTTCTAATACGAGAAAAAAATAATATAAGCAATATGCACTTTGCTTTTTCGGAGACAACAGTTATCGGAGCACTAACTCAAGGTGTTATTTAAAGACAATAAAGAGTGGGTGTCATTTATAAATATGCCAAAACATAGGGAGTAATATGCAAGACAGAATTTCTGAATTTGAGCTTGGACTAATCTACATGGGGTGTAGAGCTCCACGCTGTCACGATTAATCATGATCCAAGACACCCGATTATCACCAGGGGAGTCGATTGGAACTCCCTTTAAATGACTCAAAGGCCCTTTATATAGTTAGTCTACGAATTTGCAGACTGAAGTCGCAATATTGTCAAACTTTCATTGTGCCGATTAATATTCTTATGATGGCATTGAGGAATCATAATAATGGTTCAAGTGGATCGAGGTGTTAGAACTTAGAAGCAGTGATTTAAAAACTAGAAAGGCTAACCGAGCTCGATAGGAACGGGGAGCCAAGCTTCTTCGGCTCAATCAAAAACAGAAAATTTCAATACTTTTTTTTGATCCAATTGGTTACTCGTTGACTAAATACCGTCCACTTATACAAATAGAGTACCTTTACTTCCACCCACAAAATCTTTGAGTTCCACTTATGCAGGTGAATAATTAAAAAAAATCAAATCTTCAAGTTCACCTACTTATTCGGATGAATATTTTGTAAAGTATTCACTCACGTGAATTCTTTCGGCATACCCACATCTTCCCCACTCAACGACGCCGACGATGATGTCGGAGACAATGATGCTTATGTCGGTGATGCTAATGCCTATATTGGCGATGTCGAGAGAGAAGAAGCACACAAAACCTCTTGAAACCCAAAGAAGAAGTCGTCATAAACTTTTAAAACCCTACGAAGAATAAGTTATGAAACCTTTTTGAAACTCTAAAAAGAAGTCATGAAACCCTAAAAAAAATAAGGAGAAAAATAAGAGAGAAAACTTCAAAACTCATGTACTCATCTTGAAAAATCTTTGAAAAGGAAAAACGTAAGAAGAAAAAAAAAGTGTCTTTGCGTGTATAACAGTGGGTATCCACTATCAGTGTTTAAAAACTGACAATGGATACCCACCGTCAATTTTTTAAATCTGAAGTGGGTACCAATCATCAATGGGTACCCATTATAGTTTAAATTTGACGGTGAATACCTATTGTCAGATTTAAAAAACCGACAGTGGGTATCCACCGTCAATTTTAAATCATTGACAATGGGTAGCCACCATCACATAGACAAGTTTTTATATATTTTTTTCCCTTCTTACGTTACTCTTTCTTTTCAGGGTTTCCAAGGGATTTTTATAAGTTTAAAGAGGAAGGAGAAGATGAAGAAATGAATTTCAAGAGTGCTTCATAAGGATGTATCATTCATCAAAATGGATGATTTACTTGAATTAAAGAAGTGAATTTCAAGAGGGTTTGATGGGGATATATGACTCACCGGATTAAAGGACTCGCCGGAACTTATAGAAAAGACATGGGTTTCAAGGGGGTGAACAACTCACCGGAACGATGAAGGAAGAGGATGAGGAAGAAGAAAAATAACACCCAAATAAGTGAGTGAACTTCAAGATTCACTCACCCTCAACCGAATCTTTGAGGGCACCAATGTTGTCATAAGCAATTGCTTAAGCAATATTAAGCCACAAAATCACATAGACCATTCTAGCTTATGCGATTCTGGCATTATGCGATCGCATACTAAAGTATGAGATCACATAAGTCATGTTTTATGGCTTATGTGATTGCACACTCAGTATACAATCGCATAATGCTCCAACGGTCATATTTATGACCGTTGGAAGACTTAAATATATATTTTTCCCTTTTTGTAGTTCTGTTGCCTCTATAAAATGGTGGATTGGGTCATCTACTCATCACACTACTATTTTGACTTAAACTTCCTCTCTTATCTCTATTCTTTACTCCCAATCTCCCCTCACCTTTCCTAACTAATTTTTTTTTATCCTTTGTAATCCTCTTTCTTAGTGTATTAAATTATTGTCAATTTGTAATTAATTCTAGTATTAGTGTTATCCTCAAAGGGAAAGATCAAGGATCAAGATTCAAAAATTTTAAATCTCTAATTATCTTTTCCTAGTTCGATAGTTCCTACTTTCTATTATCATTTACCAATTAACTATGTCTACATCTTTAAACTCGGATCTTCTAAGACATAAATCGAGTGATCCGGATTGGAAATATGGATGATACAAAAGTCCTACCGAGAAAGCAACCATAGTTTGTATCTCATGTGATTATGAGAACACGGGTGACATAAGCCGTCATAAGCATCTTGCTCATGAAGGCAGATCAAATGCTAAAGCTTGTAGAAAAGCTACTCCGAAAGGAAATAATAGAATATATGAATAAGAATGTTTATTTTTCCCTTCTAGAGACTTGAACACTTGTTATTAACTTGCTTTTATTATTATTCTATTTTTTGAAATATATATATATATATATATATATATATAGAGAGAGAGAGAGAGAGAGAGGGGGACCAGAGATATGCGCCCGAGCGTAGAGATATCTCTATTCTAATTGACATGGGTGTGACACGTAGCGCCATTTTTGTGAAGTGATGGGTGACATGAGGCTCACTTTACTAACTAGGGTTACACTTTTAAAATATTTTAAAAGCTAAATACCCTTCCAGCTGTCATTCTTGACTTTTTAAAGTCTCTTTTCTCTCTTCTCTCCACTTTTTCAAGAAACTGTCTGAATTACTTTTCAGATATATTTTACTCAAAAAATATAAGTGCTCTATAACGAGGTATCGACGCTTCGCTAAAACAAAACAAAAAAATAGGAGCGTTGGCGTATTGACGCCTCTATATTGAGGTGTTGCCGCTTCGATAAAAAAAATAAAATAAAACATTAACAAAGCGTCGACGTCTCTATATAGAGGCACCTCGGCGCCCCTATTTTTTAATTTTTTATTAAAGCACCGACACTTCGATATATAAGCGCCGACACCCCTTAAATGAGGACCGACACCCTGATTTTTTTTTTTAGCAAAGCGCCGACACCTCAATATAGATGCGTAAGCACCCCAGCACAGAGGGTGTCAGCACCTCGCGATCAGGGTATCGGCCCTTCGTTGCCAAAGTGCTAGTACTACGCTACCAAACATTTACATTTTTTGAGAAAGATATACCTGAAAAAGTAAGTTTGATACTTTCTTAGAAAAAGAGAGAAGAGAGAAAAGCAAAATACTTTAAAAAGGCTTTTTAAAAAGTCAAAAATGACGGCTGAAAGGAAATATAATATTTTAAAAGTTACCCTAGTTAGTAAAGTGGGCACCATACCACCCATCACTTCACAAAAAAGGTGCTATGTGCCGCGCCCATATCAATTGGCATAGAGATATTTCTACGCCCGGACACAATTTTTCCCTTTCCCATATATATATATATATAGCGACATAACGTAGCTTATGCGATTAAGCGAAATGCAATCAAATGACTTGAGCGATTTAACAACATTGGAGAGCACTCACAAATTGCCTCTTTTTCCCTCCGCACGTATGTACGTTGGTGAACTATTTAACAATATGCCTATTTTCTAGTTTTAAATTTATTTATTTTTTTACTTTCTACCGTTTAACTTTAAAATAGCTTTAAAATATACCTAATACCTAATTAGTTTAGAAATTCATATACATAAACAATTTAGAGAAAAAAAAAGGATAACCATCTAAGCTAATTAAAAATCTTCTAAAAGGTATTTCAAAAAGTTAAAAGTACTAAATATACGTAATATTTAGCGAATTGATAAATGGTAAATATCTAAAATTATTATTATCTTTAATATTTTAAAATTATTAAAGAATATTATTATATAAATATCTTAAAATTATTAGAAAAATTAATATTAGAAATATCTTATATAATAAAAGAAGTTATTTATATAAAGTAATTTTTTTTTCTGGTGAACTAATCCGATCCAACTGGTCCGAATGAAGCTAGAGAGTTCACGGCCGTGTCTGGTCTAGACACTGCTTCAGTATCCTAAATAGCTGAACATAATAATGGCATTAATCAGCGAATACCAAACAAATACAATTGGCCCTTTCTTATTTTTATTTAAGGGTACCAGTATTTGCAACTGAAGATTCGGTCTCCACAGCCCCTGGGGTTTCCACTGTTAAAATTGTTAACAGTCAACTTGAATCAGACCAGGTTTCCACACGCTAAATCTTGAGATTATGGGCCAACTATCAGATGGTCAGGTGTTGATTCCACGTGGAAAACATCCCCAAAAATTATGTTAGAACCCATCTCATGGTGCACCAGCGATCACAATCACTTTTGGGGATGTGTGCCTCATGGAATCAACACCTGACCTGATAGGTAATACATGATCTCAAGATCTTTTTGGGGGAATATCAGGAAGAAAACAATCTCCATTGTCTAATTCAAGGCACTCAACAAAAACCCAGACCGAATCTTCAGTTGCAAATTCTGCTATTTTCTATAAATTTTATTTCAACTAGAAGTTTTTCAATGATAAAAACATATAATGTATCACCTCAAGTAGAGTTAAGGCTGGTCAAACCTTGACTGCAGAAACTGGTGAAGGCGAACCTGTGAGATTTTAATGATAGGCTGAGCATCTCCCATTCTTGAGGAGAGATTGAGCCGTGCAGAGTCCTCAAGACCCTAATTGGAAGTTGGAACACACTCTTGAAGGAGTTAGATATTCAGAATGATGCCCCACGACATGGACATCTTCCTCACAAATGGTGCTTGCCATCCCTAATGCACTGTCCACATCTTCCTCACAATTGGTGTTTGCCATCCCTAATGCACTGTCCACTTTTGGTAGAATTTTTTACGAAACGCACAACTACAAATAATTTTGAATGCCATCTTCTATCGTAATATAATCACCCATCCATCATATGAGCATAAAGATTCGTATGTAGGCGAAGGAGATCAAGGATTATATGAATCCATGTTCCATACTCATCATATTTAGGGATTGTAATGTGACCTATTGATGTTGCCCTATGAATTACAGTAGATTTGTCAAAATGCAAAACTAAGGTAGCAAACACACCTAATCTAGTCCAAGGCAACTGATGATCTTCAAGGAACAATTTAAATTTAAAAAAAAAAAAAAAAAAACCAAGAACGATGAGACAAATGGATACTAAATAAAAAACATCGATTAGGACCATTGACACAATAAATCATGGATAGATTGTTATTTGCAATCACAGTGAAATAGTTATTGTAGCAATCAATCAAGAATTACATCGGATTTAAATAATAGAGATGCTTTGAATGACTGTTAGCTTCAGAGATCTAACTGAAATCTGTCAAAGCCTACTTCAATGCTTACAAATTAGTGTACTCTGGGTTTCTCAAAGTCAATCTATATAGCAGATCGGCTAATTGATAAGTTTTCCCCTATTTTTACTGGTTCCAAATGTTTTGAATTTGAATCTTTCATTGAATTTGCAAATAATTCATTAGTTAAGGAATGTAGTCACTTCCTTTTTATATAAAAAAGACTGCAGCCCTCTTTATAGATACAATGAAATGACTACAAAGTCGCAGACAGGCATATATCAACATTTAGGAAACTACAATGTCATATCCCAATGTATTCTTTTTTTCGCTCATGAATTTTTTTTGTAAAACCGGTAAAAGGAAGAACAAGAGGCCATAAATGGGGTAACAAAACTCAAGTGAAACCCCCCTCTTGAATTAGTTATCTAAGAATTGACACTACTTATCCCAATAGTTTGGTTTTCAAAGTTTCAAAAGCTTTATAATTATGATTACAAGCCTTTAACAACTGGGTTCTTTAGCAAAAACAACTTTAATCACGCCACCCGTAATGTGTCATGAAACATATATCTTACATGGGGCCTAGGCAGTGTGGTCTGAGTCTTACGATTCAGACTGAATCTTACAGTGTGTGATTCAGGATTACTTCTTGAATCTTACACTAGCTAAATCTTTTACGATTCAGTATTGGGGGTTAAAAACCCACAAAACTGAGTCAATACATGAACCAGTTTGTGCATTGTCACTTTTTCTTGCCTTTTTCCTTTTCTTCTTTATTAAATTTGCTTTAAAGAACCCAAAATTAAGTTAAGGTAGCTTAATAATACACAAACTTGTAGCTAAACTAGAAGGCTGACAATATTGAAACCTTGAGGTTGCAAGCTCAAACCCCAATGATAATATTGCAACTTGAGGTCACAGGTTCAATCCCAGCTGCTTTACTTATCAGGGGAAAAAGGGTTAAATAATGTTAAACCCAACTATTAGATGGATCTTTCAACCCTCATTTAGGTTCGTAAATCTTATGATTCAGGATTCAATTCAATTATATCCCATCTACAATTCAGATTTTCTGATTTGATTTTATTTCCCTATAATGCTGGGCTTGAAGTGAGCTCAAAGAAAATAATACTAGTACTATTCAGATTTGTAGAAACAAGTTGCCAAATATATTTCAGTCAATATTACTATAGCACTTCTCTAGGCATTTCATGTAGCCTACAGAATTGGATATCATTTAATTTCGGAAAACACGCTGCAGATATGACTCCTTTGGACAAATATAAGTATTTTTTGGGTCTTCAAGCTCTCAATCTATGATAAAGAATTTCATCTTCATCTATAGAACAGGTGACAATATATCTTAGATATTTGTTTTAACGATAATTATAGACCATTCAAAGACTTTAAAATTCAAGGAACGATTTAAATCATTTTTCCGTATAGAGTGAGTACATGAAGCAGGAAAAAGATCAATTAGCAGACCTGTATGGTGATCAATTTGTCATAATCAATTGCTCGGAGCTATACCATCGAAACCTCACAGCTACACTCTTCTTAGGGCTCTGCAGATGATGACGAAAGCCATCATGTAAACACCTTCAAACTCTCATTTCCTAGCAGCAGCCTCTACCTTGACCTATGTTGAGTACGAGAGAAATATGTTCCCATGGAAAAGTAAAACAACAGAGGAAAACCATATTGGCATATGCCAAAGCAAAAGGTAGGCAGATGTCAAATCACATATCCTTCAATGAATTTAAACCTCTAAGCGAATGAATCCTATATTCCTTAACTGCCAACAATAGATATATGAATTACAAGGACAGGGATGAGTAATAAAATTGATGTTATTACTGTTGTCACCTGCAATATTATAAAAAAAGTTCATCAATATCTTTCCCGCAATTTTGCATAAATGCATGATTGAAATTCCTAGGCCTTCAAATCCTCGAGCCCACTTACTTTTCGATGACAAGCCTCCTCTTGGTAACCAAAAAATCTTTTATATGTCACAACGGAAAGCATTAAGAAACTACCAAAAAGATTGCATGATTTCTATTTCATAGAAAATAACAAAATATACTTCGTGTATTCTGTTTTGCAGTCATTTACAGAATACTATCAAATCATCATTATCATCGCCTTGTCATATATATTTCGGGTCAGTTTTGCAAGTAATAGTTCTCCACTCATTTTTGTTTAGGGCAAACCTTGTTCTAGTAAAATTCTTCATGTCGCTTCTCACTACTTCCTCCAAGTCTCATTCCCCTTCTGCTTCCTTGTGCTCATATCATATCAATCCTTCATACACAGGCTGTTTCGGGTCTTCGATGGACATCTACAAACTATCTATTTGATTTTATATTTTATTGTAGTCAACCCTAAAAATCTTCTTAAATACTCCTCCTTAATGCATCCTTTCTTGTTAGGCCATGCACCCATATTAGCATGCATATCTCAAACACATGTATTGTTCTTCTACAATCAAACAAATATGGACTCAGAGCAAACATTTGATGCAATCCAACTTCAACAGGGAAGTTAGCTGCAATCCTTCATGTCGTTTCTCTCTACTTCCCTCCAAGCCTTCATAGGTCTTCCACTTCTCCTGCTTCCATCAATTTCCTGTGCTTGTTATCATTTCAATTCTACATACAAGGTTGTTTTAGGTCTTTGATAGACATGTCCAAACTGCTCAAACAACATGACTTGATTTCTCCGCTTCTGGATTCATTACTAAACTTTCTCTTATGTACTTGTACCTAATTCTATCAAACGACATGACTTAATTTCCTCTTATATTGGCGTCATCCTTAAATTTTATCTTATGTACTTGTACCAAATTATATTTTTTGTTGTTAGTCCACGTGTCTACCTTAGCATACGCATGTCACCGCATGTACTTGGTCTTCTTTTTGCTTCTTCAGAGCCCAATACTTTGGACTATATAACAATGCAAGTCTTAATGTTGCTTCATAAAAGCGTCCCTTCAATCAAAGTGGCAATAGTTGAGCAAACAACATACCACTCATCCATCTCCACTTCGCTCGCCCAGCATTGCCCAAGTGGCATTAATGACTTGAATTCAATTTTCCAAAACTTATATGTTATTAGAGCTAGGTTTCTAACTTCCTAAGAGTTTTTTGTATTTCTAGAGTTTGAAAATTTGTCCATCAGAGTTATTGAAGCTCGAAACTTAGACCAGAAAGGACCTTTTTTTGCAAATTATGGGTTTTATCCATATTGCTCGCTCTTGTTTTTCTTTTTTCCTGTCGAGTTGCTTTATCAATCCCTAGATTGCTTTAGCGGACTAGAATCAATTTTACGAGTACACTTTGAACCCATTTTAAGGAATTCTTCAAACTCAACACCAATTTTTTATAGAACACTTATCAAATCACTATGAAGTGGTAGTGATCATGGATCAAAATCTCGGATTTTCGATACGTATCGTCCAGCCCCAAAACTGATACACACCGGACGATACATTCCAGTACTTTTTCCAAAAAAAAAAAACAAAAAAAAACGATAATTTGAAATTATCGGACAAATTATCGTCCGATACGGACGATACATTGGACGCTACAGGCGATAATTTGACTGTTTTTCAAGGGGGGCAAGAAAAACCCAATGTATCGTATCGTCCAAGTCCAAAACCGATACGTATCGGACGAAACGTACAATATCGGACGATGTTTTGATCCATGGTAGTGATTGACAATCCTTACCGATTTTTTTTATAACAAAACTCAATGGATTTAAAGCTTATGAAGTTTTGGTTAATCATAATTTATCAATATTTTTAAATGTTTTTAAAAGTTGCTTCAAATGAATTTTGGTAAGATCCTTTGTTGAAAACCAAAACCATATTTTTCAATTTTTCATTCAACATGTCTTATCAGTTATATGATTTAAGCCATAACTCTGAGCATCTGAAAGAGAATCCCAAAACAGTTTTTTTTATTTTTTATTTTGTATAATTGGAATCATCAAATTCGGTTAATTTCTGTGATTGGTGGATTAAAGTAGGTTTTCACAACCAAATATGATGACTCTTCAGGGGGGTACAATGCTTGCTTGGTTGTTAGGAAACTCACTTAAGAAAATGGCAGTTATTACAAGGAGATGTTCCTATGGTAAATATGACAATGGTTCACACTCTTACTGCTGCAATTGACATCCGCCAGTGGTCGATCAATCAGTTGGATATAAATGTCTTCCACTATAAAAGATTCAAGTGAGGAAGTTTGTGTGAGGCCAACTCCTCAACGTTTTTATGTGAAGCAAAGAGGAAAATATCCAAAAAGAGTGTAAATTCAACCCGAAAAGTAGAAGTGTGCCTTAATTCTTCAAATCCAAGCAAAGGGTCAAGACTTAAGTGAAACCCTTAAGTACCCACATATGTAACTCACAATAACATATTCACAAGGGTTCATGCCCAAGTAATAAAATATATAACAAGAGAAGGTGGTTACAAAATTACAATTAGGAGTCCTTATCCAACCTAAAACTAATTAAACTAACTAATATAACATCAAAATCAATTAGAAAATCTTAAAAGGTCAAACAAAATATCATTAAAAAAAGGTGAGATTAATGTGTTCTTTAAATGGGCATCGGGAGGCGGGGCTCATGTGATGCACTTAAGTGCAAGTTAGCTCCTCTTTGGACCTTTATTTCTGCCCCATGGTCATTTCACTTCCTTTTCTCTAATTTCTTCTTTGTTTCCTTGTAGTCCTTGTCTTCTTCTTCCATAGGCTTAGGATTGCATCAATTTCAGATTCATGTTTCCCACCTTTGATGTGCTTTATATAGTCTAAAACAAGCTCCTCAAGCTTGGCTTGAGAAATTTAAACAACTATGGGTGTCATCAAAGTCACTTGCAATGAGTATGATCCTTTCATGTTTACAATGTCGTTTACCCACAATTATGTCATTCTCTTACTCTATACAGTACTCTATGCAGACAACAAGCTCATCACCCATGATGATTCTACTCATATTTAGAGTCAAGAAGCAACTTCGGTAGAAATACAAGCTGAAAGATCTTGGTTTTCTATGCTACTTTCTTGGTCTTAAGGTCATATACTCTCCTCTTAGTTACCTCCTAGATACATCCTAACTCAGAATAAGAGGGCATATGACTTATTCCCCAACGCCACTTGACAGTCTGACACCAAAACTTGTCATACCCTAATGAACAATGTTACCTAGGCATGTGGCACATGCCACATGTCAAGGTATCATGCGTGTTTGGCACGACAATTTTTAAAAATTCCAATACGTCGGCACGACCATAAAAAATAAATATATTTAATATATATATATATATATATATATATATATATATATATATATATATATATATATATATAGTGAATTGGACCTTGGTAGTCGGGTCACTTTTTGGCCCAATCTCTAGAATGATTACTTGCACCGATAAAGTTTCCCCAAGCACACCAAGAAAGACTCAGATTTTGGGCCAAACCGTCTTGAGCTTTCCCCCTTCAGTCAAGGCCATGCTAATTCAATATTTTGTGCTTCAAAATTTTAATTTTGTTTTCTAATTTTTTTATTTTTTCTAAGTTACTATATTTTCTTTAAAGATTAGAAATTTGAAAAAAATATGAGACTTACAACTCGCCTCACGAGGTGTCGAACATTACGCTATGCGCTTTTCTCTATTGAAAAACACTGCCCACACCATTGTCAAAACAATGAGTGTGCACCTTGATCTACTCGATATCATGCCCTAGCTTAGCTAAGCAGTCAACACACTGATCAATGAGTTACTCACTAAGTAACAATTTAGTAAGAAGAAATTGGATGTGCGGACTTGCAATAAGACACATATCATGCAGGCTTGAATTTCTACTTAATACTTTACGACTTCAGACTCCCTCCTTTCAATTAGGGTAGGTGTTGTTTGAGGTCATATTGTACCTTGTTTATCGATCTTGTCGCCATGATCAACGCCAATAATATAAGAATTCATCCATGGATGCTATATCACACAAAGGAAGCAAAATGCATACCTTCTTGACATAAACAATCACAAGACACTTCCTAATGATCAATCGATCATTCCCTTCATTCACCCATGTGGTTTGGTATAGTTGGGAAATCTTTCGCATGAAATTTTCAAACTTTTGCATCTTCGCAGGACATATTTCTCAAAGCTATCTCCATCACTTAAAATATAAAACCTTTCAACGTGACAATTTTTCATCTCCACTTCGCGTAGGAGGATTTGACTAAATCTCGTCTATCAATTGGATTTCATCATCGTCAATTACATCTTCTTCGTCTTTTTCCTTTTTAATTGCCTCAACTACCTCATTTGGTTTCTCTTCTTCAATGCCATCCATTTTTGTTACATTTACTCTATTCTTGATCCAGCATTGGAAGCACATACAAAATCTATGTTTGCTTTTCTTGGCCCAAAAACATTCAATTTTTTTGTTTTCAACACCCTTAAGCTTGAGTCCTTGAAATTAAGGCTTGACCATATTTTATTGGTAATGTGAAATTTGTGAAAGAGAATAAAATACAAAACTGCCTAATGAGGAGCTTGGAAACAATAAAAAGAGAGTGATTTAACTAAAGAGTTTGCCACTAAGCGTCCTAATGAAGGAAACAAAATTATTGGGTAATTTCTATATGGATCACCAATCAAAAGACCTAGTTTAATCCTTAGTATTCATCTATTTAATAAAATACATTCAGTCATTCACGTTCTTGTGAGAATAGGAAAAGGCTTTCACGAGTGCATAACAGGTCCTGCAAAAGTACAACACCCTTTCTTCACCAATTTTTACGCTAAATATTGTCCACAGCCACTTCCATTTTTTAATATTCTCATGCCCAAGAATCTTGGTACGATCAAAATTAACATGAGAGCAACTACTGAAACTCCATATATTCTCCACATAAACAAACATATAACAAAAGAAAAAACCAAAAAGATTTCAGTTTCACATTAAACTATCAAAACAAAACCAATATAGGATATTAAAGTTACTGATCAAAACAAAACCAACTTTCGATATTCAAGTTTCATGATCCTTCGATTGATCATATAACATATATAAGAGAAGTACTCAAAATTACCCCATCTTGGCCACGGACTAAAACCCGAAACCCTAACCATACACCAAATTCCTAAAACCTTACCTCGGGGATCCGGTGGTCATATTCCGGCGAAGAATCCGGCTGTTACCTGAACCTCCGTTTCCAACCACCTCCCCAATCAACTCCAGAAGTCCTAGATTTCCGACCTCCTTCTCTTTTGCATCCCCTTTTTCCTCATCTGCTTTGATTTGAACCCTCTCAAAGTAATTCCCGTATATATACTCAGGATTATACCCGTTCTCTTCATCAAAGAGCATAATATGGCCGTGCCACTCCCAAACACGGTAATCGGAATCGGGTTCGACGTGGTAGCCGACGCACACGTGGTGCTCGCCGCTTACGGTGACGGCCTGGCCGGAGTTCGGCTTTAGGGAATCGGTGTTTCCGGTGAGGATTATCCGTATGATTTCTCTTTCGAGCCTGGATTCTTCTCTGGCGAGTTGGGTTTTGCCTCCTGCTTCGTCGTTTTCTTCTTCTTGTTCTTCTTCTTGAAGAAGGAAATCTTCAAAAGTCTGAGAGAGGAAAGAGTTGGTGTTGAGATAAGAAGGGCGGAGATTGAAGTTTTGTAATCTTCCCATTAGGGTTTGGAGAAGGAGGCTGTCGAAGTTTTTGTTTTGGTTGTAAGATCCCATCGTGTTCTCAGGCTTCAACTTTCGACTAGAGAAGGAGAAGAAGGAGAAGAAGGAGAAAGAAGATGACGAAGTGACGGAGGGTTTTAAGGGTTTTGGATGGCGAAGGGGTTTTATCCTGTGATATATAACCAACAGAGAAAGCCTTATCTAACAAAAAACCCCAAAAAACAACAGAGAAAGATTCTTTTAGAGAGATTAGAGAGCACAGCACTATTTTCTTGTCGCACACCAAAAGACAATTTGTAATTTAAAAAAGAGTTAACTCTAAACTCACTCATATGATGTCAAGATATTGGAATAAAAAAAATATCTTCAACATATTTTTCAAAGTAATCAATGATTTTCAATGTGGGTGAACTCAACGATTCAGTGCTCTTTCAAAAATGCCTTAAGGGTCTTTCAATGGTACAAAATGGTAAAACTTTACTATTAAAACTACTCTCAAACTGGTTTTAGGTTCCCAAGTGGTCTCAATCAGAATGTAAAGCAGTTCCCATCAGACCGATGCAATCTATTATAAGCATAACGGTCTGTAATAGACTGCTGCAGTCTATAGTAGATCAATTCGATCTATCATGTACTGTATGGATTAATAACTAGTCATTTTGCGAAAGATTCCGTCACATCCTATGATTTTTAAATTTATGAACGCACTAATGAGTTTTTTCAAAATAAGTAATTTTCCTTTCTACTTGCCCAAGTATCGATAGTTTTAAACTTCTAAAGATATGCTCGACAACAGGATAGATCTACAAGCGGGATCAATTGCTTTAAGGCCGCCTCAAACTATCGGCATGCGGATAGCTAAGCAAGTTCCTTAATTTTAACCATAAACGAAGTTTTTATGCCGAAAAAAGTAAAAAATAATAAATTCATAAATAAATCTAACAACAACCATTAATTCATCAAAATGGTTCATGATAGAGCGATGCAATCTATAATAGACCGGAGCATGCATCAGTCCGCCTTACACTGGAGACCACTTTCAAACTTGAAATCAGTTCAGGAGTAGTTTCAGTATTTAAATTTTTTTATCTATCTACTTTGTTAAAAGCAAGAGTAATTTTGTCATTTCGTAGATTTGAAAGACCGTTAAGTTGATTTTAATAATTTCATATTGAATCTTGAATCTGACGATTTTTAATATATGAGAACAAATAAGTATTGAAAACTCGATATTATATTTGAAAATTTGTCCAAAAGAATTAAAAAAAGGCGCAAATAAATAATAAAAGTTTTACATATTTCGAAAATTTAATTAATTTAATCAAAAGCCAAAGAATTAGGAAAGGAAAGATTTTCTTAAAAAGACCAAACAACACTACCTGGATGAGCCAGTGATAAGGGTATTTTTGTAATTTAAGGAGTTTGTATTTTCGAAATTTAAGGAGATTTTGCTATAGTTATCTTTCAGCCAAATATAAGGATCTTTAGCAATAGTTTTATTTCATTTTTCAGCCAAATATAAGGGTCTTTAGCAATAGTTGTATTTCATTTAAGAGGGCTAGGATTATGCGTCTAGATGCGAGATCATGTGACACCCATGAGGATGAGTGCCACAACATCTTGGATAAAGATCGATCAAGCATCATCTAAAAATTTGGGTACAATTTTTTACATGTCCACCGTTAAAAATGTTGTCAAAGGAGCCTAAACTCAATGCACTAGTTTTGTAAAGAGTTAGGTATCTTTGATCTGTTGAATGAGAACCAAAATGTCTGGCAAATATTTTATTTATTTATTTAAAACCACTTGCCTAATAGTAATGAGTACCTTTATTTTCACCCACAGATTCTTTCCATAAGTGGGTGCACGACAAAGGAAAGTTAAATATTTCCTTCCACCCCACATATACAGTTTTATTTTCTAACGTTCGAATCCACCCACCGAAATCTTTAGCATACAGTCACATCGTCTTCTTCCTTCTTCCTCTTCCCGCTTGTGCTATATTTGATTTTCGTACACCCACATCGTCTTCCCCAATCGTCTCTTCGCGCTATACAACGTTTGGACTAGTGGCTGTACACCGACATCGTCTTCCCCAATTTCATCTCGTGCTATAAGAACGTGAGGAACGGACAAACTTTGTACACTCACAACTACGAAGAAACTCTTTGAGTTGTTAGGGTTTGTAGGGCAACGACAGTCAACTATTCAAGGTATTTTTAATTTTTTAGTTGATTATTCAACACATTTAGTTGATTATATTGTACACTCATATAGGGTTCGTTGATTGTTCAACATATTTAGTTATTTTTATATTTTGAATATCTTTAAATCCACCAAACAAATCTTTGAATTCACCCACAGTAAAACACAATGATTTGGTTGAATTCAAAAATTTGGTGGGTGGATTTGAATGTACTCATTTTTTGTTATAGTTCCAAACCAACCGTTGATGATGTGATTGAATTGATAGGGGGTGTGTGAAATGAATGATTTTCATAAACGGCCTATGACTTTCTATAGAAGAAGGCGTATAAAAGCCCGAATCAAAGGAGCATCCGAAAATATGTCTTTTGAAATTGATGTTGACAATTCAGAAATTTTAGCAATAGTTGTTGAAGCTGCATCTGCAGCGACAATGATATCTAAATAAGAGAGTGGAGGAGGGGAGTGTGGTAGAAGGGAGGGTGGTAAAGCTTATTGGAGAGGGTAGTGTGGATGATGTGGTAGTAGACGGTGAAGCTCAGAAAGTGAAAGTGAGTGAAGGTGAGGGAGCTGAGAGGGTGGAGGACAGAGTGGTTGAAGGTGAGGGAGTTCAAAGAGTGGAGGAGAGAGTGGGTGAAGGTGAGGGAGCTGAGAGGGTGGAAGAGAGGGTAGTGTGGATGATATGGCAGTAGAGGGTGAAACTGAGAAAGTGGAAGTGGGTGAAGGTGAGGGAGCTGAGAGGGTGGAGGAGAGTGGCTGAAGGTGAGGGAGCTCGGAGGGTAGAGGAGAGAGTGGAGGAGAGAGTGGCTGAAGGTGAGGGACCTGAGAGGGTGGAGGAGAGAGTGGTTGAAGGTGAAGGAGCTCAGAGGGTGGAGGAGAGAGTAGAAGGCGAAGAAGAAGCAGTTGGAGCTCCAAAAAAGAAGAGAAAAATAAAAAAGGTCAACGTTGAGCCAGCCCAAATTAAAGTCGAAGATAATATGACACCATTTCCTAGAGGTCCTACGAACCCTTCACTTCTAAGATGGTATAGAAATCATATTGCCCACAATCTATAGGTTAACAAAGTAAGTAAGTAATAACATTCAATTCATGTAATACATTTATCATTTTCATTTTAAAATATGTGTACATAATTACAAATTTCTTACTAATTTTGTTGTTGGTTATGTAGGATCGAGGAACACTTTGTTGCATCCAACATTCAGCCAAACTCGATGCCTAGTTCATTGTTCAAATGTCCAGCAAATTTAAAAGTATGATCAAGATGGCAGGGTTTTGATTGTTGACTAAGGTTGCATTCAGGATCATCAACCGTGTTTTAGTATCTGCCTTGATTGAGAGATGACACTCTGAGACAAATATATTTCACTTTGTTACCGGTGAGATGACTATCACTCTCGACGACGTGAAGCATCTCATTGGCTTATCTGCAGTCGACAAGGTTGTTGTTACAAACCCTTGCAGTACAGCTAAATTAGTGGCAACGTGTGTTCAAGCATTTGGTATTGGTGCCGACGATGTGAGCTAGATACCTGATGATGCATCTGATGATCAGATTGACTGTGTTGCACAGGGATACATTCTTTATCTACTAGGCTGCATAATCCTTACCAATAAATCAGGCGGTATGATGTCGGCTCGGTACGTAAAGGTATTGGTTGCTCTAAAGACCATTGGGGACTATGCGTGGAGAGCAACTGCACTCACTTATCTTTATAAGCAGTTGGGCATCGCATAAGGAAAGAAGGTTTCGCAAATGTCTGAACTGCTTACGATGGTTGAGGTATACTATATTCGCATAGCAATGTCTTAGTAAATTGTATTTCTAATATTTAATAAATAATTGGTTTGTGTTGCTATTAAACTATATGTTTTCTATTTTCAGGTGTGGAGCTACGAGCACCTAGCTCTTGAGCGTCCAATGCTTATCCCAAACTCGTTTGATAAACTGCCTTTGGCCTTTAGATGGCAGCAACCTTCCAATCACCCCGCGCATCCCGAATTAAAGTTGGTTCTTTTTCTTGAAGCATTGGATGACTTAAGAATAGATCATGTATTATCATAATTAGTTATTTTACGTGAACCTATATAATTGTAATAACTCTCTCTCTCTTTCTCGTACAGGTTATTTGGAATCCATATTGTAAAACTAGATCAGAATATCCGTTTACTCCGACATTTTACACCGAATGTCTATATTCTATTTCGACATCGTCGAGCCGTACTACCTAGAGCGGATGTTGAAACAGTTGGGGCACGTGCAATCAATCCCTCTAACACCAATAGCACCTACAGAATGGAACATTAGATGGAGAACTGGGAAGACATACACTGTATATTATCGAGCTCCTCCGAAAAACTTTAAACATCATCATAGTCACCAATTTTCCATAGAGGATCATGGTGCTCTAAAGTTTAGTGGGGCCACTGTGGAGGGTTATATGGAGTGGTACAAAAAGTCCTCACATTTGTACCTTGTGGACCCCAACCATCACAGGAGTTTGAGGTCATCCCAAAGTAGAGATGATGTCCAAAGTAGAGACGATGTCCACATTGTCTCGGAGGGATGAGTACGTATTTGTGTTATTATGATATGCCGATATTCTCCTTGGAAAAGGAGAGTTTTACTGAAGTAAAAGTTAAAGTGATATGGCATGTAGAGTTTTTTTGTATATATATATTTATTGAAGAAATCAGTTTTTGTGTATTTTTTTAAGAGAAAGTTATGTATTGCTTGAAGATATTAATTTTTATTATAAATACAGACATTATTGTCAGTTGACTTATTAGTAAGGCTTACAATTCGATGGGTTTCCTTATCTTTCTCAATTTCTTATGTGTTATTACTTGAAGGTATCAATTTTTTTGTGTAAATAAAGACATTGCTGTCAAGTTGACTTGTTAGTACGGCTTGCAAATGTTTGAGCACTTTTAAAATTACTTTGTAAATATAGAATTGAAATATCTTTGTTTGAGCATTTTTCCAATCCACCATACCAAAATGAATATTTGAAAAGTCCATCAACCACACATTACAAACAGAATGGGAAAAGAAGAAAATAGGGATATTGCGCTACACACACTAATATAATACACATCTAAAAAGCCACTCTAATCCTATGGAGTGAAAGGCTATTATCTGATTTGACTATTCCATGATTAACCAACAACATAAAGCTCATAAAAATGTGGTTGAATTATCAAAAATAATAAATAAAAAAGGGTTAGTGATGATTAAAAAAAAAAATTGTCTCTGACAGTGGGTACCCACTATCAGTGTTTATATATGACGGTGGGTTCCCACTGTCAGATACAAACAGCAGGCACCCACCGTCAGGGCATCATTGGAGTTCAACCTCTGATAGCCTGACGGCGGGTGCCTGCTGTTAGTAATTTACACTTGACAGTGAGCACCCACCGTAAAGAAAAAAAATTTAAGTTGACGGTAGGTACCCACTGTCAGACCCAAATAGGTGATAGCAGGCACCCACTGTCAGCTTCAATTTTTTTTCCAGACTATGGGTACCCACTGTCAGCTGTAAATTACTGACAGCAGGCACCCGTCGTCAGACTATCAGAGGTTGAATCCAATGAGCCTCACTAGATTCAACCTCTGATAGGCTAACAGCGGGTGCCCGCTATCACTTACTTGGGTTTTACAGCAAGCACCCACCAAAGCATCCTCACTGGAGTTCAACTTCTGATGCCCTGACGGTGGGTGCTTGCTGTCACCTATTTGGGTCTGACAGTATGCACCCACCGCCAGCTTCAAATTTTTTTCCTGACGGTGGGTGCCCATTGTCAGGTGTAAATTACTGACAGCAGACTCCCACCGTCAGGCCATTAGAGGTTGAACTCCAATCAGCATCCTCACTGGAGTATAACCTCTGATGTCCTGACAGTAGGTGTCTGTTGTCACCTATTTGGGTCTAACAGTAGGCACCCACCGTCAGGAAAAAAATTTGAAGCTAGCGGTGGGTGCCTACCGTCAGATATAAAACACTGACAGTGGGTGCCCACCATCAGACACAAAATTTTTAATTTTTTTAACCATCACTAACCCTTTTTTATTTTTTATTTTTGATAACCCAACTACACTTTTATAGGCTTTATGATGTTGATGAATCATAGAATAGTCGAATCAGATAATAGTCTTTCACTCCACAGGATTAGAGTGACTTCATTCTATAAAAGGTAGTTCATTGAGGCATAGTCTACAGATCTTGACCAAGGATCAAAATTTCGGCCGAAAATATCGGTTTCGGTCCCCACCAAAAAGATAATTTGGACCGAAATTTCAATCATTTTTGTATGGGACCCAAAATTTCAGTTTTCGGCCAAAATTTCGATTTCGGTCCCCTCCGAAACTAAAATGATACCCGAAATTTTGATCATTGATCTTGACAGAAAGGTTTGTAACAAAACACTACCTCTTTCATATGATTTAGCACACTTAATTGTCGAATAAGATAATAGCCTTTCTTTTAAACTATGTTCTAAGGCCAACTCATGTGCAAGTAATGGTTATTTTATTAATTTATTTATAATGCAATCACCAAACAGTATTATGATATCTATATTATTGTTATGTGAAACAAAAAGGGCCCCACATAACTTAACTTATATACATAGTTAATAGTTTACATTTAAGAGATAAAAGGTTTGATCTGCATGTTCGTACATAATATTATTAAATAATTAGTTCTATTTGCACCTATCGAATTATTGAGGGCACCTATGAGAATCATTGGTTGCTTCGAATCAGATGACAGAAATTATTTTTCGAACAAATCTTAAAATCATGGACTTAAAATCAAATAAGGTAAATACAATGGAGTCAAAGGCTATTATTTGGTTGTCAAGTCTTTCTTTTAAACAATGTTCTAAGGTCAACTTCTCATGTGCAAGTAATGGTTATAGAAATTGGTGGATAAGAATCTTAAAAAATAAACACTTTAACACAAAATTCTTTTCTATTCATTTTTGTATCATTTCATTGTATCTATATTTATACCAGTTACAAAAAAAGATACTGGTATAATCATAATATTTTCACCATTTACATGAATATACACTACCCCAAATAAAAAAACTGTCAATCAAGGTCAACCACCGGATAATCTTCAGACAATTTTTTTACCATCATTGTCAGAGTTGAAGTTCTTCGATCGTTCCGCGAACTGAGACACCCATCCCGCTACACAATCATCTCGATATTGCCTCCATACAACCGTCGATGATGGAATTGGACTATCTTTAATCGAGGTCACTGGCACGAAGTGACAGTCGTTCACGTGAGCGATGCAAATTACTTTATTCATTGTGTCTGCTACTGTCCACAATTAAAAAAAGTCATACAAAGTCGGGTGCTAAGTAGAACTAAAGAGGTACGATAGCATGATGCTATTAGGTATCCCATGTCCAGCACAGTCATCCAGCAAGCACTCCGAGCACTTTCAGTGAAGTAGTTGAGGATTGTATGTATCTGAACCATTTGTTCTTGCTGCCGAAAATCGATAAATACTTCTTCGCGCGGGCAGTTAACTCAGCCAACAAATCTACTCGCACTACCTTCCATCCATCGTAGCCCATTCCTAATCAGTGTGCAACAGCTCTAAACCCGCAGTACCCATCTGTCGTTACTTCCGTAATATCAGCTACGATAGGACGCACAAACTCAGGGAGTGACTTCAGATATAATTTCATTCCAAGGCTTTCTTGAAGCTTTAGAACTTCAATAACTCTGGCCTTCTTCCCTTTCTCCTTTGCTTTCTCCTTCATATTAACTTCTTTTGTTATGTGCTCAAACCCAGATTTCTCTCTTCTTAATGACACATCACGTTTTCTTTGGTTTCCCTTCCCCTTAGGCCTATCGCGTTTACTCTGCAACAATTTCGACTCGGCCATGTAAGTCGTAGTGGAGTCTGTAACCTCATGCAACTGCTTATAAATTTGGTCCTGGATAATAGGGTCGGACCTCTCATATCTTTCGTATATACGATGAAAGCATTCTAGCATTTTAGCACCTCTTGATGATGCACCAATTTTAAGGCGGTAGAGTTTTTTCCACCGAGGATAAATAGATTCAAGGGAAATTTTGACACTAAGCAAAAGACATGAAAAGAGTTCACGCAAGCATGGAAGGCCATGTGTCTTGCACAGTACAAGCGTGCACTGAGATTCAATAACAGGCTACGCCTCATAATGAAAACTAATACAAATAGAATAAAAAATAATGCAAATAA
Source organism: Chloranthus sessilifolius (assembly GCA_021018995.1). NCBI lineage: Eukaryota > Viridiplantae > Streptophyta > Magnoliopsida > Chloranthales > Chloranthaceae > Chloranthus > Chloranthus sessilifolius. The sequence goes on from CM037585.1 coordinate 160,721,185, forward strand.
ATTGAAAAATAACCCTTTTACAAAACTCTAAATTTACTTAGAATGAAAAATTATATAATGAAAATTAATACAAATAGAACGAAAAATAATGAAATTAAAATGATTACAAATAAAATAAAAAATATTACAAATAGAATTCAAAATAATTCCACTACCACTATCAAACCCTAAGTTTACTTCGAATGAAAAATAATATAATGAAAATTATATTATTATAGAATGAAAAATGAATACAAATTGAATAAAAAATTATATAATGAACAATAATATAAAATGAAAAAAAAAAACCCATTTACTTGTACAGGAGATTGTGATTTTGTCTGAAGGAGTTGGGTGAATTCCAAATCATCATATGATAAGAGCTCTTCGGAGCTATCATCCGCGTCCTTCGAACTCATTTTGAAACTAAAACGAGAAAAATAAGGATATATGTTGGTGTACCGAAAGGAAGAAGAAAACGGTCATGTGTGTCGAACTAAACGAAGAAGAACAACCGTAAAAGTGTTAGGAATGCTCGGTGTTCAAAGAGATTGTAACACGAAAACGAAAGGAAGAAAGGGAGCTCGCGAGTGGGAGGTTTACATGCATGAACAGGTGGGGAGAAATAAAGGAAAGGATAGGTGCATTTAGTGCACAAATTTAAGGACTTCTGAGTTTTTTTTCCTTGCAGGTGGGAGCGTAGGTGGATGGGAATTTTTTTTATAGGTGCAAAAATAAAGGTACTCCATAGTAATAGGTATTATTTTAGGTTGAACCTGCCACGTGACATGTGAACATTGGCAACCGGTTGCAAGGATAATCCGGTTGCAGGGATAATCCGTGCAACCGGTTGCATACTCCCTATTATCTTCATTTAATTACAATGAAATCATTAATGCTAGTGCTAGATAATCTAGGGATAATGTTTTAAGAGCTCTATGCACCAGCTGAATCTATAAGGGCACCCAAGCTGGAAACCATTCACTACTTTATATCACTTTACATCAAATGATGGAGATCGCTTTTCATTCCAATCATCCCAATCATAGATCTTGAGACCATGGTTGCACATTGGACAGATTTTAATTTCATGTGGCACAGTGATCAGAAACCACATTTGATTAGTCACTCATTCTCGGATCCAAGAAGAAGAGAACTCTGCATTTTTTAAATCGGTACAAGAGAACCCTTATATTTTCTTACCTAGGTTCCTATTTCGGTGGACTCTAAACACTCCACCACAGGTCGAGGTGATCTTTCACAGCTATAATGGTTTAGGTGCTTGGAAATTCAGAATGCTCACGTAATAGAGCATCGTATGGATTGGGCTCTGGCCTCCAAATCAGATCAATAAAAAAAATTCTATCAGATGGCTGGCTTCAGTCTGAAAAATGCTATTTCCGGCCAACACTGGATGGCCCATTTGCAACCTTACCGTTCAAGCAAAAACACATGAATTCATGAATTTAGTCAATACTAAAAGAAGAAGATTGTATACTGCAATTAACAGGTGTTCACTTAATCAGACAGCGAGATGACAATGAAGGTGAAGATGAAGAGGAATAGCAAGATACATAGCAGAGAAAGCAGGAAAGAAAATTGGGCATTCTAAAATATTATTTCTTGGATGGTGGAAATATACAGAAATGGCATTATGGAGTATCCAAACACTGCTTCCTCCGGTTGAATCTAGCAATTTTTTCAAGTGTATCAAATCCCACAGAAGCCCCATTTCCTACAAGTATGGAGAATTTATGTCCACGGGAAGTAGGTAGAGCACGATATATTTCATTCAAGAAAATTTTGAATAACTATAATTACAATACTTTGTCACTGTTACCGTCTGTCAGCCCTCCTCTCCGAACTCCTTGGTGAATCTCTCATGCACTTCAAGGTCAGATTTGCTGACGGTTGGCTTCTGTCTTGCGAGAACCTTATCAAAATCTGTCTTGGTGATTGGTGGTGGAAAAATCTGAGTTGTCATTAGTAGCACCACATATTCAATTATCAATTGTTTAGAAGAACAACGCCAGATCGGTAGAATTGAATAGAAAAGCAAGGCCAATTTGATCACCAACTGTCTAATGGTAAAGAACAGCTAGAAATACTCTAAGGCAATCTAGATATAATTGAATCTAACACCATATAACCCATGATCAGACAGTGCTGGGCATGCCTTATCACTTGCTAAGAATTTAAGTACAAGGCCTGCGGGCTTCACAACCCAGAACTGCTCAATCATGGGATATGAAGGGGTTAATTTCAGTTATATGTGGCACAGATACAAGTATTTTAATACCTTAGAAGCAAGGCCTTCAGCTGCAAGATCCTGCATTGTAGTCTGAACAGCTCCCGGTTGTTTCGGTCCACAAGGCATCCACATATCATTAGAGGTTTTAATGAAAAACATGGCATCCTGGGTTTTACGAACAGGTTCGAAAAGAACATCCTTTACCTGCCAAAGAGATGTGATACAGCTATACTCAACCAGCAATCACACCAAAAATAGCAAAAAATCCCTCTGTTATAATGCTAAACGAAAAATCTAATAAAGATGGCTACTTACACAAACAGAAATATCGGAGCCTGAAAACCCCTCAGTCTTCCGAGCCAAACTCTCAAAATCGCTTTCAGTTAAGTTGTGCGGAGTGTCTCCTAGATGAACCTGCTCAGTTCCACAAAAACAAAACAAAAAAAGGGTTCCCAGTGCAAAAAATTAACAAACAATCATAAGTTAAGAAATTATGATAGCTGCAATCATGAAATGAAAAATAATAGAAAATTAGTTCACACCAACTTGCAGGACATAAGCCGACAGAAATTTCAGCTCTCAAACATGGAAATTATGCCACATAAAGCCATATATATACAATGACATAAAAGCTTGCCTACTTGATGCAGAATCAGACCATATACATGTGTGTGGTCTTTTCCAACCTAATTCGCAAGTAATACACACAATGTCTGTTACCTTGAACATGTGTTGCCTAGCTTTTAGATCTGGTAGAGGAATGTAGATCCTTTTGTCAAATCGCCGACGAATAGCCTGTGTTTCAGAAATATTAATCTTATTAATCACAAGAACCCAAAAAGAATCCAGGTAGAGGTCAGAATAGCATGATTATTTCAAAAAATTTACCTGATCCAGAGCATATGGAGTATTTGTAGCTGCAAGAACGAGAACTTTTTGGTCATTGTGTCCTACACCCTGAACGCAAAAAAAGAAAATATTTAGACTTAAAATTACAATTAGAAAAATAATAATGAGTGATCAATATGCTTGTGCTGAATTTGGTATTATATGAGAAGTCCTGTAATCTAGTTTTGCAGAAGCAAAAATTTTAAATATACCCTATGAAAGAAACACTATCTTGGGCAACAGGCACAAGATTCAAAGGAACAGAGTCACCAAAAACTGTAAATTTATAGTTACATAAAATACATCATCAGGTCCATGGCATGCAGACAATGAGATGATAGAATTATCAGGTAAGAAAAGGAGCAGAAAACGTGAAAGGAATGATCTAAGGTTTACTGGCTGATTTAAGTTCCACAATTTCTATAACATTATAGTTGTCAAGCGAAGAGGGAGTTTTATGCATAATTTCATGATACATCGGCCTGGAAATACCTCTTGAACCTTCATGTGGACACCCAGCTGAGCATGAAAGTAGCTTGTCTACTATAAACCAGACTGCTAAGTTGTAACCAGAAAGAACAGCTACAACTATTATTAATGCAACTTGTATCCATGAAGCACAGAAAAGAAAAAAAGAATTTAAAAAATATCTACAAAATTTGTCTAGATAGATATGCCACCTCAAGAGCAAATAAGCTCATAATTGTTTAATGCTAACTCAAATCTAAGTAAGTGGGGATGGGTAAATGTTTCGATAAGTGTGTGCGAATGATAGGTAGATGAGGAGTTGTTATTGGGTGCTCGGTAGTGAGAAGTAGTTATTGGCTAAGGCATGGAAACTTTATGCAGTTGAGTGCCACATGCATACAAGTATGCTCTCCAATTGACAATTGACGGTCATCTCCCAAAACGTAAATAATAAGCCCCGCAGACTGGAACATCTAGTCAAAATACAAGTATTCAAGAATCAAGGTGCACACCTATAGTACTACTCGAAAGTCTCAAACCCATACAAGGGAATAAAATATTCAACACGAACGAGATTGGCCCAAAAGAAATCAGTCGCGAACAAAATTGTACAAATAAACACAGAAATCCAACACTTTATTCAAATTTTCATGAATACTGATTAATTACAAAATAATAATTTATTTGCCTGATCTCACGATAGAGCAACCCAGACACCCAGTGCTTTTTTGTGTGTAAGCTAGGCTTGAACCTGTGACCCAGAAACCCAGTGTTGAAGTAGCAATGAATATAAAAGGGAAGAACCCGAGCAATGACCAACACCTGCATGTCGTCATCCCCCATTATTTGGAAAAATAGAAATGGAACCAAATTCAAGTCACAATTTGCATAACATGGTGTTGACTCGAAAATTTTGGAATTGGGAACTCTTTCTTCTTCCACTTAGCCTTAAAAATCAGATAAAATAAATTAATAGAAGGAATTAGGAAAAGAGACTATTTATAGTTTTTTTTTTTAACAAATCCTACTCTAAATAGGATTTAAAGTCCTAAGCTATGTCAGACACCTAGGTGGCTTGAAAAATATGCTTAGCCACCTAGGTAGCTAGAAAAATATACGTAGTCACCTAGGTGGCTAAAAAATATATTTAGCCATCTAAGTGATTAGAAAAATATACATAGCCACCTAGGTGACTGGCTAGAAAAATACTTATCCACCTAGGTGGATAAAAAATATAACTAGCCACCTAGTTGGCTAGAAAATATACATGGTCACTTAGGTGGATAGAAAAAATACCTATCCACCTAGGTGGCTAGAAAAATACTTATCCACCTAGGAGGATAAAAATTATATCTAGTCACCTAGCTGGCTAGAAAAATACTTATCCACCTACGTGGATAAAAAATATACTTAGCCACCACCTAGCTGGCTAGAAAAAATACTTATCCACCTAGGTAGATATAAAAATACTTATCCATCTAGGTGGCTGGAAAAATATACGTAATCACCAAGGTGACTAGAAAAATACTTATCTACCTAGGTGGATAGAAAATATACCTAGCCACCTAGCTGGCTAGAAAAAATACTTATCCACCTAGGTGGCTAGAAAATATACGTTGTCATCTAGAAAAATATACTTATCCACCAAGGTGACTAAAAAAATACTTATCTACCTAGGTGGATAGAAAATATACCTAGCCACCTAGCTGGCTAGAAAAAATACTTATCCACCTAGGTGGCTAGAAAATATACGTTGTCATCTAGGTGGCTAGAAAAATACTTATCCACCTACTTATCTACCTAGGTGGATAAAAAATATACCTAGCCACCTAGCTGGCTAGAAAAATATTCATCCACCTAGGTGGCTAAAAAATATACATAGCCACCTAGGTCATAGAAAAATATTTATCCACCTAGGTGGATAGAAAATATACCTACCCACCTAGCTGGCTAGAAAAATACTTATCCACCTAGGTGGCTAGAAAAAATACTTATCCACCTAGGTGAATAGAAAAATACTTTTCCACTTAGGTAGATAGAAAATATACCTAGCCACCTAGTTGGTTAAAAAATACTTATCCACCTAGGTGGATAGAAAATATACGTAGTCACGTAGGTGGCTAGAAAAATACTTATCCACTTAGGTATATAGAAAATATACCTAGCCACCTAGCTGGCTAGAAAAATACTTATCCACCTAGGTGACTAGAAAAATATACTTAGCCACCTAGCTGCCTAGAAAATACTTATCCACCTACGTGGCTAGAAAATATACCTAGCCACCTAGCTGGCTAGAAAAATACTTATCCACCTAAGTAGATAGAAAATATACCTATCCACCTAGGTGACTAGAAAAATATTTATCCACCTAGGTGGATAGAAAATATACCTAGCCACCTAGCTGGCTAGAAAAATACTTATCCATCTAGGTAGATAGAAAAATACTTATCCATCTAGGTGGATAGAAAAATACTTATCCACCTAGGTGGCTAGAGACATACTTAGCCACCTACGCGGTTATGAGAAAAGAATGACGTACGTAAGAAGAATCTTTCTCAATTCGCGTGAAGACGAAAACTTACGCAACTCTCTCAACCGTTCATTTCATGAAAACCATACGGGAACCGTAGGATCGTAACTTCTATAACCGCTACCATAAATTTATAAATAACAGCAGACCCGTCCTCATTGCAACGGATCCAAAAATTCTGACACGAGAGCTCTGCCGAAAATATCTCCAACTCTTCTAAAAAAGACTTTAGGGTATCTCCGAGATTCTGACTATTTTTTTCTTCTTATTCTTTTTTTTTATTTTTTTGGGAGGAATAAGTTAGGATTAAGACTTTTAGGATAAGGGCTACGGCCCTTACCTAAAGGAGATACGCTTAAGATAAAAGTTACGGCTCCTCCTAAGGAGGATTTATGGTTGCAATTTGAGATTACGCGTTACGACTCGTACCCAATCTCTTGCGTACTTAGAAATAGTTAAGCCACGTGAGTACGACCCTGGACATAACTCCTAGTACACTTGGATTGCAACCACAAATTCGATACTCATACGGGTTGCAATCACAAACCCGAAAAATAATTTCGAACTATAATACCCAAAATATTCACCTATGATAATTAGAGTTTCCCTCGCTATTCGAATCATCACTCCCTCAAATGAAGGTTTGGACTTTAACCTTGAGATCGAAAATTCTTTCATAGTGGACTCGTTGACTTTTAGTCAAAACAATCATAATATGAGATCGTAACGAGATTTAACTATGGATTTATCGCATATTGACCAGATCTTATAAATTTGGTCAAATCTAACGATGGACGCGTTGACTTTTAGTCAAACGATCATAATGAGATCATAATGAGATCCAACGGTGGATTTATTGCATTTTGACTAGATCTTGTTATTTTGGTCAAATCTAACGATGGAATTATTGACTTTTAGTCAAACGATCATAGTGAGAGATCATAATGAAATCCAACGGTAGATTTATTGTATATTGACCAGATCTTGTGATTGTGGTCAAATCCAACAGTGGAATCATTGACTTTTAGTCAAACGATCATAATGTGAGATCGTAACGAGATCCAACGATGAATTTATTGTATATTGACCAGATCTTGTGATTGTAGTCAAATCCAACGGTGGAATCATTGACTTTTAGTCAAACGATCATAATGTGAGATCATAATGAGATCCAACGGTGGATTTATTGCATATTGACCAGATCTTGTGATTTTGATCAAATCCAATGGTGGATTCATTGACTTTTAGTCAAATGATCATAATGTGAGATCGTATCGAGCTCTAACGATGGATTTACTATGCATTGACCAAATCTTAAGATACTGATCAAATCCAACGGTAAAATCATTATAAAATATCTATGATCATCAAATTTTAAGGAATTTGACGATCTCTAACTCATGATTAGACACTATCACTGAAAGTGATAACTCTTCTGATAATCAGTTGCCCGAAAAAATGGATTTGGTATTCGAACTCATCTTTGAGACCAGAGAACAAGAATTCTTTTTAAGACTCGTCCACGAGTTTCTTGCTCCAGTAATGACTCGTGCTTTTCGATCAAATGGGCCCGGCTTTTGGAGGAGGGGTTCTCCCATCCGTCGTCCCCTATTTCATATTTCTCAAATCTTCGATGAAGATAGTCTGCTATCCATCTATCTCATGACAGATTGAAGATGTCGATGAAGACTTAGAATTAGAATCTTAGTTTTGTTTATTTCAGAGATGTAATTACATTATTTTTTTTTAGTAGCTTTTAATCAGAGGTATTTACTTTTGATGTAATTAACGGAGAATCGACTGCGATACCTGGAAGTGTAAGGTCCGCCATTTTAATAAAACCCTCTCCTAGCGAGTTGTTATGATTGATTTGTGTTAGATTTATATCCTACACAAATTTATTATTTACAAATTTCTGGCACGCCCGGTGGGACCAACTTCTCCTCTCATCTTTAAGCTACTTAATAAAATAAATTCTCTGAAATAAAATGTGGGTATAATAAACTATAAAGCTTTGGTTATTCCATGATTTTTCATTTTAATAGGTTGGTTCTTCCATGCAAATATTCACCAAATTTACTCCATCAAACAATTCAATGGCATTTGGAAAGAATGTTGCTCACTCCTCTTCATCAGGAGTTCGTCGTGTGATGCGGGCTCGACCTCAGACTGAGGAAGCCATACTCCGCCGATCAACCCATCTTATAGCACGAGCCAATCTGGAGGAGAAATACGCTCAACAAGAAGAATTGGATTCTCCCAAGTCCTTCACCAGTACTGACAACCCACTTTATGGGGATTCAGACTCTATCTTTTCCGAAGATGAATTCCCTGAGGTCTGATCGCAATCACCGTCGGTGAGTCCACAGGAACTCCGAGGTCTAATCAATCATATCCGATAAATTCCCCGCAATCACCTAAGATAGCCGACCTGACTAAATCACATATCCGGATTATTTCTTCATCACCCATCACCCCTCGTTCCTCGAGCTCCCTTCAATCCAATCTCGACGGATCATCCATTGGATTAGTGACTTCAGACATCCCTACGGTACTTCCAATGATGGTTTTGACAACAAAAGAAAGTGCCAACATCCTTGAACAGCTAGAATAGTTGCGTCAAACAATCGCAGCTCGTGATGCACAGATAGTTGTGCTGATTGAGAGAGAATAATCGAAAAAAACTGAAGAAAATATATCCCTCAACAAAGTACAGAGCTTAATTTCCGAGAATCTTAAAGGTTATCGAAAAGTGTCTGAAAGCTCCCAGACATATCGCAAGCCATATCCGTCAGAATTGATAATGTCTCGTTTCCACCTGAGTACAGACAACCAAAGTTCTCCCAGTATAGCGGCAGTGGTGCCCCACTTGAGCATTTGGCCCACTTCCTCTCAGCTTGTGGTGACACTTCAAAAAGCGACACTTTGCTTTTGCGACAATTTGTGCAGACTCTTAAGGGAGCTGCATTCACATGGTACACGAAACTTCCACCCGAGTCAATATCGACCTGGAAAGAGATGGAAGAGGCATTCCTGAAGAGATTCTTTAGTACTCAGAGATCCGTAGGGGTCGCTGAGTTATCACAATTGAAGCAATGACCAAATGAAAGGGTCGTCAATTACATTACGCGGTGGAGAAACCTTAGCATCCATTGCAAGTACAACTTTGAAGAAGAAGAAGCAGTAACAAACATGTCTGGCTGGTATGAGACAAGAATTAGCAGTCCCTTACTATGGACATTCCATGAGTTTCGAAGATCTCGCTATACGAACTTCAGAACTAGAAAGTTTCATCGGCTTAAACTCAAGGGGGAACCGAAAGGATTCTCCCAGAGGAACAAAACGAAGGACAGAAACATCTACATCTTATCCAGCGACAATAGCAATCGGCACCAAAAATCGTAACCAATTCACTGTAACCAAGCGAATAGAAGAATCCGGAAACAATCGATCAAACAAAGCAGGTGGAGCCAATAGTAGTTTTGCACCCCCTCAGAGATCAAGCTGGTCTAAGAGCTAATCTCTGAAAGAAAGGAAAGATAAAAAGTATTCATTTAAAAATGAAGACATCGAGGGCATCTTCGATGACGTCATTGACGGTGGGATTATACAGCTACCAGAATCCCGCAGACCTGAAGAGCAAAATAAAACAGATGATCCACTATACTGTAAATATCGTGTGTTAGGACACACATTGAAAGATTGTTTCATATTTAAAGATAAGGTCCAGAGTCTTCTTGATTCTGGAGAAATTACTTTTACTCCAGAATCTCCTAACCAAGACAATGATAGCATTGCCACGACAAATATGATCACCTTCGGGGGTTTTCCACCAGTTCCTATCCTTGAAAAAAATTCGAACTCTGCACTTCCGGAGCTTCATGAGTTCATTCCATCCTGCAAGGACTCTGATTCGTCGTTATCCGAGGATGAAGTAGGCCCTGCCCACTATATTAGCCAGCGCAGGAAGAGAGAATGGAAACAGAGGGATATTGCCCGAAATAAGAAAATACTGATAGAAAGTGAAGCAACTTGTTTCTTGAAAGAACTGATGCAGAAAAATGGCTTACCCGATTATCAACATCTTGTTACTGGAGGCACATCAGGATGGATTGACGATGATACCCGAGAATGGAGGAAAACACAACCACCACCTCGTTCGTTAGGTTCAGTCCCTTTACAAGATGCACCGACACCTCGTTCGTCAGGTATAATTCCTTTGCAAGATGATCCATGGGAAAAGGCGCTAGCATACAATAGATAAGTGCAAGAATCAAAGACTTATGGAAAAATAAAACTTCTCTCCCAGAATGGAACTGGGGTTGTGATACCAAGTCCTTTATAGAAGAAGCTCAAGGTAAGCGACGCGAGTTTAATTGGCAAGAGTCATATATGACAGAATCGCATGATTCTAAGGGAGTTGGCATGTGATTCCCAAGAAGAAGAGAACGCCCAAAGTCGAAGTTCCATTAAGAACATCTGCAAATTTAAAGAAATCTGTGGAGAAGGTAAAAAGAGAAATAAAAAAGACTCCTTCGAATTATACTACACTCCAAATGCTGAAGGATCGTAGAGAACGGGAGAAAGGAAAGAAGATTCAACCGGAACCTATGAAATCGTCGAAGAAAGTACAGAAGATGAAACTTGAACCGATGATAATTTCCTTTTTTCATCGTCATCATCCGAAGTGGAAGTGGAAATGGAAGAATTACAGCCGCTCACGTTGGGAGATTACATACCTCTCGAATGTTCTAAAACATTCAGGAACCAACAAGAACCAGACGTTATTGATAGCGATGACAAAGCCCAACAGAAAGAATCAAAATCTCATATCGATATTAATAAGAGTCAGATTAAAGATATTCGCATGAAGGATGTCATTAACTGCTCATCTTCACCGGATGCTTCTGAAGGCAACTTGTCTGATAATGAAGGTTGGCATAAAGTGGTTATTCCACGAAAAAAAGAGCAAGTTGAATCTAATAATGTTGCTTCTTGCAACATGACTCAGATTGAAGAGGTAGATGCTATAAAGCAACGTACCGATCGCCCAGTTATACCTTATCGACGTAAGCCAAAGAATCATCATGTTTCGTCTACAGAAACTGTATCACCACCCAAGGGTGCAGAAGGTGCCGATCAGACAACTAAGCAAGGAAAAACGTCATTATTCGACAAAAACTCCAAGAATACCAATAAAGGCAAAGAAAAAGAAAATCCTGATGTAAATTATGATGTACTCTCTCATTTAAAGAAAGTGCATGCTTTGCTTTTGGTGTATGATGCGCTTTGTTTATCTAGTAGTTGAAGAAAAACGCTGATAAAAACTCTAACTAGGACAAGTCCATCAAGGAAGTTTGTCAGGTAGAGACTAGCTTGGAAGACTTAGTATGTACTAGCACATTTTCTGATGATGATCTCGAAACCAACCTTAAGTCACACAATAGACCCCTCTTTATATCGGGTCTACTTGAAGGCGACGTTAATGAGACTTATGGTAGATGGAAATTCTGTCAGAATTTATTACCACTACATGTGTTACATAAAGTGGGACGAACAGTTAAAGACCTCTCACCCAGTACCCTCATGATTCAAGGTTTCAATCAAAATAAACAAGGAACCTTAGGATCTATTCACTTACGATTAGATATCGAAGAACTTTCCTCTAAGATCCAGTTCCATGTGATTGATGCTAATACATCATATAATGCGTTGTTAGGAAGACCCTGGTTACATCAATGTGGAGTTGTTCCATCCACACTCCATCAATGTTTTAAATATTTTCATAATGGCGAGCAAAAACGGGTAGCAGCTGATCCACAACCCTTCCACCCAGACGAAGCTCATTTTGCTGATGCAAAATTATATGAAATATCTACTTCATCTACACACACTAGTGACTTCAAGTTATTAGATGAGTACTCACCATTATCAAAGTCCTCGCCACCTAAACAAAACTCACAGGAGGCAAGTTCTAAAACTCCTGTTAAGGAAACTATCTCTTTTAAAAGAAATCGAGCTAAAAAGAAATTTGTTTCCTTTAAAACCCCGAAGGAAACCTATATACCCTTCATCTCAGCTCCTTATTCCCAACCTCGGAGAAAAATCATTCTTAATAAGAAAACAATCCCTCCAAAAGCCAACTCTCGTATCAAAATTGTTAAAAACTTATCCCAAAACTTGAAACCTAGTTCCCCTCTACTGGACTCTTTCACCAAACCACTCACCCAAGTTGATTTGGTACCCATCCAGTTAGATTATAAGGATTCGAAAGAACCTCTTCAATTTACACAACACAGCAAAAAGGCTGCGAATATGATGAAAAAAATGGGATATGATCTCTCGAAAGGAGGTCTAAAAGATGGAATAGGAATGGTTGCATCTTTCGATGCGATACCATCTCGTGCACAGAAACGGGCAGCCTATAACGATGGATATTTACATCCATTAAAAGGTGGCCTCGGGCATAGGCCTACAGTGATTCCCACAAAATATCTCGGATCCTATATGATCTCTATCCCAGCCTCGGAAGAGCCTATTCCCGCTCCTCATCAGTTTGAAGAAGGAATACAAACCACCATTGACGACCTACAAGAGGTCAACTTGGGAACTCTTGAAGATCCTCAGATTACTTATGTGAGTGCCGCACTCTCTGCAGAGGAATTAACAATTTATACCGATTTTTTAAAGAAGAATCGAGATGTGTTTGCATGGACATATCGTGATATGGCAGGGTTAGATGTCAAAATTGCCGCTCACAAATTAGCTATCAATCCTGACATCAAACCCGTTAAACAAGCTCAAAGGCGACTTCATCCATATATAACCATAAAGGTAGAAGCAGAAATCGACAAGTTAGTCAATGCCGGCTTTATCCGTGAAGTCAAATATCCGACATGGGTTGCTAACGTAGTCCCGGTCAAAAAGAAGAATGGTCAAATTAGGGTACGCGTTGATTTCAGAGATCTCAATGCAGCATGTCCCAAGGATGAATTCCCGTTGCCTATTTCAGAACTCTTGATTGATTCCATTGTCGGTTGTGAAGCCATGTCCTTCATGGATGGATACTCCGGCTACAACCAAATACGAATAGCACCTGGAAATGAAGAACTAACGGCTTTCTGAACCCCAAGGGGAATCTTTTGCTATAAAGTCATGCCATTTTGACTAAAAAATGCTAGAGCTACTTATCAACGTGCAATGACGAAGATATTCAAGGAATTGCTACACGAAACAGTTGAATGCTACGTAGATGACCTCGTAATAAAATCAAAGAGTAGAGGTGATCACTTGGCCCACCTATATCAAGTATTTTGTAAACTCCGAAAGTATAACTTGAAAATGAATCCACTAAAATGCGCTTTCGGAGTCACTTCAGGGAAGTTTCTCGGATTTGTTGTTCAACATGGAGGTATACAAGTTGATCCAGCGAAAACCAAGGCCATCATAGAGATGCCACCTCCAAAGAACATTCGCGAATTAAAAGGACTACAGGGAAGACTTGCGTATATCCGACGCTTCATATCAAATCTTTCAGGACGATGTCAACCATTCTCTCGTCTGATGAAGAAAGGAGTCCCATTCGAATGGAATGAAGATTGTCAAAGGGCTTTTGATAGTTTGAAAGAATATTTATTGCATCCGCCAGTCTTGACTGCTCCAATTAAAGGGAAACATTTAATCCTATATATAGCAGCCATGGATAACTCGCTTGGGGCTTTGTTAGCTCAGAAAAACGAAGACGATAAAGAAAATGCCCTATATTACCTCAGCCGAACACTCATAGGGGCCGAAGGAAATTACTCATTCATCGAAAAGAATTGCTTAGCTCTTGTCTTTGCCTCGCAAAAGCTACGACATTATTTGCTAGATCATCCAATCCGCTTGATAAGTAGAGCGGATCCGTTGAAATTTCTCATGACAAAACCAGTTTTGTCAGGGAGACTTGCTAAATGGTCTTTACTCTTGTCAAAGTTAGACATAACTTTTGTACATCAGAAAGTTGTAAAAGGGCAAGCCCTAGCCGATTTTCTAGCCGCTCATCCGATTCCGGGGAATTTACCGTTATCTGAAGACCTACCAGATTAAAAAGTATATTATACTGAAATAACACAAAGATGGAAATTATATTTTGATGGAGCTTCGCAAGCGGCAGGAGCAGACGCTGAAATTGTATTTGTTACATCAAGTAATGGGTTGCTTCCATATTCCTTCACATTAATAGAATCTTTATCTAATAATGATGCCGAATATGAGGCATTAGTCATTGGTTTAGAATTAGCCTTAGACATGGCCATTTATACCCTTGATGTATTTGGGGATTCTCAGCTCGTCATAAGACAGTTAGAGGGATCTTATGCAGTTAGAAAAACAGAATTAATACCATATCATCAAAAGATCCAAGAACTCCTTCCACAGTTCGAGAATATACAGATTATGCATATCCCGCGAAGTCAAAACAATCACGTTGATGCTCTCGCAAAATTTGCAGCATCTCTAGCTTGTAAAAATGATGAAGTTGTCGAAATAAGAGTCGCAGGAAAAAGGGTCTTACCTTCCATCATGAGGAGATGCCAAATCGAACAGGCAAATTCGGTCAATATTATATCCGCTTTTGAAGTTGAGAAACTAGATTTGAGGCAAGAACTTATAGAATATCTTCAACATGGAAAACTGCCTTACGAAGCACACCACAAAGCTAAAATTTGTCGAAGGGCGAGTCGATTTGTATACTTCAATGATACTCAATATAAGAGATTGTTCGATAATATCCTATTAAGATGTCTTTCAACTGAAGAAGCTCAACAAGCCATGCAATAAGTACATGCCGGTATTTGTGGAGCACATCAATCAGGCCCTAAGCTACATACCCGATTGAAACATTTAGGCTACTATTGGTCGACTATGGTGAATGATTATATAGATTTTGCTAAAAAATGTCGGGTTTGCCAGATCAACGCTGATTTCATTCACCGTCCACCAGAACCCTTACACCCTACGGTCACATCATGGCCTTTTGAAGAATGGGGTATGGACATCATAGGTCCAATACACCCCCCATCATCTGCGGGACATAAGTTTATATTAGCTGCAAACGACTATTTTTCGAAATGGGCAGAAGCAGTAGCACTCAAAGAGGTTAAAGCTAACACAGTTGCAGACTTCATACGTACATATATCATTTACCGGTACGGGATTCCTTCTCGTATTGTTAATGATAACGGCACATCATTCAAGAATAAAGTGATAAACAAGGTTTGAGCTAAGAATCAAATAAAACAATTTTGCTCTACGATATACAACCCATCTGCAAATGGCTTGGCGGAAGCTTTTAACAAGACATTGGTCAAATTATTGAAAAAGAAAGTTGCTAAAAATAAACGTGACTGGCATGAATGATTATAAGAAGCTTTATGGGCTTACAGAACGACTTATCATACTCCTACACAGGCCACTCCATATGCATTAGTATTTGGAGGTGAAGTATTATTACCCTTAGAGGTCCAGATTCCTTCTTTAAGAGTAGCATTAAGTCACAAACTCACCAAAGAGCAAAATACCGCACTCAGGTTCTCAGAACTTGAAACCTTGGATGAGCGTAGGCTCAAAGCCCAGCAAAGCTTGGAGGCATACCGTGCTCGCATGTCAAATTCATTCGAAAAAAAGGTGAAGCGTCGATCCTTGAAGAAAGGGGACCTGGTCCTTACTATTCGTCGTCCTATGATTGTTACCCGAAAAACTCCATGGAATTTTGAGCCTAAATGGGAAGGACCTTTTGTAATAGAAACTGTCTATTCAAATGGCGCTTATATATTGGTTGATGCAGAAGGAAATGAATCTCCTCCCATTAATGGTCGCTTTCTAAAGCGATACTATCCATAGGTATGTTTATATGTTATCTCCTACTCGCATGAGGATAAACTGCGTAAGGTTTGTACTTAGGTACATTGTTAATGTAAACAACATAGGTATGTTTATATGTTATCTCCTACTCGCATGAGGATAAACTACGTAAGGTTTGTACTTAGGTACATTGGTAATGTAAACAATATAGGTAAGTTTATATGTTATCTCCTACTCGCATGAGGATAAATTGCGTAAGGAATGAAGCAATAAAAGTTGGCTTCTTCAAAATTTAAAATATATATATATATATATATATATGTATTAATTATTCAAGGAATGAGAAAATGTATAACAAATATGAAATTCAACCAATCAAAAGAATTTGTGAAATAAACATGACTCTTATTTGTCAAATTTGCCTAATGAATCAATCGCGACATCCTTATCAGTTATGAATTGACGCAAAATTGAAAGTCATTTCTCTTTCTCAGCTCCTATTCCTTCTTGTCTAAGCAGCAGATGATTCTTCTCTTCCTTCAGATCTCCTAAGAATCGTTGATCCTTCTTAACCAGTTCAGAATTGGCCACCAAAGTTTGTCTTGAATTGGCAATACCCTTTTCAAGCTCCTCAAGTTCAAGCCTCAGAGTGTTTGTCTTATCAATTCAAACCTTCATGGTTTCTTCAAGAGTTGAGATATCACACAATTTGTTTGTCATAGCAAAACTAATTGTATTATGATCTTCAATTTTTTGCAGTTCCTTCGCAATCTCACTCTTGATAGCCTCTTCAGAAGCCAACAACTCGCTTTTCTTTATTTTTTGAGATAAATCCAGAATATATTTAACTTTAGACTTAAATGACAGATCATCACCGCCAATTTTGGAGATCTCATCACATGCCACATAAATTTTGCTCCATTAGCGTAAAATCATCTTCATTCTCCACATAAGGGAGGACTCCCTTCAGAAGTTCGACAATATTCTTCAGATGACTCCTTATTCGATTCCTTTTAAAGGCGATAGGATAGGCTTATTGATCTCTTCAACTTCTACGAAAAAAAAAAGGGTATATATATATATATATATATATATATATATATATATATATATATATATATATATATAATAATAGATGTATAATTGTAAATAATGAGACGAAAGGTCACTCTTTGAAGAAACTCCGCTACATGAGGCGAGGACAGAGTTGACACGGATAGATCCGGAGGATTGAAGGGAATGACGTCTGTATTCATTGTCACTAAAGAAAGTTCTGGTCCAGATAATGGGTCTTCCCTTGAAAATTGCTCGTTAGGTGACTCTGCTATAATGGGTGTAGGAGAAGTGGTCGAAGCCTGTGAGTCAAGTCTTGAGGGCAAGATGAAATTAACTTTCTCCCGCTGAATGGCCTCAATAGTTGATGGGATCTTTAATTGAGATTCAGCAAAGGTAACTGTCAAAGGTATCTCTGAAATTTGTACATCTTCTTCAAAAGAGGAATACTCCTCAGAAGAACACAAATGGCTAGCATCTGACCCATCATCGTTACTATTCTCTTTCCTGAATACCTTCATAGTCTTATTACCCGAAATTGGACAATTACCCCGATCACTATGTGGTTTTTCTAACCCCGTAGTCTCGTTGGTTCCGGTGATGTGAGGAGGAATCCCAAACTCAAATTCCTGATCATTGAGGTATTTTCCAACCCCAATATTTGTAAGAAACGAATCATCAATCATATCTTCAGTTCTGAGTAAATCGTCCATCAACTCTTGTTGGTCATGCATATTTGTAGCAGTGATTTCTTCTTCGATACACCCATCTGACGTTGGAAGATTTTCTTATACAAAATATCATTTATTAACATCAACAAAGTTCTTTTTAAATATATATATATTTTTTTAAAAGTAAATTTACCCATGTTAGAAAAGTGTGAGGTCGTGGGAACGCTTTCTAACTCCGCAAGAAAAGCATCAAGAGAAGGAATAATTGAACTTTCAGCCATATGCTCTTGATTCTGATTGCGTAGGAGCGGAACATAATATCCCCTTGAAGGACTTACAGAGGCCCCTTGAGCTTTTGAAATTGCATAAGATGATAAGATACCCTCACCTCTCCTATCGTTATGTACCACTGATTTTGGCTTTTTGTTGTTCTCCCCTCTTTTTGGTGACAAGACCCGTTTCCCAGATATATTGGAAGAGGACTTTTCTACCGCATCACGCTTATCTTTGAAAATCGTGTATGGCTTGTCAAATCCAACGCATGAAGAACAGTTGAAGACATTAATATTCCCAGGACTTCTCGCAAAAGACGTCTTCATAGGCCACGCCTCTCGAAAAATATCAATAAAAAATTCAGAGGAAATATGCATAATTGCATTGAGTTTTGCAACGTCACCATCTTGTTTATTAGGAGCTAGCTCTAATAATCTCTTGGAAAAATAAACATTGGTATTCGCATGCCACCAATAGCACCACATTAAAGAAGTACGACCCAAAACATGAGCAGGGCAAGTCGTAAAACACGACTTAGTTCCTCGCGCACTATATGTATTGAATGTCGTCACTAAATTCACAACAATAACATCTTTGCGTGCATCCAAAGAAAGAGGGGCCAAGGGAATAATTTGATCATAACCTAATTGTCGAGCATATCGGGCCAGATAATATGGTACGAGCAATTTATGGTTGCCAAGACGTAATGACAATAAATTTTGTCATAAGCTCAAAAAATAGTGAAGGATTTCGATGGGAAACACAGAGGTCTCTCTGCCTAGATTAGCTTGATCTTCCCATGAAAGTTGGTCATTGTCTGGTAAGAAATGCCCAAATGGTCGAAACTTGAACGATCAAGGATTCCGCATTAAATCTCGAGCCCCTTTCAAACTATGAGCACCGGCTGCCCGCTCCAAAATACTCGATAAGAAAGGAATTCCTGGCCTAAGTTCAAACTCCCTCCAATTATAAGTGGAAGGAAAATGGGCTCCCAACCATCCAAAGAAATAATGAATAGAGAAATGAGCTCCCGAATTCCCTGGATCGCTACACTTCTTTAATTGGTCAAAGTCATAATTTGCTAGCAAGGACGGCTGGACCGACAGCATAAGTAGCTCCATTTGCTATCTCCCCTGCTATTATGAACGTTTCGGCACAGACACTTTTTTCCTGAGTCGGAAGTGCGAACCTGCTTAAAAAAAAGTGCTAAAAAAGCCGAGAAATAAGTCCCACGACTAATCATTAGCGAAGACTTCTTTTCAATTTGGACTACTTGAAGAACATCCCTTTTTGAAGTAAAAGGGCGGATAATGATGCTGCTCTGATCATAAAAATCTATGAAGTAAGACATCCATTGTCCATGATTTACATTTCTCTTTTTCACATCAGGATCATTCTTTACGATTTCCTATACAATTTGATCGAAAATTTCAAACAAGTTAAGTGTTTCAGGCTTATAGAAAGGTGTCTCTCCGTCTTCATGTATTCCATATAGAAGATTATTCTCAAGAATGCACTCATCGTACACAAAGCCTTTCAGCAGTAGACCACTAATATGGAATAATTCCTCCAGTGTTATACCAGCTTTCCCCCAAGGAAAGATCCAAGAGTTAGTAAGTGGACAAAAGGCTTCAATTAGAGCGCGCATCATATTTTTACTACTGTCATATCGCCCTCGTGCACACACAACTGCTGTCAACAACTTACATCTTTTTAATTTGCTGCGAAACTCTGATAACACTTGTACGACCCAGAGGTGAAGACTTAAGTTGGTCGATGCTGCTCCTCTTAAACGAAAATTATCACCCCATCTGATGCCTGGCTCTTTATCTATGAACCTCTGAGCAAAGTTATGAAAAGATTGTGAGCTATGGATTTCTTCATTCGATAAAAAAACACGACCTGGTTTCAAAAACATTAAATCAATACCATCATCTTGCCGGGGTTTAGAAAGATGTGACCCCAAACTCCCAAACTTCAACGATCTGCTTAGACTCGTCCACCACTCGTCGGTTGGTGATGCATGATGTCTTCTGTGAGCTACGTCAAGGCTAAAACAAGGAAGTTGTCTTCGCAAGGATACCCCAGGGAAATCATTCCCGATATCACTCGATCTTCTAATTCGATCAGCTTTACAATCAAAAGATTTCTCTTTTGACATGATTAATAAGAAGAAATCTGTGAAAATAAATAAATAAATAAATAAAAAGGGGAGTTAGATTACATTTCAAAATCCATTTGAATTATGCTGTTTTATTGACATCGAGATCGATGGTCAATATAAAATCAACCTCATCATTTTTTTATTTAAAAAAATATATATATTTTTAGGGACATTTCGATCTCTGTCTCAAAATTAATCAGATCTGCCCGAGCAGCCAAAGTAGATCTTTCGGATTTAATTTTGACCTCTCGATCTGCATTGAGATCGATGGTCAATATAAAATCAACCTCATAATTTGTGTTGATTTTTAAAAAAATATTTTTAGGGACGTTTCGATCTCTGTAAACAACCTGAAATCAGTCAGATCTGCCCGGGTAGACAAAGTAGATCTTTCGGATTTAATTTTGACCACCCGATCTACATTGAGATCGATGGTCAATATAAAATATACCTTATAATTTTTGTTGATTTTTAGAAAATATTTTTAAGGACATTATGATCTCTGTAAACGTTCCAAAATCAGTCAGATCTGCCCGGGTAGCCAAAGTAGGTCTTTCGCATTTAATTTCGGCCACCCGATCTGCATTGAGATCGATGGTCAATATAAAATCAACCTCATAATTTTTGTTGATTTTTAAAACAATATTTTTAGGAACGTTTCGATCTCTGTAAACAACCTGAAATCGGTCAGATCTGCCCGGGTAGCCAAAATAGATCTTTCGGATTTAATTTCGACCACCCGATCTACATCGAGATCGATGGTCAATATAAAATCAACCTCATAATTTTTGTTGATTTTTAGAAAATATTTTTAAGGACATTATGATCTCTGTAAACGTCCCAAAATCAGTCAGATCTGCCCGGGTAGCCAAAGTAGATCTTTCAGATTTAATTTTGACCATCCGATCTGCATTGAGATCGATTGTCAATATAAAATCAACCTTATAATTTTTGTTGATTTTTAAAAAATATTTTTAAGGACGTTTTGATCTCTATAAACGTCCCAAAATCAGTCAGATCTGCCCGAGTAACCAAAGTAGATCTTTCGAATTTAATTTCGACCACCCGATCTACATCGAGATCGATGGTTAATATAAAATCAACCTCATAATTTTTGTTGATTTTTAGAAAATATTTTTAAGGACGTTTCGATCTCTGTAAACGTCATAAAATCAGTCAGATCTGCCCGGATAGCCAAAGTAGATCTTTCGGATTTAATTTCGACTGCCCAATCTACATCGAGATCAATGGTCAATAGAGAATCAATTTCATAATTGTTGTATCGATTTATTAAGGTTCATAAATTTTAACCGGATCGTCTAAGAGATTTAGGAGATTCATTTTAGTAGATAGAGAGCGTTCTCGTAAGAATCGCAAATCCAATCTAGGAGATTCATCTTGATAATCGGAGAGCGTCCTCATAAGAATCGCAAATCCTATAACCATAAATCAGTATACAGTATTCCCGTAGGAATTACAGTCCGATTAATCTCGAAATAAAAAAATTCATCTCTTGAAAAATCTCTCAGATTGAAATAAGATCATCCGATGGACCCAAAAAAATTTCAAAAAATTCAATGATCAAATCTCCGTGGAGAATAGGATCACTAGTCAGATTTCAATGAATCGAATCTTCGTAGAGAATACGATCATTAATCAGTAATAAAATTCTCATAAGAAATAAAATTTATATCGATTTTTATCAATTTATTATTATTATTATTATGATTTTCGTTTTTTTTTTTTAATATTAATAAAAAATCGATGAGGCACCTATTGACTGGAAAATTTTGGAATTGGGAACTCTTTCTTCTTCCACTTAGCCTTAAAAATCAGATAGAATAAATTAATAAAAGGAATTAGGAAAAGAGACTATTTATAGTTTTTTTTTTTAACAAATCCTACTCTAAATAGGATCTAAAGTCTTATGCTATGTCAGAAATCTAGGTGGCTCAAAAAATATGCTTAGCCACCTAGGTAGCTAGAAAAATATACGTAGCCACCTAAGTGGCTATAGATTATATTTAGCCATCTAGGTGATTAGAAAAACATACGTAGCCACCTAGGTGGCTGGCTAGAAAAATACTTATCCACCTAGGTGGAAAGAAAATATAACTAGCCACCTAGTTGGCTAGAAAATATACGTAGTCACTTAGGTGGATAGAAAAATACTTATCCATCTAGGTAGATAGAAATTATACCTAGTTACCTAGCTGGCTAGAAAAATACTTATCCACCTAGGTGGATAGAAAAATACTTATCCACCTAGGATGATAAAAAATATACCTAGCTGGCTAGAAAATATACTTATCCACCTAGGTAGATAGAAAAATACTTATCCACTTAGGTGGCTAGAAAATATACCTAGCCACCTAGCTGGCTAGAAAAATACTTATCCACCTAGGTAGATAGAAAATATACCTAGCCACCTAGCTGGCTAGAAAAAATGCTTATCCACCTAGGTGCATAGAAAAATACTTATCCACCTAGGTGGCTAGAAATATACATAGTCACCTAGGTAGCTAGAAAAATACTTACCCACCTAGGTGGATAGAAAACATACGTAGTCACCTAGGTGGCCAGAAAAATACTTATCCACCTACTTATCCACCTAGGTGGATAGAAAATATACCTAGCCACCTAGCTGGCTAGAAAAATATTTATCCACCTAGGTGGATATAAAAATACCCATCCACCTAGGTGGGATAGAAAATATACCTAGCCACCTAGCTGGCTAGAAAAATACTTATCCACCTAGGTGGATAGAAAAATACTTATCCACCTAGGTGGATAGAAAATATACGTAGTCACCTAGGTGAATAGAAAAAAACTTACCCACTTAGGCGGATAGAAAATATACCTAGCTACCTAGTTGGCTAGAAAAATACTTATCCACCTAGGTTGATAGAAAATATACCTAGCCACCTAGCTGGCTAAAAAAATACTTATCCACCTAGGTGGATAGAAAATATACGTAGTCACGTAGGTGGCTAGAAAAATACTTATCCACCTAGGTTGATAGAAAATATACCTAACCACCTAGCTAGCTAGAA
The DNA here is from genome assembly GCA_021018995.1 of Chloranthus sessilifolius. Classification (NCBI taxonomy): domain Eukaryota; kingdom Viridiplantae; phylum Streptophyta; class Magnoliopsida; order Chloranthales; family Chloranthaceae; genus Chloranthus; species Chloranthus sessilifolius. The sequence goes on from CM037585.1 coordinate 160,744,358, forward strand.
AAATGCTTATCCACCTAGGGGGATATAAAACTACTTATCCACCTAGGTGGCTAGAAAAATATACTTAGCCACCTAGCTGGCTAGAAAAATACTCATCCACCTAGGTGGATAGAAAAATACGTATTCACCTAGGTGGCTAGAAAATATACCTAGCCACCTAGCTGGCTAGAAAAATACTTATCCACTTAAGTGGATAGAAAATATACCTATCCACCTAGGTGACTAAAAAAATACTTATCCACCTAGGTGGCTAGAAAAATATTTATCTACCTAGGTGGATAAAAAACATACCTAGCCACCTAGCTGGCTACAAAAATACTTATCCACCTAGGTGGATAGAAAAACACTTATCCACCTAGGTGGCTAGAGACATACTTAGCCACCTAGGCGGTTATGAGAAAAGGATGACGTACGTGAGAAGAATCTTTCTCAATTCGCGTGAAGACGAAAACTTACGCAGCTCTCTCAACCGTTCATTTCATGAAAACCTTACGGGAACCGTAGGATCGTAACTTCTATAACCGCTACCATAAATCTATAAATAGCAGACCCGTCCTCATTGCAAGGGATCCGAAAATTCTGACACGAGAGCTCTACCGAAAATATCTCCGACTCCTCTAAAAAAGACTTTAGGGTATCTCCGAGATTCTGACTATTCTTTTCTTCTTCTTCTTCTTTTTATTTTCTTTTTTTAAAAAGTGGACGGGAGGAATAAGTTAGGATTATGACTTTTAGGATAAGGGCTACAGCCCTTACCTAAAGGAGATACGCTTAGGATAAGAGTTACGGCTCCTCCTTAGTAGGATTTATGGTTGCAATTTGGGATTACGCGTTACGACTCGTACCCAATCTCTTGCGTATTTAGAAATAGTTAAGCCACGTGGGTACGACCCTGGACATAACTCCTAATACACTCGGATTGCAACCACAAATTCGATGCTCATACGGGTTGCAATCACGAACCCGAAGAATGATTTCGGACTATAATACCCAAAATATTCACCTATGATAATTAGAGTTTCCCTCACGGTTCGGATTATTACTCCCTCAAATGAGAGTTTAGACCTTAACCTCGAGATCGAAAATTCTTTCACAGTGGACTCGTTGACTTTTAGTCAAAACGATCATAATATGAGATCGTAACGAGATTTAAAAGTGGATTTATCGCATATTGATCTGATCTTATAAATTTGGTCAAATCTAACAGTGGACGCGTTGACTTTTAGTCAAACGATCATAATGTGAGATCGTAATGAGATCCAACGGTGGATTTATTGCATTTTGACTAGATCTTGTAATTTTGGTCAAATCTAACGATGGAATTATTGATTTTTAGTCAAACGACCATAATGAGATATCATAATGAGATCCAACGGTAGATTTATTGTATATTGACCAGATCTTGTGATTGTGGTCAAATCCAACAGTAGAATCATTGACTTTTAGTCAAACGATCATAATATGAGATCATAACGAGATTCAACGATGGATTTATTGTATATTGACAGATCTTGTGATTGTGGTCAAATCCAATGGTGGAATCATTGACTTTTAGTCAAACGATCATAATGTGAGATCGTAATGAGATCCAACGGTGGATTTATTGCATATTGACCAGATCTTGTGATTTTTATCAAATCCATTGGTGGATTCATTGACTTTTAACCAAATGATCATAATGTGAGATCGTAACGAGATCCAACGGTGGATTTACTATGCATTGACCAAATCTTAAGATACTAATCAAATCCAACGGTAAAATCATTATAAAATCATCTATGATCATCAAATTTTAAGGAATTTGACAATATCTAACTCATGATTAGACACTCTATCACTGAAAGTGATAACTCTTCTGATAATCAGTTGCCCGAAAAAATAGATTTGGTATTCGAACTCATCTTTGAGACCAGAGAACAAGAATTCGTTTTAAGACTCGTCCACGAGTTTCTTGCTCCAATAATGACTCGTGCTATTCGATCAAATGGACCCGGCTTTTGGAGGAGGGGTTCTCCCATCCGTCGTCCCCTATTTCATATTTCTCAAATCTCCGATGAAGATAGTTTGCTATCCATCTATCTCATGACGGATTGAAGATGTCGATGAAGACTTAGAATTAGAATCTTGGTTTTGTTTATTTCAGAGATGTAATTACATTATTTTTTATTTACTAGCTTTTAATCAGAGGTATTCAATTTTGATGTAATTAACGGGGAATCGACTGCGATACCCGGAAGTGTAAAGTCCTCTATTTTAATAAAACCCTCTCCTAGCGAGGGGAAATTTGTTCTGATTGATTTGTATTAGATTTATATCCTACACAAATTTGTTGTTTACACATGGTCATGACCCACCAGTAGAGGTTGAGACAGTAACCAGTTCTGAAACTCAGTTCTACTTACAGGATTAACATAATGCTATAGAATACAATACAAAATATCCATAATACCAATTTCATGCCACACAAATTTTCAACAATATAATACTACTCATTACATTTTGCAGAATCTATCATATACATTTCTCTAATGAGAAAGACTTTACCAACTGCAGTCTGCAATACACAGAGCCATGACAACCTATTTTTATGTCATGTGGCGCACATTTTTTATCACTCCAAGTGGTCAAACTTGCAGCCCATCATTTTTATTTTTTTATAAGCATGGAAGTAACTTGCAGCCCATCATTGTTAAATGTCTCAGCCAAAAAAAAGGCTATAAGAGGATTGGAACCATCTACATGCTGTACTTCAATAACGACCATTCAAAAACAATATGCACAAGAGGTGCATAGATCAAATGGTTCAAATCGCTCGATGAGTGATTTTTGGGCCCATGGTAGATCTCACTATGAGCTATCACTTTAATGATGAGTATTGCTCAAAAAGCCATGAGGCCTAAGAGTTAAGTGTTCATGCCCCATTTATCCTTTTGTAATATGTTGATAAATTTACTTTTTTAACACATGCAACCACCCATATGGATGACCATGACTTATATAGACACATGACTTATGTCCAGTATTATGAAAATATGAAGGCATTTTTTTTCCCATTTGTCAAATATATAGAATAATTGTTTCTTTTCAAAATCAATAAAAATAAAATAAAATAGCACTGCTTATTATATTTTTCAAGCATAGTTACGGACATAGGGTGGAGAACACGTTGCCTTGAAAGCGCATGGGGGAAACAAATTTGATTTGTTCTTTTTAGGGAAACCTGAGAGACAATTTTCTGAAATGCTGCCATGACTTTTGAGGAAATGTTGCAGAAACAATGTGGAAAAGATGGAGAAACTAATAGGAAATAATGGGAAGAAGATGAGGAAACAAATATGATTTGGTTTTTCAATTTTCTCCTAAGGAAATATAAGTCACTCATAAAATTAGATTTTGGCCAAAAAAAGATGTTGCGGAGACAGGATTTGAACCCGTGACCTTATATAACTATTAGAAATCTTTTATATACGATTTTTATATTATTTTTCCATGAGTCAGCTTTTAGAGATATTATATAAGCACATAATATTTTATATTAAATACAAATCCGTAATAAACTATGTGTACATCATGTAATGACTTGCATATTTATCCACGTTACATATTTTTAAGGCCCCATAGTTGATGCAATCTTGAAACAATGTCCTAGCCCATGACAGAGCCTGATAAAAATCAATAGGCATGAAAAGTTAGAAACTAGGGTTGGAGGTCAGGTTCAAGTTCGGATTCGAGATGTGGAAGATATGAAGATGATGGTTGCAACTTGCAACATTTCAGGAAGAACAATGGTAATGTCATTAGCAAAAAATACATTAAAGAGGTAAATAGGCTGGGAGAAAAGAACTGTGGGCTCAAGATAAGGGCCTTTTAGTGGGTCCACATCCAACACAAGGGGCATCCACATAAGCCCATAAACAGGAGATTCACGGTTACAAGGGCAAGGTGATAAAGTTTTCTTGTTTTTGGAAGTCTCTTTAAAATCATGTGGGGAATGAAGATTACTATTGGATGGGACAGTCAACAAAGTCAAAGGAGGAAAAGAAGGATGGCTAGTCTACAATTACGGGAAGAGATTGAAGAATGAGAAGAGAAAAGATTGTGATTGGGAGAAGAGAGGGATGGTGTGGCAAATGGACCTACACTGGGGAGAGAGAGAGAGAGAGAGACAGATTAAGCAAGAAAGATCATGTGATTTTTAGATCACGTGAAGGGAGAAAAAAAGGGAGAAAGAACCCTATTCCCCCCCACCACACAACAAAGGGTGTTTTTTGTTGTTGTTGTTGACCTGTTGAATTCAAGTTGAGCTTTATTTGCTTTCATATAGTTCATTATGTGGACTTAAATCTTTTTTTTAATCCCTTATTTAGAAGTTTATTTATATTAGGAACCCTTTTAGACTTTTAGGATGTGTTTCACTCCAAACAAATCTCAAATAGGATTCTATTATTTGGAAAATTGTGAGTAGGACTCTTTCTATATTTAAGCAAAACCTATTTAAAGGATTAAAGTTGCTATAAATTTTATAGGCTTAAAGTTGCTATAAATTTTAGTGATTGATTAATAACGAATTAATTGAGAGCCTGTTATGCCTTGTGATTAATGAATGGTGTCCTAAAAATTCGTGAAGGGTTTCTAGTGTGCCTGTGAAGGGTTACTACAGGGGATGTTGGTGAGTCCTCCTATCTTCAATCACCAAGAGGGTTAGATCCTCACCCTTTTAACCATTTTTTGATTGATTTCAACTATAAAAATAAGGACCTGACTCTCCTGACCGTCATTTAAACACCAAATTGGTGTTTAAATGATCTTACACCATTGAGGAGAATATCTCAAAAAGGATAGATGCATAGTTGGTAGAGACAAACGAGTGGTGTATTGTGTGATCAATGAGTGCTAGCGATTGATCACAGAGTACGACCTGCATTGTTGGATGATGTAAACTGTTTTATTACGAAGTGACAAAAAGATAAATTAAATGTTGGAAATACAGAATACGCTAAGCTAAGGTGGTGCATGGAATGTGGAATAACAAGAATGAATAGAATTATGAATGGGCACTTAAGTAGACATTTAAGGGTAACTTTGATTCTAATATAAAAAAGGTACCTTTGATAAAAGACAAAATGTTTGAGATGTTTGGGAATTGTGATTCAGGGACATGAAAAGCTGCCATATGACGAAGTCTATGATACAAGCACAAGGGAGTACGAGAATGAAAAGGCCAATAAGGACTTCAAGGGAGGTAGTTAGAAGCGACATGAAGAATTGAGGATTGATAGAGAGGTTAGCCCTAAACAAAAATGAGTGACGGAATAGGGCAAGGCAATGCTATCACAAATTCAAATACCTTATATAATACAGCTTATATATTAGTTATATAATCACTTCTCATGTCCCCTCATCTTTCAAAGAAGCATTAGCTTTGCTTTCTGCTCCTGGTTGCCATTTTGGTGACCATTAAAGTATAAATGTACGATGAAGAACATATCCCATGGTCATCTTACTTATGAAGGACTATACTGAAAAGAGTTTCCACCATGAGGTTCCTAGAAAAATGATTCCCATATCCCAATGTTCAAATCAAGTTCCTAACTCAGCTCAGCTCGCCTAATTCCTAACATTCCACATATCGCACGATGGAAAACCCCATCCCCTTCTGAAATCCTCCACACGCTATGGGATTTATTAGTAGCAACTCAAAAAATCATATAGTTTCAAGTATATAATATACTGTGTTTCACAGATTTCTTATTTTGAAAAACTCAACATAGGTGACAAAATTGACTTATAGTCAAGTAATGAATCAAACTCGCCATATCAAGCTCCAATGAAAATTCTGTCTCATACTATAATGCAAGTGGGCAGTACACCAACTATCAAAATCAAATGACATAATAATAAGGATATATACTAGTAATTACTAAATCAGTGAAGTACTGGTTTTTGTCAAATAACATCAGCATAATCCAATTGAATATCAATTAATGTTAATGAAGTAGATTGAGAAAACATAAGATGAGATTGCTTTCTCCACTGCCTTTTCTTTAACTCTAAAACAGATACCTGCATCTGTACAAGAAGTTCTGTTTTGATCCTTCGAGAAGCTTCGCTCTCATTGCCTTCTCCACGTGTGCCGCACAAAGAATCTATTTCATCAACAAAAATGATGGAAGGAGCACTTTCACGAGCCATTTGAAATAGGTTTGAAACCAACTTCTCACTTTCACCCATCCACTTTGAAACCAGATCAGATGAAGAAACACTGCACATAAAATAACCACAGTATTAGACAATTGTCAAGTCACCAGCCTAAGGGCAATTGCTTGCAAAACCCAACAATTTGAAGGGGCATCTATCACATCTGAACAAATGAACCATCACCAAAAACTCCGCAAATTATGGAATTTGGATATTGGAAGATGATTGTAAGATAATATATAAAGGGCCACAGATACAGAACTGTATGAAAGATTTTTGTACGTGTCTGTTACATATCGGTTTCAGTCACCACCGAAATGATAATATGGGACCGAAATTTCGGTCATTTTTGTATGGGGTTCAAAATTTTGGACTTCGGTTTCGGTCATGCCCGAAACCGAAATTTAACCCCAAATTTTGATCCTTGTTCTGATGGGTGATCGGTATGAAATCCAATCTCCTTCGGTATTGACAATCTGGTCAGAAACGAATGCAAGCAAAGGAGAGACGAGAGACTGCCTTTGAAGGTCCTCTGAGAATCAAGGTCCTCTTTCCCCAATCCTTCCATTGGAACGGGGATTCACTGAAAGTAATACACTGCACTAGGATTGAGGGACGGGTCCCATGGCAATAAGAAAACTTGTTGAGCAAGATTAAATACATTCGTCAATAATTGGATGCTTCTTTCTGCCATGCCCTTAAAGGTCGTACAAGTGCACAAGGCACCCGCTTTCAGTGGGTCTGGGAGAGGTAGATGGCAGGCAGCTTTATCACCATTTTGGAGAGGCTGATTCCAGGACTTGAACCCGTGACCTATTTCTTTGGGCAGACAGCACTTGCCATCGCACCAAGGTCCGACCTCTCTTTCTTCCATGCCCATAAATAGGCCAATAATTCAAAGTATTTAATTCCCACAAAACGACTCACGATGCCTTCACTGAAGATAGACCTTCACTATTACTGTTGGTCCCTTTGTTTTTTTATCTAACAAATTACTGCTATCTATTAAAGCCAAGAAGAAAAAGTGTGTCATCTTCTTGTACCTATACAATAAACACCATAATATCACAAGGTAATTACAAACTAAACATACCAATATGGCCCTCTTCCGCTTCAATTTCCTGCTCAATTCTATTGTGGTTCATGAGTCATAACATCAACAATATGCACTAGAAAAGGCTCTCTTGTGCATTGTTAACTTAGGCACTTCTACTTTTCAGATTTTTGCCGTGCTGACACTTGGTGGCACTTGGACAAGTGCCGGCACTTGGTGGCACTTGGTGCACTTGGACACATGCCGGCACTTGGTGCACTTGGACACTCCTCAACACAGCACGATACTTCTAGACATGTATGAAAATACCACCTAATACCATCAAAATGTTCCTCGTTTTGACATGATAAAATGAACCATCATTTTAAAAAACATTGTGTAAAGTTTAGTAACTTATAACATAAAAAGTGGGTCCTTGAAAACAATTTGTATAATATATAGTATACCTTTAGGTTCATGACATACATTATGCACCTTTTTATTACATATTTAAATTGATTCTCTAAGATTTTCCTTCAAATTTTTTTCTTTTTTTAATTTTATTTTTCTGAAGATCGTGGCCCCATATTGGAATCTTTAGAAATTGGGCGTGCCAAACATATACGACACCTTGACACTTGGCACCCACACCACGTGTCTAGGTAACACTACTCTTGTGTGACAAAAGAACTAATTAATCTAATGGAGCAAAAGTACTATGTTGATAAATGAGAGAGAGAGAGAGAGAGAGCATAGAGAAGTAGCTGCAACTCTAAATGCTTAAGGTAATTAGAACTCAATTAGAAATCATGTTTTTAAGAATTATTTTCCTACATCAAAGTTCGAATGGCAAAAACTTTTGAGACTGAATAATACACCTGAAAAAGGTTGACTCTGCCTCTGTTGCGACAGCCTTGGCTAAGTATGATTTTCCGGTTCCAGGTGGTCCGTATAAAAGGAATGCTCGCCATGGCCTTCTCTTGCCTAAAAGAACCAAAGTAATTCAATTAGTTAAGTAGAACACCACTTAGCAATAAAATTGGTTAAGTATAATGGCAGACAAACTATTTAAAATCCTTGATTGGTAAGATCGAAGCAGTAACTAGAAAAGGATATGGCATCACCGTATGCATCATTGTTATTAGTAACAATAGAACTTTTATAAAGGGGAAAACGACAAAAAAGGTACAAGCCCGTTAGTACAGAGTGATTCAGCTGAGCACAATTAGTGTAACAATAGAGAAAACAAAGTTCCGCCAAACACAGAAAGCAAAAAAGGAACACAAACCGAAGGCTCCCCAATCTCTACTAATGAATGAGCCACTCCAGCTACAGCATGTGAATCAACGATCAGGTTGGCCCCATGATTAGTATGATTGAAAGATACAACCGGCTCTTTAGATAGATCTTTAAATTCAAGAGAGTCCTTAATGGTTGGGATTGGTTATGGATGAATTGACAACAAAATTACAAAAAGAGGTTCCATGGTCTAAACTGCTAATTGGCTAGACAAGGGACCAAGTAAATGATAAGTGAACACTTTGGAGAAAGGCCTTAGAATTAAGGGTTTAAAATTAGCAGAACAAAGACAAACTATATGGATCGACAATAGAAATACAAGATGAAGTTTTATGTTTCATATTATTTGGGGATGATGTAATGATAATTGGATACACAAGGAAACAAGTTAATGGAAAGTAGGAACTTTCATTAAAGGAATTATAATTAAGGGTTAACTAGCGAGTTAGGTAACCCTGGCACTACCCGATTTTTCAAAAGGTAAGCTCAACTTGGCTCGTGAACCGAGCTATAGGGGGCAAAAGCTCTAGTTGTCTAAGCCGAGTCACGTAGAGCTTTCAAACTGGCTCGGCTCTTTGACAACCCGATTTGCATCAAAACACTAACTCTATTGTGTGATTCAAAGTGGTCAAACACTTTTAAAAGCTATCACAAAAAATCTTCAAATCTATTTTTGTCGTTCCTTTTAAAAGTGTTTGACCAATTTGAATCATACAACAGAGATTGGGTTTTAACTCAATCTTCAACACACCTGATTTCCACATCAGGCGTACACATTAGATGGCACATATCATGAAAAATAATTCCACGTGTATCCAGTCAGTAATCTGTTCCAAATCACCCATTGGAACGGGTCAGTTACCATATATGATGAGCTCCTCGTTTAATACACCCATATTGAATTTTATAGCACTACTCTCATTCCACGTGTATCCAATCAGCATTCTATGGTTCTGATAGAATGCAGCTAGAACAATTACGTTCATATTGTTAGTTTACAAAATTATTGACAGATTGACTCCCTAGCACACTCTGAGATAGGATATGACACTATTAACAATGTAAGATAACTGAAAAAAAGAACTCCAATCGAGAAGAACTAGTAATATAAACAACCCTTAAATCATGCATTTAAATCATTAAGACAGTATAATAGAGAACCCTCCATAGATTTTAACTTATGAAGTCTTGCCCTGGTACATCTGCAGGCTAATTTTCATTAATGGGACCTTGAACAACTTACTTTCTTGAGGCAGCCAATTTTTTTCCATTTTTAATTGAAATTACAGGAAGTTGACCACAGTTCAGCAAATTTAAGGCGAATAAGTTGTAAATAAAAATCATGAAAAAGTAAATCTCTCAACACCTCTATTAACAAAAATAAAGAACTTAATCTGCTTCTCTATGGGGAACTTTAACCACTTCAAAACCATTTAAAATTCAATTTTAATTGTGGCCTGATTTGTTCTATTCATTAAAAATACATTAATTTATCTTGAATAAAATGACATTAATTTATCATGATAATAATACTGTATCTACAAGTGAAGAATTATGTATCCGTCTGAAGGTTTCATGGCCTAACTTGTTCGATTGCTAATTTGTTTTTAACATGCAATTAATGGATTCTTACTTTCTACTTTTTTCCTATCTAATAATTCTCAATTTTTCCAAAACATAAGCACACCATCATTCAATTCAAACACCAAGAACCAAACTTTTTAATTCTAAACAAACCAGTAAAGAACTGCGGGAACTTGACGGGTAAGATCACAGCCTCCTGCAACGACTGTTTCGCGCTTTCAAGCCCTGCAACATCGCTCCACTTCACGTTCGGCTTCTCTCGTATAATTGCCGAGTTAAGGCCCGCTCTCAACTTCGATTGCTCGGGATCTTCCCCGTCTCCACCTTCTCCGCCATCCTTAGGCTTCGTCTTCGGCCTCGTCGCCACCGCAGCATCACCATTAGCGGCTGGTCCGGCCCCTCCCCCGTCGTCGAGAACCGCTCTTATCTCCTCGGCTCGACGAAGATACTCGGTGAATTTCTGGGTAATAGCGTCCTTGATCTTAGGGTTTTTCTCGTACTTGAGATGGGTTCTAAAGTACTCTAGGGCATTCATGTAAAGAGGAAAGGCCTTTGCGTAGTTTCCTGCATTATCTTCTTGAACCGCCTGTCTAACGTATTCAATTGCCTGTTCTTTGAAATTGCTGTACATCTCTTATGGATCTACTGACTTGCATAGAATATAGAACTCAAAAACAATAGCTAGAACCAATCCAAAACCCTAGAAAATTTCTCCAAGATTTCGTCTGGTTAGATCGACGATCCCCACAATAATTGGGAATGAAATTTTCTGCGGAGAGACGAAGAAATGAAAGAGAGAGAGAGAGAGAGAGAGAGAGAGAGAGAGAGAGAGAATATGTTCGAAGCGATGTCGAGAGTGCTCCTTCAGAGTCGTCGATGTTGCTGCTCGTGCACGCGTTCCAGCCATGTACAATAGGCTGCGCACCCACTAGACTCCTGGGCCCACCGGATCGATCGTTTACAGTGATCGGTCGTTGGTGAGGCGGCTGCTTGGGTATTACTACCCTTGGTGCACGGGTCAGGGAATTATTGGCTCCTGTGTTTGAGTTAGCTCTTATAAGAGCAGAAACAGCTCTAAGCAGATAAAATCTGCTCTAATAAAGAGCAGATATAAAACAGTTTTATCGCTTAAAATAGCTCCCCGTAAGATTAAATGGGGGAGAGAATATGTTCGAAGCGATGTCGAGATTGCTCCTTCAGAGTCGTCGATGTTCCTTCTCGTGCACGCATTCCAGCCATGTACAAGAGGCTATTCTCTAAAATAACCTAAAATAAGAATAGTGCACTCCACTAGACTCCTGGGCCCACCTGATCGATCGTTTACAGTGATCGGTCGTTTGTGAGGCGGCTGCTTGACTATTACTACCCTTGGTGCAGGGGTCAAGGAATTATTGGCTCGTGTGTTTGAGTTAGCTCTTATAAGAGCAGAAGCAGTTCTAAGCAGATAAAATCTGCTCTAACAGAGAGCAGACATAAAGCAATTTTATCACTTAAAATAGCTCTCCGTCAAATTAAATGGGGCTAGGAGTTGTGTTAGCAAACATAAAAACAGTTCACTGCCAGAGCAAAAGAGCTCACAGGCAACAACTCTCTGGCTACTCTAGTTGCTCTCTTCAGAGCAGATAAAATCTACTTTGGCCGAGAGCCATTTTATTACTTAAAACAGCTTCCTGTCAAAGTAAATGGTGTTGAAGAGCTCTATTACCACACGTAAAAGTTGTACCCCGCTGGAATCAACAATCGAAAGAGTAGCTCTTTGGCCTCAAAGAGCTAACGGTGCAACTTTTTGAGACGTGGCAGTGGACTCCAGATAGTACATGTGCGAGTTTTGGTCAGGTTCAATTGGTTGAACTATAAATAGTGTTCAACTGATTTTAAAATTTTATTTTATTTTTTGATAATTTAGGGTAATCCCAAGCTTATGCTTGGACTAATACCTAAGAAATACCCTCGCCTCATGAATTTTGGAACCATTAAATGCAAGACAATCTTGACTTTATCTTTTATAAGTTGACATTGACTTTCGGGTCCATTGCATCCAACGGTTTTAAAAAATGTTGAATCCTATAGAGTTTGATTAATTGGACCTAACCAAAACCCATACATATGGATTCAATGTTCCGAATCTTGTTCTTCTTGTTTTTTTGAAAGGCAGTGTTCCCAATCTTCCAATACGACTAGCATGGTGAAGGAAAAGTGAATCCAAACAAATGGTGTGTTATATAATTTCGAGCGTCACTTAGTTAATGGTACAAAATTTCCACAAGGTAACTCTTCTAACAAGAGAGGTAATTAAAACATGTCCACCAAAAACCTAAAACATGACTTTTATGGGAAGTATTGCTACACCAAAAACCTAAGACATGACTTTTATGGGAAGTATTGCTATAATACTTGCACGAAGCTCTTGATCATAAGACTATTAAGTCGATTTCTTAGACAAGGAATTTCAGTCATTAAGGCTGTGTATGGCATAGTTCTTTACTAGTCCCTATCACAACAGAGTTTATTTGTTTTAATTGGTCCTCATTCTCTTTTTTAACTCCATGTAAAGAATGATTTACCTGCTCTATCAGAGCAAATAAAATCTGTTATAGTATGGAGTGAATGGAGAAGAGGGTAAAATTACTGAACAGGTAAATCTTGTTATGCAAGAAATTATCAATGAGAAGGGGTGTGTGCTAAAGCAAGTAGCGAGATGTTAGCAAAGAGAATGGGAACTTGCTAAAACGGGTGAACTCTACTATAATAAGGGATAGCAGAGGGCAATGTCATATGCAACCTAAGTTCTTTGTATTTGACTTTTTTCTTAAAACATAGAGTATCCCTAACCTATTTGTGCTTGGACTATACCTAAGGGCGTAGTGTCCTCACCTCACCTCCTAACACCCAATTTTTGAAAAACTTTGTCACGATAACTTCCTACCTTCTCATGTTATGATAAGAGTTAGTCTACTCACCATGTGCATTAAAGCAGTCCACACTCATCTGTGTGACTGCATGATGCACATAGACTTCCATATATTTAAAATCTGTGTATGTCATGCGGTCGCAATGACGTGTGGACTATCGTGTCCACCCATGATGAGTGGACGCTAATTGTAGACTAACTCTTATGATAAACTGTGTTGCATTGAAATATCTACAAATTTATGATAGTAAATATAAACGGTGTTGCATTGAAATATCTAAGCATCGAATACTTCATGTTAAGGGACCGACTCTCTTGACCATCATTTGAACACCAATTTGGTGTTTAAATGATCTCACACCATTAATGGTTGAGTATGTGGGAAATCCAGTCCGTCAAAGTGAGAGATCATGCATCAACGGGAGATGGATCCAAAAATCAAGTTTTTTGAGCGATTCGAATCATCCGATCTATTGACTAATACCAACCATTGTTTTAGTTTGAATGACTGATGTGAAAGTTCATAAATCGAATGGTTCATATCGACTTATAGGTTTGCTTTGTTTGGGCTAAGATATGCTACAATCAATAATAGATTGCCACTTGGAAAATTTAGACGTCACGATGTACGCAACATGGCATAATGATAAATCACACTTTAACGGTGTGAGATAAAAGTTATGTGCTTAAATATCGGTCATGAGCCATTATCCCTTATGTTAATTACAGTGAGGAGTGGACGGAATATAATTTGAACTTTTGGACAAAGTGGCTGCTCTCCGAATTCGAACTCACGTCATCACAGTTGACAACCTAAGCCTCTTACCATTGCACCAAGCAGTGGCCTCATACATAAAATTGAACAATTTTAACAAAACGAAATGATATATTTTAGATTGATCTAAAACGTAATTGTGATAAACCATTTTCACCTTCACTTTGTTACAACATTATTCTTGGAATCTAAATCGTTTTCTGATCCAAAATCAGTCTTAGATGTCTCGCCTAATTAATTTCAAGGCTCTTTATCATATAATAGTACTTATATGTTGGTTGAGTAGAATTTTAAACTAAAACAATTGCAATAATCCTAATGGGGTAGCTTTATTAACACCCACAGAATTTTGGAGGGCACACCAACATCAAAAATCATTGAATGCTTTTCATCAAACGATGGAGAATACTTTTTGCCCCAATCTCTCACACAAGAGATTTTAAGATCATAGCATACCATCACACCATTAGTTTATTATACCACATGGTAAATATCCAAAAAAAAAATGTCTTAAAATTAGGTTTGGCGTAACGTGAGTTATATGATTTTAGGATCACTTTTTGGGGACTCTCTAATGATACACTCAGTCTCAAGGTCTATTGGGTGAAAGATTAGGACAAAAAACCTTCTCCACCTTCTTATTTAAAGCATCAATAAATGCCCTCCAAGTTTTCGTGGGAATTAATAAAGCTACTCTAACACTAAATGACATACATTTTAGATAATATAAAAAGCACTGTACGTGGTAAATCATTTTCTATTTATTTGCATCATTAGTATTGTAATGTTGATTCTTTGTTCAACCAATGACTATATCTTAGGTATGTTGCATTGCCCTAACTGTTTACTATTATCATTTTTTTATATAGACGATATTAATATCGATTGGGTGATAGCTCATAAATAGAATTTATGATAGTTTATATGTTTGATCTTTGGACCACAGTCCACGGGACGAGCCTGCCACTTGGATTAATGGAGCAGACTTATTCCACATGGACGTGCGGATTAGACCAAGTCCTGCCCAAATAATCTCTCCTTAGAATGTTCTGTAGTTCCTAATTCATTCTACTACGTACCGACCAACGAACGCTGAAATCAATATTCAGCTTCCCGTTGTTGGTGCTTTCAACTTTCAAAGTCACCTTGAGATTCCTGTGGCCTGCTTCTAGCACACGTCATTATTAGATTTTCTTTATAAAGAAGATTAATCAGGTGTCAGGGACATTAAATATTTATCAGCTCCTTGAAAAGTTAGCTATAAACATGGGTGGTGATAGGTAAACCACTCAACACCTATGCTCATGATACTTCCATCACTTTTTGAAATGTGTGTCATATAGAATCATCATGCATTCCATGTGATTTAATACAAATGAACTCAAGATTTATATTATAGATGATTGGAGTCGAATGATGATCTTCGTACTTTAATTCAAAGTAGTAGTCGAAAGTTATCTAAAATTAGTGATATGTTGGTTTAAATAGTAGTTGTTAATTTTAGATGGCATTTAATTGTTATGGAGATTTTTTTTATTTTTTTCCAATATTTTGAACGGTGATTTTAAGTTTTCCCATACGCTTCTCAGGGCTACGCGAGGCATGACTAATCTGCGTTTTGGTATTCAAATGTTGGACATAAATTGTGCTTTTTAAAGGTTGATTTATAAAGGATGTTAAGCCAGTACAACATTGAAAGTGTACCACTCATCTTTTTTGTACACTTGGCATTAATTTTTCTCATTGTATCCCGTCTATGTGATGATCTCATAAACGGCTACGTGGTGTGTCCAAACCTGTACAATATTATTCGCAATTATTCTTATTTTTTAATGGCCAATATTAAAGATCATTGATTTGACGATATAGAATTAATTTATAAGTATGAATCTTTAACTGAGATGTGCTCCAATCATGGACAACCACTTAGACTGTTTAGATTGATCACATATATTTGCCACATAATATAACAGTAAAGTATTTTTTAGTAGTGTAAGATCAATCACTTATTTTAATGGTATAAGTTCATTTCTATTAAAGACGAGCTATTTTCATTTCATGATGTATGAATGGTGTCGAGGTTATCCGAGACAACTCAAAAATCCAAGATTTCAAACTATATCTTGCACCAAAGAACTTTAGACCATGATGCATGCCGCAGGCAGTGCACATGATTATTCTACAAACCATACATCCCAAAATTTCCAGACAATGATACGAGTATCAAGTCATCTAGCACTTGAGTTGCTCTTTCCTACTTGGCTCACTTGTCATGAAAAACTCAGAGGCGTCACTCTTTCAATATACACTATGGCTTTTCACCCGGAGAGAGAGAGAGAGAGAGAGAGAGAGAGAGGAACATATATGCATGGTTAGATCATTATCATGTTGGTGGTTAGTGTAAGAAAATTGACTCCTTCCAAGAAGCCGCTAAGCTCCTGTGAACTGTGAAAATGCAAGTGACTGATCATCTGATGGATGACAAATAATGATAGGAGGCACGGCTAATCCACATGGTCGCTTTGATCGGGTGGTCCGAATTGACATTGATTCACACATATATCAATTGAAAGTAGGGTTCGATTGAACAGTGAAATGTAAGTGCTTGATCATATGAATGAAAGTAATTGACAGGTGGCATGGCCAATGCACATGGTCGCTTTGATTGGATGGTCAAGATTGATTTTGGGCACACACCAATTGCATGTAGAGTTAGAGCACACTACCGACCTTAGTGATGCTAAAAGTACCAGATTTTGGGCTGAGCCCAGTATCAGCCATTATATGAGACCCGGGATTATGCGTTCGGCCAGGTGGTTTCCACCTAGCACCCATCCAAGGTATTGGGTGTCACGGCAAGTTCCCCCAAATCGATCAAATTCAGCCAAAAAAAATTAAAAAGCTATTTATCCACGGTTTAAATAAATAAAAGGAGAGAATGAGAGATAGAGAGAAAAACTGAATAAGTAAAAGACTAAGATTGAAAATATATCATAGACAAACTTTCTTGCTCTTCTCCATTTCATAGAAAAAGATACTAAGAAGTTACCATAAATATGAAAAACATATACTAAAGACATTGCCAAAGGTTTTTAGTTGCCCTAACTACCATCATAATCGCCATCTCATCGCGAATTAGGTCATCATCGTCGGCATTGTTCACGTCCGTCATAGCGGCCGCGATCGAAAAAAGTCCACTTGGGACTTGATTCGGAAGGGGGATCCTCCATTGATGAAGAAGTTGAACTTATAAGGGCTGGTTGGGTGTTGGGGCTTTTGTAGAGCTGAAGGAAGGGATCTTCTCAGCATATGCTTCAACCACTTCTCTTTCGCTTTTCTTCTTTCCACCTCTTTTTCTTTTTCGTATTTTTTTTCTTTTACTATATATGTACGCAGCAAGTAGCAACTCTTTACCTCACTCTTTTGCTTTGGAGTTGGAAATTGGAACCAGGAAAAGAAACTTACGTGGTCTGATGTTGTTTAATACTATTGAAGATGATTGTGCTCCTTGTTTTTTTTATGAAGGTTAGCAATATTCTTTTGAGTGCCTTTAAACACAATCACTAAATCTTTGAGTTCACTCACGCCGAAACACATTGACTTCATTGAATCAGATGATGTAGATCGTTTATCGTCCCAATCTTTCACATGATGGATCTTGAGATCATGGGCGTACTATCATACGGTCATTTTTTATTTCATGTGGTACACACCTAAAAAAGTGACCTTCAAATCAATTTTGAGTGTGCACATGATGTTAAGGTGACTTTTCTGAGATGTGTGCCATGTGAAATAAAACGCTAATTGTTTGATAGTACGATCATAATCTCTAGATCAATTATGTGAAAGATTGAAAAGATAAACAATCTTCATTGTCTAGTTTAATGTAATCAATGTGTTTTAGCGTGAGTGAACTCAAATATTCAATGAGTAGACATAAAGGTACTCATATATTTTTTTTTATCAATACAAGGTTAGTTCTATTTGGCCCCACCAAATCTCAAACAGCAGTAACATCGAAAACTATTGACCGTTTTGAATCAGACGATCGATCTCGAGACCATAGGCATACGACCAGACGGTCAGATTTTGATTCCATAGGACACACATTCAAAAAGTAAATTAATCATGACTATTTGATTAAATATGGTTCTTGAATCACTTTTTAGAATGTGTGTCACATGAAATCAAAATTTGATCGTGTTATATTATGAAAGTTTGAGATGAAAATTTGACCTCCCCGTTTTAAGTGTCGGTGCCCTCTGAGAATCAATAGGCGCAAATAGAGCTACCCTTTTATGAAAGTTAGCACATTTTTTGTTTTGAATGCTCTCCTTGGTCCTGGGCCAAGACCCATTGTCCTAAAAATTTGACCATTGAGATTGGCAATCACTACAATTTAAAGATCCTGGCCTATCGAAAAGGTAACCCGTCGATTGGACGGTCTAGATTATTTTACCTACACCCCCATCCTTGGTCAAAGATGGGAGCACCATCTCCCTTAGTGGTACTAAGGCACATGCTATATTTCTTCTTTGTGACCTGCGTTTGAGATAGCTCTTTTGGGGGCAAAGAGCTGCTCTTTTACTTTTTTGGCTCCGACAAAAAATTATTTTTACATTTGGTAATACAGCTCCTTGCTTTGTTTGCTCTGATGAAGAGCTATTTTAAGTGATAAAACTGTTCTATGCCTATTCTATCTCAGAGCAGATTCTCCTCTTATAAGAGCTAACCCAAACACAGCTTTTTCTAGATGAAAAAGCTATGGTGCATTCGAAAACATCATTGACCTGGATTTTCCAATCTGAGACAAATTTTGTGGCCATTGGGCGGTTTGAAATTCTAGATCCACCAAATTTATGTGGACATCACTTTTTTCTTGTAAACATCTAAATAAAATTAGTGCTACTAACACCGTCCAACCAGAAAATAAATGGTGTTAGATCAGCTGTATTCTAAAGGCACGACAAATAAAAATGCCAAAATATAGGGTGCTAGATTATGCGCATCCTTGAAGGCACACCATGTAATCAAATTGGCACATCAATGAAAGAGACATACAGCCAATCAGCAGCAAGGCATCAACCAGTCTCTTTAAAATTTGGAAAATTATGATCGGTGGACAATTTTTGGTAAACAATGTCACAGACAACATATGTGGCACACGATGTCACTATGCATTCAGCTAGTCATGTAGTCTGCAACATTGTCTGACATAAATTGTCCACTGTATAACAGTGACCCTTTATTCTTTTATTATGCCTTCGACTTCTATCTCACGTTCTCGCCACGAAAATATCCAATCCTAGTCCAAGAAAAGTTAGCTTGACGAACTTTTGTAACACGAGATCCGTGGAAGTCTTCTTTTCAAATATGATTTGGAGCACAAAAGGCATACCGACGGGATTAACATTTGGGTACCTTTATATGCACTGCCACATCTTTTGGAGCACCTATACTGAAAATCATTGACGGCTTTGATACAAACGATGGAGATCATTTTTCATCCCAATCTTTAATAAAATGGATCTAGAGATTACGGGTGTATCATCATAAATTTTTAATTTTATGTGGCACACATCCTGAAAAGCACAATTGAGCATGATATGTGTCATATAATTTTTCAGTCACTTGTTTGGGATGTATATCATGTAGAATAAAAAATTGACCATTTAATGGTACACCCATAATCTCAAATTCGGTTGTGTTGAAGATTTGAACGAAAAATAATCTCTATCCTCTAATTTAAAGTAGCCTACGGTTTTTGGCATAAGTGGCTTAAAAGATTGGTGGGTCCAAATAAAAGTATCAATAACATTTACCAAATCTTACAATTACAGTTGCAGTAGAGCCAAGCCAACTCGTCTCAGCCCAGCTCTAAAATGGCAACTTTTGCACTCTTAAGCAGGGCTGAAGAGCCTCCTAGCTTTAAGTAGAGTCGCTAAAGCTAAGCCTAATAAAGTTAAGCTCGACCAATCTTGGCTAGATTAATATTATATAACATTCATATATATATATAATATATTATATATAACTTTTACACTTATAAGTAACCGTTAGGTTCATCCGAAGGATAGTTATATGCGTGTAGTGGATAAAAATGTAGGTAAACATATGACCCTAATTATCATTTTATTAAAGCTTACTGCTCGGTTACTTATAAACTTATGGTGGATAAAAATGTTGGTAAACATATGACAACATATGACCCTAGTTATCTGTTGTTAAAGCTCTCTCTCTCTCTCTCTCTCTCTCTCTCTCTCTCTCTCTCTCTCTCTCTCCGTGACCATTAAAGGTTTTGCTCTCTCTCTGACTCGTCTCAATGAGCAATGATCATGAATCAACAACTACTAATACGGCAATCAACCAACCAATCAGCATGCATTGACTACATCTCTCTCTCTCTCTCTCTGAGCAACGATTATGAATCAACAACCATCAACGCGGCAATCAACCAACCAATCAGGCATGCATTGACTACATCTATAGGACTGAACGGCTAGTACTTCATTCACAGCTACGAGTAGCAAGCACTGCATCTCAAATTCTCAAGTAACCCTAATATGAGGTTAGAGCTTTTTATCAATATTTAGTGTACTAAATTTAGACACCTTTTTCTAATTGATCCATTAAAAATGGACTAAAAGAAATTAGAAATTTTATTTATTAAAACTTTCATTTATATTAAAAGGGCTTTTTTTTTCTTTTTTTCTATCAAAAAAATAATAATAATAAGGCTTTTCAAAAAATACTAGCAAGAAAAAATTTATAATAGAACCTATTTGGCTCGAAGCTCGACTTGGCTCAACTAGAGCTTGGTAGAATCGAGCTGGAGCTCAAAATTTTTAGGCTCGAAAGTTTGCCGAATTTGATCTCTACTCGTACAAATAGAATTTATTTGGCTTAAAGCTTGGCTCGGCTTTACTCGAGCTCGGTAGAATCGAGCTAGGGCTGAGAATTTTCAGGCTAGAAGGGCATAGAGCTGAATTTGAGCTCGGCTAGTATAAGATAAAGTCGAGTTAGAACTGATCCAAGCTCAAACTTGGCTAACTTTCAGCCCCACCTACAACACACATGGTCAATTTCGGGACAAGGTAAATGTTGGGTTTGATCCTAACCATCCACGGTACAGCATACAGCAATCTCCGGAAAATTCTCGTTGAATTGATTGTGAAAAATAAACTGTTTTTCCCCGAGGAGTTAATACCATTCAAGGAATAATTTTTGGGGTGCGGAACAACCGAACAAGCATACGGTCGCCATGATAGTAATGGTCTGAAACAATCTAAACTTGTGCCATACGTTTTAAGGGTGGAGCATTATTTGCACCAGTTTTTCCTGTGAAGAGCATGCATTTTTTCACAGGAAAAAACTGTTGACTGTCTTGAATCAGACGATGGAGATCGTTTTTTGTCCCAATCTTCCATACTTTAGATCTTGAGATCATGGCGCATCTATCACACATGTTGATTCCATTTGGCACTCCTTAAAAGTGATTGTGTTCATACGGTCACTTTTGGAGATGCGTGCGACGTGAAATCAACATATGACCATCTGATAAGTGTACTATGATCTCAATATCTATTGTGTGGAAGATTGGGACGAAAAACAATCTCCATCATCTGATTCAAAGCAATCAACAATTTTTATGTGAAAGAGCGTGTGCTCTTCACAGAAAAAATAGGCGCAAATACTGCTGCCCTATGTTTTAATATAACATAGGTTTAGGGTTGAGGCCTTTAACGAAAAGCAACACGTTGTAGAATGTAGAGTGCCGAAGAGTTTAGCTCCACACAAGAAATGAATTGACAAACAAGACTCGCAAAGCATAATCCAAATAGATGAGACACGACAAAGCCATGGTGTCACTAGCACTGGTGGGGACGGTGTTCAGGTCCAGCTGGCTGGGGTTCAACCAGTTTTAATACCCTTGTATAGAAAGGAATATAAATTCTCACCAATTCCACACAAGTGCTTTCTTTCTTAGATGAGCTTAATATTGATCAGACACTAGTGGAGAAATAAGACTTGACAGGGCCGCCACCAAATACTTTGAATAAAGCTGTGATGATGGTGATCAAGAAGATCATTTCCATATTAAAATCCCGTGTATCGGAGGGGTTTAAGACCCGTCGAACCTGACCATTGAAGCCCATGCATTGTGCCAATGTAGCCAGCAATCAGCAAAAAGATCGGCTCTATAATTCAAGATTTCCAGTAATTTTCGTCCACATAAGAACCTATGGTGCAGCGATCAATAGGGTTGGTGAACATAACCATTGGATCATTAAGAACACAGTGTCAACATATAGTACTGAAAACAAAGAATAAACCATATACATTATGCATTAAACATGCACATATCACAAAATATATTAAGAATATAATGCATACACCTGTAATAACAAATAACAATATAAGGTAAAAGCCTGCAAACAATTAAAAAAAAAATCTTACATGTATTAGAGTGGCAACTCCTCACATTAAATGTACCACCAATTTATAAATGCATAGGATGACAAACCTATTCATCAAAAGGATAATATGAAGATGCACATGTGATCTCAGCACAAATATACACTGATAAAAACTCTAAAAATCCCCTTTTATGAGTGCAACATCGATTCCCATTCCGTCGTCCTCTACATGAAACTCTACCTCCTCAAGCTCTCCACTATGTACGTGGCATAGAGATCCCTACACAAAAAACAAAGGAACATAAATGAAAATACTTATATCACGATTAATTCACGACTTTTTTGACAAATCAAAATTTGCAACAAAGAGTTGCCGACTTTGGTGACTATGGTATGGAACCAACTACAAATCTTTAATGGAAATCTACATAGAAATTCAAGAAAAAAATACCAAAAGAAATCCCTCACATGGAATGTTGGATGGCTCGATAAGCAGGTTCTGCTGGCAAGAAATCATCTACTGCAACTTCCTTGTTTTCATTTTTCTTGTCTGGTTTCCATTCATTAAGAAAAAAATCCAATAAAAGAAGAGAAGCCAAAATGCAGATGCCACTGAAGAAAATAAGATGAACACTTTCTTGTTTAATATAAAAGAATAAGATTATGTTAAAAAACTGTGTAAGAAATTCATATGCTCTTATAGACAAAATGTGTTTATAATCAAAGCGGTACAAGAACATTTGTGGGCTATAAATTGTTCAAGTTGGGAAGTTTTGTAGCACACATGACTGTTGGGAATTATTATGGCTTGAAACTTTTAATAATAAGACGTGTATATTAAGAGAAGGAAGATCACTTGTATAGTGTTGATAGATCTTGTGTAATGTGTGTCACCGTGTAGCCTATTGCCACACATGGTCACAAAAAACATCTTCATTAATTGATTATAGATAGAAGTACGTGACCATGTGTGGCACATGGTCCAGTACAACCTCATCTTTAATTGATTATAGACAGAGATATGTGACTGTGTGGAGCCTTCTGTCTTGTTCTTTCTCTTGTTTTTTTCTTCTCCTTTTCCTCTTTTCTACTTCTTCAATGCATCTTATTACATATACTTTCTCCTTATTTTAATCTTTTTTTTTTCATAACATGCAACCTAGTATCATAGTTTTAGGGATAAAGGAAGAAAAATTCTTATTGGGTGCCAACTTTGCCTACCGAAGCAGCTATACCCATAGAAAGAAGTGCCAAGGAGAATCCACCATGTTGAGCTTAGCAAGGGGTATTAATATAATTGAAATGCACCAAAAAAAATAGTCAAATTAAAAATGCTATATCAAAGTGTGTTAGATTTCTAGTTTAAGTTGATAGATACTTTCAAGAGGAACACAAACATAGCTACCTATCAAAATAAAACACTTTGGAGTAAGCATAGCATGGAAGCTGTGAATCTACTTGATAAATATAAAAGGATACAGTCTTCAAAGAAGCGCCTTATTTCAGCCAATCGATGGGGTGGGAGTTCCTTGATATCAGTGTAGTGTCGGTATTCAGGGTCATCCGCACAAACAGCAATTATCTTATCATCTTTCTCTCCCTGTTTCCATCAATGATATAATTAGACCTCCATTAAAGCAAAATAAATGTCTATATGAAAAATTATACCTGATCAATCATAGGCATGAGGCCAATGGCTTTAGCCCTAAGAAAACATCCCGGAAGAACCGGTTCCTGTTAACATTGATAACAGTAAGCCAATCTCCCATTGCGAACAATGTCTTCCTAATTATTTCAAGACCAAAAAAGAAAAAGGATAAAAAGAAGGCAACAACAACCACAACAAAGTAAATCATAATAAACCCCCATCACGGCGCCTAGAAAGAATAGAAACAAGTTAATTTCTTTATACCATGGCACCACAAAATTATTATTATTATAAGTTATATTCTAGAACTTGCATGCGCTCAATTCCTCTTTCTTCTGCATTACTTGTATAGTTATATATTAATATCTAGGTAGTTATGGGTATACATACATTAATATACACTTAGTGGCAATGAATTTGAAACAGGAAGATGATTGATATGGCATACCTGCATGATGACCAAGACATCCATGGGATCGTTATCCTCACAAAGAGTTCGTGGGATGAAACCATAGTTGTGGGGGTAAACAACTGATGAGTATAGTATACGGTCTACCTGCACGTACATATAAATACCACAAACATCCTTAGTAATACAGAGGGAAACAGGGAGACCAAGCAAACTCTTCTTAATTACCTTAATCAGCCCAGTTTTTTTGTCCAGTTCATATTTCACCTTGCTTCCTTTCCCTATTTCCACCACCTGCAGGAATTAGCAGATAATTGCTTTCTGTAAATCCAAAGTTGGGCAAGTAATTTGTACCGGATTCGCTAGAGGATGCATGCTAGAACTATGTACATGGGACAACCATTTTTACCAAAAAAATCAATACCCAACTTGACGCTGATGATTTTAGTGAGAACAAGAAAATTCATAACCTTTTCAAAAGATAACTTCTACTTCTCCTAAAAATAGAAAATGACAGTCTAGAGTCATTGACTGTAAGAAAACATTAAAGATGATGCTTATGAAAAAACTCAATATTGATTAGTAAAGGAAAAGAGACGGACAGCATGGCATACCTGCTCTCAAGGCGATTTTCCAAGTAGAAAATTTCACAACTCACAAGAGAAAAATAATTTTGGCTAGATTGCTCAAGTCAAAAGTACCATTCTTTCCTTTAAGTTACTTAGAAAAAACATTTCTTGATTCTAAACTGTACTGTGGCGCATCTTTGTAGCAGAAAGATGTAGTTTTTTGCTAATCAAATAAAAGAGAAGAAAACTAGATTAATTTTAAAAAACAGCAGCAATAATTGGATCCTCTCATCAATATCTAGAGAAAATATTAAAGAAAAATGCTAGACGTATAGGTTTAGGCATATTTGGGAAGATTGGTGACAATAAAAGAAGGTTGTTTCTTCAAGAACCAGAAATAACTTTCAAAAGCATTTAAGAATGTATAAAATCAGGTACACGCCATTTACTAAAACAAGCATCAATACGCACTCCTAAGATGCTGTGTCATAGCATCATTCTGCTATTAGAATGTCCCATTAAGATACCAAGGTTTTGTATCTCCTAAAGCTGAATACCAAATTATTATTATTATTCTTACTCTTTGAATGAACGGAGTTTAGTATACATACACAATTGAAAACGGATGGAGCTCCAGGTCCTGCATGCGAAATTGCAAATGCAAAGTGAGAAAGAACGAATTACATACATTGGTATTTATTGTCAAAATTGATTTAGAAGACCCCACTGCTTACATAAAAATAAAAATAACTAATCAATAACGAATAACATTAAAAAGAGAGGTATTGCAGTTACAATGAGAGTTGGTACCTATTTCGAGATCATGCCAAGGGTGTGCCGCAACCGCCCTCCTAGACATGGATGATAGGATTCTTTCATTTAGAGGTGCAAGTGATTGGTGGGACCCAGAAGCTTTATTTGGAGTTTCAACTGGTGGAGTCATAACTAAACTGAAAAACAAAAAAGTAATGCATTTCCAAAACTATTAGGCCTGTTTTCCAGGTCATCTCCAACTTCAACATTTTATTTTGTAGCCATTAACTCCCAATCCATTTTATCAAAGGTAGTGCAAAAACTCAAAAAACGAAAAAGCAAAACAAAATCCCAAGATTCCTTTACATCCTTAAAAGAAAGAAGTATAATTCATTAAGACAGGAAACACGGGAACCTATCTAACATGGATTTTCCTTCTTGTTACTTAGATTAAGGAATATCAGAACTGTAATGCCATTAACTTAAGTAGACTTGAGTGTTAAATACGCATCATGATTGCAACAACAATGTGCCCCTGTGAAAAAAAAGAGAGCAAAGTCCAGTTTGCAGTTTTCACAAACAATAAAATTCGAAAAGTAAAGAAAAAACAACAAACCCTAAAAGTTCAAGGACCTATGTATCTAACTAGTAGTTTTACAATTTTCCTTCGTTTGCACCATTGCTTGGGCTTAGTTTACCATTATTTTAACTCTTTGACACGGATATGCTAGGGATCTACCTATGAGAGTGTTCATTGAGGAAAATTTTCAAGCCTCTTGCAAGAGTTTCTATTGAGGGAACAGCCCAAACCTCCTGCAAAGGTATTTTCAAGACAACACACAAGATAAAACACTTAATAAAAAGCAATTATATAGCTCCAATCGTTACAAAAACCAATCAATCAATAACAAAACTAACCATAAAATCTCTACGCACTTAACATACCTAAATTACTCATGAGAAAATAAGAAAATTCCTATGTAACCTTTGGACAACCCGATAAACCATTCATCAATTATTAGCAGCGATAAAAAATGCAATATAATTATATAGCGGCTATAACTGACGATCAAATTTGTGGTTTAGTGGTAACCAACACTGCTCAAATATGAAAATATTGGAGATCATGCCTTCAAGTCATGCAACTGATGGTAATGATGTAATATCCCAGATTTTCCTAAACCTTAATATGCAAATTAGGTACATGCGCGTAGCATTGTATATACCTTGGTTTGCAAAAACATATACCTTAGTAATAGGACACATATATAAAATTGTATAAATAATTACACAAGTTTCGTGAGAGCACTAATGGTAAGAGGCTTGAGTTCTAAACAAGAGGTCTAGGGATCAAACCTTGTTGGTGGACTCAAAACTCTATATTTTTGGCTTTTCAAACAAAAGCCTATACACCGGAGCTTAGTGCATTAACATAACACCGTATCATCCCTAACAAGTTATAAATAAGTAACTTACGAGAACCACAACACACAATTCGAGAATTTTTCTTAACATTAGAGCCTTAAAAAACCTAGTCACCTCTCTCTCTCTCTCTCTCTCTCTCTCTCTCTCTCTCTCTCTCTCTCATTAAGAGAACCCTAGCCTTGTTCTCTTCTTCCTAGAGAGAACCCTAGCCCTCACCTTGATCTTCATCAACCTTTTCTTCTACGAGAAGCCCTCTATTTCGTCTACCACCAAAAGCGAAGAGAAGATTGAGTTATCAGACGAACGAAAATCTCATAAACCGATCTCCTCAATCTAGATCGCCGTGAAGAGAAACCACAATCACGCTACAAGAGGTGAGTGAACATCACGATCTCATTGAATTTCGTTTTTCTTATTCGAGATCTCAATTATTAAATCGAAGGTGTATTCGTGAAGTTTCGAAAATCGAACTCTAACTAAAGAACTAAGAATGAGGATGAATTCTCGAACAAGATTCGCTCGAGCGAATAGTTCTCGCTCGAGCGAGATCACGATAAGACTCTGAAAAGATGTTCTTGGAGGAGTTCACTCGAGCAAACTTTGCTTATTGCTCAAGCGAAATAGCTTCAGAAATGGCCTAAAATCAACCTTGAGAACTTGCTCGGGTGAATTTTTCAGGCAAAAACTTTCAAACTCGCTCGTGCGAGATCTATGTGTGCCACAAGGAATCGCTCGAGCGAATTGGGCAGCTTTGGTTGTCGTTAAAATTCTTTTGGTGAAACTCGAAGGACTTCGATTCATAGCTCCATTAGTCTTTGACACGTTGTATTGAATGTATTGTAAGGTTCAATAACCCAAAGGTCATCCATAAAGACCACCCCTTCGATCCTTCGCGACATCGAGCCATGGCTTTAGTGATACTCTCGAAATAAATTTGTGAAAACGTTAGAACTGAATTTATTATAATATGAAATCTTTTGAATATTGAACATTAGGAATTGGTTTGAATCATTGAATATCTTGCATCTAAACCTTTAATATTACTTCTGCATTTGATTTTGAATACTGAATTAAAACTTAATTTGAAACCCTTTGAATCAATTTCGAACATTTTGAACTTGTGGACTCTTTGGACTTGTATATGAAATAGGGATTAGAATCATCTTATGAAATATGAACTTGGAATTATATGTTAGAATTTTGCATGTGGTTTATAGATATTTATGTGGAATGAATCCTGTGCTACGGCACCTTTGGACCTTTGGACCGCACAAGTATCCCTCACAATGTAGGGGACGATGGTTAGGATTCCCATCGGTTTTGACTTCGGCTCTAGAGTTATATTGGCGATCTAGAGATTATTAAAGTTATGGATTTAAGACCTACACTGAATAAAGAACTGCATATGAACTGTGATAATGAATACGAATTCAAAGATACCTATGTAAACCCTAAGAAATAGCCTCATTGAATGTTGCATGAGAATCATTTATGAATATATGTTTCCACTCTTTGCACCTTAGAAATTACGTTTTGTCATTAATAAATTATTTCGAATCTATCATTGATACTGTGCTTTGATCCCATGGAATATAATTGTGTATTGCACTATCCTACTGAGTTTAGACTGTTAGCTCACCCTGACACTCTGTCACAGGTACAGAAGTAGCTTCGGATCCTAAACTAGAAGCAGATCCGGACTTTGTGCCAGGAGAAGAGGACGATCTTCCGGCGAAAGACTTCTTCCCTCAATAGAATCTTGGAATTTCAGGACTTGGTACATTTATGGATTTCGTAGACATTGATTATTTCATCGATACATTGTACACAGTTGTTTGTGTGATGTACGGCCATCATCGACGGTTTTATTTTTTATTTATGCTATTGTCAAGACATTTGAATCTTTTAATGCAGCCAACTCTACTTTCATTTGACATTTTGTGTATATGAAATCGTGTACCAAGTGATCTGATGACTCGGTGTTCCCAAAATTCCGTGTGAGAAAATCGGGTCGTCACAAATGATGTCAATCAAACTTCATGCATAACTAATTTAGAAAGAAATATGGAAATTTTATATATTTTCTTTACAAGTTTACCAAAAACTAAAATCCCAAAGCTCCATCATATACTTCGAAGAGAAACCCAAAATGACAAAGGAGTATCTATGAAAGAGATCCCCTTTACACGGTTTTCTTAGAGGAGTCCATTAAAGTAATTAAATCATATTGCAGTTCGGCCTGTAGTTCAACTAGAAGGTTGACCAAATTGCAAGCTTAAGGTCGCAAGTTTAATCCCATCTTACTCATTTATTTTTGTTTATTTTTTTTTTTTAAAGATCACAAATTCCTAAATGCTCTAGTTGAAAGTGATTGGTGCAATGGTGCATCAATTTATTATGATTGACTACAAATGACACAACACAAGTTCGGATCTACATTCATTGATGATGAATGATGCAAAGTAGGTTGAATCCACGCCAATCGATAACAAATGACACATAGATATTAGTATTTAGTATTTTGGGTTAACCAGGAACCCATAATATAGAAATATTGACTTCATTCAAGCAGTCTATCCCAAAGCCTCGGGTAAGGACTTCGATCAAGAGGTAGGATGTGAACAATAAAAAATAACAAAACTAAGAAATAACGTATAACTATTAAGCAGAATGTGCCAACCCAAAGGAAAATCTACTCACTAATTAAGTCATCTACTAGTTAAGATATAACAAAGTAACAACCTAACTATAGAATCAACATAATATAAGCGTAAAAAAACTTAAGCAAAGTTTTCTCTTGCTCAAATGCAGTCGATCCTTTAACTCTTTCATCACACTACTACCAAATTTTCATCAAAGTAACAACATACTAAAATAGTGACAGCAACCTAAAAATAATTGAAAGGGGGGGAGAGAGAGGGAGAGGAGAGAGAGGATGAGATGTAGCAGCCCCTTTTCCAAGGTCACTGAAAGCTCCAAGTTTTGATCTCAAGGTTGAGGGACTCCATGGGAATTCTATAATGGTTCCAATACGGTTTCATTATGGATAAGATGGGTTGATTGGATGAGATATGGAGAATTTGTGGGGTGGGATCTAAGTTTACCAATGGCTTTAAGTCAATATGAGTAAGGTTTTAGCTATCAATGCAACGAGTCCTAAACCATTGCAAGGAGGCCAAAGGTTATTACCCAATGCTAGTCTCAAACATACGGGTTGCTAGTGTTAGTGATGGAAATGTAATTACTGCAGTGGGTGTGTTAGTAGTTTAGTTTGGGTGTGTGTAGAGTAAGTGTGTTAGTAGTTTAGTTTAGTTTCTTAGCATTAGGAGAGAGCTAAGAAAGTCAACCCTAATTCTCTCTCTTCTTCTTTATCCTCCTCCTAACCCTAACCCTAATTAATTCATCCATTAACTTCATCTTGGTAACAGAGCAAAAATCTCAAACTCCCTCCAACATTGTTGGGGTCATCATCTTTTCTGCTGACATCAGTAAGGTCAATTGTTTGACCTCAGATGAAGAATATGCAAATGGCTTTTTGATCGATTTTTTATTGTGAGCAACTTTAGTTAAAGCACCTTGGGCTTTTTGAGGGCTCCATCACCATTTTCAAGACAGTTTTGTGTTGGAAACCACATCGTCCTCCTTCACAGATCTCGAGGTAGGGGTCATCGCAGGCCATCAGGATAGCACCAACCTGGACCAGATTTCCTTGCAAAACTCTAATCCAATGTCAGATTTTAGTTTCATCGCAGTTTTGAGGTTCAGATTTTGATTTTTAATTTTCATTTTTTTTATGGCACGTGGTTTTTTTGAGGTTCTGATTCATGATGGATTGATCTGAAGGGGGAGACCTATATTGCTTGATTCGGTTTCTCCTCCTTCATCCACCAAATGTAAATTTGTATGATTCCATAAAGTAACAAAGGAGTTGTGATATTTTTTGTGTGTACCGCTGCTATGAAAACTGTGAATCTCAAGGGCTGCAAAGGGTGCTGGAATAGTGTTGGCATTTATTAGTTGTGGTTGTGTACCACATTTGTGGGCTGGTTGCGTAATCAACAGTGATACCGTGTTATGTTTACGGATGTTAGTGTGTGAGAACAGCCCTCTGCGTCATGTTTATTCCCCTTCTTCCCCATCGATCCTGGTGGAAGCAAGGATCAAAATTTCGGCTGAAATTATCGGTTTCGGTCCCCACCGAAACGATAATTTGGGACCGAAATTTCAGTCATAGAATATATGGGAGTGAAATTTTAGGTCAAATTATCGGCCGAAATTTCGGTCCAAAATTTCGGTTTCGGTCCCCTCCGAAACCGAAACGAAACCCGAAATTTTGATCCTTGAGTGGAAGTACAGCTGCACCCTACGTACATGTCGGTGTTGGCTTCGAAAACGATCACCCTATCAAGTACCAAATAAGGTCCATAGACCGGAGGTATATCGAGTAGGTATCTGGGCCTGTGATTACCATTTACCACGTTGTTTTGAGGCTCTTTCTCTTGCGTTATGGACTGTGTAGGACAGCCTCCTTGTACCTCTTGTTGTGGTGGTGAAAGAGGTTGTATACCTCAGTTTTCTTGTGAAATTGCGTGGTTGGTCTTTCCCTTTATTTCATAAGTAATGGAGGAATTAAAACTGGTACCACATATGGTGGAGAAGGACCCCACGGTTTGCAAATAGCCATCGTGAAGTTTGATGAGAGCAACTACTTGGAATGGTCACAATCTGCGGCCATGTATTTAGGGTCCAAGAGAAAATATGATCATGTATTGGGGACCATACCTGAACCAGCCCCTATTGATTCAAATTACGAGGACTGGAAAAGTGCAGATTTGACTGTTATGACATGGTTGCATCACTCTATGCAACCTGTCATTAGTAAATCCTTTATGAAAGGAAGAAATGCTAAGGATCTGTGGAACTCAAAAGATCAACTTTTTTGTAATCGATAAGATTGGATGACTTCATCAGGGGGAGAGGTCTATAGGTGCCTACTACACCGAGATGCATAGTTTGTAGGAGGACCTACGTCAGAATGAGGTTCAGATGTGCAGAGAGTGCTCGGATAAAGTTTGTCAGGACATTGAACAAAAGAAAGTGTTTGATTGTTGAAAGGAGAACATTAGGTTTAATACTCTCAAGAGAGAGGCTTGACCTTCCCTTGGTACTGTCTTCACTCTCCAACGGCATGAGGAGACCCGAGAGGTCAGCCCTTCCATCATTCTCCTCCTTTGATCGTGGTGGAGGAAGATTTGGTGGAAGGGGTGGAGGACGAGGGGGACATGGTGGCCTCTCTAAAGGAAAAAAAATGAAAAACTTATGTGCACTCATTGTGGAAAGAAGGGTCACACAAACAACATTTGTTGGGACCTCCATGGAAAGCCCAAGTTTACTTTAGGTCGGGCTTTTCAGACTTCTTCAGATAATGCATCCACTTCTGCTATTTCCTCTACCCAGCCGACTCTAGCTATATCTTCCAATTTGTAGAGCTTAAATAGAGAGCTTCAAGATCTTCAGGTCTGTATTCAATGGATGACCACCACCAAGGGCCAGGTCTCATCCTCCCATATTGCCAAGTCAGGTAACTACAGGTCTGCTCATGTGATTGCATCCTCATTATCCCCTTGGATTACTGATTCGGGGGCTATCGATCACATGTCCAGTATGTCAGATTTGTTACACTCTATGTCTGAACTTTATGATTCATGTCGTATTTGTATTGATGATGGTTCTCTTGGTCTTGCTAAGGGAAAAGGAACAATAAACATAGGGGACTTATCACTTGAGTCCACTTTTCTCATTCCTAAGATGGCTATGAACTTTTTATTTGTCAATAAATTACAAGCTCCTTAAACTGCAGTGTGACCTTTTATCTCTTACTGTGTTTTCCAGGACCTGCCATCGAGGAGATCCTTGGATGTGGTACTAATATCAGGGGGTTCTACCTATTTGAAGACCCAAAGTTCATCCTACCAGCAGCAGCAGCAACAGTCCTTTCAATTGATGAAGCTCCGTTGTGGCATGCCCGTTGTGACCACATGCATATTTCTCGTTTGAAACTTTAAAAAGTTTGTTAATTTTGATAGTTCCTTGTTAAATTGTAAAATTTGCCAACTTTCTAAGCATATTCGAACCTCATATCCTTCGAGTGGAAGAAAAAGTTTTACTCCTTTTGAAATTGTTCATTCTGATATATGGGAACCTTCCCCTGCTACTGCTTTGTTTGGTTGTCATTACTTTGTTGCACTCTTTTACCATGTTGTTTTTTATGAGCCCCAAAGATGAGGTTGCATCAATTTTTCCTTTATTTCATAGATTACATGGCATTCAATTTCATGGGATTGTGAAGATTCTTCGATCTGATAATGGTGGTGAGTACTCCTCCCATCAGCTTCAATTGTACCAATAAACTCATGCGATTCAAAGGCAAATAACATGTCACTACACTTCCCAAATAAAATGGAGTGGTGGAAAGGAAAATTACTAAAATAGGTATCTTCTCGAGGTAGCTCGTTCTTTATTGTTTGGTATGAAGGTTCCTAAATACTTGTGGTGTGAAGCCATTCTTACTGATGTTTATTTGATCAATCGAATGCCAACTATTCTTGAAGGAAAATTGTAATTTCAACTATTGTTTGCTCAAAAGGACCCCTTCTTAGTTCCTCCACGTGTCTTTGGATCCTTATGCTTTGCTCATGTTCCTATTGTCCATCGTACAAAGTTGTACCCACAAACCAATTGACATATTTTGTGGGGTACCACTCTTATCAAAAGGTGTACAAGTGTTTTGACCCCATCACCTGTCATATCATAGTGTCTATGGATGTTACATTCTTTGAGATCACTCCCTTTTCTGCCCCCCAGACAAGTTCTAAGGTGGAAGCGAACACTAAGGTGCTTCCAGTGCTTCCTATGATGGATATGGTGGATGAAAAAGAAATAGATGGAGAGACTGACAATGTTATGGAGCCGCTCCAACCCTACATTTGATAGTTATGGAAAGAGGGTGGACGAAAAGTTTCAGGGACAGTTTTTTGTAAGGAAACAATTCAAAAATGCAACACATGAGCCACCAAAGGAGAAGGACCAAAAAGACCTTCCTTCTCATAACACTAACTAGGAGGACTCCTCTCCCAACAAAGGCCCACTTCCCTCGGATTTAGACTAAGGTTCTCGATCATGTACATGTCATCCCATTAGTAAGTATGTGTCCTATCATAATTATTTGCTTCCCATTTTTTCTTTATTTCATCTCTTAATGCTATCACCCTTCCTACCACTGTTCTGAGTGCCTTGTCACAATCATTGTGGAAGTATGCTATGGTCCAAGATGAGGGCCCTCGAATAGAACAAAACATGGGATGTGGTCGATTTACCAAAAGGGGAGAAGATTGTTGGGTATAAATGGGTCTATCCAGTGAAATACAGCTCAGATGGATCTGTAGAATGATATAAGGCAAGAGTGGTGGCAAAGGGTCACTCAGACCCAATGAGTAGATTATCAGGACACCTTTGCTCCAGTGGCAAAGCCAAACACCATCAAGGTGGTGTTGTTTCTTACCACATTTAGAGATTGGCCTCTCTCTCAACTTGATGGGAAGAATGCATTCCTTCATAGAGATTACAAAGAAGAAGTATATATGGCTCTTACCTCAGGATTTGTCAAAGAAGGTGAGAAGGGAAAAGTTTGTAAACTCGGGAAGTTCACCTATAGGATAAAACAATCCCCTCGTGCTTGGTTCCAGAAATTTAGAGACGTTGTTATGGGTTATGGATACAAGAGGAGCCATTATGATTACAAGTTGTTTGTAAAGAAAGGAGATCAAACTACAATTGTACCGGTTTATGTGGATGATATCAATATTACAAAAGATGACAGTGAGGAGATACTTCATCTATAGAATTACTTGAGTAGGGTCTTTGAAATCAAGGACTTAGCACCCCTGAAAGGTGTTGAGGTGGCAAGATCGAAGTTTGTCATAGAGAAGGTATACATTGGATCTCCTCTCTGAGACTGGAATGTTGGGGTGCAAGCCTACAGTCAAGCCAATTGAGCAGAATCATCCTTTGAATGGAGAAGTTGGTGAACTTCTCAAGGATCCCAAAGTCTATTAGGGGCTGCTTGGCAAGTTGATCTCTCTTACTATGACACGTCCAGATATAGCCTATGTTGTTAATGTGGTGAGCTAACATATGCTCTCACTAAGGAGCACTCGCCTGGATGCAGTGTACAGAATCCTCAAATACTTGAAACGGAATCTTGGAAGAGGACTCTTACACAGGAACCGTGGTCATCTAGACATTGAGATATTTACTGATGCCGATTGGACCGGATCTCTTGATGAAAGAAAGTCTACTACTGGTTCTTGCACCATCCTTGGGGGAAATTTAGTGACCTGGAGGTCAAAAAGGAAACATGTGATATCAAATTCTAGTGTCGAGGTAGAGTATAAAGCTATATCCCAAGGGGCACGTTAGGGTATGTAGTTGATACATAGCCTAGCTGATCTTGGAATTTGCATTACCTTACCCATGACTATAAAGAAGCAGCGCATCACATCGCTGAGAATCCAATCTACCATGAAAGAACCAAGCACATAGAAGTTGATGTCATTATATCAGAGAGAAGGTTGGATCCAAAGAAATATTTATTCCTCAAGTACGTTCTGAAGACCAGTTGGCTGACATCCTTAGTAAGGGTGTAAGATGGAAGAGACTCTTTGACATACACCTCCAAGTTGGGCATGATCGACATCCATGAACCAACTTAGGGGGGTGTTCGTGATGAAAATATAATTATTGTAGTGGGTGTGATAGTAGTTTAGTTTGGGTGTGTAAAGTAATTTCACATAATGTCTTCCACTTGTTTTATTTTCCTCGTATTTCGTGAAATAACGATTTCATATATAAGGTGTTAATGTATAGGGATGAGAGCTAAGAAACTCAACCCTAATTTTTTCTTCTTCCACTTCTTCCTCCTAACCCTAACCATAATTAATTCAACATCCATTAACTTAATCTGCCAAGAAGGGTAGATGGGATACAGATCTAACCTCTAGCTTTTTATACACAAAGTGGTTGTTATCTGGACTCGAATCTGCATCTTCAAGCTTGACAGCCCGAGCCTTTTACCGCTGCACCAAGCAATGGCCCTCATTGCAAGGAGGCTAAGTGACGTGGGACGACAACCCTAAAATGCGGAATATGATTTTTTTTTATGCGATTTGCCGAAATTAATTAGAATTAAATCAAGCGTAATCTCAAAACTATCTTAAATACCTTAGGGTTTAGAGAATTCAGGTTGGTAGATCACGCAAGATCCAGTTAGGGTCCAGTCCGATGCGCAAGTACTATTAGATTTGAAGCGAGATCGGTCTAGAGATAAAACTCTAGCTTTTTCCAGGCTTAGGCGCTCGTCTTCGATCTGATGTAGATTCACGGCTCGAACCAGGGTTGCGGAATTAGATTATGGGTTTATAATAGGTTTTGGTTTTGTAACAGGTTTATGGTTTTCGGATCGGTTTATGGTTTGGGAAAAGGTTGTTGGCTATGTTTGATTGAGGGTTTCAAAAGGCTTAAGGTTTTGGGATCGAAAGGAAACAATTAGGCTACGGTGTAGGGGAAGCAAACACAGATCGAGAGATAGCAAATATAATAGAGAAGATAACAATGGCTTTTGGGAATCACTCCCTAGGCCTCACACCAAACCCATCTCAAGCAAAGAATATTCAAGCATAAAAGCATTCAAAATATTCAATAATTAAATAAAAAGTCTTTACAAACCTCTATATATAGGCCACCAATAACTAAACTCGAAATAAAAAGTCCTAATAGAAATAAAACACAAAAAGGCAAGTTTTCGGAAGAAAAAAAAACTCAAAATCCGGAAGCCCGTCACGACGTCCACGGACGTCCGTAGTGCCTCATGGACGTCCGTGACCTACGGACAGTGAAGGGGCAAAACACGAACGTCCGTCAGTGTTTCACGGACGTCCGTCACTGTTCATCGTGGACAGTAATTTTATTTTTTTTCTTGACGTTCCCCGTCACTAAGGGATCAATTTATATGAAATTAAGAACTATGAATCTCTTACATGAATTAAGCATCCAAGGGATCATAAGAATTGATAGGGTCGCCAATGAACTCAGCTGGTCCGTCAGGCCTCTAAGCCAAATCCTCGGGTCTTGGATAGCCACAACGGGCCGAGATAAATTTTGGGCTCAATAAATTTTTGGGATAAGCCCAAACCTAAATGTTTTAAAACTTCGACTTAAGGCTTAGCCCGAGCTCGTCCATTTAGAACATTGCAAGTTGATCATATGCCTAAAATTTTAAGCCTGAATGGGGCAGGGTCAAGATAAACTCTTAGACCTAACGAAAAATTGGACTAGTTCAAGCACAACACGGATTGGTTTGAACTCAAGCCATTAAAAGCCTCAAGAATTAGGGTTCTAGAATACTCTATTTAAGGTTAGGATATTCTCAAAGACAATGGGTGAATAGTTGAGTAATAAATGACACTCATCTAAGGTGTTTTTTGAAAATTAGTTACAAAATAGAAGGAAATATAGGATGTAGAGACTTCTAAATGGAGAATTAGGTTAGATTAAGCAAAGCGAAGTTTTCAAACATAAAAGGAAATTGGGTGATTGAATTGTCATATACGATCGCATATGCCATCTAGGAAGGGTGTATTGCATATGCGATACGGTAAGTATGCCATCGCACACAATTATATGTCCTGGTATACCATCGCATATACAACAGTATGCCATCGCATACAGCGTACGCCATGGCATAATCCAACAATTGAAAAAAAAAAATTCGTTGTTTAGGCTTCCCCAAGCCCTTTAAATAGGGGGTTTCTCTTCTTCTCTTCTAATACATACTACAACTCTCAAAGGTATATTTTGAGTCTCTTTGCTTCTCTTTTGTATGATCCACTTATTTGTGTACTATTTTGATATTTATATTTTTCCTTCCACCTTATGGGATATATTCTACTCATTCTACAATATAGAGCACAAAATTAACAAAAATATAGTGGTTTTTTATGTTGGTAATTTTGGGGATTTATTTCATATTTTTTTAGGATTTACTTCATATTTTTTTGAATTTTTGGGAATAAAAAATAGTGTGCCATCGCGATTGGGCCATGCCATCGTGATCTTTCTTGTTCTTAGACCTATCATTTAAACTTAGAAATCGTGCATGAGTAATATCCACACTTGGCATGGACCTTATAAAGGATGGGCGTGGATGTTATCCAAGATAAACTGCAGCTGTCAGACACTTCATTGGCATTTTGGCCATAAAATTTTCATTCACTATCAAGAAAAACTTGAAAGATCTATCCAACAGTTTATTCTAATTTTAAAATTATTTAAATCCAAAGAGATGGTCCACCACAGTTGGGTCAAATAATAGCATGCCATGGTTTCAGACAATTTGCAGAGGTAAAAATAAGTGTCCATTTCCTTGTGGAAGAATTAAGATGTATCGTACATCAACATGTTGAAGAGTACATATTAAACTATTATCAGAAAATAAATTTTGAAATTGACTTATGGGAGATCAAAGGCGTAGCGATTGGATTATCCATCAAAGTATAACCTAATATATTCATCTTTTCCATTGGCATTATCGTGATACACCCCGTCTGCTTGAGTTGAAAAGGATGGACATATGAAAAAATAGAAATAAATGAACAAAGTGATTACATTAAATGGCCATGGCATACACATGACTAAACAACAATTGTAGAAACTTGCTGCCATAAGTAAATACATTCGGCATGTTGACCACCTAACAACTATTTGAACCAATATACAGACCAACAACCGATAGTCATATATATATATATATATATATATATATATATATATGTCTGTGTGTGTGTGTGTGTGTGTGCGTGTGTGTGTATACGGACCACATGATTATGGACAGAAAAGAAAGCAAAGCGTCTTACATTTAATTCAGAACAAAAACATGCATCTGCAAGTAAAACATGACAATCTACAAACTCTCACTACACTTGATGATACATTTTACGATGTGTGGCAAGAAATGTGAATATCAAAACGCATGACCCCATCCATGCAAGGTGTGCCCAAATCTAAAAATTCAGGGAACAAATTTTATTTTTTTTACTCTCTTACCTGAGTGAAATTTTTACGCATTGAAACTAACCGAGTATAATATGGCATTTTCTCTTCAAGGCCCAAATGTTCAAGAAACAAGTTTTTCCTATAACAGAATATGTTTAAACTCTCTAGACAATGTTGATTCAAACATCTAGCAGGACAACCATATAACAAAAGAATACAAGACAGATTATGGATCGGACTTTGCCCTGCTGATTAATATAATGTTGTGAATTGTTCAAGATCTGTATACAGTATACAAAGCACCAACACTTGCAGGCTCAGAACAAAAAAAGGCACCTATAGTAATCAAGCCCTAAGCCCAACTTACCCAAGGCCACAAGTGAACGACCATCCTAAAATATTATCAACTCATACCTTCCCTCAGTCCTAACTAAGACTATAAATCAATTCAAGAAATTAATAACATATATTAATATCTGGAAAATTTTCACAAGCCATTACTGTAATAAAATTCCATAGATTGTGTACATGCAAGAAAAAACAAATATGTGTGCGTAAATTTGCACTCATGAATCATAGTCTGCTTGTTCTGTCAGTCAGTCTCTTGGTCATTTTGATTAAACCGCATAATCTGATGTTATGACCACAATACTAATTCCTTCAACTGAACAAAATAAGAACCACTCTTGTATTACAAAATCTATGCACATCAACCAGTACTTAATGGCATGGGTGTCCATGGCATTGTCAGCACGTCAAAACTCTAAATGCTTTGAATAGCACAAGTGCACAACTCTATAATCCCATCAAATAAATGAACTGGCAGAGCTATGTAATGGCTTGGGGGGGTCAATTGACACCCCCCCCCCCCCACCAAAACCATTCTAAAGTTCACTTATTAAGCTTAGCCACTAAGTTATGTTAGTGAATGCCCCTCCCTCCCTCCCTCCGGGACTCTCTAATTTATCAAAAAAGAGACTCTCCTCGAGGCACTGCATGACGCCGGAAATTATCCACGTTCCAATCTTCTGGCAGCGGGAGATTAGCCAGGCTCCAACAGCTAAATAGCTCCCAGCCAAATATTACTCAATGAATCAAGTCTCATACTCCCAGGTATTTTTTTTCTATTATTTTTTTTTTTTTGAACCATATACCTAATGCATAAATGGCGCCCTTTTAGCTAATTAGGGTTAACTGATTAGGTTTTAGCATTAGGCTAATGCTAAAACAAACCCTAATCAATTCAACCCCTAATACTAAAACCATAACTCTCCCCCCCCCTCCCTAAGAAAATCTTTGCTCTGCCCTTGAATGCAATGCACTATCCTTCATAATTACAGCATGTCATTTGCAACCTAATCTATTTACAATGTTTAATCCCCCTAAATAAACGC
Source organism: Chloranthus sessilifolius (assembly GCA_021018995.1). Classification (NCBI taxonomy): domain Eukaryota; kingdom Viridiplantae; phylum Streptophyta; class Magnoliopsida; order Chloranthales; family Chloranthaceae; genus Chloranthus; species Chloranthus sessilifolius. Next base: position 160,784,881 of record CM037585.1, read on the forward strand.
CGTATTCTCAAGGATGGATTAGTGTGATCAAATTACTTTTAGTAAAGTCATTGTCACTACTTTGGTAGCAGCGCCTTAACCAATTACTCCATTGAATATTTTAACACAATTACAGATCTCTAACTAGTCCATTATAACAAATTATGGGTCAACCAAAAAATTTTAGACCCACCATGGTGATGCATGCAAAGCATGTCCTTTCCTTGTCATCAATCTTTGCTAGGCACAATGTACATCCAATTTCTTCGTTATCCCCCTTGAGTGAGGCGAAATTTATTCATCGCCAATTCGCATCAGATAGTCTTGTTGTTTATTGCCTGTATAGTGTACTTCTTCAATCTAATTTTTCCTCAAAATACTATACTATTTCTATTTGTCCACATTCTACGTACCACTCTAATCGGCACCACTTTCCACAATATATGGCAACAAAGAAGTAACAAGAATAACAAATATGTGTGGCTAACATGTGTACATTGTAGTGCTGAGGTGGATCTATAGACTAGAAAGAAAAAATGTAATTAGGAATTACTATGGAAGAGAACGTAAAGGGTAGCCCTGATTAAAGAAAAAAATCAAGGCATGCCATATTAGATGGTCGACGCCATGGTTCAAAATTTCAAATGAAACCGATATGGAACGAACGATACGTATCGATTTCGGAGGTCACCGGTTTCAAAGGTCACCGGTTGTATCGACCAATATATATATATATATGTGTGTGTGTGTGTGTGTGTGTGTGTGTGTGTGTGCACGCGCGCGCGTGTGTGTCAATGTGTTAACTCTAACAATAGGTAATATGGCATATAACTGACGGAAACTAGCAACAATATAAACATAACAAAGGATCAGATGTATAGCTTTCCACCGATGACGGCCACCCGTCATCTAAACAGTGGAAAGAAAACCTATACATCCCACCAACATCTATCTGAAACTACCATATATCATTTATACATGTCTAAAAATTTATCTCTCTTTCCTTTCCTCTCTCTCTCCTCTCCCATTGACAAACCTATTTTGGGAAGAACTCTTCTGGGAAATCGTCTTCCTCGTCTTCGTCGTCGTCGTCTTCCCCTTCTTCCTCGTCGGGCACGTAGGTAGGATCTGCAACGTGCTCCGGATCAGGCTCTGCAACTAAGACATTTAAGTCAAGAAATGAGCTATCATCAAAGCTCAGTAGAGAATATCACATTGTTAACATACATTGATATTTTATCAATTCTCATTTAAAAGTATAACTGAATTTAAGCATATGACTTATTATAACATACTGATGTACTAAATTTATGCATGATGCAACAGGTATGAGAATCAAGCTGAAACAGATATACATGCAGGCGAAAACAGGGAATCAACAAGGTCAAGCTCCCGAGTTAGCGGGATCACTTGTCAAGCTCCCGAGGTAGCGGGATCACTTGGACCAGAATACTTCAAGCTCCCGAGTTAGCGGGATCACTTGTGAAGCTCCCGAGTCAGCGGGATCACTTGGATCAAGAAACTCAAGCTCCCGAGTTAGCGGGATCACTTGACCGAAAAGAAATAACACATGAACAATATTACAGATAGCAGAATCTGAAGGATGCAATATGACCGATGCATAAACTTGTATGTTAAGCTGAAATACATGTAGTGTATACTGGATTTATTTACCCTCTTAAACTGCCTCAGTATATCAACTATCATATCTGTTCAATGTCTCTGCAACTGGTGACATTTTTAAAGAATTCTTACTATACTCTTTAGGGTAAAACTATTATTTATATTAACTGTTCTAAGTTTATGTGTTAACCAAGATGATCCACATTCAATCAATAACGAGCATAAACATTAGTAAAATTATCTATTAATCATGAGCACTTAATTTATTCTTCTGATGAGAATAAAATAACACATATTATATGGAAACAAGGTATATTCCCTACCTGTATACGTCAAGTCTTACGAGTATTGTTGTTGATGCATTTTTAGGCATCCCAGACGCCATGTGAACCTATTGCTTCAAACTTTTTAAGTGCACCATGTGGCACCAATCTAGAAAAATAGAATAATTTTATCTTAAAAACGAGCAGTCTATAGATGGCACTTTGTGTGCCAAAGACCCAAAGAGGCAAACACCTGGACCCCTCATGGACCCAATGTCCGAATTGTAAGAGGCACTGCCCAAAAACCTATGCCGGTGGAGGTTGCCGCGGCAACACTCAAGGCTTGCCGCGGCAAGCTTGGTTTGCCGGGCTTCAGGTGAGTTTCTTCTTGGCCTTTCTATAGTAGTCTGTGACTTGTAGTGCCCCCCTAGCGTGTGTGTGTATATATATATATATATATATATATGTACATGTATATATAAAAATTCAACAGATCTTCTATATATTTTAACTCTATAGTTATAGTATTTATAAATCTATATTTCTATGAATTCCACAGATCTTCTACGCAGATCTGGAGTGCAGCAATCTGCACTCTAGTTCATGCTGAGGCTAAATTTGAGCTACATCTAACAAACAATTAACTAACATTTTTGGTGAGTAGTGTATGATTACGTGGAAGAATAACGATGTTGTGCTTGCTGATTTCAAAGCCGGAGCAGAACTGAGAGAAGTTTATCGAAAATGAATCACTATTTGTTTATTGATCTTCATAGAATTTGCTCTGGTTCATTAACAACAGACCCATAAAACGAATGGAAACTTTGCTTTATAATTGGTGATAGTGACCTTGCGTGCATGGAGCTGCCAAATGACTCATTGGAGTCGTGTTCTAAATCCGCCATACAAGTAGCTTATAAGCTACTCTTAGTTATAGTTTCCTGTAAGCCAACACTACATTTGTAGTGTACTGTATAATAAGACATACAAGAATATTTTTGTTTTGTTTTTGTTTTATACTTTGACAAAAAAACAAAAGCCTAAACAAAAACAAAAGCCTGGCTCTTTAATAGTATGTAAAGCCATTCACCGTTACTAGTTTGCTTTGTTTATGTGTGGCACCTGTAGACCAACGAATTGGCTAGGTCTAGTTTCACCTGTGAAGCATACCTACTTGTTTTGCTAATTTTCTTCTTTTCAGTTCTACCAGCATCGCATCTTAAAGGTAAGTGCGTGTTTTTTATTTAATTCGCAAAGTGCTACAAATGAGGGAACTACCTATATCAGTTATGTCTTATGATAATCATGTGCCTGACCGGGCCCTTATTACTACAGTGCTAAATCTGGGGATCGTTACATTCACCCTTATTTTAGGAATTTTCGTCCCCAAAAATAAATCGAGACAGTAATGGGCAGCAGATGAATGCCACAATCATGTATATAAATGTTATAAGGCCCACACAACATGTGGTGCTTACTAACAAAATTTTAACACAAGACAAGATTAAACTCAATCAGATAGAACTACAAGATTAGTACTTACAATACTCATTTATGGCTTCCTTCTTACTATATGTGGCACATGACTTCATATGGCACATGACTAAGATTATATCAAATAATTAGCAGGGAGTAGAATCTTTAATGGATAATTCACCATCCAAACAAAACATGTAGAATCTCAAACATCAGAATCACCACAATCATTAATTATCAATCATTGATATGAAGTATATACTAGTTAATTTATCACACTTAAACAATCTTGTTAAAAATGAACTCAATTTGATGCAAAAGTAAAACGAGTTTGTGAGGTTATATTTTATCAGGTTGGGGGCTTGGCTGTTGTTGGCCTGCTGAGGAAGGACCAGCTTCTTGTTCTGGAAAGTCTTGCTGGAACTCCGGGACTAGTAACGCTACATTGCGAGTGCATTGGGAGACGTAGTTGCGTGTCCACCCAATGTAAGGGTTTGCAGCGGTTTGGAATGTATGCTCCATCATAATGTTAGTTGCTTCTTCAATATAATCTATACGTTGATGGAGCATGTAATGGTTTCGATAGAAATTATCGAATTGAAGGAGGGTTTGCTCATGGTTTTCACGCATGAGTTGGACAAGATCAGCGTTTGTATAAGTCCCTTGTGTCGTTTGGGTTTGTGGTTGAGGGGGAATGGGGATAGCTTGGGTTGGGACGGAAGGTATTTCTTGTTAGGGTTGTGGAGGACGACGGACTTGTTTGGCTTGATGGTTGCTCACCGCTTGAGATGATCTTGGACATATATTTCTCCATATGGCTGGGCTCAAGACCCGCATATTATCGGTGCGAACCTCTTCACCCACTGGAATCTGATATGGAACTAGATTGACACTATCCGAGTGTCCTTCTAACATACAAGAAATGAAACGAAGGTAGGGGCAGGATGGCATGGGATTTGAGACGTTGCTTTGTAAATGAAGGTTGGCATATTTAATGTCTTCCCAGACTACCTTTGGGGCATTGACCCATCGGTTTTCATGAACGGCGAAGAGAGCTTGTACGAGAGCATCTCGACGCTCTTTCTCATGCTGCATGGGATACAAGTTGCATCGAAAAACACAATCCAAAAACCACATTTTCTGTGGTAGTTGGCTACGACGGACTGAAAGGTTGTGGTCAGAAGCGGTCTGTCCATCAGTCATCTTAGTGATGATGTGATGGAACTTCACATCCCGCTTTCTAAGCATTTGCAGTCCGGAAGTCACATCAAAATTAGGACTACAGTCCATAGCTTGGGCTATGTGTTGTAAATTGAAATAAAATTTTCGATTATCTATTTCGGTCTCCAGTCGACCGACAGTTGGGGAGACTATTAAACGGGGATAAAATTGAGTGTGAAATGGTTGATATAAGGCGCCTAGCTGCGCCTGTTCCATAAAGCTGATAGACCATGCGGTCTGATCGTTTGGGGTTAAGAGTCGATCATTGATGATCCACTCGGGTTCCATCGCCTTCGCAGCCCACCATGGGACGGGTTGTTCGTGCTCAACGGGTGGATCGATCGGTTCATATGAAGGAGCAGGGCCCTTGCCCTTTGCTTGAGCTGAGGCCTTTGGAGGTTTAGAGACTCCAATCTTTTTAGGAGGCATTTTGATAATCAAAAAGACAAGAAAAGAACAAATTGAGCTAGAGTTCTGATTTTTACCTTACAAGACACCAAATCTGCCTGAAATTAGAACAATAACAGGAAATGGAGGGTTGTCTAGAGCAAAATGTCCGAACATATATATATATATATATATATATATATATATAGCTGACACCTTGAATGATGTTCACATGCCTCAGTCCATTCGAATTTAACATTCTTTCAATTGAGCTGCGTGAGTGGTCCAGCAAGTCGTGAAAATCCTTCCACAAAACGTCGGTAGTAACCTGCAAGACCTAGAAAACTTCGAATCTCGGTTACTGTTTGTGGCTGCTTCCACTGTACTACAACTTCAATCTTTGCAGAATCAACGGTAATACCTGCTTCAGAAATAATATGACCTAGAAAACTAACTTGCTTCAACCAGAAGTCGCATTTATTGAATTTAGCATACAACTGCGAATCTCTCAATGTCTGTAATGCCAGACATAAAATTTAGAAGTTGCATGCCCCTAATCTGCTCTAGACAAACCTCCATTTCTTGATTATTGTCCTAAATTCCAGCAGATTTGTTGTCTTCTAAGGTAAAAACATCATAACTCTAGCTTCCATTTATTCTTTTCTTGTCTTTTTTATTTTTAAAATGCCTCCTAAAAAAAATTGGAGTTTCTAAACCTCCAAAGGCCTCAGCTCAAGCAAAGGGCAAGGGCCCTGCTCCTTCACATGAATCGATCGATCTACCCGTTGAGTACGAACAGCCTGCCCCATGGTGGGCTGCGAAGGCGATGGAACCCGAGTGGATCATCGATGATCAACTCCTAACCCCAAACGATCAGACAACATGGTCTATCGGATTTATGAAACAGGCGCAGCTAGGCGCCTTATATCAACCATTTCATACTCAATTTTATCCCCGTTTAATCCGTCTATTCTACCAAAATTTAATAGTCTCCCCAACTGTCGGTCAGCTAGAGACCGCAATAGATAATCGAAAATTTTATTTCAATTTACAGCACATAACCCAAGCTATGGACTGTAGTCCTAATTTTGATGTGACTTTCAGACTGCAAATGCTTAGACAGCGGCATGTGAAGTTCCATCACATCATCACTAAGATGACTGATGGGCAGACCGCTTCTGACCACAGCCTTTCAGTCCGTCGTATCCAACTACCACAGAAAATATGATTTTTGGATTGTGTTTTTCGATGCAACTTGTATCCCTGCAGCATGAGAGAGAGCGCTGAGATGCTCTCTTACAAGCTCTCTTCGCCAGATTTAGCACTGTAGTAATAAGGGCCCGGTCAGGCACATGATTATCATAAGACATAACTGATATAGGAAGTTCCGTCATTTGTAGCACTTTGCGAATTAAATCAAAAACACACTTACCTTTAAGATGCGATGCTGGTAGAACTGAAAAGAAGAAAATTAGCAGAACAAGTAGGTATGCTTCACACGTGAAACTAGACCTAGCCAATTCGTTGGTCTACAGGTGCCACACATAAACAAAGCAAACTAGTAACGGCGAATGGCTTTACATACTATTAAAGTCAGGCTTTTGTTTTTGTCTAGGCTTTTGTTTTTTTGTCAAAGTATAAAACAAAAACAAAACAAAAGCATTCTTGTATGTCTTATTATACAGTACACTACAAATGTAGTGTTGGCTTACAGGAAACTATAACTCAGAGTAGCTTATAAGGTACTTGCATGGCGGATTTAGAACACAACTCCAATGAGTCATTAGGCAGCTCCATGCACGCAAGGTCACTATCACCAATTATAAAGCAAAGTTTCCATTCGTTTTATAGGTTTGTTGTTAATGAACCAGAGCAAATTCTATGAAGATCAATAAACAAATAGTGATTCATTTTCGATAAACTTCTCTCAGTTCTACTCCGGCTTTGAAATCAGCAAGCACAACATCGTTATTCTTCCACGTAATCATACACTACTCACCAAAAAGGTTAGTTAATTGTTTGTTAGATGTAGCTCAAAATTATATATGCATGTACACACACACACACACACACACACACACACACACACATATATATATACGCTAGGGGGGCACTACAAGTCAGAGACCACCATAGAAAGGCCAAGAAGAAACTCACCTGAAGCCCAGCAAGACACCATGTTGAATGGCTTGCCGCGGCAAGCCTTGAGTGTTGCCGCGGCAACCTCCACCAGCACAGGTTTTGGGCAGTACCTCTTGCATTTCGAACCTTGAGTCCATGAGGGGTACAGGTGTTTGCCTATTTGGGTCTTGGTGCACTATGAGCCATCTATAAACCACTGGCTCAACTATTAAATACTAGTTTTGTTAAAATAAATCTACTTTTCCTAGATTGGTGCCACATGGAGCACTTAAACAATTTAGAAGAAATGAGACTGCATGATGTTCTCGGATGCTTGAACGCGCATCGACGAGAATACTTGTAAGAATTGACGCACACAGGTAGGGAAATTTATTTTGTTTACCTATCATTGGTTTGCATTCATCTTACATGGCCTATTTTGATCATATCTAGATAGAATAAGATAATTAAAAAACCTGCTAATTATAAACCGTATCAATTCATGTGAAACATGTCAATAATACCTGCATGTCAAATGAAACTAAAGCATTTTTATATCTAAGGCATTTGATTAATACAGAGGTAAAATCTCATACTAAGTAAGGTTAGTTTACCTTATGTTATTGCATTTCAGTTTAAACATGCACGTTCTTGCATATTTATGCATAGTTCATATGACATTTGGCATTATTCAGATCTGCTATATTTTATACGTCTTTGCTTGCCACGCTATTGCTTCGTTTAAATTAAGTGATCCCGCCTTCTCGGGAGCTTGAAAGTGTAGTGTAACAAGTGATCCCGCTAACTCGGGAGCTTTTTTTTTTTGTCTAAGTGATCTTGGTAACTCGGGAGCTTGACAAGTGATCCCGCTAACTCGGGAGCTTGAATTATTTTGGTCCAAGTGATCCCGCTAACTCGGGAGCTTGAAGTATTCTGGTCCAAGTGATCCCGCTAACTCGGGAGCTTGACAAGTGATCCCACTAACTCGGGAGCTTGACCTTGTTGATTCCCTGTTTTCGCCTGCATGTATATCTGTTTCAGCTTGATTCTCATACTTGTTGCATCATGCATAAATTCAGTACATCAGTATGTTATAATAAGTCATATGCTTAAATTCAGTTATACTTTTAAATGAGAATTGATAAAATATCAATGTATGTTAACAATGTGATATTCTCTACTGAGCTTTGATGATAGCTCATTCCTCGACTTAAATGTCTTAGCTGCAGAGCCTGATCCGGAGCACGTTGCAGATCCTACCTACGTGCCCGACAAGGAAGAAGGGGAAGACGACGACGAGGAAGACGATTTCCCAGAAGAGTTCTTCCCAAAATAGGTTTGTCAATGAGAGAGGAGAGGAGAGGAAAGGAAAGAGAGATAAATTTTTAGACATGTATAAATGATATATGATAGTTTCAGATAGATGTTGGTGGGATGTATAGGTTTTCTTTTCACTGTTTAGATGATGGGTGGCCGTCATCGGTGGAAAGCTATACATCTGATCCTTTGTTATGTTTATATTGTTGTTAGTTTTCATCAGTTATATGCCATATTACATATTGTCAGAGTTAACACACAACTTCCGCAATTGCGTCACTTTAAAACAAAGAATTAACCCCTTGATGAGAGGATCATGTCAGGTGATCCGATGGCGCGACCTTTCCCAGTATAAAGACGAGGAAACGTAGGGCTGTCACACACACACATATATATATGTGTGTGTGTGTGTGTGTGTTCAGACATTTTTTCCATATATATATGTGTGTGTGTGTGTGTGTTGGACGATACAACCAATGTATCGTCTAGAACCGATACATATCGGACGATATGTATTGGTTTTGGAGTTGGACAACACCCACCGAAAAACCGAGATTTTGAACCATGGTCTATGCATGTCGATGGGAGATCCGAGTCAGGTCTTGTAAGACAGATTGCTATGATACAAGCACAAGGAACTGGGAGAAAGGGAAGACCAATAAACGTTTGGAGGGAGGTAGTACAAAGCAACACAAAGGATAGCACAGTGATAGAGAATTCAGCGGGGAACAAACTTGTAAGGCGAACTCCAAATAGATAGGCCAAGGCGATGATGATAATATCAACAGGAGATGATGATGAAGATGTTGATAATATCAGCAGGGTACACATCGAAATTGTCTAGATGGATCCGGCCCTAAAAAAACAGAACCAATGCTTTGTGCACCACAAGTAGAGGTGTGAACAGGACTGAGCCACCTAATACCAGTTCTACTCGGAAGGGAATAACACAGAAATGGATTGTAACAAACTCAATGCATAATAACCAAAGGATCCGACATAAATGACATAATCAGATCTGAATAACCAAGGGTCAAGAAGTTTGACCAGAACTATGAAGTAAACAGCATGATTCAGTGAAGCCACTCAAATATGGTTCCAAAAAAGGTCACGAGGCGCATGCGTCTTCAAAATGTATCTAAACCTAAGCAAAAATAAAAAATGAATCGTTTCAACCTAAATTCCAACATTTCAATTCTACTTTTATAGGTAAGCCAAATATCAAGCCCATGATCATAAGATTGAGGTGAACCGACATCAAAGTGAACTACAGCTTCGATCCGTAGGTATATTAGAGCAAAAAACAATTTTTGACAACAAAAAAAGCATTAAATTCACAAAGTCAGAACGCATAAGAAACATTGTTTTTTTTATATGTGACGCATAAGCAACATTAAAATGCAAGAGGTAAAGATCCAGCACAACTACAGGAATGGGATCTCGAAATCGAATCAATAAATATATTCAATAAGAAGGAATTAGATTATAAAATGCTAACAGTCAATTTGAAGCTCAAAATCCCAAAAAAAAAAAAAAAAAAAAAGGGATGCAAATCTGCCATCGACTTTTCCACAAAATCATCACCAATACAACAATTTGAAGCTCGAAACACAGGAAAAAACCTTGCAAAATATATCAACTCGAACCAGAAACATACCAGCAACGACAGAATCTTCAAAAATGATCGTGAGAACAAATCTCCCAAAAACGAAGCACTGTAGCAGGAGTGGAGACGAAGAAGAAAATGAATGCGAAAAAACAAAAACCCTAAAGAAGGCAATAAGACATAAAGTGAAGCAAAAGTGGTTCCCGCTTCTTTCCTCTTTTGCTGTAGTATGAGAGGCGTTTCCTCTGTGCTATTTGGCGGAAGGTATCCCAGGATCCCAATAGGAATAAACACAGGCATGAGTGACACGTGGAGTCTACCTATTGGTTGGTAGTTGTGAGTGCGGGTCACCTAAGACTTGGACCGAATTTCTAACGGTCGTGAGGTTCGGGCGTTCTGCTCTTCTCTTGGATCAATCGGCGGTGGGCCACCGAGAGGGTTTGCGTGAAGAAACGTATCTCGAATAATATCACGCGGAAACAGAAACGCCTCTTCTACGTGTGCGGTGGCAGAACGTGCGAGCCAGTCACCAACATGCATTTGAGGAGGATCAATGAGTGACCGAGCCTTTTAAAGTGCGCTGGGGGCGAACTCAGCACCCCACGCATTTTAGGGTTAGTACCGAGGATCAAATTCTCGGATTCGACCTCGATCGTGCCCGAAACTGAGATTTACCTGGATTTCAGTCAAACTTCTGATCTTTTGACGAGTATTAATGAGTGTGATCATGTCTTCTACCATACGCTTAAGGCAAATTTCACATCCCTCACATTTTCAGGATTGGTTAGAGCTGTCAACCAGCCGAGTTCGAGTCGAGTCAACGTCAGCTCTAGCTTGGCTTTAACAAAGCTTTTCAAGCTTGGAATTTTTGGGCTCTATCGCTATTCAATAGAGCTCGAGTCAAGTTTGATTTTATTTTTTTTAATTGTTTTGTTACCTTTAAAAATGTCTATTATTTGTTTCTCCTTCTGATAAGCCCATGTGAAGTATACTTGCAGATGTGACAATTCAAGAGCAATAGCAATATATTTTGTGGTGAGAAAGCACTAATGATTATGATGAGAAATATCATACAACCAAATCTACTCACCTATCAAAAGACCATAGGGTCCTAACCATCGTCGAGATTGGAACTCATGACCACCACCCCCACAACAAGGGAGAGTATAACATCTGAGTTACGGCTCTTACGTTAAAAAATGTCTACTTTTATATCACGGTAATTAATAATGTTAGTGTCCTAAAAATTAAATATTTTTAAGTAGATAACAATGTTCTATTTCATTTATATGTACATATATAAAATATTACGTAAAATAACTAATGGAATGAGAGAGACCCAATTTACATGTGCCTCAACTTTGGCTCTCTGTTAGGCTCTCGAGTAGTTGAGTTACGTTGAAGACCCTAGAAGCTACATTTTGAGTCAAGCCGAGTGGAGTCTTTCGAGCTAGCTCGTCCTTTGAAAACTCTTATGGCAAGGAAATTTTGAATTTTTGACTGGTTTGATTACTTGATTCATTATTCTTTTAAGAAAATTGAGGCTCTATTTTCTCCATAACCTTTATATTTCTAAATTTCAAGCCTGATATAAGCCCAAGGTGTCAAAATCGGTGTCGTGCTCGAGTATTGATCCATGGAGGACCGATACGGCTCGGCCGATATCGATACTTATCGACCTATTTAAAAAAAATAAAAATTAAGGTATCGCCAATATGTATCGGTATCGGCCGATTTTTTATACCATGTATAAGCCTCTAGGGTAACCAATATGATCGCTCTCAAGTGTCTATGGGTCAATTATATGCTTAAGTGTACAAACTTTAAAATTAAACATTTATGTATAAGAGCTATATATTAAGAGCACAACTCTTTTTCTTTTGGCACACCCAAAAAAGGAAATTAAGAAAATTAAAGGGGAAATTAGAAAAAGATGCTCCATTTGCAAACGTTTTAGGCTATTGTGCTAGAATAAAAAGTTTTAGATATAAGGGGTTTCATGGAAATTAAGAGCTCGGAGACATGTAAGATCCCAATATTGATACATGTGGGGTTTGAAAAGGTTCTTAGCAAATTACATCACTACCCTTCTTTCTTAGCAAATTATATAACTACCCTCTTTCATAGCAAATTACATTACTACCCCTCTCTTATCTTCTCCAGTGATGGCGGTCCCCGAAATATTGGAATAGCCACCAAAACAGTTACTATTTGCTAGCGTTTAAGGAACAGTAGACGATAAGTTGGGTCGCCGGATCGGGAAATGTCGGAAGCCAATAAATTAGGGTTCTTTGCCCGTTTCGTGATTTTTCGACAACTGTGACTGGTACCTTTATCCTTCTTTCTTAAACTAGGTTTTCGCGATTTTTTCTGGCGATAAGTTAGGTTGCAAACTTCATAATCTCTATTATTTCTAACGACTGTGACTGGTAGCTGTCTTGGTTTCATTGCAACCTTCGATAAAATCCTTCGTAATGCCATGTTATTCGGCAAGCGTCCCCACCCTCCGATGAAGAGAACCACTAGCAAGAATGAGATCACCGTCGATCTCAACCTCATCAGAACACCTCAGTCGTCTGATCCTCAAACCCCGAAAAACCGTCGGATCTTGCCACACAAATCTTCGTACCCTAGAAGATACTCTCCCCCTGCCACACACGACGTCTTCGATTACCGATCTCCGCCCTCCACCGTTTCTCCAAGATCTCATCGGCGAAATTCAGGTGAATTCCTCGAGACCGCGGATCGATTGGAGAAAGTGATGGGCAGTGATGTAATTTGCTATGAAAAAAGGGTACTGATGTAATTTGCTAAGAAATATGGTAGTGATATAATTTACTAAGAAAGAGGTGTAGTGATGTAATTTACTAAAAACCTTTTTAAACCCCACATGTGCTAATATTGGGATCTCACATATCTCCGAGCTCCTAATTTCAATGAAACCTCTTTTACCTACAACTTTTTTTTTCTAGCATAATAACTTAAAACATTTGCAAATGAAGCATCTATTTCTAAAGTCCCCAAAATTAAAGTAGTGTGCAGATAGAAAAGGTTGGTCTGCAACTAAAACGAACTTGCTGTATTTATAAAAAATGGACTCAAAAGTAGGGGGAAAAAATCGTGTGCTCAAAAGTTTTTACGAAAATAAACTTCACTAAGTAATATATATCTTCAATCTCTGTGAACAGTGACAAATAAAATTTAACTTTTTTCATTAATTGGTGTATGCATAACTAAAGTTAGTGTGTGACTAAAAAATTATTAATTCATGTACACAAAGAAGAGTTGTGGTGTTCTCCTAGCAACACCCTCTTATTTATGGGAGTCATTTTTATAAAGATCAGCCCAATTCTCACACTTGCAGCATGTGGACACATCTCTCGTGCCATATGTTAACGTACAAAAGCACATGAAATTTTGGACCTTCTGATGTAATTGTTGGTGATAGATCCACTGACTTGGCGCCTTCTCACATAAATGGTTCAGATCAATGATGACACAAATGTGTTTGCATATAGTTCAAATTAGTGGTCAAAATTCATCTCATTATGAGTTTGCGTTTGATTGTTGAGGTATTGGATCACGTGGGATGAATGGGTCATCAATATTGAAAAAATTTAAGGTGCGCAAGGGGAGACTAGTTTTTAGTAGAGTTAGAATATAATGGGCGTCCACCCATCATGTGCATTAAAGCAATCCACACATCCGTGTAACTGCATGACGTGCACAAACTTCCATGCATTGAAAGCCTGTACACGTCACACAATCACACAAATGTCTAGTCTGCCCACCCATAATGGGTGAACACTCATTGCGTACTAACTCTTTTTAGTATGACACTCAACCCAAACATCATGCACATCAACATTTCAAATTGCTCAATTATAGCTTTGATCATTTATCATGGATTGTTGTATGCTATGATTATGAAAATTAGCATGCTCGATATTGATCATTATAATGGGATTATGTGTAGATGCGCCATTGGAGTACGGTGAGTGTATTCCACAGTCTACATAGAGCTCCATGTATAGCATAGAGCAAGAGGACATTGCATAGAATATTTAAAAAATATTAATATTATTTAAAAACTCATCTTCATAAAAAACAATAATTGACTACCATCAACGGTCTAATTTTCATAAGGTATTAATCACTAAATAGAAATTAACTGAATACTTTATTTATATAGTGTCCCTTAGTCCATGTGACACTAACATGTGATCTTGTGATTTTGAGTGCCACATGACACCTATTTTTTAGAGCTTGTAGCACGATGAAAGTACTCCATTAGAGCAGCTTTCCTTTTTTCCTGATATAAGTGTCATTCGATTGATTGTGTGTCTACCATTAGGAGTGTAACGTGGGTCTTTATCATTATAACGAGAGTAGAGACACTAGAATTAGTTCAAATTTCTTGTAGGATTTTGTAGTGATCAAAACCTCCAACTATATGAATTTAGAGATTTGGATGTCGGTGGAAACAATATAGTGATGAAAACTTTTCTCGGTTTAAATATAGGAAAAATTATATATAAATCCCTGAATTTTCATCTCAATGTTCGAGAGGCACCTGAATTTTACTAAATGCAACATAACCCCTCGATGAATACAAATCCCCAAAATTAGACCCCTACCATCAACCTCCGTCTCCCTGCTCAACAAAAACTGCTGACGAAGTAATTAACCCTCGTTATCTGCCTACGTGGAGTTGCCAACGTGACATTCAACCCTTTTATAACTTGTGGGAGACGCTTCATCTCTCTCTCTCTCGTTCAAAAATTTGGCATCAAACTCTTCTTCTTCTCTTCTCCTCTTCAGTCGAGAACCCTCAACGCCATCTTTTTCAGCAGATCTCTAATGGCATTGTCGTCGGTAGCCTTTGATAGTGCATCATCCGCTATTCGGTAAACTTTTTTCTCGTCTTTTTTCTCATATTTGCAGATATGGAGCTTCTTAGTCATGCTGATTCTAGGACACGGTGATCATTGTGTTTAATATGGAATGTTGGTAGCGAACTCTATCCGTGTATTATAGCTAAAAGAAATAAAAATATGGTAAAAACAACTTGATTGTGTAATGTAGATCCTAGTTGCTTTATGTAATGGATGGCCACATGGAACTTGAACCTGAGGAGACTAATTCCTGCAATGATGTGTTATTCAAGTGAACTTCATGCCAAGTAAAGAGTAATTGCATTGATTATATAATATTTAGCACATTCTTTTATTGATAATATTTAGCAAAAAAGAGAAAAAAAAAAAAACCTTTACTGATAATGAAACAACTTATGTTATTTATTTGTCCTTTTTTACTATGATTCATTTAAATATGGCTATCGTTAAATTTTGAGGCAATCCATAAAATTGGCATGTTGTGTTACTACCCAATAATGCATGTTTAGAGGTCTCTTGGCCACCTCATAATCCAAATAAAAATATCTACTTTTAATTTCCATGAACATGATAATAGTTTGATCTTTAGATAAAAGTATACGGTTAGCTTTAAGGTTTTTTATCACCTAACATGTGATCAAGACTTGAGAATATGTAACAAACATGTGGTTAGATGCCCCCTGAATCAGTGATACTGAAAGAACTATAGGACGACGAACATACATGGCATGTTGTTGAAGATCTTTGGGCAGTGGAGCTAACAACGGTTTATACTCATGCAGACGAACATCTTGTTGACTAAGGGATTAAACTCATTTCTTAGTAATTATATAGGTATACCGTATATATTTTGTAGGTTTCTTGTATGGTCTCTTATCCCACTCACACACATTTTCAAACTTGTGATAGATAATATGTGTGTTAGTTAGCTGACTTGTTCGTTTAACACTAGACTCTCTTTTGGAATTATCGGTGACGGTAGAGCGGGTGACTGCGGGTTCATTCCAATAAAATTACTTTTTGACCACAATAAAGGTGATACGTTATACTTAACTAAAGTATATGTATACAATTGCTAGCTTTATTAGGCTTGGGGTGATTTATGATTAATATCAATCTATTGTTTTAATTGTTAGACGTGCCCTCATATTTCTTACAACCTTATACATGTTATTTAATTTAGAGTATTTAGAAAATCGTTGTAATCTTAATAAGTAGGTGAAATATTATTGTTATCATTCAAGGCCTTCTATTTTCACTATAACAGCTTACATGAAATCGAATTACCAATTAACTAGATTTCTACTTTAAATGACTATTAAAACTCTATATTCTTGTTTTGAACTCAATCTTCTATGTGAGGTTATGTTGATGTAGTGCCTCCATTTGTAATCAATTTTGCCAACCCTGTTTCTTGTTATAATTTATGACATGCAGGAATGAAACGCATGAAGTCATCAAGTATTTGGACTATTGTGTCCACCGTTTGCTTAATGAAGATCCTTGTGTGCACAATTTATTGTTATCATTGTATACAAAGCAGGTTGGTTAATATATGATTTGTGTTCTCATATCTTATTTTTTTGGATTGACCCACAAATTTGAACTTCTCACATCTTCCTAGCTCTGTCTATTTATGCAGTTCTTTCATATCTTTCACGGAATTTTAATTATGAAGCTACTGTTAATGTAGTTAATATTAGGAGATAAGAATAGAAGAAAAAAATAAAGAATGAGCAGCAAAACGAGAATGTCACTTTATTGGAATCATTTGATTATTAATTATCTCAAATGAACATAGCTAAGAAGTTTCAGATATGCAAATATGAGAAAAAAAGGCGAGAAAAAAGTTCGTCGAATCGTGGATGATGCACTGTCAAAGGCTGTCGGCGATGATGCCATTAGAGATCTGCTGGAAAAGATGGTATTGAGGGTTCTCGACTGAAGAGGAGAAAGAAGAAGAAGAAGAGAAGGAGCTTGGCGCCAAATTTATGAACGAGAGAGAGAGAGAGAGAGAGAGAGAGAGAGAGAGAGAGAGATGGGGCGTCTCCCACAAGTTATAATGGTTGAGTGCCACGTTGGCAAGTCCACATAGGCAGATAACAAGGGTTAATAGTTTCGTCAGTAGTTTCTATCGAGCAGGGAGAAGAAAGTTGACAGTAGGGGTCTAATTTTGGGGATTTGTTTTCATTGTGAGGTTATGTTGCATTTAGTAAAGTTCAGATGCTTCTCGGACATTGAGGTAAAAGTCTAAGCGTTTATATAAATTTTTCCCTTAAATATGTGTTACCATTCTAATTAGTTGAACTAGCATCATAAAACAAGGGCAAAAAAATAGAGCAAACCCACGATTGAAACAAGTCATAGCCAAAGAAAAATTTAAAGATTCTCATTATTCAATTGATGCATCTAAGTTTCAATAGTAAATTTTGGTTTGATTTCAAAGGTCAAATTGTTAAGATCCTTTAAGTGTTGCCATTTTAGATTGCATGAAGCAAATGGTCCATTGATATGTTGGATTGATGAAAGCTTTGCGTCACACGGGTGAAAGCTGGAGGTTGTACCATTTGTCATGGTTGACTGAAGTAGATGGTCCATTGATATGTTGGATTGATGAAAGCATTGCGTCATAGGGGTGAAACCTAGAGGCTACCATTTGTACTGGTTGACTAACGAAATAAGCCTATCATACTCAGATGCATATGTTACCATTTTTAGTTAGGTGTTGCCATTTCGGTTCTTGGAGGACTAAGGACCGATACGAATCGACCAATACCAATACGTATCAGCCTATATTTATTTTTAAAATAAAAAATATAGGCATTGGCCAATACTGAATATATATCGATCGATACCGATACCTATCGGCGCCAATACATATCGATTTGCTGAAAAATCGATATGTATCGCCGATACATATCGGTATCGGCCGATATTTGATACCTTGGGTGGGACCATGTGCTTACATGCACATCCATGGTCTGAACATGCTCAAATCAAGCTAATTCTTGAGGTAGGGACTGAGGCAAGATGAGGCTGATAGGGGGCCATGGCCTCTGAAACAAAACCAACTTTTTTTTGAGATTCCGGCCTAGCTCCCAACCCAATTAGTATGTCCCCCCATAGCCTACACCATGCCCTAGACTGAGTCAATTCGGCTCGATAGAATTTCAAGCAAACTCAATAAGAAACTAAATTTTTGAATTTGTTGAGTAACTTGGGCGAGCTCCAAATAACTTGACTGAGTTGACTCGAAATACTCATTTAAATTGACAAAAAATATAATTTTTTTTTTCATGTTATATATGTAAAATATAAATTTTATCTTAGCTACAAGACTAAGACATTCGTGATCGCACACCGATACCGATATCCACAAATGTCTTATCCATAATGACAAATTTCACCGAAATTCTTTGAAATGTAGTACAACAAAAATTTCGGTTGCTTCGGCGAAATTTTCAGAACTTATATTATTTTTGTGAAATTTCAGGATTTTTTGGGTGGTTTATATATTGGCCCCCTACCATAAAAGTTTTTAGCTCCATTCCGGTCGTGAGGGGCATAGTAACAAAATATTCTGAAATTCTCCGAAATTTCATTGAAATTTAACGAAACAGGGGTCGGGCGAAACTTTCAGCGAAATTTTGATGATTTCTCTGAAATTGCTGAAATTTCATAAATTTCGGTAAAATTAACGAAATTTTACCGAAATTAATAATTTTTTTCTAATTTTTATCATTTTTAAAATAGTAAATAAAAATTTTATGAAATTTAAATATAATTTATATTTAATATTTTTTGTATTCCTCAAAATTTTTTTGAAATTTTTTAAATTTTTTTCAAAATTTATCGGAAATGAACCGAAATAACCCCCTATCAAAATGTTGCCGAGAATAAAATTTGTCACGAGGTGTACAAAAATTTATTTTCTTAATTGCCATAAACAAACGATGATGATATGCATTCATTGACGATAAGATGCGTTCTAATGCTTTGAGTGTAACTATATCCAATATCGTCGACAACCATTTCGTCTGATTGACCTACTAGTAGCATAGACTTTACGTTGGCTCAATTCATTTAATAGAGCAACTGCTTGATCCGTGAGAAAGTGGCGCACGACGCGGAGGCGCATTATTTATTTCCCAACAGCGACGAGTTTTCTAGGATGCGCATGATGGTAACAAGCCCAAGGTTATTGGGCGTAGCTAGCGAGGCCTGACGGAGATCCGATCAATGCCCCCAAATTGGTCAAAACATCTATTTCTTTTTAAATCTTCAACGGCCATTTACAGCTGACGGTCGAGAGGCCCTTCTCTCTCTCTCTCTCTCTCTCTCTCTCCCCGCATTTCTTTTCTGGTATTTCCTCATGTCATCTCTCTCTTGATCTCGATCTATGTACATATCAATCTCTTATTATTTATTTTTTCATACCGCAGAGACAAATAGCTTCTAGGGTTCTTCTTCTTCCTCTTCGATGGCTGCTCCACCTGCTAGGGCTCGAGCCGATTACGATTACCTCATAAAGCTTCTCCTGATCGGCGACAGCGGTAAGATATTCATGCTCGTTTTATGCCTTCCGGGTTTTTTATTTTTATTTGGCTGTCGATATAGATTTTGTTCTAGGTTTTGGATTTCAAGTTTTTTTTTCTTTTTCATGTGGTGTCGATATGGATCATGATATTTGCGGATTGTACAGATCTTCGGGTTAGATTTGGGTTTGGATCGGTGTGACCTAATTTTATTTTTGTTATAATTAGGAAATGATGGTTGGTTTACAATAGGTTATGCAACGTACATTTAAAGCGGTTCATTTATATAGCTCTTGATCCGAAATGGTTACTTATAAGAGATCTGAAAGACGGGAATGTAGCTTGTTCTTATACCTTGATCGTATGGGATCTTTTTGTCCCTTATCGTCCGAGTCGAAGATTTTTTGTGCCAGACTGTCTGTTTCAATTAACTAGGCATAATGTTAAGGCCTAATCAACGCACCAAAAGCATCTAGTGGGTAATGGAGCACAGAGTTTTAGCCCTTGTTAATTTGTTCTAATAAGGCTCCGCAGCTGATGTCCACGGAGGGTACTCTTTTTGTGGGCTCCAAGGTAGCCTTTTACCCATGTCACCCCTTCCAGGACTTGAACCCGAAATGTGGTGCTGGGTCTGATACCATTTGTTAAGGACCTGACCAATACAACAAAAACACCAGGGCGTTAATGGAGCGGGAAGTTAAGCCCTCGTTAGTTGTTACTGTGGGGTTAACACGCAACAATTAATTCATGAACATCACAATCATGGGTTAAAATACCGGAAAACCGGTTCGTATCGTCCGGTCAAAAAACCGGTACGTACCGGACGATACGTACCGGAACAGTAAAAAACCGGACGATACATTGAATGTCAATGTATCGTCCGGTATTACACATATAAAAGGGCGATACGGTACTTTTAATGTACTGTATCGTCCACCTCCGATACCGATACATATCGTCCGATACGTATCGGTATCGGACGATATTTTGATCCATGATCACAATGGAAGATTGGTTTTTCTTTTAGAATGATTTGATTTGTGCCATTTCACAAGGCTTTGGTGAGAAAGTGGCATGGCAGCATGGAACTTATAAAATAGGTCAAATAGTGCTGTAGGCCTGTAATGAGTGGGTTTCAAGACCACATAAACAAAGGACACGCAGTAGGGAATCTTGGTGCTGTTGGTACCGAATTCAAAATTTGATCGGATGAGGTGTTCTTGATAACGGGGTATTTGGCCTCTTAGAGCACCTGACTAAGTCCCCGGGTACTTGCAACAATCACACATCACACGTACCAGTCAGTAGAAATTAAGCACTGCGGGTGGCCAACAAGGGACGGGATTCAAACTCTGAACCTCTGGTCCTTGAGGCGTGGTTCGGGCCACTCCGCCACCCCCCATTGATCGGATGAGGTCTCTTTATTCCCCTTTGCCACTGACAAGCCTTCTGAAAAGCCAAAATTGTGGAAATTAGTTTTTCCAGTTTCAGTCTCTCGGTGGATTGTCCGTGTTTGCTAATCTCTGGTTGCATACTTAAGGCAACTTATGTTTTTTGTCATCTTGAAGCTAATATTTTTTCGAGGGATATTATACTCTCTCTCTCCCTATATATATATATTTATGTATGTATTTATGCATCAAATGGACCATTTTGTCATCTGTCTGCCGATATATCCATGGGTCAATATCTTGTCTGATACAGGTACGTATCAGCCGATATGTACCAGTATTGGAGGTTGACGGTATGGTACATTGCAATGTATCGTACTAAGCCGGAATCGTCCAAAATATTGGACGGTACAAACCTCGACTCGTTTGTATCGTCTGATATTTTTATATTCTGAAAGTATCGGACGATACGTGATTGTATCGTTCTATATTTCCATATTTTTTTGGGTCACTCAAGTGACCCCCCAACAGAATATCCTTTCTTTCTGTTCCTAACTCTCTTAGCTCTCCATCTACCACCTACACCAATTTTCACCCCGGGAAACTCGATTTCAATGGATTGTATAATACTGGCCGATACATTGATTCAATGTATCGGTGATACATTCAATGCTTAATTGCACGAAGCGGCAGGATGCGTGTAGTAGGTTTAAAGCGAGGGCATCATCAAAAGCTTAAAATTAAATAGTTTTATGGTCAGAAGTGGGAGCGAGATTCCGAAGTGGGAGTGGCACACTAAGTAGAAGGTTCCTGCTACTAGGATTTAATGTATCAGCTAGTACACCGATACATATCGTCCATGAGGCAGACATACCGGATTTCCGAGATTTTGACCCATGGATATATCCTCTCACTTGATGCAGTGAATGTTTTTGGGGTTAAGATTTGCATTAGCTTTTGTGTTTGTCATGATTCTGCTGCCTTAGGAGACCATTTAGTTCCCAATTTAAATGTTATAAAATATCTCTATTTTATTTATTCTTTGGTATGTAAGCTGGGATTGAACCTGCGACCTAGTGGTTGCAATATTATCGACCTAAGTGTTATAAAACTTCATTCTTAAGTATATTGATGAAAGTAGCCCAAGAAAATAAAATGAGAGGTATGAAGAATTTCAGTATAGGGAAAGGAAGTTACAGCCTGGAGGATCCAGCCATGTCAAATGATCGTTATCTTGAAGCCTTTATTTTCTCTAACCATAGGTAATTCTATGGTTTCCCGGTATGGGGGTTTGCTGGCATACAAAATTTAAATAAAGGCCAGACATAGTACTGCCTAGAGGGAGTTGGGCCTCTAGCTTAATGGAAGGTTGACAACATTGCAACCTTGAGGTCGCAGGTTCAATCTTAGCATCCCTATTGAAGAAGAATATTAAAGCCTAGAGGATCGAGGTGCATCACATGATAGTTATCTTAAACCTTTTTTAGCCCCGACCGTAAGTAGTAATCTTATGGTTGGTCAATAAGGTGGTTGCCACCAACCAAGGTTCCAAGTCCAACAAACCACTGATACACTGTTAGGTGCACCAATTCTCTGTATCTATGCATGCCCCGTAACATGGCTAGGCATCTCGTTCTCGAATGCTTTGACAAACAATTACGTTGCTTTGTCTTTACAGTGACATAATAAGAGTATACCAGTAAAATGAAACTAGTAAAAAATGAATTCTCAGAGATAAAGGCTTGTTTCTTTGGAACATAGGTGTGAGATGTCTGGTTTTAGAATGAATTGGCCTAGAGCCCATAGTTTATAGAGTTTGATGTACTTTTTCAAACAATCAACATAATTGTCATGGACAAACCAGTTTTACACAACTATAAACTTTATTTTGTGCGTTTAAACTAAAATGTTCATTAATGTTGTCAAAATGGCTGTACCCAATAATTAGCCACGTTATGAAAAGAATTGTTAGAAATTAGTATTCTTTAAACTAATATTTAACCTTTTAATCTATCCCTGGGCAGGTGTTAGCGTTTGAACAAGCTCCACACAGGGAACCGTTGAATTGTCTTGCATGTGTAGCCTCACACACATCCTAACTGTAAATTAACCATCATGCACTTCGTTGAACAAGCTGTGTGGACAGGTCCAATTAGAGCCCAATCACTGTTAGTTCATACCCTGTCTTGATTTAGGTTCATCTGAAACACTAATGATGGGATTTGCGCACTTTCAAGTGACAAAGTGACTGCCTTTTCCACTTGAAAAGGGTGCCCAAGCATGCGCTAAAACACAATCATAATCTACTGTACCAAAGAAATCACTTGAGTGATCGTGATTTCTTCACATACCAAATCCAACCACTAATTAATGATGTTTTCAATGTAGGATTAAAAATCAAATTTATAAACAATGACTCTAAACACATTTTTTTCTAAACTTTGTGTTATATTGCGATTAGGCTTGACAACGAGAGCCATGGATGTCTTGCATGTGTCGCCAGCCACCATCCTACACTCACCTGCCCATCTGATGTGATTGGTGTACACACATTATCATCTAACACATGCACATACTGTGACATGCACCATTATCATCACACACACAAACTTCATAAATGATAGCTGTGATATATAGGGGATGGTGGCACTTACATTCAAAAAAGTAATTGAGCCTTTTACCCATTTTTTCTTGTCTTTATGACATGTCCAACCATCCCCAAAGGTAAAGGATCATTGGTCCTTAGCCTATTCAAATCTAATAAAGAGGAACATTTGTCCTTTCACCATGTCCTTATTTCGTATTTCATATTTAAATATGAATTTATTGAGTGAAAGCCTTTTACTGTTGCTCATATATAGATTAGAGTTCCCTTGAGAAATTAAATAAGACAACTTATGACTATTAAGTGCGCAGACAAATCTAACATAAATTGTTTTGGAGTACAGGTCTAGATGCTCTAGTTAGCTGACCAGAAAAGTGTAAAGACTCTAAACTAGCTCTTAAGGACACTGAATATGCATTTAGTGGATTTGTTCAAAATAGTATATCTTATAGATTTATTTATTTATTTATTTTTTATTTTATCGATATAACTTATGAATTCTTTGTGAAGGTAACTAATAATATAATTGATAAAAATTTCAGTTGTAGTATCTAAGGATGTTATCTTCTATCAAACTATTTTTACTACTATATCTGAACAATTGTTACTTCAAATTATAATATTAAGAACCTTAAAAATGAACTTGATTCATCTAGCACTGAAACAAAGACGAAATGGAGAGGAACAAAATCTTGAATCTAGAAGTACGAGACCCAAAAAAAGACACCAATTTAGGAGATGATCTTACATCCCTCAAATAAAAGAAATATAAATAAATCCACCCAAAAAATCACCCTTTGCTTTTTTGCAATATTAGAGGTCTTTGCGATCTTGAGATGCCCTTATTGAAGGACGTTATTGGTGATTCGATATAATTATAGAAAATAGGCCTAACGATGTTCAAAATTAAGAATCAATACAACAATTGATAAATTTAAGGCTAAATTTGTAGTGAAGGGTTTTAGGCAAAAGTACAGTGTCAAGTACTTTGATACACTTGCTCCTATTGCTTTGATCTCCACCATATGTATATAAATTTCACCCAACAATTACTTGGTTGAAGAAGTTTCCATGGAGCAACTATAAGTGAAAAACTATGTGATATGTGGTTAAAAATAAACACCTAAATAATGGTGTGGAAAAAATGATGAAATAGTGCCATGATTTGGATTCAATATTAATGCATGCAATAAATATGGCAGTAGTTAATTTTCGTGGAAGTAGAGTACTCATTATGTATATGTTGACGACTTCTGATATTTGTTTGCTGCTAAGTTAGGAAGTAGCATTGGATAAATGTGTTAATAGTAACTGATAGTTGCACTTCAATCATAAAAGAGAAATCATCTTCCATTCCAGCGGGGGTAGATGTGGAATTCGAATCCGACTATTGGAATTTGGATTCAATAGTAAAAATTAATGAAATGGTGATGTGATTGGATTCAATATTAATACATTGGATAAATATGTCAATAGCAAATTTCATGGAAGTACAGTACTCAATATATCAATGTTGATGAATTATAGTTTGATACAAGGTTAAAAATTATCTTAAAAACTAAGAATTTATTCTATATATGAATGAGAGATATGGTTCATTTGGAATTTATATTGGGAATGAAAATAGTGATAAATTATAATGACAAAAAAGTTTAATTAGTTTGATAGGACATCTTTGATTGACCTAGCTATATGAGTGTGGAAGTGATTCAGCTTCAAGAAAGGCTTAATCTTATTTAACACTTATGAAACCAGGGTATCACCACATGTCCATAAATAGCTTTATCAAGTAGGAACATTAGTTAAAGACCAAGGATGCTGAGAACCCTGAATAACTTTCAATTGTTTACCTGAAGTGATGGTTCATAGCCATAAGATACCTTCATTGATGCACAAACTTTGATCTTATTCAGTTGGCCCTAAAGACCAGTGGTCCTCTACCATTGGCTAGGACCAATGATCCTTGGACATTTCATAGGCTTGTAAAAAAAGGAAGGTCCTTTTGCCTTTTGGTATATATACTATAATATGCAATATGTGCTTGCATTTGGGAGTGGAAGTAGTCCTAAATCAACGAGAGATATGTTCTTAATCTTATTATTCCCTAATTTTCAAATAAAAAAAGTCTTATTATTCCCTTGTATATTGTTGTTTACATTTTTAATTTATGTGTGATGTATTGGCACTTTGTGTCTGCGCACTATGTGGTCACTGGTTGTGATTGCCTAACATTTCACACATGGCGTTTTGAACTTGCGTGAGGCCACACATGCGAGACCGTTTTACGGTTCTCAGTGTGGTGCTTGGTTGCATGCTAACTTCCTCTCTGGTTTAGTTTATATTGTAAATTTATTATTTATTTTTTTTTTTGAAATTTTTTTGATTACCCTTTTAAGTTTAAGCCACCTTAAAAATATTAATGGCTATTGGAGTTAAAATGTCAGATTATCGTTATTAGCCTTTCAAATTTAATATGTATGTGATTATTCAAACAAATGCATTAAACTTTATGCATTATGCACTCTAGGTTTGTTTTTAAGTAATTCAAAACTCAAATATCTATTTTCTCTACTTTTGAAAACAAACCTTTTCTCGATGATTTTTTCTTTAAATTTTTCTATTAAAAGATACCTATCACCAACTTATTGGATTTATGGCCTCTACCTTAATTGGCCACTTAATTATCCAGCCTTCCATATGCATCCTTTATGTAGTCATGCATGCTGTCATTTCATGTTCATTTGAATATTGTAAAATTACGTTAATACTCTCTCATATTTGCTTCGTTTAGGATTAGACTATTTCACCCATAAAATTTGGCCTTTCTGCGTCGGCCTCACATTTTCATTGCACATGATGTTCACAACTGATTATCGAAGTCTTAGGGTTTGAAGAGACATGGCAACGCCGTTGCATACTTGCAGTGTTGAATGGGTGCGAATGTGAGGCATATGAGGCCATGAGCTTGTAGGGCTGTTGGGTGGTAATGTCAGTAGCTCAGGTATTTGGAATTCAGCTGTGACAGTAACAGTCTCAGAAAATTTGTTGTTGACGGATTGCATAGAGGATGATATTCTCTCCTTTGATGGCACCTGAACTATTTGTTGGAGTTACTGTGCTAGCAACACACTCCACGTCCTTCTCGCTAACATCTTAGTTGCTCCGCGTGAGACATATTTTTATCTACACCTCTGATTTGATAAGGCGAGCAATCACCTTGCAGTGCGTATCCTGAAACTGATGCTTTAGTCTTTTGCACCAAGGTTTGAAAACTTGACCGAGTTTCTGCGAGCTTGTAAGTTCAGCTCAGTTCTTGT
Organism: Chloranthus sessilifolius; assembly: GCA_021018995.1. Classification (NCBI taxonomy): domain Eukaryota; kingdom Viridiplantae; phylum Streptophyta; class Magnoliopsida; order Chloranthales; family Chloranthaceae; genus Chloranthus; species Chloranthus sessilifolius. The sequence continues at coordinate 160,811,617 of CM037585.1, forward strand.
ATCACCTGATAGGCCAATACACAAGCACATGACTTGGCTGGCTCATATTCTTTTGAAACACGGTTCAACCAATCTGTACCCAAGTTGACTTGGTATTGGTCCTAGCTGTGTTGGCCACCAAATCAACTCTAAAGATTTTGTCTTGGACCTTCTATTTATAATCAAGCCAGCATAACTGAGCCACCCTTCTATCCCAAAGGGACTTGCGCTTAGGGATTCAAGTTGAAGGGTAGTGTGTTAAGCCTTTTCCATTTTTCTTTAGGAATGACATGACTGCCTTATTGGAGATAGTATTAGTGCATGTGTGTTAAATATAGGTAAGTGAATCTAGTTATATTTACTCCACATTGGTTCTAAATGAGTTTTGTATGTAAGTAGCCCTCTATATGTAGAGGTCATCATATGTAACTCATAATAACAATGCAGTCCTTTGCGGTTATTTCTCTCTCTCTCTTCTCCCTCCCTTCACCCCCATCTCTCTCTCTCATAAGCCGTAAATGGTTAGTCTTCTCTTTCGTTGTTTCCTTTATTGTTAGAGTAGATTATTAGTTTTAACATGGCGTTAGAGCGAGATTGAGCTTGGGTTGTCTAGTTTACTTTTTCTTTTGTTATATTTTGGTTCCAGCAGTCCATGGTGTAACTTGTATTATGGTGCAACAATGATCTTGGTTTCCAATAGTAGCAGCTATCTTCCATCAACTTCATCAAACATCTTCACATCAGGTTATGTGGTTAGTATGTTTCTGATCTCATCTTCATCTATCAACCTCTTCGTCTCATTACTTTCCTGGTAGAGCAGCCCCCTCTCCTCAGTTTTCTCCTATTTCTACTCAGCAATATCCGAGGCTAATCAGTTTCTAGCGAACTAACAGCGAAGTGACCCATTCTTAGCCTGCACCTGCCTATTTATTTCATTCATCTACTTCCCAGCATCTAATTATTTTACAATGCCTTTGATCTTCTTTCTTTCTTTTTTACTTTGAAGATGTCTAACTAAGGGGAAAGGAGTGTTTGGACAATGTATTAGAGAGATGCCCAACAGGTGTTTGGTGAAATGCCTGTGTGGATCAGGTCACTTTTTGGGTTTCTTGCACACTAGTGGTGCATAGTTTGTGAGCTGTGGCTCTTCTTGGTGTTGGTGACTGATGTAAGTGTCGTTTAGTGGTTGATTTGGTGTAATTTCTCTCACTGATTGGACCATACAAAAATTTATTTTCAAATATGTTGGGGAGTCATGTGATTGGTTTAATGTCATCCGAAAATTGTTGGGTCTGAAGTTTTTTCATGATATTTAAGTTTGATTGAGTGTTGTTTTGACAGCTATGGTATCTACTATGGTTGTGGATGATGGTGACGTTTACATCATGTTCTTGAAGGTTATTTGAGGCTGATTATATTGCATGTGCTACCAGTTTTTATCCACCAATTGTCCTATATTTGTGACTGGCTTATCATTCTTTGGTTGATATGATGCTCGGTAGTGATAGAATGTGGACATTCTTGAAGCTGTATTTATCAAGGACTGTGTATTAATGCTGGTTACTGTTGATGGCCATTAATCTCTGATGATAAAGGTCAATGATTTTATTTGTTATTGCTATACCTTGATCTCTATCAATTGACTTTTTGTGTTGCTGCTGCTGGAGGTTTTATCTTTTATATGCTGCCTTGAGATCTATGTTGATGTTGTCCTTTGTCTCTATTGTTACTATCATTGCTGCCTACTATTGCTGCTCTTGCCACCTTGGGATCCATGCTATGAAGGGAGACTGTTGGTTGCTTGGTGCTACATGGATGATGGATGGTGTGACTATGGCTTATACGTATTGTGTATTTTGATTGATTCCCCTTCTTTTGTCATGGATTTCAAGATGTGTGGACTTATATAGTTGTTGTATATTGTTGTATTGTCCTATATAATTGTTGTATATTGTCGTACCCTCCTTGATATTGTTAGGCCCTGTGGCCAAGAACATATTGCAGGCTAAATGTTCAGCCACTTGTTTAGATCATGGGATGCACCATGACCACTTGAGTGCAGTGTTGCACCACTTTTTTGGTGGATGCAAGTGTTTGAACCACATTATTGTTTTTGGTTCTTGGACACCTAGGTGCAAGTTGTGTTGTGACCATATCAAGTCAGGGGGAAATGATGGTGTAAACATGTAACTTTTTAAATATTTATAGGTAAGTTGGACATCCCTGTCATGGATGCTTCAACTTGAGGGGGAGTGTTGTAGATAGTATTGGCCCATCTATGTTAAGTATAGGTAAGTGAATCTAGTTATGTTTAGTCCCACATTGGCTGTAAGTAAGTAGACCTCTGTATATACTATATAGAGGCCATCTCATGTAACAATATAGTCCTTCGTGGTTAATGCTCTCTCTCTCTCTCTCTCCCCCCTCCCTCTTCCCTTCCTTCTCCATTCCTCTTTCTCCCATAAACCCTAAATGGGTATTCTTCTCTTTTGCTATTTCCTTTATTGTTTGAGTAGATTATTAGTTTTTACACGCCTTTAAGCAGATTATACCATGACCATCCACTTAGGCCACGTGACATGCCTTTGAGCAATATGGTAGTTAATATATTAAACTAAAGTGAGCCAAAAAATACATTCATTGGAGGAACTGAACCATCCGATCTATGCATTCTAAAATAAGCAGTGTTGTCATATGCGACACCATAAGCCTGGATCGCGTAAGCCATAAGGGGCTTATGTGAACTAGAGCAGTATATGAGGCCTCGCCGAGCAGTCACAAGACCTGCCGATCGGCCACAAGGCCTGGCCAAACGGCCATGAAGTTTGGCTGATCGGCCTGGGATATCGGCCACGAGGCCTGCTTACTAATAATACTTTTTGTTAAACAATTTTTTTTTGTTTAAAAAAAAAAAAAAAAAAACAAATAAAAAAGCCATGGCTTCTGCGCTTATGCAAATCACATAAGCCACGGAGCTATGGCATAGCATAGCTTCTGCCATTTGATAACACTGAGAATGAATGGATGTTCATAGTTTTTCAATGGTTGAATACTTGAAATTAACGGTTCATGTGAGAACTTTTTTGGAAATTTTGGTATTAAAGTGGTTTCTCTTTGCATATGGGACCATAGGTTGTGATTAGTAATAGATGCAAGAGGTGATCATGAGTTGTTTCATGATCCACCATATGATTTGTGAAGGAATATAGTCATCCTACACAACTTGTCAAGCGACAAAAGTTGATGTCGGATTTGACAAGATGAGGAATCCTACTTGGAGAAATTTAAGGGTTTCCAAAATATTATCGTATATTCCCAAAACATCTTTTATGATGAGTTGTTTTTTATGAAGAGCTTATATTTGAAGGAGGGTTCAATTTGGTGATGGATCAATATCCACTAAGTGCATATCTTTGATGGGTTTTGTCTTTGATCAATCCAACTTATATGAGTCAACTCAGTATTTAATCGATCTCGTGAGAGAGGATTCAATGTCCGATCACTGTTGGTTGAATCTCGAGTAGTTCATGACAAATGTGAAAGGGTGATAGGGGCAACGTTCTCATATTTCTAAGATTTATGTTGGTTTACTGAAACAAAAAGAATAATAATTGGTTCGTATTTTGAGTTTCCGGCATGCATGAAATTTGATTACATATGAGATGGAGGTCGGATTTATGATCTTAATACTCCTATGGACGTGCACCAAAGGAAGCGCTATATTCGAAATATAAAGCAAGTGCAACGCCTTGATATCATCACTCAAGATCACACATCTTTTTCAAGCACTAACGAGTAATGATATCGAAATATCACAAAGCTAGTACTAGTTTTAAAGCTTATCAATGCATCTTTTCAATGAGCTAAAGATCACATGATTATGTGCAAGATTAAATGATTTATGAACAGCAAATCAACCATAGTGTAATGTCTTCAGGAATATAAATATTTATGATATGTTACTCATTATCCGAAAAACTAGGGTTAGTTATAAATTATTAAATGACTGGTTATCGTTAAGATTAGATGTTGGTTTCAGACTAATTGTCAGGTTTATGGTTTATTTTAGATGGATATCTTAAATCATTACATAGTTGATTTTGAGGATCTATGTAGTGAAAAGTTCTGATTCGGTTTGGAGCTTGATCGCCTCATTTTTATTTTGACGTTGAATCCTCTCTATTTTCTCTTGGGTAGATCAAACTTCATTCTTGTATTTTGTCGATACTACTTTTGAAAATATTGTTCCTTTTTCTTTGAATATTTATGAACTATCACTACCATTGAAATCTGGTCAATCTTAGATATATTATTATTCCCTATTGGTTTTGGCAGAGAAGCCATGATATCTTGCTTGTCCAATCCTAGAACAACGTGATTTATAGTCAATTTGAGGCGTAGAGGAGAATGAATACTTTAGCAGAAAACACTACTTGCAAATTAAACCCATTAACAAATGTTGCTAAGTGATCGCATGGTGTATGTTGTTAATGAATGATGTGGTACTAATTGGCTAAACTAGGAAACAAGTAAATGATAATTGAAACTTGTAGAAGGCCTTAGAATTAACGAATTTGAAAATTAGTAGAACAAAAGAATAAAAATATCAAGTGCGAGTGTTTGAAATGCGAAAGCATGGAGGATGAGTTGGTTAAAAAAACACCATTTAGAGCCACAATGTCATAGATTTTAGTATTTTTGCTTTGTTATACAAATGAATGGTGAGTTTCAAGAAAGCATCTCAAACAAGATGATGGGGACATCAGGATCAAGAGCATTGGATTCAGACTGGGGGATTGGTCAACAGTAGAAGAAGCGCAAAGGGAGCCGAGACGGAAGAGCCGAGAAGATAAAGAAGAGTATAACAACTTCAGAAGGAGCTTTAAAAAGCGACAAATAGGCTCATTGCCTATTTCCGCTCGAGCGAACACCATCCTCGCTTGAGCGAGCAAGCTTCAGGAGTAAGGCCTAACTTTCGGCCAAAAGTTGCTCGAGTGAGTATCGGTTGTCGTTCGAGCGAGACATCGAAGAGCGCAAAGAATTTTCTCTGGAGCAAGTCGCTTGAGCGTGTATCGGTTGTCGCAGGAGCGAGCATCGGATGTTGCTCGAGCGAGTCAATGCTGAACATTGACAATTTTAGTCTTTTTCTAGGTTTCTTGGATGCGAATTAATCTTTTAGGGTAGTTTCGTAATTTTCTTGCTTTAGGGTTTTTCTGTTTTGAGACATCTTATATAAGGTCATTATAACATTGTAAAGAGGAGTTGATTATTGAATGAAAATTGAGACCTTGCTTTTGTGCAAACCCTAGAAGACTTGTGAAGAGTTTTCGATTGAATGAGCGAATCTTTCAAAATCTGAGGAGTGAATCCTTCATTTCTAGTTCGACTTGGTGCGAAGCCGACGTACAACCTTGGCGAGAAGCCTAAGAATCTTTAGTGTGAAGCCTTGGACCTCTATCTTCCCCTTTTATCTTTTTCTCTATTCATTATCTGGTATTATCTTCCCTTGCTTTGATAAATTCCTAAACCCCAAATCTAAAAACTGTACATCTTTTGATTTACCCCTATTGACTAATTTAATCCCTTGAGCCTTCGTTTTCCCAAACCTTGAGGAGTCAAGAGACGACACCATAATTGTCGCTTGATGCCCTAAACTTAGATCGAAACTCGAATCCTTCATCGGATCTGTTTTTCTAGATCGATAATATAGATGCATGTGAATGCTACAATTGGATCAACCTAATTGTTTTATTGAATTCATTAAATTATTTGATGTGTTGGGTGATTTCAAATATTTTTGGTATCCAATTAAATCTAAGGTTAATCCCAAATTTGCATAATTAGGGTTTTAGCGTTTGTCCCGCATCACAAGATTAGTAGAGGGAAGAGTGTAGCTAAGTGAGTGTTGTGTGATCATTGTGACTTAGTTTGGGTATGGGAATAAAATGGCTATAGAAATATACGAAAAAACAGTAAATTTCGGCAATTTCAAGAAAGAAAAGGGAATATTTCAGAAATTAAATAATATTAATAATTATAAATAGTTAAAAAATATATTTGTTTTGACCAAACACGAGTTTTAAACGGGAAAAACTTTTTTCTTCCCGACAAAGAAAAAGGTTCTAAACTAGTTTTTTTTTTTCTTCCCGAAAATGCATTTTTGGTCACTATGTGTGATCAATGAGTAGCACTTCAATTGAAGGGACTTTTTTTTATCAAACAAGGGTAAGGCTTGTATCACTAAATATTCCATAGTTTTAAGCTAGGAAGGAGTGACAAGAAGTCAGACTTCATGCCACTGATGAATGCATAGAGTAACAAGAGAGGAAAAAATTAAGAATGAGTACATAAGAGAGGGAAGTGTTGGGGTGTCTAAAAAAAAATAGAAAATTAAAGAATGTTGTTGTGATGGTTTAGGCAATTAGGTATGTCCATTAGAGATCTTAGATGGTACACACACAAGGAAGAAAAGAGAAGAGGAAGACCAATAAAGAGTTTGGAGAGAAGTAGTGAGGCAGGAAGGATTGCAGAGTTAGCAAATTCCCATGTCAAGGATTTCTTGTTATCTCCACTACCTATTTGCCACTTCAACCCCAATCTTACTCCAAAGTTCCTCTTCGTCATAAGAGTTTGGCAGAGAGTTCGCTACCGCTTGCATCAGCTGCATTTGCGAATTTGAGACTATTCATGCATCTAGTATTACTTAAATTGTGAAAAATTGATCGAGTTGAAGATAAATGTCATTAGTCTCACTAGTAGAGAAGATGAAGATGACATCCTCTTGATTGGTATTTAGGGATGAAATCAAAATCTCTTCTTGATTCTTTTACCCTTGGCAATTTATTTCTTCACTGTTGGAGGCAAATGAATGGTATCCACATTAAATGTCAAAACATTTGCCTAACGAGGCTGAGCTCCCCAAGACACCATCATACAATGGATCACATGGTTATGAAATATGAGAAACATTGCTTGCGCGATTAATTTTCACTTGAAGCGTGCAATTTGTGAGAAAAGATTACAACCTGAATTCTCTCCTTCTCAAAAATAAATTCCAACGATTCCTTGTTATCTCCACTTCCCACACTGTAAATCCTCTGAATTTCCTTAAACCAAATCACCGAAGAAGAAACTTACCCCCAACAAAAAAAAGACACAACCACCGAAGAAACACTAAAGGACTGGTTGAAGGAAATAGGTGGGTCTTCAACTGTCGCAGCCATCAGATTTGCATGCGAAATTTCTTGGTAATTAATATTTGCTACCACAGTCCACCGAAAATAAATCTACGGATTCCCTGTTGCAATATACTCTGAGAGCTATAATATGAAGATTCAACCCTTCTTTTCTTATCCTCAATATAACTACAGATTCCTAGAGATTTGGTTTCCTATTTTGATAAGACTTGCGAAATATTTAAGAGTGAATTCTCGGATCCGTAAACTCAGTTATCCGCAGATATTTTATACTTGATGTCACTCACAGAATTTATCGGGATATAATTTTCGGTTTTTTTTTTAAAAAAACTCCCTAGATTTAATAGGATTATGTGCAATTTCCAGGCTGGCCTTTCTCGCAGAAGTAACAGGGATTCTGGGTCCTCTTAGTACACAAGATAAGTGATCCATTAAGTCACTCTCATGGGTCTCTGTTGGCAACCCACCAAGGCTCTGTTCAGAATAACAACATAGATCATAACAGGTCCAGAAATAATCTTTATTACAGTCCATCAAGAGAAACACTCCCTACTCCCTGAGAGGTTGGACCTTGTTGTGATGGCAAGTGCTGTCTGTCCCAAGCGATAGGTCACGGGTTCGAATCTGGGAATCAGCCTCTCCAAAATGGGGGTAAGGCTGGCTACTATCTACCTCTCCCAGACCCTGCTGAAAGCAGGTGCCTTTTGCACTGGGTAGTGGGTACAGCCTTTTTTAACAGAAACACTCCCTGACTTATCTGGGCCACATTCATAGGTCTTTTTGGAGTGGATACACATCAGCTATACCTCCATTTTAAGTCCTGTTTCTGCCCCACTACTCCGCAGTTCTGCAATCCCTGCCGAATAGGCCTACTACTCTTCTTCCACCTCTTAAATTTATTCTCTTATCCCTCAATTCACATCAGTTTTCCAATGGTACAAGAAATCGAGCAGTGTGTGGGTGACAACCCTCTCTTCTTAAACCATCAAATGGTCTATGGATGTGAATGTGCTTTCTTCCCTTTGTTTCAATTTATCTACCATCTTCTGTGATATGATGTTTTCTTCACTACCGCTGTCTATTATACTGGTGCAGTATTGTCCACCTGATGTTCACTTGCTACAAAAGAAATCTGATCGCTATTGTTGATCTTCATTATTGATCTTTGTAGTAGTGATCAGCGTCCTTTGAACAAGTAAACTCTTTGCTTTACCATCTTCTTCCACTTCCACACCTACTTCTTCGTCTCCACTATTGTATACTGGTTTTCCCACATTCGCATTTTCATCATGATGTTCTTACACTAAATTAATTCTTTCTCCGGTTTTCTATCTAGGAAATTCAGAAGATTGATGCCTAATTCACAACATCTAAAGCACTCAATTTCTCCTTGATTTGCTTGAGTTGGTCATGGAGGTGTAGTTGTTTGATCATGTATTTCTCTCCGTTGTTGAGGGGTTGGGTTGATCCTTCATCGAAGTTTGGGACACTATCATTTTGCACATACGGTTGCAATTCCAATTGAAGATATCCTCTTTAATGGCATTACGCGTTGTTCTTTCGTCGCATATTAGTAAGTAGGTAAAATTCCTCTATATAATTTCGTTACTCTTATTGTATTGTTGCAGATTTTGGTACTGTAGATAGAGGCCCTAGAATAAATTTCTAGTGGGAACTTATGTTGGAGATAATTCTTCATCATCTCCCATGATTTGATCTTCGCTTTCCGTTACTGTATACGGTTGGATTAGACATCCTCCCAGGCAAGAGTATTGCTTGAAAATTTTGATGCGGGAACTTACTAAATGCAATGTTACGGCTGAGATTAAGATTAAAATTAATTTAATCAATTAAAAAATAACAATTTCTCATAGCATATTACCACGGAAAATTTTAGAAATTCAATTAGGTAATTTAATTCTGGCCCAAAATAGCGTTACTTTAGTGTGCGTTCCTTATCGTGGATCTAGAAGACTAGGGTTCTTATGAAAGGCTAGATCTCCAATAGTTTTAGAGCGTCGAACGAACTCGCAAGCGAGTTCTCTCGATACCGAACAAAATTAAAAAGGCTAGTAATGATCTATGATGAACAAATAGGTTGATTTTGGATTTTATGAAATAAATAAAATAACCAGGGTTACGCTACTTACGCAAACCGTAGATTTAAAGAAGATAAAGATGGAAGAAGAGTTGGCCTCGCACCAAACCGTAAGCGGGAATCGAAGAATCGCTCTTCGTTTTGAGAGAATCACACCCTCACGAAAGTTTAGAACTCTCAATTTTGCATAAAAAATTTTCATTAACCAAAAAGTTATAATTAAAGTGTTTACAAGCCTTTAAATAGGCTAACCAATGCATAAAATTAGAAATCCTAGTATAACTCTAATTCCTAATTTAAATAAAAGAAATATCCTAATTCTTCTAAAACAATAAAGTCCTAAAACAATAAGGAAACTATTCTTATTTCTAATAAAAGAAACAACTCTTATTTTCTAAAGTAAAATAATAAAAGATTCGTCACTTTCTGTGCAGCTTCCAAAAGCTGACCATAACTTCTTCAATATTTGTCAGAATTGTACATTTTTTGGCTTGTTGGAAAGCTATTTCGATAAGCCTTCAATTATGCCCAATTTCGCATCAATCCGACTTTGTTTGACACTTCAAAATAGTCCAAACATAAAAGTGACGGGATTGAAAGTTGAAGATCCTAATAAATTTTGAATTTTCTTCTTTCTGATCAAACGGGTCTTTAACGGGCATTTTTTTAAAAATCCATTCGCAAGTCCACTTTCTCTTTTGACGTCTCCTCTTTATCCGACCACGATTCAAATAGGCGGATCTAAAGTTCGCATCAAATTTTGTGATCGTGATTTATACGTTCGTTAATTCGACACCTCCTTCAAATCGAATATGTTATAAAATCACTTGTATCAAGGCAACCATGGGATTTAGGTATCTATGCCATGATTCTATTATGACTGCAATCCTGATCTCTGGCTCGAAGATATCAATCATCAACCCTAAATTGCGTTGGAGATGATGGATGTGATGATGGACCACTTTCATTCCCATTAACGTCATTTTCGATCGATGGTTCTTCCCTATGCACATGCATGAGAAGATTTAGCCTCCTTTTGATTTCCTCCCTTGCTAATTCTAATTGATCAAGCCGTTGATTGTTCATAGATAATCTCCTTAGAGGCAACTTCCTTTTCCCAAGAATTGAATCAGCTTTGATACCAATTTGATGCAAACTGCAGTTTTCTCCAGAGCCAGCAATCAATAATTAACAAGCAACAAAATACCTCGAGAGAAAATAGAAATAAAGAAGAAAGTCTTTTTTCTTAAACATTCTGTAAAAGACATGAAGCTAAAAAAAAGTCCCATGCAGGCTTCATTATGTACCTAATAAAAGGACTCCTAATTTTACAAGCTATTAAAATTGAAATAAACCCAAATAATAAAGTCAAATATCGTTTTAGTGAATCGCCTTGTCATTTTTCGTGATCTGTCATGTGCAAATCCTATAAATAGGTTATCACTTGATCAAGTGGCCGCTTAAAGAGCCTCACATGGGGCCTTTAATTATTTCTATAGATCTTTTTTGGGGCTAGATTAGTTTAAATAGCAGGTCTTTCGTTTTAAGCTCATTAATAGGCCATTGTTGTTGGTTACGTACTGCGTAGTTCCAGTGCTGCAACAGTCTTCAGGGGCTGTTTTGTGTGATGATGCATGGTTCACACCATGAAGACTACGTAAATTGCTCTGATGATCAATGGAAAGGAAAAACTTTGTTCCGTCAAGCTTTCGTACTCTGTTCATTCATATGCTAACATCCTCCAGTAAGGGTCAGATGGGGCGACTTATCCGTCAGGCGAATTTTCACCACCATCAGAACCGTTGCCACCTTGTTCCTCAAACTTTTATGCTCTGTACACCCAACTTTAGCCACCTTCATCAAAGGGTTTGCAAGGGAAGAGTTATCCATCAGGCCCCTGGTTTACACATTCATCCCCTCTTGCTACTTCTTCCGCCACCGCCACCTCCACCTCCACCGCCGCCATCACTAGGTCCTATCCGTTCCTATCCGTTCCATATCCTTTTGAATCATCATGAAACTCAAGCTTTGAGGCTACTAATTTCTCATGCGACTGAAACACTAGAAGCTTAGAAATTAAACAATAGCAAGAATTAATCAAGGAGGCTCAAAATTCTTTCTTTGGAAGGGTCACCTTCATCCCCAACTCACATTGGCCACTCCTTTTGTTTGACTAGGCACAGAGAGGACCCAAAGATACTTTTGCTAAGAAAGAAAAGATTGAAATAAGTTAAAGTTTTGCCAAGATGAGAGCCACCTGATAAGTTCAGTTGAGATATTCCAAAATGAGATTTGTTTTCTAAGCGAAGATTTAGCACACCCTTGAGCTGGTATTTTAGCTTGGATTTTTATTTTCTTACTTCCATTCCTGTTGATTAATTTTTATGTTAGTCACTGTCCTGACTACTACCCTAAGAGCAACCTACTTTGTCCTATTTCCCATAATCAATTGTATTTAAATCTTATCTCTGAATTTTTTACAAAATTTCTTGGGATTTTGTCTTCTTTAGATCTTTAATAGTCCACAGCATCGGTCCTACAAAAGCCATTTTGCTCATTTAATATTTATTAGTTCATTATAAAAAGTCCGTTTATAGTCGAGTATCAGGTATCTTGAGTAATCTTGAATTATAACCTTCCATGTGATCTACTTTCGCAGGTGTGGGTAAGAGTTGCCTTCTATTGCGCTTTTCGGATGGGTCTTTTACCACCAGTTTTATTACTACCATTGGGTGTGTATTCTTTAACGAAGCGCAGTATATTATTATTATTATTAGTTATTCTGTTCTCAAATGTTTGTGCTTCCCTATACAGGATTGATTTCAAGATAAGAACCATTGAACTTGATGGCAAACGAATCAAACTGCAAATTTGGGATACAGCTGGTCAGGAACGCTTCCGAACAATTACAACAGGTTGGTTATTCACCACTAAACATAATACCCTCTAGATTTGCTCTCATCATTTGCTTTTTTATCTGACATGGTATCCTTTTATTGCTAAATTTTTTCTCTAAGTAATCAACTTTATGACGCAGCATACTACCGGGGAGCCATGGGTATTCTGCTGGTGTATGATGTTACCGACGAGTCATCTTTTAACAGTACTTTTCTGCTTTCTCATCATTTGAAGTCTAAATTTGTTATTTGTTCTTTTCCTCCTAGTCTTTTCAGATAAAATCTTCCTACTGGTCACAAGCATGGTGGAAAGCAAGGATCAAAATTTCGGCCGAAATGACCGAAATTTCGGTCCAAATTATCGGTTTCGCTCCTCACTGAAACGATAATTTGGACCAAAATTTTGGTCATATTTTTGTATGGGATTGAAATTATCAGCCGAAATTCAAATTATCGGCCGAAATTTTGGTTCAAATTTTCAGTTCGGTCCCCTCCAAAACCGAAATGAAACCCGAAATTTTGATCCTTGGTGGAAAGTGTTGATCACTGAACCTGGCCGTAAAAGTGGGAAGGTTCTATTATGGTACTTTAGTGAGTTCACAAAGGTTACCGAAATAATGAAAATACCCCCGATGAACCTAGTCGGTTTTAGGGGCAGGTCAGTGGTAGCCGTCCCATAAATTCTTCTTTTTAAGCTTACTCATGTTACATGCAGACATAAGGAACTGGATCCGAAACATTGAACAACATGCTTCTGACAATGTCAACAAGATACTAGTGGGGAACAAAGCTGATATGGATGAAAGCAAGAGGGTAGGTGCCACGGGCGTCCCATTTTAATTCTGTCCAGCTGGGCCCTAGTTATTTGAATTGCATCCTTTTTTATTTTGGTGGGATGATTAGGCTGAAGTGTTGACTTCAAAACATAGTCACAAAGCCGGGAGTCGATAATAAATCAGCAAGGGTTTGAGTCGGGAAAAATCAAAGTAAAAAAAAAATTCGGGGAAAATAAAAAATATATAAAATGATATAAAAAGTATATCATACATAGTGACAAAATTTCTCTGAAATGTTTCAAAATTTCTCCGACATTCACCAAAACAGGGGTCGGGCGAAACTTTTGGCGAAATTTCGGTAATTTCTCCGAAATCCCGAAATTTCATTAATTTCGGCGAATTTAACTAAATTTTACCGAAATTATTGAATCGTTTTTTATTTCAACAATTTTTAAATGGTAAATAAGATTTTTGTAAACGTTCAATATATATATATATATATATATATATATATATATATATATATATATATATATATATATGTATATATATATATATTTTTTTTCTACTCTCCGAAACTTTTTCAAATTTTTCCCAAAATTAATCCGAAATGACCCTTACCGAAATATTGACGAAAACGAAATTTGTCACTATGATGTCATAATATATTTCAAGTTAAAAATAATAATTTTAATGAACAACATAATACAAAATAGGCAAAACCTAAAGTTTTTTATGAACAAGATGAACAAAATAGTACTAAACGTAAACATTTATTTTTTCCCCTCAAGTATAAGTGAAAAAAAAGAAAAAAATTGGACCACCCACTAACATCGCCAATTAATCGGCGATAAAGTCGAGATGACTGCAAGTCGCCATTTTTTCTGATTTTTGAAAAAATCGGAGTCCTTTGTGACTATGCTTCAAAACTGCTATCTTCGGGTTACGAATGCTGGGATATTGTGCACATCCTAACTTAGTGCTTTTATTTTATGTGGTGTTCTCTTCAACTTCATTTACTTATAAGTGTAAACTCTTATGTTTAGGCTGTTCCCACTTCAAAGGGCCAAGCACTTGCCGACGAATATGGAATTAAGTTCTTTGAGACTGTAAGTACCAAGTAGTAAACATCCATGCCAAAATTTCCGTTTCTAAGCTGTGAGTTCTTGCCTTATAATGAAAATCATGCATTGCAGAGTGCAAAGACGAATTTAAACGTGGAGCAGGTTTTCTTTTCAATAGCAAGGGATATAAAGCAGAGGCTCGCCGATACTGATTCCAAAGCCGAGGTATTCCTTCACTCCTAAATCAACTACAACTAAACTTGTTGCCACTTTCCCCAGGTTACTTAGAGAAATATACCCTTATGAATCCTCATAGCAAAGCTAGGCATCAACGATCTAACACCATCCTGCCCATGAGTAGAGGATTTTGTGATCGGAAGCATTGATCACAGACTAGACGGCCTTAGATTCATCCGTATCTTAGATGTGGATGTTTTGCATGTTATATCCCAGATAATCTTTTTGTTTTCCTGTATAGTGCATTGAAGAATTTTATTGTTGCACATTTGCAGCCTCAGACAATCAAGATAAACAAACCGGATCAGGCAGCAGGCGATAGTAAAGCTCCCGAGAAATCAGCTTGCTGCGGTTAGTAAGAGACTAATGTAGAGAGAGAAGTGACCAGAGATGACTGTTGGGAACTAATTGTTTGTTACAGATAATGCTTATGATGGGTGCTTGTATTTTTCTGCTTATCATTCTTTTCAACTACTTGTCTTGTGTGGAATGTAGTTACAGAATTTTATATATGACAATCTTTTGCGTTGGATCACAAAAGCCTAAAATTAGAGCCCATAAAAATTTTGAGTGTTATTTTCAATTTTGAACTGTAGAGGCCTCCATTTTAGAACCCATTATTGTATCATTAATTATAAAATTTTGATGTACAGATTTAAGTAGGCAAATTTGCACTGAAAATGCATGAGTACTCACAGTTTACCACATGGGACTGGAATTCAGGCTCTGTCCGGCCTCTAAGGGTTGATCTGTGTACTGCCTGTAGTACACGGCCCATCTACCTAATGCGAACTCTAATTAAACATGAATTGAGGGTACTACCCTATATTATTTAATTAGTTCATTGGCTTAGCGGATTGCGAATTGGGTACAACCAACCAATCTGCAGTTCAATTCGGAATGACAAGCAAACCAACTAGGTAATGCTAACTTTTTTATATGAAACGAAGATTTAATCGTGTAAAGGAAGAGGATTTGAATCTAAGACCTCATAATTTTTTAAGTTTTATAGCTAATCCAGGGGTCATGAGCCTTCTTTTTTATTAGAGACAAATTTATGTTATTTAATCATCCTACTCCTAGTGAACCGGGCATGCATGATAGTGGTGAATTGCTAAAGGGAACCAGTAAACTGAGAAACTTTGGAGATGCCAATGACAACTGGAAGCTGCGCTGTGAGGCAACGTCGAGGTAGAGTTCAAGATCTTTCCTTGCCTAATGCCCACCAAAAGAAATGACATCTTTTACTAAATGTAAGCTAGAGGCTGTTGATGTAAATTAAGGCACTGTTTGGATGCACAATCAGAGAAATGCCAAAATAATACTGATTGTAAAATGGGTTCACATGTAGTATTACAAATGTTTGTGAAAATCTTATTTATTTTGTTAAAAAATATTAAGTTCATAGATTTAACCTAAATACACAAAATTATTAAGAAAAAAACATAGGCGTCCAAATCGAGCCTAAAAGCTGTTTGTATAGGGTAACTAAATGAACCGATCCGATCATTGATTCTTTATACATAGTGCACAGATTATCATCTAGATTGAATTCAGCCCTAAGATTGTATACGAATACTGTCTTTATTATGCGATTAAGAGGCTACATGAATGAAGGGTTGAAATGGTGCCACGTGTATAGAATTAATGAACTGTTCTATCTCGAGTGAACGGATGGGACACCCTATACCAATTCTTAAATCAATTAATATAAGAGTGAATAGAGCGGATATCTTATACCAATTCTTAAATCAATTAATGTAATAAATTTGTTAACTAAAGGGCAGGTAGAAATTTTCTTAAAATCAGAAGAGGCATATATGGTATTTTGTGTAAATTATTGTATGTAAAATAAGTTTTACACCTTTTTCATACTGAAAGGGGGAAATAAAATGATTGGAAAAAAAATGAGGGAAGAGCATTGTAGGCTATTTTTATAAGAGCAAATGGGATATCTATGCCAACCATGGAAACATTAACTTATCAGTTAAATGTAAAATTTTGAGAGAATCAAATATATTAGATACTATTGTTTCCATAATAGTGACTAATGATTAAGACAAGAATCAAATATATCAAATAATCAGTTTAAAGTTGTGTGTAGAAGATTAAAAACTCGATTTATGGGGAAAAATAAACTAATCATTCTATAAGCAACAGGATCTAAAGCTATAAGAAAGTTTCACAAAGAGTTTTATAAGGCTTCTTAAATGCCATAAAAGAAGACACTTTAAAGCAACTTAATCGATCAAGAAATAAACCAAACCAATCTATTTATGAAGGGTTAAAAGGACACCCATTTACTTGGCTACAATAACATGGAACGAATTGGATGGCATAAGACATGTCTCTCATCGGTGTAGAACCTTAGGCACAAGAACTTATAGCTAATCAAGAGGTTAGACCAATGATCTTTAAATAGGAAATCCTCCACCGTCAGATTAACGAGGGTTTATATTTGTATGAATCTATATTGGCCAAATGCACAACTATTTATGAGCATTTTAGCATAAATATATTGACCGGCTCACATTTGAGGGTGTACGTGTCGGTCACCCTATACCTAATCATTAATGGGCTGGGCTGGTTTGGATTTTGGCCCTCCCCAGCCCGGAAAAAGTGATACTTTTTATTTAGCAAACCCGGCCCGGTATCCGAACCCGGCTAAACATGTTGCAACCCGGATCAATCCGGGCCGGGCTTGGATTGAGCGTTCCAAGACCCGGCCCGCACCAGCCCAACCCATATATATATATATATTATCCTTTTCAAGTTATAATTTAAATGTAATTTAATTAAATACCCTGAGATTAACCATTGTCCGTTATAATAATTGTGCAACCGTTGTCCGTTATAATCATTGGACAATAAACTAAAATGAAATATTTGAATAAAAACATCTAACTAAGCCTCTATAATGTTAATATAATTATTCAATATTCTTCAAACTTTTATTAGAAAAAAACAATCAAAGCCCAACCAAATTTTATTAGAAAAAATAGCCTAAAACACTAGCCCCCAAAAAAAATAGTCCAACCAAATTTTATTAAAAAAAAAAATACTTGAAAAAAGCATGAAAAACTCCCAAGCCCGGCCTGGCTTGGTAGGGGCTAGGCTTGGGTTGAGTACATCGCAGCCCGAGTTAGAGCCAGGCTGAAAATTTTGGGAGATCGGCCCGAGTAGGTTAGGTTCAACCCGGCCCTAATCCGGCCCATTGAGAGCCCTAGTGCCTACGTCCCGGGCGCAAGGCTGGCAGCCAAACTAGACTTCAAACATATGAGATGCTATAGGTGATCATTGTGTTTACTCACAATTGTCAACGGGCTAATCTACTTCTATTGGTTCGACAGGGCAAGGCTATATGCCTGACCCAACCTGGTTAAAATTTCCTATTTTCTTTGATTTAATTTAAAATATTGGGTCTAGTCAAGATGACTTGGTGCGACCCAACCTGACTTTTTAGTCGACCCGACCCGACTCAACTTGAAGGTCGGGTCGGATGCCTCATACCTGTTCCGATGGGTCATTTATGTGCCCGACCCAACAAAAAAAGGGCATTTTGCAAATAACCCACTGACTTACCTTGAAATTGTACACAACCCCTGACTTAGCCCTATTTGCTTTGCAGACCCTGCAGCGTTGTTCCCTGTGCAAATATCCTCCTGCAGTTACGACCATTAACATTTCGTTTGGGTTAAATGTCTAATTGTAGGTTAGAAATGCATACCAAAATACCCCCAATCATTTCATGCATTGACTCAGTAGAAGTCAAATCAAACTAAACCCAACGAAAAACCTTCGGTTACAACTCTTCTTTTTCCTACCTTTTCTAACTCTTCTGCTATTAATCTAACAATTTTTTTGATGGGGGATCCCTTACAGTCATAAGATAATAATAATAGTAAAGAACACTTTACTAGTGTGAGATCAAAATTTCTAATTTAATAGTAGAAGATTGTTTAAACATTATTTGGTGTATGAATATCTGTCAGGAGTCATTACCCCTAAAAAGGGCTTGGGGAACCGAGAGAGAATTTTGGGATGGGATTTGAAGAGAGAGAGAGAGAGAGAGTTTTGAGAGTAATATTGGGAAGAGAGAGAGAGAGAGAGGGAGAGAGAGAGAGAGAATTTTGAGAGTCTATTTCTGTTAAAAAATTTGTGGATTAAAAAGTATATTTTTAAAATATCTTAAGAAGTTTTGGGATATGAGGGATCTTTATTAAAATATCTTGTCCCTAAAAATATGAAACTTAAAAGATTTTAAAGAAAAAAAATTCTCCCCGGGACCCCCATTGAACAATGTGGCTCCGCCACTGTTTGGAGTGATGTATGTTTCTATTTTTATTTGTGGATGATGTTTATTTAAGATGATCAATGAAGAAAACAAAGAGATAAAGAACAACTCATTTTATCCCCATATTCTTGAGATCTCTATAAAACCATCTAAAACTAAGAACAAACACATAAAACTTAGATGAAAAAATTAAAAAGAAAAGAAAAAAACAAATAAAAAAACCTTGGTAAAACCTTCTTCTAAATCAACTTTTCTTAGAACAAAAAAATCTACAAAAAGAAAATGGAAAAAAAAGGACGGAAAAAGACCTCAAAAGGCTTAAATTACAAAATCAATCGAGAACAAAAGATTCTCACCAACTATCGAAACTCCATTTTATTAGTTTCTTCAACCAAATTATTCCTAGATAAGGTAAAAAAACCAACAATAAGAGCTTTTTGTCCATGCAAAATAGCATTTAAAAGTATCAGAAAACGACCCTCTCTTTCATATAGTCACAAACCTACGTCATCCCACAATCGACGGTCTACATCCACTGCTACATGGGAGCCGTCGGATCCTTCTTTCATTCGTTGACAAAAATGTATCCCACTTGTCTGACACATCGGAATTATACACCTGCTTCTGTAGCCAAACTTGTTAGCGAGGATTCTTTCCACGTCAACAGTTCGATGCTACCTTGTTGATGCTCCCATCGACGGTGAGAATCTAATGTTTGCAAATCTTCGGTTTCCTTGGCCCTCGGATCGCATCCATAATCTCTCCTGTATATTGGTTTATATAATGTTTGGGAAGCTTTAATAGCACCCATGGAATCTTCCAAGGCATCTTGTGACGGCCTCATTAATCTATGTGTCAGCATGAATGTATGACGACCTTGGAGCTGAACATTTAGTGTAGCGACCCGAGATTTCACAACCTCTTAATTGTAAGATCTTAGACCGTACCTTCGTATCGTGAATCATAGAAACATAAAAAGGCGATAAAAGCACCTTAAACAGCAGAAGATAAAATTTCTTTAAAACATTAATTAATTTAAATAAAATTCATAATAATGTTCTTATTCCAATAACAAGTTCAACATTATTAAAGTTTAAACAGTTTTGATAAAATACTAACTGATCAATGTCTAATTTATTTAAAATTACTAATAACTAAAAAGGAAAATAACTAATTAGGCCACGAAGCCATCATTGCCATTCAGTCTAGTTTCCTGAACACCACGTGCCGTCTCATCGCCATAGACCCATACATTGTCCTTGGCAATACCTGTCTCATCTGGTCACCCACATCAACAAGGGGTGTAAGTTTACACTTATATGGATCAGACATGCAATCCATTGAAATATAAAATATCAATTATAGCCATATAAATATTTCGGTATATTTTATGTGTGTGTGCATGTGGCATGTATAATCTCACTAAGCTGAAATGAACTGAACATAAACATATATATCAATATTACATGAATGCATCATATATTTTAATTTCATCTTTCATGTCATTTAATGCACATTAGACTCCGCCCCGCTCAAGACATTGGGTCTTAATCATGCTTATCACTTGTTTAGTTAGACTCCGTCATGCTCAAGACGTTGGGTCTAATAAATCATGTTATTTATTGTATGTCAAACTCCGTCCTGCTCAAGACGTTAGGCTGAATCATGCTAATCATACTCTTGTTCAGTTAGATTCCATCTTACACAAGAAGTTGGGTCTAATACCTTTTTAGACTCCATCATGTACAAGATGTTGGGTCTAATGCTCTTTAATCGTGTTTAATTAGACTCCATCAAGCACCAAATGTTGGGCCTAATACCTTCTTAGACTCCATCGGGTACAAGATGTTGGGTTTAATGCTCATTGATCATGACTTGATATTTCATCGTGTTTTACGTGTCTTGATTGTGCATTATATAGATCATCATGAAACATGTAAAGTGCATGAGAGTGATATTATACTACATAGGCACTTAAGTGCATTTAATCATGGTACATAAATATCAAAGTGTACACAATCATGGTGCATAAATATTACAGTGCATATCATACGATCATGGTGCGTAAACATTGACATTTTAATCACACTGTTAAGAGAAGAATTGATATAGAACTTAACTACGCAAACACCATCCATTGATTTCAAGTCAAGCTCAATCGATTGACATACAATCGTCAATCGATTGACATAATTTTGCGCATATCATAATACATACAGCTCAATCGATTGACTCCTTTGAATCAATCGATTGACATAATACTGTGCCTTTTTTCCAAAACAACATTATTTATCAGTATCCGTTTATGCTCAATCGATAAATTTCTCAGAGTCAATCGATTGAATCAAATCCATATATTTTCTAAAAAGAGTGTCCTTTATCAAGGTCTGTCAGGCTCAATCGATTGACTCCTTTGAATCAATCGATTGATTCCAATTTGTGTATTTTCTTGAAATAATATCGTTCATCAATTTCTTATTCAAGCTCAATCGATTGATATAATTCTGTATATTTTTCTAAAATAATATCATTTAATCCTCAATCGATTGACATCCAATTGTCAATCGATTGATATGCTTCTGTGAGCACTCATCAAAATGCATCAAATCACATGGTGAGATTTCAACCGTCTCTTTCTTAATTAAAATTATCAACATTAAAGATCATCAATCATAGCATGCATTAATTTAATCATCCATTCATTAGTCATGAAATAGAATCACTAATTTACATAAAAATCTATTTAAAAATTAATATTTTAAGTTCAATGGAAAGATAGATCGATCGTACCACCACAATTAGATTCAGATCCCAACAATGATGATGATTTTAGAAGAAGGTGAAGGCCGCTTGAGAATATACGCCAACGTCTCACCGCACTTTCAAAAGAAGGGTTCTAGGAAGATAGATCTAAAATTTCTTCTCTAAGGTCTCGACGGCTCTATTCTTAAGAAAAACTCTAAATGAGCTTATAATTTAGGATTCTCCATAAGACACTTATTTATCACATTTTGGGGGTAATCCGGTGTTAAACCAACACAATAAGGAAGAGTGTATAGACTTTTATCTCAAAGTCTAAAATAGAGGTTTAGAACACACATAGCAAGGTTTGATCCTTAGACCTCTTATTTAGAACTTAAAGTCTTTAACCAATAGACTATTACACAACTTATGTTTATTAATGACGAAAATAAATATAAGAGCTTGAAAAATCAAAACATGCATTTTTAGATAAAACATTTTGAAAAGTCAAGACATGCGGGGAATACGATATTAAACACATACACATATTTTAGGTGTATCAAAGACATAAAATTCAGATCATGACACTTAGTTAGCAAGAAGGAAAGCGAACCTTGTAGCTAGCAGTTTAGCGCGTGGGCGCAGAGGCATGTGGCCCTACAACGCGTGCATGTGTCCCTTATACATGATGCGACGACTACTAGACGCACGTGGGGGCACGTAGTGCGTTGCTTCTCGTAGGGGCACGCAACGTCCTGGTGCCATAAGGCATGTAATGCGGTGCTCTGCTTAGGAGCACATGACGTGGTGTCAAGAGGGCAGGCGACGTCCGAGTGCGTGAGGCGGTGCTAGGATGGCACACGATGTGGTATCAAGAGGGCACCCGACATCTAGCTTGTACAGCAAGCGACGCGGTATCAAGAGAGCACGTGATGCGATGCCAAGGGCGTGCGACATCCGGGTGTAATGACAGACCCAATATGGTGTCGAGTGGACACGAGACACAGTTACGACTTAGACGTGATGCGGTGTCACGAAGGTACACAATGTGGTGCCATAAGGACACGCGACATGAGGCCATGAGGGCCTTGCGACATGGTCGCGACGCGGTGCTATGTGGGCATGAGGTCATAAGGGCCTCTCGACGTGGACGCGACACGGACGCGATATAGTCGCAAGTGACGCTGATGCGTGACCTCACAAGACGTGTGGGCTTGGAGGATGGCATTGTGTGACGGGGCCAATACTCGAGCTTGCAGTACGGTGCTTGGGGGCACGACATGTGGTGTCAGAATGGTACCCGACATGGGGCCAAGAGGGCCTAGCGATGTGGTCGCACTGCGAGGACGCGACACGGTCGCATGTGGGTAAGACGCGGTCGCGACAAGGACGTGAGTGGGCCAAACTGGGCTAGTGATGCAAAGGCGTTGTGGTATGTCAAACCAAAAGGTTTGAGGTTCTCTTATCATTTTAGCTGAATGACTGTTTTACCCTTATATAGGGGGAAGAGAGCTGTTGACATATTCTCCCACACATGGGGCCTTGCGTTGCGGGACGAGCGCATGAGCTTTCTAGGTTAGGGGTGGGCCTAGAACATTGCTGCAGTGATGCGGCACTGCGGTGATGCCATGTGTTACCTGGGGTGAGATTACCATGTGGCCCCGTGCCGGCGTCGTGGTGCATATGGGCCGGTGACCTCACGAGGGCACTCAAGGGCTATGTGAGACGCAATGGTGCGCACTAGCTGAGGGCCTGATGCGGAAGTGTGTTGGTCGCGTAGGCCATACACGATGCTTAGTTTGGATAACATGAAGAGATGCATGCCGCTGTCTGAAGCGAGGGACTAGTGCACTGCACAGGGTGAAGCTAGGCAGGCCAAATGACACTGAGTTGCTGACATGCGTGTCGCGAGTAGACACGATGCATTGAGAGGGTTTGTTTCGAGTGAAGGCAACCACGATGCCGGAGTTCCCGTCCTCTAGGCGGGTGGTATCAGAGTGATGGTTGGATGAGTTGGTCTCGCTGTGTGCGGCAGTGAGATGTTGCACGAGCGTGATAACCAGCGTTAGGTTATCCTTCATGAAAAATTGGTATCTGAGTTAGGCTGGCCTCGCTGTAGCGGCAGCGAGGCGCCGCACGCGCGTCGAAAAAAAAGTTACCTCGTGACAATCTGCACCCAAAATCATTGATTGCTTCGGATTAGATGATGGAGATTGCGTTTCGCTTGAATCTTCCACACAAGGGATCTTGAGATCATGGTGCAACTATCAGATGACTAGTTTTTGATTCCACATGGCATAGATCTCCAAAAACAGCCCTAAAGTCACGTTTGATCGTGACATGTGCCATGTGATTTTAGGGCTACTTTTTGGGATATGTGCAATGTGGAATTTAAAATTGGCTGTTTGATAAGTGCGCCACGATCTCAAGATCCCTTTTGTAGAAGATCAGGTGAAACGCGGTCTCCATCATGTGATCCAAAGCAATCAATGGTTTTGAGCGTAGGTGCCATGGAAGATTCTGTGGGCACTATTACAACTACCCATGATGTTTGTATGGTGTTTGAGATATTTATAGTATTTAAATGTATAGTTGTATGGTGTTTGTACTTGACCGTCAGATCTTGATTGGGTCAAGATCTGACCGTATGATGGTTTAAGAGCTATCTGACTGTCTGATTGGGGTGAGGATTAAAATTGCAAGGTGACCATCAAGGTTTCCCAAGCTATCTGACCGTCTGATTGGTGGGGTGAGTTGGCCATCAGATCTTGATTTGATTAAAATTTGACCGTATGATGGTTCAAGAGCTATTTGACCGTCAAATTTGGGCAATATTAAAAATTGCAAGGTGACCATGTGATGGTTTGCAAGCTATCTGACCATCTAATTGGTAGGGTATAATAATTAACGACATATATGGTGTATGTCGTAAGGGGTTGGTGGGGTAGAAATAACTAACAACTTGACACCGAGCTAAGCTATCTGACCGTTTAATTGGTAGGGTGTCATAACTAACGGCATATATGGTGTATGTTGTGAGGAGTTGGTGGGGTGTAAATAACTAATGACTATTCCATTACACTCCAAAATATTAGAAGATTACCATATAAGGGGGAAAATGGCAACTTGTTATGTGATATTAGGGCAAGTTAGTTTCAAAATTACGGTTACATTACCAAGGTGTTTTTGTGAAGACAAAAGTGCTAATTAAGGACTACGAAGCAAATACGTTTAAGTCAAGGGGTTGCTTGCGATTTGGAGATAAGTCGGGAGATTATTTGCAAAATTCCCATAAAAAACATATATTAAATTGGGCTGTCCTCACCTATCGTCAGCTTTAGGTATAGAGTTGTAGACTACCGAATTAGTCTACAATGGGTGTCCCCACATCCGTGCAAGTCATGCAGTGATAAAGATGTGAACCGATGATGGGTGAACAACCGATCGAGACTAATTCTTAGGTATAATAGGGCTGTAGGGTGATCTCGTACAAGAAATAAGTTGTATGCGCTTTACAAGTGATACTTATTACAGGTACAAATTGTTTAGAGAGCCATTACTGCACACCTTTTCAAGTAATTGCATTGGTTTGTACCGAATTTAAAAGAAAATTTGGTAATCTCAACTACATGAAAACACCATTTAAGTCATTTGATTAAAAAATTATAATTTAAAAATATTAATGATAAAATATTAGAATAAAATATAATTTTTATTATTTAGTTAAATTGAGTCAAAGGCTATTATATAATTTAATAATTGACTATAATAGATTATATGACAAAGATCTCGCATTATTCTAATTTTATGTAATAGAAATCTATTGATTATGAAATTCAAATCCGGCCACAAATATTGCATTGTCATATATGACATAGTAAAGATATGAAGTCTTGGTGCAATAACTGAAAAGCGTGTGCAAGTAATGGCTCCCTTCTATTTATTTTTGGCTTCCGGAAGATTTGATGAAATGACGCCAACGCTGTCCGAAATACTTTTAGCTGGAAAGTCGCCTTGGTCGCGGCGGTTCAGGGTTAGGGTTTCTGTAGTTCTTCGCTTTCAGGTATGATTTAACTGAAGAGTTTCTCATTTTCTCTTTCTAGATCTATACTCTCATGGCGTATTTATCTAGTAAAATTTTCACTTTTTTTTATGTAAATTAGTTGTTTCTTATTGTTCTTTTGTTAATCAATGTTCTCTGGTAAGTATAATCGAATTTTCATTATCTGAGCTGTTGATCTTGATAATAATGAAAAATAACGATTAAAAGGATATTTTTTTTTTTGGGGGTCTTAGCAGAAACAAATTGGAAGGACATCTGGTTCTGGAAATAGCTAGACATTTCGATGCTTAAGAATTTGTCTAAAGAAGCATATATCTAAAAAGATTATAACTTAGATCGATAGCCATGGCGTGGTTCAGAGCCATTTCTGGTGTAACCAAGTTAGCCATTAGGCGAAATTTAGCTCAGGCATCTTACACCACGAGAGCACGCACTATTTCATCACAAAATCGATATATCCATTCATCAATCTTCAGATCAAAGGCACAAACAGCCCCTGTCCCCCGCCCTGTCCCGCTTTCGAAATTAACTGATAGTTTCCTCGATGGAACGAGTAGTGTCTACTTAGAGGAGCTGCAAAGGGCATGGGAAACCAACCCTGAAAGTGTTGACGAATC
Source organism: Chloranthus sessilifolius (assembly GCA_021018995.1). Classification (NCBI taxonomy): domain Eukaryota; kingdom Viridiplantae; phylum Streptophyta; class Magnoliopsida; order Chloranthales; family Chloranthaceae; genus Chloranthus; species Chloranthus sessilifolius. The sequence continues at coordinate 160,837,580 of CM037585.1, forward strand.
ATGGGACAATTTCTTCAGAAATTTTGTTGGTCAAGCTGCCACCTCACCTGGAATCTCGGGTCAAACGATTCAAGAAAGTATGCGGCTTTTGTTACTCGTGAGGGCTTACCAAGTTAACGGTCACATGAAAGTCAAGTTGGATCCATTAGGGTTAGAAGAACGCGAAATCCCTGATGATTTGGATCCAGCCCTTTATGGCTTTACTGAAGCGGATCTTGATCGGGAGTTTTTCCTTGGGGTTTGGAGAATGGCTGGTTTTTTATCCGAGAATCGCCCAGTTCAAACCTTACGTGCAATTTTGAACCGGCTGGAACAATCCTATTGTGGCACTATTGGTTATGAGTACATGCATATTGCAGACCGTGAGAAATGTAATTGGTTGAGGGACAAGATCGAGACAGTGAATCCTAGGAGTTACAACCAGGAGCGTCGGTTGGTTATTCTTGATAGGCTTATTTGGAGCACGCAGTTTGAGAACTTTTTGGCCACAAAATGGACGGCTGCAAAGAGGTTCGGTTTGGAAGGTGCAGAAACTTTGATTCCTGGCATGAAAGAGATGTTTGATAGAGCGGCTGATCTTGGTGTTGAAAGCATTGTTATTGGTATGTCACATAGAGGAAGATTGAATGTGTTGGGTAATGTTGTTCGTAAGCCGTTGCGCCAAATTTTCAGTGAGTTTAGTAGCGGGACTATGCCTGTTGATGGAGAAGTTGGGTTGTATACCGGTACTGGTGATGTGAAATACCATCTAGGGACTTCTTATGATCGACCGACCAGAGGTGGAAAGAGAATCCACCTTTCTTTGGTCGCTAATCCAAGTCATCTTGAAGCTGTTGACCCCGTAGTGGTAGGAAAAACTCGAGCAAAGCAATTTTATTCTAATGATGTTGATAGGACCAAGAATTTGGGCATTTTGATTCATGGGGATGGAAGCTTTGCTGGACAAGGTGTGGTTTATGAGACTTTGCATTTGAGTGCACTTCCTAACTATACTACTGGCGGGACCATTCACATTGTGGTGAATAACCAAGTGGCCTTCACGACTGATCCGATGTCTGGAAGGTCTTCTCAGTATTGCACTGATGTGGCTAAGGCCTTGGATGCTCCTATTTTCCATGTAAATGGTGATGATATGGAAGCGGTGGTTCATGTTTGCGAGCTAGCAGCTGAATGGCGCCAGACGTTTCATTCTGATGTGGTGGTTGACATAGTATGTTACCGTCGATTTGGGCACAATGAGATTGATGAGCCGTCTTTCACCCAACCAAAAATGTATCAGGTGTGCTACTATTCTCTTATCATTAAGTTTTTGGCACTTTTGTTTTTCATTTGTTAAGAGACCATTCATTATGATACACCTTCATTTTGCTCATCATAATTTCCTTCACAATTTTTTTTTCTTAATTAAGCCTTTTGCTTATGTGCTCATTAGCCATTCCTGAAACGTTCTTCATTTAGATATTTCTTTTTGTGTATGCTTCCACTGTATACTAAACTTTTATTTAGTAATTTACTACTACCTTGCTAACAACACTAATTAGGAAATATTTTCTTGTATTTCCTTATAATATGGAATTTGTTTTCTTAAATATATTATTTAGGCTGTTTTAGTAATTTCTGATGTGAGTTTTTACCATTGGGTATGTATATTGTGCCTAACAGGTCATCCGAAATCATCCAAAGGCTCTTGACATTTACCAAAATCAACTTCTAGAATCAGGACAGATCTCAAAAGAAGATGTTGAAAAAATACACAACAAAGTTAACTCCATTCTGAACGAAGAATTTAAAAATAGCAAAGAGTATGTTCCAAAGAGAAGGGATTGGCTTTCGGCTTATTGGACTGGGTTCAAGTCTCCTGAACAACTTTCACGTGTTCGTAACACTGGGTATGCAATGTTTTTAATGGAGTTTCTCCTCTTAATGTGAGCATTTTGCCTTGAAAATATCTTAGAAAATACTGTGCCATTTTGTAGGGTTAAGCCAGAGATACTGACATCCGTTGGCAAAGCCATCACGTCTTTTCCTGAGAATTTCAAGCCTCACAGAGCAGTGAAGAAGATTTTTGAACAGCGTGCTCAGATGATTGAAACAGGAGAGGGCATTGATTGGGCAGTTGGGGAAGCACTTGCTTTTGCTACCCTGCTAGTGGAAGGTAACCATGTTAGGTTGAGTGGTCAGGATGTTGAAAGAGGTACATTTAGTCATCGACATGCAGTAGTTCATGATCAGGAAACTGGGGAGAAATATTGTCCTCTAGACCATCTTATTACGAACCAAAATGAAGAGTTGTTTACAGTCAGCAACAGGTTGGGCACTAACTTTTTTTTGCATGTGCATGTATGGTAATTTATATTAGATACCGTATTCTTAACTACTCTTATGTTCTATTTTTTATTGTTACCTGTGATGATCTTGTTGTGTTGTGCTAGGAGAGTATGGAGCATGTTCTAGCACTCTTTGAAAGATTTATTTATTTATTTGTTTTCTTCCTTTCCATCAATACTTCATTTTTTTTCTGTGTTACTTTTGGCATTATGTGTATCTGAAGTTTTTTAACTTCTAAAAAAAATTATAGCCTTCTGTGTCTGTAGCCTTTCTTGTTATATCTTCAAACAATTGTGCAGTGAAAATTCTTGGTTATGCCGAAAAAATGTCGTACTGCCTATTGTGTTATAACTTTGACAGATTTAGAACATTTTTAGGTTATGCACAGTTATCTTTTTCTTTTTGCCTCGATTTCCCAACGGCCATTTTCTACGGAACCTATTAGTTATAGAATTCCCATGGAAGCATGATCAATTTGTCCCTCTCATCTTTTCATTAGAGGGTCTACCTTCCATAGTCTGGTGGTGGTACTTTTTGTGCCTGTTGGTTACTGCAATCTGATGTGCATGTTTGGCTGCTGTAATGACTAGTGTGGAACAGTTGTTATCACATGCCTATCTATTTGGCTAGACTGTGCAGTATAAATAGTGGATGAAGTGATTTGTACTTGATAATAGCTGAATTAAAGATTCTTAGACACACATTGAATTCTGCCAGATTGGAAGACTGACATGGTCATCCATACCCTTATCATATCAGAAATGAACTGATTTTGGATATTTTTTTTGGTAGCAAATGGGTCTCAATTTCCATATTTGTAAGGGTTTGAGGGGACAAAGCTATCATGACTATGTAACAGAGTCACAAACATGTGTGCTGGTGTTAGACATAAACGTGAGGTTTTGGATACGACGCCTTCAAAAAGCTTGACTCTTGGACATGTTCGTACAAATATACATACATGCATATATATGTCTATATGTCCACACTTAAATTAAGTGCTTCAGCTAAATAATGTGTCTACATCATTCTCATTAATATAATGTTATAAGCATTTCAATTCAACATTCATCAACACAAAAATGTAACTGTAAGCACTTGTCAGCTCCATGAAGGGTGCTTTGTTGGGTTAACGCAATTGGTGACTGGTAAGGAAACCTCTTTCTTTCCATATTGTCCATTGAGAAGCCAATTTCTTAGCGGTTACCTTAGCTAAAGATGGACCGAATTTGGATTCATTCTATTCAGAGTTTTAGTCTTCCTTCAATGTGATGTCCTGGTTAGTGTATGCTGTGGGCTGCTTTCCTTTAGGTGTTTTACCTAATTCATTGCTAAGGCCTCCGATATATTTTCTTTTATATTGAAGTGATTATCCTCTTCGACCTTTTGGGAAATATTTATCTTGCAGAAAGCTAGGGCTATTGATACCCCTCTTACCTTTCTCTGTATCCTTCCTTTTTTTCCTTAGTTGTCCACTTAGTATTGGGATGAAAAGACCATAATAACCATTTCAGATAGGAAACCGGCTTCTCTTTAAGCTACATAATCTTGGTACTAGATCCCTGGTGAAGGAAGGCGCAAGGCACACATGAGGCCAGAAGTAGACCTTGTATGAAGGGTTGAGACTATACAAGTACAAGGACTTCGGAGAAGAGGAAGACTTGGATGGAAGCCGTGAGAAGGGATACGAAGGATTGTGAAGTTACATAGAGCTTAGTTAGCGTTAATAGAAATCAAGTGGAGAAATAGGATTCACAAAGCCGACCCCAAATAAATGGGGTAAGGCTTTGATGATGTTGTATATAATTTTAATATGTATGTGTATATATATTTTAAACTTTTATACATCAATATATTTTATCATCGCAGTCTACATCTCTATTAATAATTCGTGAGATTTAAATTTTTAATAGGTTTATAAATCTAAATTTACTATACATAGACATGTAAATAAAGAATAATAACGATCAACACATAAGATACAAAATATGTCCACTAATTTTTTTTAAGAAAATTAAACTAGTACCTATCTAAGTAACAACTAATGAACCAAAAATAGCTACCAACAACTCAAAGTAAGTAGTAACAACTATCAACTAATGAATTAACAAGTAATAAATAGCCATCAACAAATATAAAATACAAAAAATTAAATAGACATCATAAATAATTAGACATTACATGCATTAAAAAATAATTTAACTAACCAATAGCTAAGTAACAACTTTTGACTAACAAGTATGCTTTATGCAGGCTAAGTATAAAACCTTTGTAGTAACTTAATTATATCTAAGTAGCTTTTATGTTGGTTATAACTTATATAATACTTGAAATTTTTATGTGTGTTTGGCATAGTTCTTTGGAGCCTAACAGCAGCTCTTATGGAGTGATCCTGTAGAGAAATATCTTTCAGAGAGTTCTCTTGCAGGGATTGTTGTTTGGAAACATTGTTCAGGGAGCATTTTTGGTGATACTCTTACAAAAATTGTTGTTTGGTACAATCAACTCTTGGATAGCAGATTATGGGAATCAAAGTAGGTTGCCACTTGTTAACAAACCCTTGAGACTTGTTATTAAAATAGATTTGGAATTAGGTATTCACAATACCTAGACACCTACGTGGCACGAGCTTCAAGTGTCAATGTTTCAAAGATATTTGGCACACCAAGTTTTAAAGATTTTAATATGGCGGCACTATATAGAAAAAATTTAAGGGAAATGTTAGATAAGATAATTGAGATATGTAATGAAAAGATACATAATGTATGTCATGAACCTAACGAAAAGTATACTATATTATACAAATTGTTTTCAAGGACCCAAGCTTTGTATTTTGTAAGGTATTGAACTTTACACTATTTTTTATTTTTTAATTATTATTTTTTATAAATGACGGTTCAGTTTAGGGATAAATTTAACTTTTTACCTCACACCATTGATGTTTGAGTCATCATTATGCCATGTGGTTCACATCTGTGACCAATCTAAATTGTCCAAGTGGCAATCTATCATTGGATCATTTCTCAGCCCATAGAAGCATGCCTATAAGTAGATGTGAACCATCCATTTGATGAACTTTAATTAATATTAACCATTAAATTAAAAACATCGGTTGATATTATAGTCATCAGATCGGATGATTTAAGTCTCCTTCAAACACCATTATTGGGGCAGTTGAACTTCAATCTATGATCTGTCAGTTTGACGGTACGGATCACCCACATCATAAGCCATTGATGGTGTAAGATCATTTTGGTGTTTAAATGACTGTCAAGAGAGTAGGGTCCGTCAATTTATCATGTCAAAACAAAGAACATTTTGATGGTATTATGTGGCATTTTCATATGTCTAGAAATATCGTGCTGTGTTGAGGAGTGTCCAAGTGACACCAAGTGTTGGCAAGTGTTCGAGTTCCACAAAGTGTCGACACGACAAAAATCCTAGAAGTAGAAGTGCCTAGGTAACACTGGGTATTCATAACCAAGGTTTTAAAAGAGTGCATCGGCAGGATCTAGACCCGCGACATACACATAGACACACGCACGCAGAGGCTGTTACCGATCTGGACCCGCTATTTCGATTTATATTTAGGTCTTTAAAAAAAAAAAAAAAAATTAAAAATCATTTTAATTGAGAAAAAAATTCGGTATTAATAAAATGGCATTTTCAGTATTAAACCAATACATATATGCTAATACAGGCTATATGGTATTAATATTTGCCGATATATGCTGATATTGTATATCCCACCATATCTTCCCTTGATATCAACTCAGGTCAGGCCAAAGCCGATACAGATTGACCGATGTGTATCGGTCTTGGCTGATATTAAAAATCACTTGTACTTGCAATAATAACCATCACATATACTATCTAAAGATAAATGCTTTACAACACACCTTTGACCTCTATGTATAAATGTAGTAAGCTTTAGCTTTGTCTGCAAGAATCCCATGTACTTCATCTCTTCAGTCTGTAGCTGAAAAAAATGGAAGTTTATCCAATGCACATAAGCTTACCCTACACACCCAACACCTTGCATAATTTCAGCCTTCTCCGTTCCTCACTTGTTCTCCCTATTGCCACCATGCTAAAAATGCGCACGAAGAAAAATAAACACCGCATCTTCCTTCCTCGTCTGGTCACTGCAATGGCTAGTCTTTCCTCTTTCTCTTTTTTCTTCATCATGAAATTCTTTTTAAATTGTTTATTTATTTATTATTATTATTTTTCCTATTTGATTTTGGATTTTTGGAAGAAATCGACTTTTTGCTGGATGAGAAATTTGTATTTCAGTCCTTCGATAGCAGCCTGGTTAATGATATAGATGAAAATAGATCTCTAAAAATTTCATCTCATTCACGAAGTATTAAAAAATGACTGACCCAATCAGAGCGGGATGAGGCAAAGACGAAAATTATGCAGAAGAAGTGAGGTGGCAATTGAAGTCTTTTACGTTGTATCAAATAATTAATTTCTGGACAAAGCACCCGATTGTGGTTCAAAACTAGCTCTTACCTCTAATATCTTAATTGCCTAGTTTGACTCTCGAGAGTGGTGGTGATGAGAAGATCATATATCGACGACCGCTGGTGATGAGATTTCCTCTGCAATGATGTTCATGGGCGTGCCATCAGAAGGTCAGCTTTTGATTCCACGTGTCACACATTCCAAAAAGTGACCCGAAATTCACATGGTACACATCACGCTCAAACGTGATTTTAGGGTCACTTTTTGGTATGTATCAACTAAAATTTAAAACTGACCATCTGATGGTACACCCTGAATCTCAAAATCCTTTGTATGGAAGATTGGGATGCAAAACGATCGTCTGATTCAAAGCGATTAATGTATACCAGCTGGAGGAGATCGGGCAGGTCAGAGGTTCATGGGGTGTAAATAATGCTACCGTTTTATTTATTTTACTTGTATCTGCTCCATCTGATTCCTCATATCCTTTTTCGAGGGTAATAGGCTAATAGCGTTGAAGTACTCTCTTTTTGTCTTAGGCTGCGTTTGGGTTAGCTCTTTCAGGGCAAAGAGCAGCTCTTTCGCTCTTTGGCTCCGGCGGGAAACTGCTTTCACATTTGGTAACACAGCTCTGGCGTAGAGCTGTTTTAAGTGATAAAGCTGCTCTCTGCCAGAGCAGAAAAAATCTGCTCTGATGAAGAGCAGACAGAGAGCTGCTTCTGCTCTTATAAGAGCTAACCCAAACACAACGTTACCCATTTCCATATCACTATTTTCTCTTAAGCCTGGGTTTATTTTTTGAATTTTGCTCAGAAAGTACCTTTAGCTGGCTAAAACAAGAGTTTTAGTTATTTTATTATAGTCGAAAGAAAGAATTTTGATTGATGAATCTTTTGGCTGCGTTTGGGTTAGCTCTTATAAGAGTGGACACGGTTATCTGCTCTGGCAGAGAGCAGTTTTATCACTCAAGACAGCTTCCCGCCAGAGCAAATGGGGCGAGGAGCACTTTTATCAAACCTGAAAATAGTTCCCCAGCGGAGCCAAAGAGCGAAAGAACTAACCCAAATGCACCCTGAGCTTGATTAGGATAGAATTGCATACGATGCATGAGACATTTGTATCCTATGGACTATAATTATTTGAGAGGAAACTTTTCTGTAGAGGAAACTTCTAAAATTATTTGAGAACCTAGTAAAAGTTGCAGTCATCATTTATGTTTCAGATGCAAAAGCTGAAGCACCAAGGCTAATGGTTGCATTACTAGAATTTTTCACTAAAATTCTCTGCTTTGAACTCTGAACATATTCTTTTTCATGTTTATTAATTTAATCATAGGATGACACTTGTAATCTTAAAACAATTAAAGGCTGTTTTGTAGGTCAAGATGATGTCAAAGTCTCCCACATTTAGATGAGAGCTATTTAGTTGTAGATCATGTGGTTTATAGAACCAAGTATGGCCTGGTATTCCATGACTTTTGAATTGTATGACCCTGTCTCTTCAACAACTTGAAGGTGTCTAATCTTTTTGAAATTGGATATTGTATGGTCTTGTTTGGATCAACACCAAAAGAGGCCTAAATAAAAAATGAAGAAAGGAAAACACTTTCTAGAAATTTTGGTGTGAAATTTGTGTCCCACACTTCTAATTTTAAATGTAAATCTATTCCTAGTTACCCACAATGACTTCTATTTTTAAATGTAAATCTATGCATAGTTTCCACAATGTTCTCACTCAACATCCAGGTAACGTAGTTGTCTACTTAAATTGGGAGAGGGATTTTCAATAGCATTGATAATGATACGATCGTCGAATACTTCAAGACATGAGAAATTGCCTTAAAAAAATCTCTATTGCAACGCTAAATGACTTTGTAGTTGAATTTTTTGAAAGTGAATGACATATAATTGCAAAAATCAATTTAGTGAGAATAACTTTTTTGTAAGTGAATGATATACAACTTTCAATGACTTTTTAGTGAAAATATTATCACACCTAAGATTTTGACTACAAAAGTTATAAAAATTTATTAAGATAAATTATATGAACCTCAGTCAAACATAACATATCCTGATTCTTCTAGAAATTGCATTATGCTGTTCATGCCAGTTAACAAAAATAAATTGCAATGCGGTTGAACCTGCTCTATAGTATGTTGGACTGGCGAGTGTTGTTTCCTCCGTGGCAACTGTATTCAACATTCTGTAAAGGAGTACCCATTTATAAATGTGCAATGTTGCATTCCCTGTAACTTTACTTTTGAAAAGGAATGTCCTTGGCTAAGACTCTAACATGGCCTATCATTTTCTTGTGCTTTTTTTACAGCTCTCTTTCAGAGTTTGGTGTCCTTGGATTTGAATTGGGTTATTCGATGGAGAATCCAAATTCATTGGTCCTTTGGGAAGCTCAGTTCGGTGATTTTTCAAATGGTGCTCAAGTGATATTTGATCAGTTTTTAAGTAGCGGCGAGTCAAAGTGGCTTCGCCAAACTGGGCTTGTTGTGTTACTTCCTCATGGTTATGATGGCCAGGGACCTGAACATTCAAGTGCACGGCTGGAGCGTTTCCTCCAGGTAGTGTTTAACGACTAATTTATTATGCAGTGTTACTGGTGGATGTTCTTTAAACATCTCATGGCTTTTTTTTTTTATTGGTAAATAAAAATTTCCCTTAAACAAGAAAAGATATAATGAAAATAGTAAAAAGAATAACAGAATAAGTGGAAAAAGGGAAGGAGCCTTGGAATGTACAAATTCTAATAACTCTTCCCTATCAACTTCCAGGGATGTACTCTTTTTTTCTAATTGATCAGCTACTTTGTAAGCATTCTGTAATTCATGATGAAAGTTTTTGGTGCCCCGTAAACATAAATCGGCAATCTGGTCGAACATATTAGGTAGCCTCCATGGTGCAGAATGTTCATCTTGAGATCATCTGATCTTGTTAGTATTTTGATGCAGAAAAGTCGCTCGCTAATCCTAAAATAGTGTAATCCCTCACGATAGGGGTTAGGGTTCTCAATCTTCAATTAAAACAAAAAAAATAAAAGAAGAATAAGATAGAAGATCTTCGGAATCGCTCCAAAGAGGCTTGTCGGCCTCACACCAACGATAACTTTGAAGAATCATTCCTCAAGGGCGAAAACTTATTTCAAGTTTTCTAAATAAAAGAACCACTCTTTCACATGATGCACAAAAGCAACTTAATTTTTTTCATTCATCATTCCATTATAAAATTTGTTCTTACATGTCATTAAATAGGCTAAGACAACCTTAACTAAAATAAATTCAAAATAAGAAACTAACTAACTAACTAAAACCGCCAATAACTAACTGAAACCGCCAACTTGCGGACGTCCGTTCTCTGAAGCCATGAACGTCCATCATATGTTAACGAACTTTGCTTCATGGATTGTTTGAAAACTCATTTGTGGGTCAACTTCTTCCTTGTTGACTTTCTTTGTTTGACCCGACCACGATTCAAACATGCGGATCTAAATTCCGCAACAATCCCTTTTACTTTGAAAAAGTTCTACTTCAAACTTTGGCCGATATGGATTTTCATCGCGGAGGTTATAGGCGATATATAGGGAACCTCGATAGGAAGCGACTTGGTCAAGTAAATCAGATTCAACTTGGGCGAGATCTGATTTATCTTTGATACGCCGATGGGAATCGATGTCAACACACAACCAACACGATCCTGGGACCTGTGGGTCATGAGACTGATAGACTTTATTGTGGGTAATTGTTCTCCAACGATCTCGGGCTCGGTAGGATTGATTGCAGAAACTTTCTCTTCAACGGTCTCGGACTCTTCAACAGTGTCGGGATTAGTACTGATATTGATCGTAAAAGGGTTTTCATCAATCGGTATGGAATCTTTGACCGATTTTGGTATTATCACGGGTTCCGGGTGAGCAACGATTATGGGATTAAAACAGACGATTGGCGATGGGGTTGGGTTGATGGGAAAGGAATTTGAAACCTTAAATTTCAAAGCTTCAAGTCTCACTGATATGATTTCTTCTTGTAGTTTGAGAAGAAAATTCTTAAGAAATTGTTGAACGAAACTCCTGCGTAACTCCTCTGCTATCCGATGTGAAACGTTCAACTCGCGTAGGATCTCAAAAGTAAACTCTCGATCCTCTAAAACTGGCCCATATTGATTTGTTAAATTCAAATACCTCAGACTCTGCGATCTAGCTTTCATTGCCTCCCATATTTGTCCAATCATAGTAATTGTTTGATGCAAATTAAGGTTCTTCCGCCGATCTATGAACGATCCCATGTTAGCAATCTGATCATTCAACTCGCGAAAGGCGTCGATAAACTGTTCTTTACTCATGATGGACTCCACGTGCCAAGTGTTGAACTTGCTCTGATATCAAATTGATGCAGGAAAACTCACTCACTAGCCCTAAAATACCGTAAATCCTGCACGATAGGGGTTAGGGTTCTCAATCTTCAATTAAAAAAATAAAATAAAAGAAGAATAAGATAGAAGATCTTCGGAATCGTTCCAAAGAGGCTTGTCGGCCTTGCGCTAATGATAACTTTGAAGAATCACTCATCAAAGGCGAAAACTCATCTCAAGTTTTCTAAATGTAAGAATCACTCTTTCACAAGATGCACAAAAACAACTTAATTTTTTTCATTCATCATTCCATTATAAAATTTGTTCTTTCATGCCATTAAATAGGCTAAGACAACCTTAACTAAAATAAATTCAAAATAGGAAACTAACTAATTAAAACCGCTAATAACTAACTGAAACCGCGAATAGCCGTCAACTTGCGGACGTCCGTTTTGAAGCCACGGACGTCCGTCATATGTTGACGAACTTTGCTTCACGGATCATTTGAAAATCCATTTGTGGGTCCACTTTTTCCTTGTTGACTTTCTTCATTTGACCTGATCATGATCCAAACATGCAGGTCTAAATTCCACATCATATTGTCACTCTCAATTTCAGTCCTACCACTAGTTCATTAGCGTGATTTCTTAAGAGCATCATTAATGTTCCGATAGTAGCCCAAGCTTCCGTCTTAGTGGAGTCAGCCCAATCAGTTGGCTCAGCATACTAACAACTGCCCCAAAACTGGAAGGCCCCCATTTGCTGATGGAACAGCTATCAAAATTGAGATTGACTAGACCATCATGAGGCACCTCCTGTTGCGGTGTACTTATAGGTTTCACATTCAAGCACCATAGTCCAATTCCTTGGTAAGTAATCCCCATTGAAAAATCTAAGTTACTCGAGTATCAAATCCAATAGATAATTCTATCTTGAATATTAGCAATTAAGGATTGTGTTACCATTATGGTCTCTAACAACTGCCCCAAAACTGCAAGGCCCCAATTTGCTGATGGAACGGCCATCAAAATTGCGATTGACTAGGTCATTAGGAGGCGCCTCCTGCTGTGTTGTACTTTCCTCATAGGTTTCACATTCAAGCATTGTAGTCCAATTCCTTGGTAAGTAAGCCCCCTTGAAAAATCTAAGTTACTCGAGTATCAAAGCCCATTAGATAATTCTATCTTGAATACTAGCAATTAAGACTTGATGGAGCGTTGTTTATCATTGATGGTTCTATTGTTTCTTTCCAACCATCGTCCCTAACAAACCACCAAAGGTGAGAAGCTTCCATATAATCTACCCCACTCTTTGAACGGGTTGGGATCCCATCCCACAAGGATATGAACAAAGAAATTTGGGAAACAATGTTGAGTGCCGAAAAGGGTTAGGAAAGAGAGCCCAACATTATAGGCCATCTTGCAATGAAGGAAATGTTCAACAAATTATTTGCAAGATTTACTCGTGATGCATCTATTTGCCAAAGAGAATCCCTTATTTTGTAGGTGGTAAATTGTAAGGATTTCGTCTAGCTGCCATCCATATAAAGCTGAGCACCTGTGGGTGTGTTGAAATCTTCCACAAAATCGGTCCAAAGGTTTTACAAGGAGTTGTTGACACAAAAAATGGAAAAGACGACTAAGAAACACTCACGAGTCTCACAAACTCCCAAGTCCCAATATCCTATCGATCTATTAGTTCCCTATGAAGACTGACATCCCACACCACCCTATACCCCCTCCCGGTGGCCTCTTAAAACCATGGGTCAAAAATTTGGAAAACCGATACGTATCGTCCAGCCCCAAAACCTATACGTATCGGTTCCGGATGATACATTCCAATGTATCGTCCGGTATTTTGGGTTTTTGTATGGGAGGCACCGATACGGTACCTTGAATGTACCGTATCGGTGAGGTCCAAAACTGATACGTATCGGACCATATTTTGATCCATGCTTAAAACCCCCACACACATACTCTCTCTCCCCCTCATTCTCTTTCTATCTTTTAATCATTTACATCCTCTCTTTTCCCTATTATGCCATCATCATCATAGCCTTATCCCATCTATTTGGGGCCGGCTTTTTTCTTAGGCTGGTGTTAATACCACAACACTCTATGTTACAGCCACCTCACTTAAATTCGTTTACTATTTTGAATCAAATGACGGAGATCGTTTTTCGTCCAATCTTCCACACAATAGATCTTGAGATTGTAGGCCTACCATCAGTTGGTCAGATGTTGATTTGACGTGGCAAACATCCCAAAAAGTGAACGTGATCATAGCACACAATCAAACATAGTTGAAGTTCACCTTTTGGGAAGTGTGCCAAGTAGAATCAACATCTGATCGCCTGATAGTAGGTTCATGGTCTCAGGATCTATTTTGTGGAAGATTGGGACGAAAACGATCTCCATTGTCTGATTTAAAGCAGTCAACGGATTTTTCCTTTGTTTAAGTGAGATGGCTGTGACATTTAGTAACATCAGCCTTTTCATATTATGTGGATACCCTAAATCTTCATAGTTACTCAACACACTTTTGCTAAGGAATAATCGCAGTTGACCGCCTCTGTATAGATTATTCCATGACCGCCCACTTATTACGCCATGTGCAGCGTGTTTTTATGCAATCCAAGTCACTAATATTGTAATTCATGGATTGAACCAAAGGAGGTAAAAAAATCATACTCATTGGTGGATCTGAATTGTCTGATCTAAGCACTCTAAAATGTATGGTAGTTCAGTATTTTTAGAGGTGAAAATTAAAGTGCACCACTCAAATGCTTTGAATTCTCTACTAGGCATGATTTGTTGGGTGAGACGTGCTGACGATGAGATTCTAGTTGGACTAATTTGACTGATCAAATATGCGCATAACATGGCAATAAATTGGATGTTCATGATACAATCTTTTTAATAGCAGTAATAACTCACAAGAGTCGCCCCCTTTTTCTAATAATGTAGTTTTTTCATTCTCAGCTGTAAATATTCTTGGTTCCTATTAGCAAAATCACTGATAAGGTTAATTTCAAATATCTATTTTTTTGATGGTTAGTTCTAATTTTCTAACTTACGAATAGGAAAAATCCTAGAACAAAAAATGAGGTAGCTAACCAACTTCTAGGAGAGACCTAATTGACTTCATTGATCTTGAGTCTAGGAGAGACCTAATTGACTTCATTGGTTGCTATGTACAGAACCTAAAGCAGCATGAGTCATATGCTCAGCTGACGTCGTTCTTGCCAAGGTTGTATGTCTTTTTTAAGCCTACCCAAGTCCAAACCTTTGGGACTCCTTAGAGGCTCCAAACCATGAAGCACGTAGATCCCCAAAACGTATAGTTTCTCCTCCAATCGGGGAACATTACCTAAACTAGTAGGTCCTTGAGCGGATCCCGCGTTATCCCCAAGACATTGGTATCTTATTAGAAAAGTAAATGCTTGAGCTTGAGAAGCTCCTGACCTGGTAGGCTCGTTAAAATCTCTAGGTAAGCGGCATTAATGAACTAGACGAAACAACAAGCGATGGAACCCAAGATAGATAAAGGACCTAATCTCTAAGATAAGCCTGCCACTCCAGAGCATACGAATGCGCACGATCCCATGCAATAGGAGGGAGGGATAAATATATACATATTTAAATTCTTCCTATGCATTCCCTCTTTGTACAGGTTAGGTGAGATAGTTTATGTATTTCTATATTTTGAAAAAAAAAGGTTGGATAGTTGAATATTCGTCATTTTTTGTTCCAAAAAGAAAAATAGTCATTTTATATCTCTTTTTATTTAATTATTGCAGAAATTTAATTTTTAATATACAAGCTAAAAATTTACTCCTACTTTTAGATATTTGGTGGCAGCCTCGACTGTTATGCAGACTCTTTATTGGGGTCCTATGGTCTGGCCTGACAAGTCGGATTCTACACTATATATAATTACAATAATGCTATAGTTTTATTAAATTATGCTATACCAATTTAGGTTTACGGTAAGCATGGTTGTCAAGGCCACGCCATAGCCTCGCCATGGCGAATGGTGACGGGAAACACGATATATAACAAAATAGCCATGATGGCTAAATAGCGACGTCATAGCTTCGTTATAGCGGAATAGTATTATGGTGTCGCTATGCACGCTATTTAATTTTTTGGATAATAACATATAACAGTTATAAGTTATGACTTATTTATAATATATAAGCTACAGAAGTTAACTTACAAGTTACAAAGCCCAACTTATAAGTTACAAAATCCTCGACTCTCTCTCTCTCTCTCTTCACAGCAGCTACTAATACTAGCGTCGACGAAACCTCAACGTTAGCGACACTACTGTATGTGTACTTAATATTTCAAAATTTTTAATATTATATATTTGTTGATATTTTCGTATTTATTTATTTATACTTACCATATTGCAAATTTATTGATGTTCCATATATGATTTGTATTTATTGATATTTGTTTATTCTTAGAACATGAAATCCTCAATATTAGAATCAAAGTATGATGCTTTAGTAGTTGGGTTTTTTCTTCCTATATTTTTTTATTATATAAAAAATATAAAAAAGAGAAAAAAGAGAATACTACTAATTAATAGATAAAATAATTTTTTAAAAAATTACAATAATAAATAGCCTCGCTATGGCCACACCATGGCGTAGCGAGCCTCTTCGCCACGACCTCGCCACACCGCCTTAACTACCTTGACGGTAAGTATGTTTTCTTAACTTTCATTTTTTTATTTTAAATACTGTTTTTGTTGGATGAGTCTGAGTGTCTGAATTTTTTTGTTTTGTAGAGATAGATGCACCAACACACTTAAGACTGACAGCCGAGTCCGTGGCCATGTGATAATACTAGCTGTCTCATAAGGAATAGTTTAAAGTAGAGATTTTGGGGAATTGTGACTTAATTATTAGATTTTTTTTTTTTTTTTTGATGATATCCTTGGTTTCAATGTAATGATACCAATTAAGCAGTTAGATCATGCTCGTATGACTTGTGCAGGTTCCGTAATAGGTAATAACTATAAGAATTTAATATGAAAATTATTTATAACGAGTCAAAATAACGAACAATTACTATTTGGGACTCGAGATTTCCCTTTAATACATCTTTTATTATGAATGAACCCATCCAGTACTTACCAATTTTCCTTCGTTTCTGAAATTCCATGTCTGTTATGTATTTCAATTCTCTTTCCTTATATGTAAGTATTGATTGGGCCAATATTTTAATAATTACCCTTTTTTACAAGCACACTTTTTAATTTATAATTAATTTATCAGGATTAATCTTAGCCTACTTCTTGGCCTGACCAGGATCTAGACGAATTTTTTTTTTTTTTTTTTTCCCGGTTCTCCTGGCCTTCTGTTTTATCTCCTTGGACCCATCCTTTTGGAATTTTAATTCGCCAGAAAGGATAGATCATTGTTGCAGTTTATTTATGCAGCTCATGCGATTATAAATTCACCATAGCTTCATTAGTTTTTTTCCCCCTATCTCTCTCTATGTTTGTAAACCCTACGAAAATACTGGAGTATTAGCATGCATACTCGGACTACTAATATGCCTAAAACTGATTATGTAGATGAGTGATGATAATCCTTTTGTAATACCTGAGATGGATCCAACCCTCAGAAAGCAGATCCAGGAGTGCAATTGGCAGGTTGTGAATGTTACAACACCTGCAAATTATTTCCACGTCCTACGACGGCAGGTGAGCAGTAGCAATCAATGCTCCTATTGGTTTGATTTTGGATGGGTTTCTCCTTGCTCATTGATATGGTTTTGTTTATAGATACACAGGGAATTCCGCAAACCACTAATTGTTATGTCTCCGAAGAATCTGCTTCGACACAAGGACTGTAAATCAAATTTATCAGAATTTGATGATGTGAAAGGCCATCCTGGATTCGACAGGCAAGGAACCCGCTTCAAACGCCTTATAAAGGACCAGAATGACCACTCTGATCTTGAGGAGGGTATCAGGCGCATGGTTCTCTGCTCTGGAAAGGTACACCTCTCTATTGTTAACAAATGAAATACTACATTCTCTTTATTCTTTATCATGTGAAATATGATTTATTGAGACATAAGCGAAAAATGTAAAGGAACCCACCATTGGGTCGTGAAAGTGAGTTAACACGATTGATACAATAGCTTCCTATAAAATCCTCAAAACTTACACAACAGTTACATTCTGATTTTTTGTATGTTTCAATTTTATTTTTAAATATGCTTAACAACGAATTTTCTTCAAAAAGTAAAACTACGTAAAATATGTACACGGGTGGTTGAGCAAGGTGCTTTTGAGCATGAGAACTACATTACAAATACAGCAAAGCATTGATGTCATAGCAAAAGACTGAACGATACAAACTTCCTTAGCCAACTTATCGGCAATTCCATTAGTGGAACATTGTATTTTCAGGAATCTCAGTCACCCTGCTGATCCGATCTCTGATTTGGTCCCTGCACTCTAGCAATCCCATGGGATGGGACGATCACTGGACTCAAAACTCTCTTTTAGTGTAATTATAAAGTTGAAATGAATTGCCTATTCACATTTATTATCATCTTGCAGGTTTATTATGAACTTGATGAAGAGCGGAAGAAGAATGATGCAAAGGACATTGCAATCTGCAGAGTTGAACAACTTTGCCCATTTCCCTATGACCTCATTCAGCGAGAGCTGAAGCGATATCCAAGTATGTCACACAAAATTCTTTGATGGCTTTGTATGATCAACGCGTAAAACCCACTTTCTGACATGCATGTGCACATGCACCCATGCACCACTCCAGTCATGCATGTGCGAGTGCACAGATGTACTTGTGTACCCATACATGTGCACGCACACTCATGTACCATAGGGATGTGACCCATGTCCAGATCCAATATTTTACAGACTGAGCTGAGGCTGAGCCTGTAACCTCTACATTGTGATCCTAATTTGTTTTAATTTAGGATTAGTGGGGTGTCACTGACGTCAATAGATACTTACTATATTAAGAGTCTTTTACCTCAACAATCCTGTCAA
The DNA here is from genome assembly GCA_021018995.1 of Chloranthus sessilifolius. NCBI lineage: Eukaryota > Viridiplantae > Streptophyta > Magnoliopsida > Chloranthales > Chloranthaceae > Chloranthus > Chloranthus sessilifolius. The sequence continues at coordinate 160,855,774 of CM037585.1, forward strand.
ATGCTGACTTCCACAGATGCACTGGTCCTTAGAAATCTGTTATAGTTTGGTTTTGAGAGGATTTGGTGGTTACAGGATTATTTATTGATGTTGGCGAGGAGAGTTAATGCCTTCAATTTATTAGTTGGTATTAGGTACCTGACCTGAGTGCTGGTGTTCTTGTTGCTCAGGTCACTTTTTGGGGCGTGTGCCATGTGGGAATCATTAATTCTGTGTGAATTAATGTGCCATGCAAAAATTGGGGTGAAAGAAAATCTCCATTGTCTGATTCAAAGCGGTTAAAGTCCATCCAAAATTAATGATATGCTAGATTCACATTGTAGCCCGTTAATTTTAGATGGCATTTGACTGCTTTGACTCATGATGGAGATTGTTTTCCGTCCCAATCTTTTTCACCCAAGATCTTTAGAGCATGGCACACCTATCAGATGGGACACATGATTACTCCATGTGGCACACATCCTATAAAATGTGACCTGAGTTTCAAGTCATCTGGCATTCAAGGTTTCTTGCCTAATTCTAATTCTTCATTTATTATGGAACAATGATCAATCCCCACCTTTAGATCATACCGTTAAGGAATTGAAGTCCAGTACCCATACCAGTTGACATCAGGTCAGAATTGTGGTTTGTTTTGTTGTTAATAAGCTTTGGATTTCTAATGCTGTGTTGGACACAACTGACAGACAAATTGGACATATCTATGATAGACTTGCAAGCAAAACAAGATGATCACAAGGAAGAACAGCTCAACCTGTCTATTTTTTGTTGTTTCCTTATATATATATAAAGGGGGAGAGAGAGAGAGAGAGAGAGTCTACAATGAGTATCCACACATCATAGAGAGAGAGAGAGAGAGAGAGAGAGAGAGAGAGAGAGAGAGAGAGAGAGTCTACAATGAGTATCCACACATCATGGGTAGACACGGCAGTTCTCACGTCTGTGTGACTGCTTGACGTTCATGTGACTGCACGTCATGCAGTCACATGATGGGTGGACACCCATTGTTACACTTAAGTGCAGCTCCCAGGCACTGCATTGGAGTGCTTGATCATGTGTCATGGGGCATGTGCTCGCAAGTTGGCCTGCATCCTCTTAAGAGTTCACCAGTATAGGATTTTGGAATTTTTTTTAAGACATGTATGCCCTTCATTTCATGATAAAAATTTCACTCAAAAATTTGGGTTTCCCACTCAAAAATTTCACTGTTGATCACAAAATTAATGGTGTTAGATCACTTTTTTTAATGGTCATTGATGGACCTTGTGCATGTGCATGTGGCACCCGATCCTTGTATTAGGTGCAACGTGCACCTAACTGGCTCAAGTTCAGCACCTCAGGCTGTGCTTGGATGTATAGTACTGGGCCTCTATCTCTAGTATAGCTTGTATTATATAATGGTGATCTATTCTTTATTTGAGTCAGTTAAAATGTAAGACAGGTGTGTGTGTGTGCGCACCTGCTCTTATCTGCACATCTATTTCTAAGTTAGGTTGTTTATACAATATCAATAAAAATGGTATTGAATTTAAGGGCCCAAACACCAAATCCAAAGTTCCAAAATGAGGATGGTGGAAGATTAACCTGCAGTAATGCATTGTTATCCAGCTTAACTGTGAGTTTGCATGATCTCTTGTTTTGTTCTTGATGGGTAAGGTGGGATTGAACCTGCGATCCCAAGGTTGCAAATATTGCCATCCTTCCAGTGTGGTCACAGGTTCAATCTCAGGTTACCGAACAAAAAAAAAAAAAAAGATTGCGATGCTAGAATGGTTTTGAAATTTACTCAAAAATGAGATGCCTCAGATGAAATGCTTGGTTCGAGCATGGACGAGATGAGAGGAACAGGGTAAATATTTGGTTGTAACAAGGCCATATGGAATTTATAACCATGGGTTGTCTCACCCAAAACTATACCAACAAACTTGGTTTCAGGATTGGCTGAGAGGAAATAAAACATTATGATTGTAAACTTGGCCCCAAGAGCATTGTTCTTATTTTGCGACAAAGGGATCTACCATGTAGGCCCCGTTGTCCTGCAAATAGACCTTCGCCATGGTTTTGTGACCTAACATTGCAGGTTATTATTCTGGATGTGTGTAAAGGGTGGCAAATATCTGATAGAAAATTTTATCCTATATTATGTATGGAAATATGTTTATTGAGAATGTAGATGCCCACTTTGATGCCGATAATTTCATTCATTTTGTGTTTCAGATGCGGAGATTGTTTGGTGCCAGGAAGAGCCAATGAACATGGGTGCATACACCTACATTTCGCCTCGCCTTGCTACTGCCATGAAGGCTCTCGCCAGAGGGACTATTGATGACATAAAATATGTTGGTAGGGCACCGTCTGCTGCCTCAGCCACTGGTTTCTATCAAGTTCATGTTCAAGAACAAACCGAGCTTATTCAGAAAGCAATGCAGCCAAAACCACTTAAATCCCTGTAGCCAACATGATCTTTCAGGTATCAAGCTGTTATAAAGAATAATAATGCTGCCGTTAAAGTTCCCAAGTTTATTATTGTGCTTTATACTGTAGTTAAGGCGCCTGTGAATTATATATGGGTCCTTTATCTTCCCAAGTTGTTTTTTAAATTTACAGTACATTTTCCATCAAACATCAATGTATTTGTCTTTGTAGTTTTTTGACCGGTACTGAGCTACCGTGCCCGTTAAAAATGTATCACGTTCTGTCAATAAATCTTAAAAAGGAGAGAACATTTAATTATTAGAGCTGGGGTATGTTATTTTTTCTTGCTTGGTCTTAAAAAGTTGGAAGTCCTTGAGGTGTATGTGCTATCAATTATAAGATTCAATTGTTTTGTCTGGAAGCAGATGGAACCAGGGTATTAGAAACCATTTCTAAAGAGGTGGTGTTTAGGTGGGGAAGGGATTCAGATTTTGAATTTTCCTTGGGTACGGTGTGTCTCTTCTCAGATTGATTAGGGTATAAATTTCAGCCGAAATGACCGAAGTTTCGGTCCTCACCAAAATGATAATTTGGACCGAAATTTCGGTCATATTTTGTATGGGATTGATATTATTGGCCGAAATTTTGGCCAAATATCGGTTTTTGGCTGAAATTTCGGTCCAAAATTTTGGTTTCGGCCATGCCCGAAACTGAAATTTTGGCTGATATTTTGATCCTTGGGGTATATAGGTATCTGACCTGAATGCCAGGGCGGCTCTTGGTTATATATATATATATATATATATATATATATATATATATATATATATATATCCAGCCTCTTAGAGCACCCGACTAAGTCTTGCCAGTCAATAGGGATAATCTCTGTGAGTGGCGTGGGTTTCGAACTCTCAACCTTGAAAAATGTGCTTATATTTTTAGCGCCAAACCATTGAAATGTCAGCAGTTTATTTTCAGTGGTTTGTGTAGCTCGAAACTAGCTGTGGGTCTCACAAGGTTGACCATTTGGGTAGGAGGGGATTGTTCCCAGTACTGCCACGGGAACTCGGGTGAGGCCTAATACCAGCTCTGCTTGAAAAAAGCGTTTGTTCATAATAACATGATGTATGAGGTGTTATGCGATACGTGGTGGTTTGATGTACAAATTTCTCATGAGCTTAATTGGTCATTTTACTCCTAACTTTATTAGTTTGTTTAGACAAAATGTGTTTTGCCTTGGCATGGTAAAAAAAATAAAAAAAATCTGCCGATACAATCGGTTTACAATCGGTTTGAGCCGAGACTTTGGTTTTATTTTTTAATTTTATTTAAAGGGGCTGTTACGTATCGGCTGATTCGTATGAGTCATCCATGGATCGATACCTGAGTTCAATACTGATTTTGTTACCTTGTACCTTGAAAACATAATGTATCAGAGCCAAAATGTTTTCTTCTTTCTTGAAGGTAGATCTCTTACCATTAAATGGTGCATTTGCAAATGTCAGCCTCCCCTGGCATATGCAAAGCTTTCGACATGTTATAGTTTCTAAAAGACTTATGGTAATATTATTATGGAATTTTAGGGATTAAGAGCCCCCTACAACTTATTAGTGATGGAGAGTTCCCCTAGAAGAATTTAATGATAGGAGATGTCTCCAAAAATCTAAATGATCAAAAAAATATCTTTGGCCAATGATTGGAAGTTAGAAAGCCATATTTTTTTTTTGTTTTTTTGACTAGGCTATAAAAGCAATTTTTTATAATTAAAAATTTGTACGAAAGATATATAATAAAGTTAGAATATTATATTCTTATACCGTTAAAATAATCAAATATAATTAATCCAAAATGTTTTAATAAACCGTATAGGCTAGACTATGGAAATTGGCTTTAAAAGTAGATGACGGATTAATCACGACATCATATGGTGAATGATGTCTTGAATAGACAGTTACACGTTTGTATGAAAATATGCTATAAAAATAACTCAAACATGCAATTTTAAAAATGAAAAGCGCTGTTATTACTTTTAATATTTTGAAAAATATTTATAAATTTTCTCAATATACAGAACTATAGTTTGCGCATGAGATTATGTACATTGACACAATTTGAAAAGGACTTAGTATTTTTGGGATTTGTATTGTGAGGAATGTCATCTAACCCGCCGTCTGATTGTAATGCCATGATTAAAGATCTTTTGTACCAACTATCGGAAAGAAACATGATCTGTATCATCCCATTCGTCACAGCCATCCATTGGACCGGATGATAGGCGTTGACTATTGCGAATCGAATGATAAAAATCATGCGCTGGTGTTCCACATCGCACAGATCCAAAAATTGCAGGTCTTTCGTTTCGGACGACGGGCCACGGTGCAAATCTCATATCTAACCTTGTATTAATTTTTTTAACTAGTACTTTTACGGTCTCTTTCGACTTGACATTTACCTTTTACAAAATCAGGAAAAGTAAACGTCAAATCAATCTAAACGATTGAAATTTGAAATCTGAAAAACGATAAAACCCATTAATTTTTCTTTTTTAACTTCACTGATTTTGCGTCTTCTATGGAGATTATTAATTTTTCTTTTGTAACTTGATTTTTTGGCGTAATCTATGGAGATTGTGAAAAATTTAGGACATCTGTGAGGGCATCTACGAACTCTTTGAAGTAGATGGGGAGACCTTTTTCATCCCAATCTGCCCTCAATGAAGGATGAGATTCTTGACCGATAAGTAACTTTTCTTACAAGATCGGTCAAAAATTTTGGAAGACATATACCGGGTTAGCCCCCCCCCCCCCCACCAGTCATCAAGATTCAAGACAGAGTAGGAGAAGAGTGGGTGGAGGGAAAAATTCAAAGAAATAAATGAAAAAATGAAAAATATAAAAATTAAATTAAAGATATGTTAAAAATAAAAATCATATTAATTATACTTACGTAACTCTTTTAAATTTAAAACACGTTTCACACGAAAATAATCATTTTAAATGATAAAAATTCATTCTACACTTAGGCCTTGATTGATAACATGGAAATCTAATTTCATTGTGGAAATGAAACTTAGTTTTCAATTATTGTTGTTTGATAGCAATTTAAGGAGATGAAAATGAAATTAGGTCGTCCCGCATGAAAATTGAATTTTCATACACCAAATCATTTTAGGAGGAAATCATTTCAACCCTTCAAGTGGTTGAAATTGAGTTTCCTGCTAACAAAATAATAATGTTTTGTTATTGAAAATCTAAAGTCACTTGTAAAAAACTTAAAAGCAAAAAATTAAATAAAAAATTGACTATTAAAAAGTAACTTTAATTTTTATGACCATCATACCAGTACGATCACTATGACCACTACATTATCTAGATCATACTCTTTTCAGCTAATATTTGACTTTGGTCAAAGTTTGAATTTTAATCAAACTTTAATTGGATTTATAACCTATATAAAGTTTTGACTTTTGATGAAACTTTGACTACTAAAATATGATAATAAGTTATAAGTTTGTAATATATTATCAAAATTTTAAAGATCAAAGGTTGACTTAAGGTCAAACTTTGACTTTTAATAAAAATTTATTTTTTATTAAACTTAGACTCTAATAATTTGATGACGAAAAAAGGATACTGCCGTATTGATGTATAATTTGATATTAGATTCTCAATTGTATTAGTCAATAGTTTGACCTTTAGTCAAACTTTGACTTTTGGTCAAACTTTGACATTTACACAAATTTTATTTTTAGTCAAACTTGAAACCTGCTTATAGATAGAGTCTAATACTACATAAATTTATATTGTATCAGTACAATTTTTTCTTGGTCAATGCTGGACTTTTGGTCAAAGTTTGATTTTCTATAAAATATTATAAATTTTTATTAGTAAAATATTACTATTAAAAATATCTATCATTATTTTCATTTACAATTTGAAAATACGTTGCCTCATTTTTGTTGGTCAAAGTTTGGCTTTTACTCAATTATTGACTTTAGTCAAAAGTTGAGAAGTATATCTTGATAGTAGATAGTGATTATTACTATTGTTATTTATATTTTGGTAATATAAATTTTAATCAGTCAAAGTTTGATATTTGGTCAAACTTTGACTTTTTAACGCAATTTGATTTTTTTGAACTTTAGTTTCCCCAATGAGATTATCATTTTTTAATTTATTATTTTCTAGATATTACCAAATTTTAGTTTACTTTTTTTTATATTTGGTCAAAGTTTGACTTTTTAAAAAGTTGATATTTAGTCAAAGTTTTTACTAGTGTAACCTAGCGATGAATATGAATACTGTTATGTTAATTTGCAAGTTGGCGGTAGATAATCGGATTTTTTATTGGTCAAAATTATAAAATTTAGTCAAAGTTTGACTTTTTTAAAATTGAATTTTCTTTCAAGTTTAAAATTTTAATTTTGTTTCAATATATAATACATATTAGCATTTATTATATAACTTTGTCCTTTAGTCTTAAAAAATTTTATTAATAAAAGTTTTACGTTTAGTGAAAGTTTGACTTTTATTAAAAGTGAATATTTGATCAAATTTTGACTAGTGTAACCTAAAGATATATATGAATATTGTTATATTAATTTACAATTGGACTTTTATAACTTGTTGGTACATTGCAAAATTTTCTTTTGATCAAAGTTTGACTTTTATAGAAATTTAATTTAATTTAAACGTATAAACTTACAATAGATACTAGAATTTATAACTTTGTTATTTAGCTTTACATATTTTTTTTATCAAAATTTTAAGTTTGGTCAAAATTTGATTTTTTATTTGAGTTTAACTTTTCAAACTATGTAACTTAGTAATAAATAGTGATTACGATGATATTAATTTGTAACATAATAGAATATCATTAAAAAAATTATTGATTAATATTTGACTTTAATAATATATGATCAAAATTTAAAATTTTATTTTCAAAGATACTAATCAAACAAGAGAAATCAATTTCCAATGAAATTCATTTCTCAAACACACTAATCAAACAGTGGAAAATTCATTTCTAGAGGAAACAATTTCCTAGGAAATCAACTAAGAAATTGATTTCATTTCCTCTTTGGAGTTTTATTGCTATCAAACAGGGCCTTAAAGTAGCTGAGTTTAAATGATAAAGATCTTCCCGCTAAAAATATAATTATGCTTTGCATTTAAAAAATAATTCTAGGGGACCGATCGAAAAAAAGATAAAAGAAAAAGAAGGTCTAGGAGAGCCCTCTATCACTAACGAGTTTCATGGGGAACTCTTTATTAGGGGAAAACGCTGAGTACGATGGGCAGTAAGTAAAAGTTGTCCCCCTTATGTTTTTCAGTCTGCTGATGGGCACTCATCGATCAACTTTCCTACCGAGAGGTTGGAGACGTAAAAAACTAGAACCGCCATATATGTATCCTAATCCATGACAGTAGGTAGCTATCCTCATCGGTGGCTGGCCCCGACATACTTCTAAAAGAATCGGTGGTTCCCTACAGAATGAGGTGTGTAGCATCGTCGTTGACCTATCTGATCTTTAAAGTCGTCAAATTTAAAATAGAGTTCAAGTGTTTCACTTCTCGCTACTTTTGTAGTCTTTTTTATTTTTCTTTCAGTTTTCTTCTTTATTTTCGAGGCTCTCTGATTCTCTAATCAACATTTCACCTCTCTACGAACTAAGCTACAGTCCATCTTTGTTGAAATCTCATTAACCCATAAAACGGTTTTGTAATTTGAAAATTGCTCCGGTCCAACTTGGTCAACCTGATTTCATGTTCAACAAGTTCTCCACTCATTGGATAGGAGAGAATCTTGACTCCATAATTACAAATTTTATAAGATAACATGTAGTCAAGATTCTCTCATATCCAATGGTGAAGATCTGGTTTAAGACAGAAATCAGATTCAACAAGTTGAACCTGATCATCACCTCTGCTCCAATAGAATAGAAAGGGAGGAACCCAAACTTCCATGCAATTAAAACAAACGGTTACTTTGTTCGAAAGAAATTAAAATTGAAGCGAAAAAAGCAAAACTCTATGAAAGTCTTAACAACGTAACTGGCCACAACATAAGCTACCTCTCATAGTCTTATCCCATTAAAAAATAATAAAATAATAAGTAAGCTGTACAGAAACATAAAAACAAAGAAAAAATAATAAGAAAAGCTGGTTAAGAGTTATACATGTCAGGATCCCAAATAATATCTACACACCCGCTTTGTCTCCATCCACTACTACCCCGTTGGCATTATCTTTAACCGACTCTCTCTCTCTCTCGCCTCTCACTTCTTTCTCTCTCTTTCTCTTCACCCAACACACACCCCTCTGGAAAAAGCTGAACGAAGCAACAAGAACATTCGGTCCAGCCTCTTTTTAATAAGTGGTAAAAGAGGAAACATCAATTTAAACGCGCATGACGTAATTCAAAATGCATCCCCTGCTCTGCTGCCCGACCACCTTTCTTTTGCTGCTTTCTTCCTCTTTACTCTCCTTACTCATCAATCATCATCATCAAAACATAATAAAAAACTCTTCTCCCCTCTAAAATTTACACTGGTGGGGCGTGCTAATATGCACGCCTATGCGAACTTGGTTAAACCTCTGGCCAGCGGCCACAGACCCCTTCCCTTTCTTTACATTCTTTGGGGTTTAGGGGGCCATCATCATTATCTCCCGGCTCGCACGCTGCCCCAGACCGTTAGATAAGAAGAGCCACAGAAAGAGCACACATTGTTTTCTTTCTCTGCCCCTGTCTCTCTCTATACATAGCTCTTGTGTTTTTGCTTTTGTGGGTTTTGATTAGACGGGTCAGAACCTGGAAGCAGTGCGTATGCAGCTTTGTGCCCTCGTTAGAAGCAGCAGTTCTTCGGCTTGGATCCTCGCGCAGGAACTTGTCGACCCTGTTGACCGTCTAACTTTATTTTTGTTGGCCACGTCTACGTGTACGGTGAATAGAGAGTGGACGGGTCTGTGGTCTGAGAACCTGGATTCGCCCCGCCCGTACAACGTTTGTTTCAGCCCTTTGCCCCGCCATAGAATACGGTCGCACCTGCCATCATCAGACAATATATAATTTAAATAATATTCTTATTATTATATCAACTTCAAATTATGTCCTAATGTGAAAAATATTATTCTGAGTTCTGAACGCTTCTGATTTCCGCAGACTCCCCACCGCACGGTCCTCTTACTAATATTTTTTAAGGTAAGTATTAGGTGTCAACAGCCAGTTCCCACGTGATGAAATCCTGATTAAATGGGAGATCACCGCCTTTGTTACAGATAGGCTTCAGGGTGGGTGACTGCTCTGATTCTAAGGTAGCCAACTGTCATATTTCTTACCAATTCCATTTTGATCAAACCTCTGACTTTGGGTTAGCTCTTATAAGAGCATAAGGAACTCCCAAGAGCAAAGAGAAAGCAGAGCTGTGCTACCAACAAAAGTAAAAACAATTTCTTGTAGGAGCCTCAGAGCGAAAGAGCTGCCTCATTCCTATCCGAATAAAAGATCACACTCATCATTAGAGGAAAATGGATCGTTTGATCCATGTATTCTAACATGAACGATTGTACTGATTTTACCTATGGTTAAAACCCAACAATCAGATGATTGTAGTTTGAAAGCTTTTATAGAATGATGAGCGGCTAATTAGACCCCTCTTTTTTGTGCTTAGATGTAGTGCGTATCAAGACATGAGAGGAGATCCACACAGAGGGCGAAAGCAGGGGGGAAGATTAGAACCCATGACCTATTATTTCCACCAGGGAAGAGGATACAAATAGGCTAATTAGAGTACTTGGATTAACCAAATATTGCCCCACATGACATAAAAACAGGCTGTGGTGGGCCTAATATACGTATAGTACTCTTGTATGTGCTCACCTGAATACCATCTAATGGGACTAAATCCATACTGATGTATTACAAGTACAAAAATGCCCTCACTGAGATGATAATGACTTACTTTTGATGTAAGTAAGATCAATTTGAACTTTTAACGTGAGAATTAAATAAAATAATTAATTAATTGATGGAGCAGACTACAGACAAGCTGTGTAGATTTCAGTTCAGTCGGTTTCATACCAAGGTTACTGGTTCCTGGGTACATGGTCTTAATATCAACCATACCTAACATGTATCGGTTAAGCCTAACCCGATATGACCGCCCTGATCCTATATGAGCATAAATATAAGCTTAAATCGGCTGATGTCTATATCATATCACTTCATATTAGGCCTGTCAAAGGGCCGGTCTGGCATTAAAAACTTGCTCAACCCGTCCTAAATGTTAGGGGAAGGCGAAATTTTGAGAACCCTAGGATAGAGCTAGGGCCAGACCCTAGCTATATATATATTATTAACATTATATTCTCTTTTATCAAATATGCTCTTTTGTCTTTCCTTTAGGCAGTATTTAATGAGTTGATACTAATTAATGTGTACTTTTATTAGTTTAAGGGGAAAAGTTTTAGACTAAATTGAATTGCTACCATAGTGACAAATTTCGTTTGTGGCAATATTTCGGTGGGGGTCGTTTTGGATTAATTAAAATAAAAATTCGGGAATTTTTTGTGAAAATTTTGGAGAATGCAAAAGTACAATAAAAACATATTTTATATCAAAAAGATATTAAAATATATACTTATACATATATATAAAATAGGTTTACAATACATTTAAAGAACATGCTCTCCATACAGAGAACAGGCATTAGATAATACTGAGACATTAGTCCGTTAAGGAGCAATTGATTTAGTAATTATAGATTGTGTTGCTACTTTGAGTACCAAAAGCTGAGATTGGTGAATAAATGAGTGACACACATTTGATTAATCTTTCAAGAGGATTAAAGCTACGTAGAAGAAGAATAAGAAAGAAAATAAACATTACTGTGCAGCAGTTCTGTGTCAAATGTTGGAGGACGATCGCCGGAGGTCAGAAGACTGATTTTAGGAACTTAGAGAGTTTGGGTCCTTTGTGAGGAGGTTCCCAGGATGACTGAGATTAGGGTGATTTAGGAGCTGTTTTTCTTTAAAAGATGTATATATTGCCATAGGGCTGCGTACGTAGCACGTGTTCCTCAGGTATGCAACTTGCGAGAAAAAATTGCCCAAAATGACCGAATTTAGGAAAATTTCGCAACAACTATCGAACATATAGAATTTTTTGCAAAATCACGAAAATTCCCCTAAAATTTTGGCTTATCCCGTTTCGGGAAAACTCGACGAAATTTGTCACTATGATTGATACTAACTAATATGTATTTTTATTAGCTTAACAAGATAAGTTTTAGATTAAATTTACTTAGTATAACTATCTAGACACACACACACACATATGACTTCTAATTATCAAATAGCAGGTACTGCATATATTTTTACAGTTTATAAAAAATTTAAAAAATTATAATGTTTCAAAGCTCAAAGCCTGGTCCAAACCCAGCCTAAGACCGCTAGACTAGGGCTAGGGCTGAACATGTTAAAAACCGCTAGGTATAGGGCTCGGGCTAGGGCTTAAAGCACGACCCTTTTGACATCAATATATATATATATATATATATATATATATATATATATATATAATTTTAGATCATACACATAAATAGTTCATATAGGACGACATGGCCAATTGGTATTTAATATGTACTACACATAATATTAAAAATGCTCTTTAATAATTATTTTACCTATTTAAAGTGATATAATATTAAATATTTTACAATAATATTCATCTAATATTTTATCATCCTCGGACCTGGTCATATATACTATAATACGCATCCATTTTAAATCTTTACCTGTGTCTATGTATATTTAATTATTTATTTATTTTTGATGAATTCGGTGGGCATGTTTATTGCTGGAAACAGACAGTTGGCGGTGCAGCGTAACAGAGTGGTCAAAGTCAAACATTTAGCATTTGCGTCTTTAACAGAATGTGAGGTGCAATGGCAGAGCGATGATTGACGCTGAGAAAGCTCCAAAGCCACCTCTTTTTTCTACCCAAACTTTTAGTTTATTGAAAAAATTAATTATCTAAAGATTATTATTCTTTTAAAAATGCTTATTCCAACCGAAAGTGGGCATAGAAAATTATTAACGGAGTGGCCCATTTCCCTCCACCAAACTAGTCAAACCTGGGGAGATTCACGGATATTTATAAATTGTATGTGTGCATCTGTAGAGCTAGGTGGAGGGAGATTGACCTTTGCACCGCTCTTGTTGCAAGGGTCAGGTAGCTAATACAATATCCACGGGAGTACGCCTGATTAATCCGAGTACTCACCCGCTCTCACTTGCTCATGTTTCGGCCCAAAACTCATGCAAATTAGAGGATTTAAACCATCAACCGTCCCTTTTAGAGTTTACGTAGATCAGAAGGTTCAGATCCCCGGAAAGTGTGATCTTTAGGCCCAATTTAGTTCAATATATGAGCCACGATACTGATGACTTAGATTGCAAAAATACATGTGTTAGGGAGTACATACTACATACCAGGCAGGCGTTCTTCGTTTTTCTTTGGAGTTGTTGGTTTGCATAGCGTAACTATCAGAATTCATAAGGTACTTGTAAGTAGGAGCAAAATATATCTTCCCTTCTTCCCATCCTTTAAATACTCGGCCAGCATTCTGTTCGATTAGGAGCTGCCATCATATGATTAAATTATTAGGGTGATGATATAAATATAATAAAACCAAAGGTAAAAATACTACTACTAATTAATACTAGTAGAGTAACAGCCTTAAGAAAAAAAATCATCAGATTATTATTCACCTGATCTTGGGCTAATAGGGTTTGCCAGTCGTTATTCTTCAGCAACTCTTGCGTGTTGCCGCAGCCAGATGTCAGACGATAATTTAGATCCCCAAGCCAGATAATATTGCTGCAAAAAAGAAGGAAAAAAAAACAGGAATATTAGGGCCAATCACCTCGTTATTATAATATAAATTTGTTTGTAAATAAATTTTGGCCCAAGTTGGCAAATGGGAGAAAGTTTAAATTAATTAATTATTCACTTTGACAGACCAAATTGAGAAATGATTATAATGTGGCATTGCGAATTGGAAGAAATGAAGAAGAACTTACTCGTGTTCTAAGATGTTATCGGGGGAAATTGGGCGTTCACATAGTCTACGAGAGTGAAGGAACCTCGTCTTCTTTAATATTTCGGTAACGTCAGAATTTCTCCGAATCTCGTCGCCTTCTTTTTCGCCCGATGTCAAATGCGTGCACACAAAGCAGAACGTTGCCTGGTCGACTGTCATGCTGATAGATATCGAGCCCTGATGCAAACAAATACTTGCAAGTTAGAGAGTTTTGCTAGCGAACCGCATAAAGGATGATGACAAGTGTCTTTGATAATTTAGGGAAAAAAAATAAAAATAAAAATAAAAATAAAAATCGAATAATTGGTATGACTTTTATGCGACCAACACTTTATGATTTGCTGCTGCTCGAGTCAATCTCCCACCATCAAATCAGTCAAATCTCAGGAAACGTGCTTATATATATATATGGCCCAAGTCGGTGAAAGTCAACAATGCACTTTCAAACCTTGTTAGTATTAGGACTGGACCCATGTATCAAAGGAGGTGCACAAGCCTATCTTTCTTGTCAATGTCAGGAGATACGACCCAACATATTTTGAGGGCAATAGTCGGGTCCAACTGGTTGAACCATATATCTCTTTCAACCAATTTACATCAACCAATTTACAACTATTGGATAAGGGAGAATCTTGACAGCATGACGTCGTATAAATATAAAAACTGTAGAAGTCAAGATTCTCTTTTATTCAATCGCTGTAAATATAAGTTTAACATGATATTAGGTTCAATAGGTTGAACTTACTGTCGCCCCAAATTTTGGAGGCATAAAGAATAAAGTCAACTTTTGACGAGTTTGGCAGAGGCAGATTGACCCGTGTACTGTCACATGTGCTGACACTTCCAGGGACGTGAGGGTCATTTACACAAAAGACCGAAGACACATTTGACATTTAGGCACTTTTCTAGGATTGCGGTGGCTTTATGAAGGGTGCAAAAGAGAGCGTTACTAGAGGGCTGACTGACCTTATTACCCATATAGCCCATGATGCCCCTCCCAACGCAGGAGACCTTCAAATTGCTAATTTGTTGGGTGAGATCAGTACGCACCCACACAGTTAACAAAATGCCCACCATCTGCTTGCTCGCAGCCAAGCAGTAACCGCCACGTGTTGGGCCGCTGCAGCTGTGTCCTTTTGAGAAATCAGGCGGTGAGAGATCGATGAGGCTGGGCAAATCTTCGTAGCTGGAGCTCAACTTCGGTTCCGAATCATCTAGTTCAAGCTCCTCCTCCAAGGAAAGGAGGTCGGAGAAGCTGACTTTAGGCTTCTGGTATGGCTGTTGGTCACATGGAGCTTCTGTGGGTCCCTCGTAATTTTGGCAAATTGCTTGGCCATTCTTGCAGTTATGGCTACTGTTTAAAGTTTGGCGTATCAGTGAAAGCCATTTGGCGGCAGGACCGTTATCCTCTGCACCCAACACATTCCCTGCATTTAAAGGGACGATCTCCTGGAACCTGGTTTTTAAGCCACAGAAGAAACGAATCAGGGGATCCGGGTTGAATTTACGAAAAAAACCCCGCAAATGTAACAAAGTTAAAGAAAGTGAAAAAAATACGTACCCTTATTCACACCCCATGAGAATGGAGAATGCTGTCTCACCCAGTGTTAAAAAAAATCCCATTAAAAAGGACTGTTTTTATTTTATTTTCTTTATTGGGGTGAGAAAGCAGTCTCATACGGTGTGAATAATGGTACCCAAAAAAAAATGTGCCATGAATCCTATGGTAGAGAGGCGCCGGATCCCGATTTGAAAGGGGCGAAAGTGCCCTTTCGGAAGACGTTTTGGGATATTTCTCATTAGATTCTTGCAAGCACACGTCGTGGATGAGGTGGGCTTCCATCTCTCTCTGTCCGCCCTACTTGTTTTCAACGTGGAGAAGACTTATATCCCACTATTTCTGGAAAATACCTAAATTTCACTTTTGTAGAAATGGGATTATATATTTTGAAAAGTAGAAAGTTTCAAATTTTGCCCAACAATTTGATTTTGTACACAGGGTACACATCTGGTTTCCAGCCTAGAGATCGATTTTGGACCATGGACAAGTGGCCCTACTTGTTACCTAAGAATGGTGGGTTCTATAGATACCACATATCGTGATGCTATAGTGTCCACTTCTTGTTTTCAAGAGGGGGAACACTTATATGCCATCATTTTAAGAAAATTTCCAATTCCCTCTTTCAAAGGGGAGAACACTTATACCCATTTTAAAGGAGGTAATACGAAGAAAGGACCTTTGATTGGTGGAAATATGACCTAACCATTTATTTGGCCATTGATTGGATGGATTCTGAGAGACTCGGACGGAACCCATCATTTTATGAGAGATAGATTCAGTGTGTGAGAGATCGATTCGGCATTTGAGAGACCATTTTGGTGTCTCATCTGTCATAGATAGGTTCTGGAGAGAGGTCTTTGCTTCTCATATATGGGTTTTGAGTGACCGAACCCCCTAAGAGATCGTTTCAGCCATTTTAGTCAACTTTACATATGAAAAAGTTAGAAGGTATTTTCGTCATATGCAGGCCTCAGTATCGGGTGATACCAAACAAGATCTACTGATACATAACATACTAGCGACCGATATCAATTCACTGTGGGGGATGCTTCCTTTTTTGGCGTTTCTACTATTTTTTTATGTTCTTTGGTTTCAATTTTTTTCAATATCAGCCAGTATATATGGGTCCAAAGTGTATACCGATATCGAAGACTTTTACTAAGTTTATAACTTGGACCTAATGTTAAGAGCTTGTGGGTGAAGATTCCAATGAAAAAGTAATACTTTCTTATGTCAAGTGTTCGAAGAAGTGACCCGTTCACAATCTAGAGTGGGGACGGTTCGGTTAGCCTATACAAGCAGTGGACAAAAAATAAAAAACATATAAGGCTAACAACCAGAGATTCTCTCCTTGCAACTTGTAGATGTCAAAACCATTGATGCATTGAATCGGATGATGGAGGTCGCTTTTTAATCTTTCACACGATTTTGAGATCATGTCGTACCCTCAGACAGTGAGATTTTTATTCTACGTGGCACATATCCTAAAAAACGAATGTGATCATGGTCGTAGCATGAACCCTTTTTGGGATGCGTGTCATCTAGAATCAATATATGATCGTTTGATGGTAGGCTCGTGATCTCAAAATCTATTGTGTGAAACATTAGGATGGAAAACAATTTCCAACCTCTAATCCAAAGCACTCAACTGTTTTTGCATGTGCTGCAAATCTTCATCACAAAGTAAAAACCTCTTACTCTTAATATATAATTATTATGAAAAGCAAAATTACTGACTTGGGGGCTTGTTATTAATATGAATGAGAGAGAGAAAGAGCCAACTCACCCAAGAACATAGATATCGGCTCCTAGAGCTGATGTGCTTAGCCAATCTCTTAGATTCAAGCCTGCCTGCGGCGCTTTCCCTCCTACGTTCCAAGTCCCCACAAATATCCTGCTCCACCAAAGAAAATATTAGAAAAATAATATGAAAAGATTGGAAAAGCTAAAGCATTCATAGTGCATTAAAATTTTCCCAACTTTAACCTGATATTCCACGGTGGGAAAACACTCATTTTTATTTTTGTTTCTTCTTTTAGATGGTTCGTGGCACCCAATCTCAGGCTGATGCCACATAAGGCCCAATTAACCATGTGGGAGGATTCAATCCTATGACCACGGGCCTAGGAGCCGACTTCTATTCAGTGGCTTCTATATAGTTATTATTCGCTGAGAGATGGCAGTTTTGTAAATTCCTGGGATCAATGAGGGTGATTTAGAACAAAAGACACTGGGGCTCTTGTCTGTCAACTCTCATTAGTCATTAACTATCTCAAATCTCAACCAATGAAAAAGGTAAGTTAAAAGAAACTTCCTGTTATGGTACGTGAAACTCAGAGTCTGACCTTAGATTTAGAGAAGTAGAAACAACCGGCATGTCGGCTTCAAATCGAGTCCGTTTAAGATTTTCCGGACCCCAAATCAACCGTCCATCTAATCCTGACAAATCACCCTTTGGAACATATCGGTCCTTATCTGAGCAGCTCTTCCTTCTCTCTTGAATAGCTGCGCCTTCTTTAATCGGGAATAAAAACATAAGACCAAAGGTTAGGATCTAAATACCAAAAGAACAAAAGCAGCTTGCCAATATATACGTATAACAAGTGATCTAAACTCGAAAAACAAGCTAACCTTTTACGGTGTAATCTGAATGGAACTCGTCGGCTTTTGTCTTTATATTCAGCCATTTTCTCACGACCGTTTTCGGCCATGAAGACTGCAAAGAATCTCTGGTTCAGTTTATTTATATCTTTTGAGAGAGAGAGAGAGAGAGAGAGAGAGAGAGAGAGAGAGAGAGAGAGAATTAGATACCTTTCGGTTTTTACTGGGTTCCATTCTCATTTTTACTCTCGTCCAGAATACCGAAAATAAATCAAATATAGTTCAAGAAACTAAGTTGGAGATCTGCAAGGAGAAAACAATGCAGGTGTTTTATAAGGGTTTTGCTGTAAAAACATGGAATCTACTCATGAGGTTTTTTAAAATATTAAATTCGGAAGAAATAAAGAAAGGAAGAAAGGAACAGAGTGTTGTTTATCAAATTAGTTTTTAGCTGTCCCTGTTTTGAACAGTAGCATTTAAGAAATTAATTTGAAAAGGATTTAACAGTAGAAAGAGAGATTAATGAGGTCTAATTACAACTTCCAAGATTACAGACCATAAAAATAGGCACCATTTTAAGATCAGGAAGAACAAGAAGGCTATAAAATAAAACTATATATATATATATATATATATATATATATATATATATATATATATATATATATAATGCAATCGCTAATTAGGTATAGGTTGGGTACTTGCTTTATCATCACGATTACTGCTTTGCAAGCTTAAGAGCTTTTACAACTCACCGAGCCCACTGTATGAAAAAAAAAAAAAAAGTTTTGGAGCTTTTAGATTTGAAAGACGTGGAATCTGGAGACATCACATAAGAAAAAACCTCTTTTTTTCTTGTATTGCCTTTGAAAAAACAGAAGGGAACCAAATATATCTCAAAATTACCTAGTGGAAAGTAAAACTCACAGAGAAAAACGTAAAAAAATTAGCGTTTTCTGTTAAAATTTAGGCTTGGAATGTTTGAAATCTTGAAAGTTAAGCAAGAAATCAACCAATCCAATAAGCCCATAAGAGAAATAGGATCATAAATTTCGGGATCACGAAGAAATCGGATCTCAAACTCTGTTATTTTCAATAGAATAACCTTAGAGACTGTAGACGACCATAATGGAGAACAAAAAATCCCTCTTCCTTCAGAAACATTGATCACAAAGCTCCAAATTTGGACAAAAAAAGAAAGAAAAACGATCACAAAAACTAAAGAAATAACAAGAAATCGTTTTTTCTGTTTACTCTATAACCAACATTGCTTCGCAATCTTTAAACGAAGACAAAACCACAAACCGAAACGAAAAAAAAAACAGCTAAAATACGAATAAATCCGAAGCTAAAAACTTCATTATTCTAAAAATAATAAAACCCAAAAAGCCCCAAAAACCATGATAACGAAGCAGAGCACAAATAGTAAACTTACAACACGGATCCAAGCAAGAACATCGATTGAGGTGGAACCACGTTGTCTTTTTTCTTCGTCTCTTTAGACGAACGAGGAAACGCCGAATAAATCGAGCGACGAAACCTTGACGAGAGGAAAAGAAGAAAACAAAAAAACCTCTGTGTGGGGGTGTTAGGAAGTCTTGGTAGCGTAAGCGTTTATATGGTTAAGTAGAGGAAAAAAATAGGCATAAGGAGAAGGTGGTTCGTGGTTTTATAAGAAGCAAGTTGGGCAGCCAAAGCTGTCCATCTCATCTCATTAAGCGCACCTCTCTCTCACGTCCCGCGTCTTGAGGTCCCCTCTCACGTGACCGTTCTGTAATGGCGTCAACTACTCAATGCGTTTCGTAGTCCCTCGCAGTCTGTGTTTAATTTTCCGTACCCCTTTTCGACGGCACAGCTTCCTTTACCGAAAATAGTGGTATTGCAACTTATGGTTACACCGTTAATACCGTTGACTGCCTTAAATAAGATGACATAGATTATTTTTCGTACCGATCTTTTACTCCATAAGTTTTTAAGTCATGGCCTGCCTATCAGAGATTAGATATTGAATAACATATGAAACATATGGTACACATCCCTTAGAGTGATTGAAGA
The DNA here is from genome assembly GCA_021018995.1 of Chloranthus sessilifolius. Lineage (NCBI taxonomy): Eukaryota > Viridiplantae > Streptophyta > Magnoliopsida > Chloranthales > Chloranthaceae > Chloranthus > Chloranthus sessilifolius. The sequence continues at coordinate 160,875,507 of CM037585.1, forward strand.
ACCCTTCTCATAGTATATACCGTGATCAATTGATCATGACGGATGTATGCCACGTGAAATTAACACTTGACTGTCTGATAGGTGGGACACGATTGCAAGATCTATTGCGTGAAAGATTGGGATGGAAAATGATCTCCACCATATGATTCACGACAGTAAACCGTGTTAATGCTGGAGCCATCAGTTGCGCGAAAAGAATTTTTGGGTACAAACATGGCTATCCTTACTATTTTTTCCTACCGATATTTGCAACCAAATATTTGATAATTGCGGCTAGGTTTTTTAACCTTGATAGCCATTAATTGCATTGAATTACATGTTGGAGATTGTTTTTTGGTTCAAATCTTTTAGGCCTCGTTCGAGAGCCAAGAAAGTCTCAAAAACTGAGACTTTTTGAGGAAAATGGCTTCCTTGGCATTTTCAGAAACCTTTTTGCATTCGTGAGATTTTTTGGGGCTGTGAGTTTTCCTTATACTTTCATGAGAAAGCGATATTATTTTTAGAGGTTTTTTTTCCAGGAAAGCTCAGCTTCTAAGCTTGTGATTCTATAGTACGAAGAAAGTGAATCACTGGATCAATTCTTCCCTCAAAAATCAGAGCCACCCAATGTTGCATTTTACCATTAAATTTTCATTTAAATGTAGAGGGCTTTGGCATTTAAAGGAGGAGTCATTTTGTCATTTAATAGAAGTGGTACACACCATTAACACTTTGTTTGACATTTTAACATGAGTGGATTGGCATTTAAGATAGAGAAAGAAGTGCCATCGGTAATACACCATTGCAGTCACCTTGAAGCCAAGGATCAAAATTTCTGATAAAATTTTGGCTGAAAATCAAAAATTTGGCCAAAATTTTGAGTCCCATACAAATTTGGACTGAAATTTCAATCCAAATTATCGTTTCGGTGGGGATCGAAACCGATAATTTCAGTCATTTCGGCCGAAATTTTGATTTTTGTTTGAAGCCTGTCATGAAGCCCTTGTAGCCAACTTGTTTTTACTTTCTCTAACAAGTAAAGTTGAAGAGACTTTTTACTGGCACCAGACCCCCTCAACTCCCACTTGTGCCCCTAGGCTTTCATGCACCCTCGCCCAACAAATGGCTCCTGTACCACCACTAGTCTACGCACCCGCCCTAGTAGTAGTTCTCGTCCATCATCCACCAGCAGGCTGAGGCCATGACCGACCTCCACTTATGGTGCCACCTTATAGACTCGGGTATGTTGTACCCCTCATCGACCATTTAGAGGGAAAAACATCGAGGGGGGTGCGACGTAACCCCGTGGTAGTAAGCTCGAACTCTTCTTCTTTCGATGAGGAGCTGCTGATTCTCCGATGTTGTGATCTGTTCGCCATCTTTGACATTGCCCCCGGGTCCCCCAAGTGCACATCGACTTTCACCCATTAGTCAGATGGTGATGATGACTCTTCTCTTCTAGCATACTAGTTTTCACTTTTAGAAAGAACTTATTTTTAATGATGACTTATATTATGCCATAATTTTATATGTAATGACATAATCGAATATGCTACTATATTTTTCTAATTTGTAGATTTAGTACCCTTTTATCCACACTTTTTTGTTACATTTCTAACTTACACATAACATATTAACAACCGCATAAAAAAATCCACGTAGAAAATGTGATTTCCAAAATCTGTCTGACAAAAGTGTTTAATACATTACTGATTGAAAGTAAATAAATTTTGACGATCATCCAATCACTATAATTGTTTAGATGAACGAGATAAATATGTGCGTCTGTAGTGTGTGGTAGAAGACAATGCACTTTTTAACATTTCTTGAGAAACTGAAGAACACAAGAAAAAATCAGAAACGGAAAGAAAATAACTTTCTAAGTAATTTAAGAACGTTCGCAAGGAAAATAATTTTCTTTGAATTTCAAGTTTATGTGCAGAAACTTAAGTGCTCATTTTTTGAGCTTTCCTTGAGAATGATTAGAAACTGCCGAATGAGGCCTTATATCATAGACTTGAGATCATGGCTCACCCATCGCATGAGCAAATGTTGACTCCACTTAGCTCACATTTGCAAAGTGGCCATGATAATAGGCATTTGATTTCCGTTCACTTTTGGGAATGTGTACCAATGGAATCAACATCTGACTTTATCATAGGTGGTCCATGATATGAACATCTATTTGTCGAAGATTGAGACAAAATCGGTCTCCATAATCTGAATCATGGCAGTCAGACAGTAAAATATTTGGTTGTGCTTGCAGAATGTTAAGTTCCAAATCTCTTCTACCCTTCGAGTTTCGACTTATATTGACTATATTGCCCATGGCTGTGGCCTAGCACTCAACGGGGGCTTGGAAGGGAATTAGAATTGTTTCCAAATTTCGTGTGGCTGTTCTGCCCTTAAAGTTCCGCCTGACAATAAGAACTAACGTTTCGGCATTTAAATGATCTTACACCATTAATAAATGTTTTTGATCTTCCCCTATTAAATAACACTATTTTGATAATCATGTGACACACATGTGGTCAATCTATATGACAAGTGACGCTGCATCATGGGAACATTCCCTTAGCTAAAGAGTCATCGCTTATGGGCGAACTCGCAAACCATCTGATTCTTCATCATCATTATTTTTATCATAGTTTTATTACATGTATTTAGGGTTGACTTTGCAAGTCCTCTTTGTTACTCTTTTTGGATTAGTACTAAGTTCTTTATAACTTCGTAATCTTTTATAACCCTTCTCATGACTTCCTTCCAGGTCGTCACTGATTTCCCTCTTCTTTCATGTTCTTGTACTTGTAGAGTCTCTACCCCTCTGATGATCATGTCCAAATTACCTAAAGAGACACCCAATATTTCTTTTCTTTATAGAAGCATCTCTCAAATTTTCTCTTATGCACTCATTTAGCTTTTTATCCTTTCTTCTTAATCCACACATCCATCTTAGCATACTCATCTCTACCACATGTTTTGTATCCAAACATTTCGCACTATATATTATGATGTGTCTATCCATCGTCTTATAAAAACGTTCCTTCAATTTAAGTGGAACTATTAGGTGTCACAATACTCTGCTATCTAGCCTCCATTGCATCTAACCTGTATTAATCACATTTGAGAGTCCTTGTTAAATCTATCATCTGATTGTAAAGTAGAGCCTAAGTAGCGAAATCTACGACAATGTGGACTAAATGATTTTCTATTCTGACTAAATCCTCCTCTAAACTATCTTGTTCACTAAATTTGCATTCCATGTATTCTGTCTTTAACTCTTTGTTCTACTAATTTTTAGACTCGAAAGCTTTTCTCCATAATTGCAACTTATCATTCATTTATTTCTTGTCTAGACAATTAAGACTATGTCGTCTGTAAATAATATGCATCACGAGATCTCTTCTTGTATATCGCTGGTTGAACTAGAAATAATATCGGCCATTAAAGTAATAACAATGGTTGATAAATTTGGTGTATGAAATCTCCAAAATAATATAATTTTTGGCTGATCGACTTTTAATGTATGAGCTATCACCTTAACGGGTTAAATAAATGGGTTGAATTCTAAAAAGAGTAAAAAGGTTTTACATTTACTTATGAGCATCAAACAAATCACTCTTTACCTAAGAGAGTTGAGACCTTTAATTGAAAAGAAGGTTTTTAGCATTTAACCCTCAAGACATGTCTTACTACACTCCGCTCCCGTGTTTCACCTATTTACACTACAACCCTTGATTTTGTGTTTGTTTACTTATGACCCCCTATTGTGAAGGATCGATCATTGCTTGCTAGACGGCTAGACTTTGACTGAATTAGACATTGGAAATCATTTTTCATAAGAGACTCAGCTGCGAACTGGCCCGTTTAGAACCCTAGAAGTAAGTAAAGGAAACACAAAAGCAAGGGCCGCACTATAAATAGATAAAATACAGGGTGGAATGTAACTCAGACAACAAAAAAGGGATATACAAATGCAAAAAAAATCCTAGAAAGAATACCTATGGGTATTTTACAGGACGAAGCTGCCCTCTAATTTAAAACACGTGAATCTTTAGTTTTTAAGTGAGACCAATCTGTCTCGTACAAGGCTGATCGGTCTCATCTTATAGAAAAAAAAATCACCTATTTGGCAGGTCGGCCTCATAAAATTCCTAACAGTTACTGATTGGTCTCGTATGAGAATGTACTCAATGTAGCAACCCCTTTATCAGTCTTGTATGAGAATGTAGCACCCTTTATCATAGAAGAAGAGTCACTTTGAACTGATAACTTTAGGGAGCATGCCCATTTTATCACCCGCCCTTCGCAACAATCCCTCGGTGGGTGCTTTCTATGGGTGCTGGAAACCCTTGCACATCACATAATTTATTCATTTAGACATACTAATACATACTAATACGTAATTTATTCATTTAGACATACATAATTTATTCATTTAGACATACTAATACGCAAAATACAAGAGTTAGTATAAGGCGAAGGCGATCGATCCGCTCAGTGCGGGATATGAGGTTCCTAAATTTAATACACGTGGCAATAATTTTGTGCCCTGTTTCAGAGGACTATTATATAGATTCGATTGAGCCGTAAGATTACATTAAAAAATTATCCATCATATGATTAAAAGGCTAAAAATATTTAAAAAATAAAAATTATTAGGATGAATGATTAAATGTACATTTCGTCTCGCTTTTAAAATCTTATTTTATGCCGTTAATCACATAGTGTGGATACTTTCATCCTCCTCCTCATGTGCCACCTGCCACCTTAGTTCAAAATAGAAGTGAGACTAAAGTAAAGGGTTAGTATAGAGTCACCCGATCATTATATCAAATTCGTTCTTAGATTGAATAAATTTTTTTATATAAACGATGTGATGAGACTTTAGAGCCTACCATGTAACTGTCTAAATTTGTTTTAGCGATCACTACGCACCTCTAATCGCATGGTAAAATTAGTTTTGTTGCAATCTTTACGTTAAATCCGATCCAAATGATCACCTCATGCACCACATGACACCATGTGACCCTAAAATAGTGCCACATATATGTTATGCCTAAGGTGTCAAACTCGGTATCCGTCCATGGAGGACCGATACGAATCGGCTGATACTTAATTATCGGCCTATAACAAGTTGTATCGGTCCCTTTCAAAAATAAAATAAAATAAAGGTATCGCCTGATACATATCGGCCGATGCGGGCCCGTATAGGTCGATACCAATACCCGAGTTGATATTTGATACGTATTGGTGCCGATACGTATCGGTTTGCCGAAAAACTGAAACATATCAATATTGGCCGATATTTGATACTATGGTTATGCCCCTTCATTCTTATCCTACTCCGGCCCGACTATAAGGGTCCATTTAGACCAATGATCAAAATATCGGGTTCAATTTCAGTTTCGGGCATGACCAAAACTAAAACTGAGAACCGAAATTTCAGCCGAAATTTTCCCCTCCATATAATCTGGACCGAAATTTCGGATCTCAATTTCGTTTTAGGCCTGCCCAAAACTGAAATGCTTCGGCCGAAATTTTGATCCATGATTTAGACACCTACATTTTTTTACTTAAAAAATAATATACAATATAATAAATAAAATTATAATGATATTTTTACCTTATTAATTTAATAGTATTTTAATAAAATAAATAACATTTTACGAACATTTGTAATGTATGCCAGTCCATTTTATAGTTAAAATTATTTAAAAATTTTGTGATTACATTTAAAAGGGTCACAAAGTAAAGAATGAATACCTGCAAAAGAGATTTCCTTAAAAATAGTTCATGGAAGCGCGTAGTACAAGTTTGTGTTTTTTATTCCTCACAAGGCACGTGAATAAAAGATAAAAAGAATGAAAAATCCTAACGACAGCCACAAATGGCGTAAGGGCCAAGGAAAGCCTATAACTAGGGCTGCAACCGAGCTGGGCCGAGCCCGAGTTTGGGTCAGCTCTAGCTCGGCTCTACCTTATATGAGTCGAGCTGGAGGTCGGCTCTAGGCTCTTCGAACTCGAAAATTTCAAGCTCTAGCTCGGCTCTCCGAGTTCGAGCAGAGCTCGGGCCGAGCTTCAAGTCAAGTATGTTCTATTATAAAAAAATTTCTCCTAGTACGTTTTTAAAACTTCTACTCAATTAAATATCCATTCTACAAAAGATTTAAATGCATGATTAAACACAATCACGCAACATATGAAAAAAATAAATCGTTAGATAAACTAAAGCAAGTGGGGGCCAATTCCTATTTACCCTTCAAAGTAACCGTTAGATAAACTTAAACGGTTACTTTGAAGGGTAAAATAGGCCTCTCAAAATTAATTACTTATATATATATATATATATATATATATATATATATATATATATATATATATATATATATATAAACTGAGCCATAGAGCCGAGCCGGGCCAAGCCAGCCTTAGCTCTAGCTCGACTCTGTTCATTCGAGCTACAAACTGTCTAACTCAACTCGGCTCTTGAGCTGAGCTCTAAAGAGAAAAGCTCTTATTTTTCGGGCCGAGCCGAGCCGAGTTGTCGAGTTGGCTCGGCTCTGTTGCAGCCCTGCCTATAACCAATAGAGATTGGCTGCCAATAAATATTTCTTCCTAATTTGTCCCATGTCTTCTAATGAGACCACACTCCTGTGACTCCTTCACATTGCCACATGGCAAATGGGTTCTTCTCCGACGTAGAGAATATCCATATAAATGCTTCTTATATTTCATTTGAAGTGTTTTGAAATCCATGCCACGGAACGTGAACAAGGGTGCGGCGGTGTCGTTAGACTGACAAGGATCAAAATTTTGGTCGAAATGATTAAAATTTCAGTTCAAATTATCGGTTTCTATTCTCACCGAAATGATAATTTGGACTGAAATTTCGGTCATATTTTATATGGGAATTAAAATGTCAGTCGAGATTTCGGCTAAATTATCGATTTTCAGCCAAACTTTCGGTCGAAATTTTTGGTTTTAGTTATGCCTGAAACCGAAATTTTATCCAAAATTTTGATCCTTGTAGACTGATGCTCGCTTGTTGTAGCTCGTGTGATCGATCTTGGGCTTTGTCCCTGTTTTCATGCACACTTTTTTTTCTATCCAAGCATATTGCTTATAAAAGTAACAATGATAAAATTAGGGAGTCATTACTGCACTTGGAAAGTTAGCCCTTGCAGCGAAAGTATAACAAACACTTGTAAGTTAATTTGGCGACTTCTACCATGTGAAAGACTATTTGAGCTGTTTGATTTGAAGGTCGCAATTCAAATATATTAACTGCAATTGATTAGAGTGAAATATAATTTTCATCATGTGATTAAATATAGTAAAGGCTATTATTTGATTCAACAGTTGACTACAATAGATCATATGACAAGTATTGTGTTTTTCTCCAATCTTATGCAATGGAGATCCATAGATCATAAACTTCATATTAGACGACCCCAAATTGCATTTTAACATGTGACATGTCCCTAAAATACCAAGTCTGTTTTCAAATTCGGTGCAAGGACTAACTCTCGAGTGTAAGTAATGGCTCCCTAAAATTATATAAATTATTATGTTCTTAAACCGTTGAATATGTTCTCTTTACACGAAGAAAAATTATAAACGGAGGACAGATTTGATCAAAGTGAAGTTGCCTAATGTGGTAAGATATAATTGACTGCACCGACTTATATTAATTGAATCCCACCGTCCATATAGTCAATTGTATCGTGCCACATCAGCAGCCTGCACTTTATTTGGATAAAATCTGCCCTCCGATTAATACTGTCCTTACATGAATATGAATATAAGCTAAGGCATGCTAAGTTTCAAGAAGAAAGCAACAATGGCCAACAAAACCTTCTGTGTGGTGGATAGGCCACGGTTGTGTGTCTATTCTATCTTTATATACAATAATATTAGGCTAAGTTTGGCAACCTGGATTAATTTGAGGATGTGCATTTTGTTTTGGGTCCTCCGGAATTCAAATTCCCTATTTGAGGGTGTAAAATCTACCTTTAGAATTTGATTTGGCCAAAATACTACCTAATTTAGAAGTTCAGAAGATACTATTCTGTGAGGGCCTAGACACCATGATATTATACGATTAGGAGCCTCTCCTCTCTGATTTTGATCCTGGAATGGACTTATGTCCTCACCCAAAATACATCGTGACAAGTAAGGTTTGCATGCGCCTTATAGCTAAGACTCTAGACATTTTTCTTATCTCATAGGGGATTAGTACACAACCCAACCTGTTAGTCAACCCGACTTGACTTGAGGATCGGGTCAGATGTCTCATGCTTGAGTCGACTCGGAAGGCTAAGTATATGTGCCCGACCCAATACAACATTGGGTCAGATCAGGTATCAGGCCAACCGACCCATTGATTACCTTATTTGTCAGATCATCTGCAAATGAGGTTAGGTAGGTGTTTTTAGAGTTTTAGTTGATATCCTTCTTGAAAATCAAAACCAAAATCCATGTAGGTCGCTCAATTTAATTTTTCATAACTGCCGTAGTTCGGCGAGGCAAAAAAACGAAAAAAATTGGTAAAATTTGAAAAAAAATCCGGAATCCCCCGTGAGAAAGTAATGGAAAATTTTAAAGGGTACCTTTAAACACGACTACGTAATCTAGAAAGCTCACGCCAAAAATCATTGATTGCTTTAAATCCTATAGTGGAGATTGTGTTTCGCTCCAATCTTTCACGCAATGGATCTTGAGGTCATGAACGTACCATCAGACGGTTAGTTATCAATTCCACAGGGAACAGATCCCAAAAAAGTGACCCTCACATTTGACTGTAATGTGTGCTAAGTGACTTTAGGGCCACTTTTTGGGGCTTGTGCCATGTGCAATTGAAAATTGACCGTTTGATGGTACAATCATGACCTCAAGATCTCCATTATGTGACTTACAACAATCAATGATTTTGGGTGTGGGCGCTTATCAAGAGCCCTATTTAAAAATGTTAATAAATAAATATTTTCTTTACAAAAACAAGAAACTTTTTGAGAAAATTCACAAAAAATGTATTTAGAAAGTAAAAATGGTGTTTTTTTTGTTAAATTATGAATATCTTAAATAAAACACATTTAAACCATAGTGACAAATTTCAGCGAAATTTTGCAAAATTTTAGCGAAATTTTGCAAAATGGCGTCAAATGAAAATTTCGGTTTTCAATAATTTTTTAAAAATATTTTTAATCCTCGAAACTTTTCCAAATTTTTTTCGAAAGGTATTGAAATTAATCAGAAATGTACCAAAAGGACCCCCCACCGAAAAATTCCCGAAAACAAAATTTGCCACTAGGGTTTAAACGTGTTTCTAATATTTAATGAAAAAAGTACCTTTTGAACTATTTTTTTTCCAATAAAAGGGTGATTTTGGTATCCATGGTAAGTGCAACTCCTATCTCATACATATTAGGTACTAAAACACATGGTATCAAAAATCGGCCGATACCGATACGTATCGACCCCGATACGTATCAATATCTCAACTCGGTATTGGATACCGTATTGGTAGATACGTATCAGGTATCGGCCAATACAATATTGGTTTCGGCCGATACGTTTTTTATAAAAAAAAAAAGGCTGCGTTCCAAAATTTTGGCCGATAATTTGAACCATTTTGGTCCATAATTCAAATTATCGGCTGAAATGTATTGGTTCCAGTCCCCACTGAAACGACAACGTGAACCAAAATTTCGGTAAAAAAATGAATGAAGGGGAAATTTTCGGCCGAAATTCAAACTTTCAGCCAAAATTTCGGTTTACATTTTCGATTTTGTTTATGCCCGACACTGAAAACGAAACAAATATATGGATCCTTGCTAGTCACTCATACATGCCTCTCGCTTCCCTTTCATTACATTTTGTAAAGAATTAGGTCCGGATGGGGTGTCCACCTATCATGTGCATTAAAGTAGTCCACACATTAGTGTGACTACATGACGTGCACAAAATTTTATGCATTAAAAGTCCGTGCATATCATATAGTCAATCTGACGTGTGGTGTGGACTGCCCTGTCCACCCATGATGAGTGGAAACTCATTATGCATTAAAAAAACATGAAAGTTTTTTTTTCTTTTTCCCTTATGTTTTTCATCTAGAAAAGGCTTCGCCTTTCAATACGAATAGTTTCATGTAAAAAAGATTTCTAGTGATAAGAAATCCAGCGGGCTAAACTCAACCTCACAAAACCGGCTTGTAATGAGAGGTTTTCCCATGTTATATATAACCCAATGCCTCTAGCCCACAACCGATGTCGGACTATTCTAACACGCCCCCGCACGTGTTGGCGGTCAAGCCAAATCACGTGGACAATTGAATTGGGTGGCGTGGAGTAGAGAAATTCCTGCTTTGATACCATGATAAAATTCTATGGACCTAACTCAACCTCATAAAATCAGCTTGTAAGGAGAAGTTTGCCCAAGTTATATATAACCCAAGGCCTCCAACCCACAACCGATGTGGGACTATTCTAACATTGTGACAACCCGAATTTTGACACTCCGAAACTCGTGCCATCAGCACGATCCTCCAGACCGTGCCCCATAGATTAGTGCAGAACATTGGTATAGCAAGCAACAATTAAACAAGACAAGACAAATAACTGCACGATGCGAAAATAAATGTGCTAATCTAGGCATAAACTCAAAAGACAGCTCTACTTTCATGCCAACGCATGAACAGAGAACTGATCAAAACTATCGGTGATAAACAGATCACCTCAGATAGTGCGCCAAAAGAATTATATCCTTTAAATATATTGCTTCTCAAAATAAAGGCTTGACATACCAAGCCGCACAAAATACTTTCAAAACTCTCCCTATCAAAGTACACAGCGAAGTCTCCTAGAAGAAGTTCTCGGGAGGAGGCTCTAACTCGTCTCCGGACACGAAGTCCGAATCCCCCGGATTAGCGTCTCCCAAAGCCTCTACGACTGCAAGCAAAGGACCTGCGACATATAGTCTAAAGAGTGAGCTACATCATAGCTCAATAGGGTACAACACAATGAACATATAAGTCAAATTCTCACATATATTCCATGATATTCTTAGCATGATGTATTTATGAACTTGCTGAAAAAACTGTTTAAATGATTACATATGCATTAAAGTTTACTGGTGGTTTTCATGTTACATTTATTTCAATTGTTCATGAATTACACTGAATAGGCCTAAAGAAACTTAAATCTTCAACTTAAGTAATCTCCGAGTAATATAGTATCGAGCCCCAATGGAATACCCTCCATCGTCATCTAAATAGACAATTATTATAAATATATCACTTTGAATACTACCCAGGTCCCTTTCTCAAAAGCGACGAGGTCTGATCTCATCTCAACATCACTGGGATGTGTTACTATGTACGGATAGACCGCCGTACCAGTGTACAGATTGGCCACCATACCGGTCACAGATATTCTGTCGAGTCAGTCGTGAGTATCCCGTCACGTCGGTGGGGTATTATGTTCAAACCTTAAATAATAAAAATATCAGATGCTTTACATATAATTATTCATCGTATAAATGTGCTACTTTATATCAATTAGACCTTATTAGTCTTTGTTCAATCTTACTTTACAATCTCACTTACATCCCTGGGATGTCTAAATTACTCGCATCACACTGATGCCTTTATCACTTTCTTATCTCCTGGAGATACCTCATTTTCATATGCTTACTTGGTGTCACACACACACACATACTGAGAGGATTATATGATTAAAACATTTTCATTTCATTGGTGTATCACACATACACACACATGGAGATTATATGATTCATTTCATTTCTATATCACTACATACATGCTCTTATAATAAAAGTATATGTTCAAGGTGTTCCCTACCTCAGGTGTCTGACTGGCTAAGCATCAAGGTCCCACACGGCTCCTCATGCTTGCCTTAGGTCATACCACCTATTGTATATCATAACATATGCACAACATCAATAAGAATGTAATAGAGAAGGTCCAAGACCCTCTATGAACCTCAATGTTCAATTAAGAAGCCAACTCAAACTGCCAAAATTGATTAATCGATCTCTAAAATCGATTAATTGAAATCCCAAATTGATTAATCGAAATCCAAAATCGATCCCAAATCGATTAATCGAAAGTCCACAATCGATTAATCGATTCCCAAATCGATTAATCGAAATCCACAATCGATTAATCGGTTTTCCCAAGCCTTATCTCTCCAGCCACTAAAGGTACACAGTCGATTAGTCGATTTCTAAATCGATTAATCTAATTTTAAAATTGATTAATCGATTTTAAGATCGATTAATCGAACTCGGACTTTTATGCTTTTTCAACTTCCAGACCAAAATCGATTAATCGATTCTCCAAATCGATTAATCGATTTGGCCACAACTCAGCCCCTTATCGGGTTGTTCTTCCAAATCTTTTTCTTTCTATTTTTCTGTCTTTTTTCATCATTTTAATTCATCATTTACCCTATATATTGATTGAATTTAATCATCAAAACCCATGCATTTAAATCTAACAAAACTCACCTCAAGTCAATCTCTTAAAAACTGGATTGGTTGGTTTAATGGCTAGGGTTCTAGCTCTTGCTTCAACGGTCCTTCACGCTTCAAATTCGACATTCAATGCTCAAACCCTTTCTCAAATCCGAACCACAATAACTCTTATTGCCATTAAACCCCCTTTACTCTCTATCTCTCTCCTTAACTTCTCTCACCAATCAAGCAAGAGAAATAACTTCTCTTAGGTTACCCTTATAACCCTCTTGCTTCGGTGCTGAGCATATACACCAGAAATAGGTATACGTGACCCTTAACTAACCTCTAACTCCATGCCTAGGTCATATTTACATAACAAAATACTTTCCTTCTCAAGTCTACTGTTTGGCCATCACTTGGTCAACCTACGACCAATCGGGCACGAATCCCGAGGTCACTGTTCATCGCTCAATTTTCGGGGATATTACAAACATCCAACGAAAGATTAGCAAATTCGATCACACAAACACCCAAGGTCAAAGTATTTTCACATTTTCCGTGTAGATAGAAGTATTAGGGTTCTCAATCACTAGAAAAAATAAGACTATTAGCGGCGGCCAAAAATTGCCGCTATTAACAAAATAACTATTAAAGGCTATTAAGACTGATGAGTGGTGAAATATGACCCCTTTAAGCCTACATTTAGTCATCCGATGAAGGCTAGCTGACAGATTTGTAAATTTTTTAATATTTCTGAAAAATCTAGTCATTGCATGCAATTGGAAATATAGAAGAGCATAAAATTAACTCACACTAGAACACTGGAGCAAATGGACTGTTGGGCTTTGAATTTGAATTTGAATTTTAAATATGGAGCTGAGGACCTATTTAAGCAAACTTGGGAATTAGTTCAGCTCTCCCTTTGGAGACCTTTTATTTTCCTTAGCATTTTTAGTTTTTCTCTTACCTTTTTCCTTTCATTTTCTAAGTATTTTTCTTTCCATTTCTTAGTTTTAGGTCCTAGATTAGTTTAATTTTTGCATTTGAAGAAGGATTGTGCCGGTTGGATTAAAGCTTTCTGAATTTTTGTGAATCATTCTTTACGGTATGTTAATGTCATTTTTAATTTCTGTCTTTATTTTGTTATTTATTTCAATCATGCGTAGCTAAATCTTTGAGGATGAGGATCTAATGAACCCCATCCGTGGTATTTATTTATTATAACATAGATCTACAGTTGAGATATTAGCTTGTCATGGGTGCCTTATTTTTAATTGCCCTAATGCTATTATCGATGTTGCAAAATTCGATTGCTATCTAAGATGTGGATGCTAATTACACTCTAAGATCTCTGATCTGTAATGGTGATTTTACTCTAATCTTCTTTTATATTACTCTTGCCCATCTCGGGGTAAATTATGATTACCGTCTGAGATATGAATGTTAATCATACATTCATGGTGTGTTAATTATATATCTTCACGATCTCAGATCTATAATGTGGAACTTGCTTGGGGATTAAATTCTGATTACCGTCTGAGGTATGAATGTTAATCATACATTTATAGGGTGTTAATCATATATCTCCACGATCTCAGATCTGTAATGTGGAATTTACCTGGGAATTAAATTCTGATTTCTATAGGAGGTATGAATGTTAAACATACATTCATGGGGTTTTAATCATACATCCCCACGATCTCAGGTTGGCGATGTAAAATTTACTTGTGTTTGGATCTAATACTTGCATGTAGTGCATTCTATAATAATCTTATATCTCAATCCATAGATCTATATTGCGTAAATGATAAACCTACTATAAGAGGATTTAATATCCTAATCCTCGCCTTTTAATATTTATTTAAATTTTATTTTATTGATTAGTTTTTATTTTGTCTATCAAACTCTCATAATCATAAACTAGTTTAAATATTGTGCTAGATCTGTAGTAGTTCCTTTGTTGATTACTGTTTTCTCGTACTCTATACCGACTGACTACATCTCGATTCGTGCGCTTACGAGTTTAAAACACATTTAAATTCACAACAAAGACTATTAGTGACGACAGTATTAGTGACAATTTTTTAGTTAATAGCAGCAATTTTAGCTGTCGCTAATAGTCTTGTTTTTTGTAGTGAATCCTTTTAAAAAAAATGTTAGGCCTCTCAATGGTTGGGTAGCATGGCCCTATCGGAGCTGGGTTAGGGTTTCAATTTGAGCCTAGAAGTATTCAGCCCAAGCCCGACCCTAGCAAGTCAGGTCGGGTTTGGGTCGAGTTGTGGGTTTTTCGTAGCTATTATTTTGAATCATTTTTAGTATTTTAAATGGAAGACTTCTTGACAGTTTTAGACCGCTTAATTGTAGGGCACTTTATGCAAACGCCCCTTATATTATATTTTGCTGTAAACATGGTATCAAATATCGGTTAATACCGATACATTTCGGCGATACGTATAAGTTTTTCGGAAAATCAATACGTATCAGGTATCAACTCGGGTATTGGTATCGGCCGATACGTATCGGGTATTGGCTGATACCTCTGTTTTCTTAATTTTTTTTTTCTAAAGGTACTAGTACAACTCGGTATCGGGCAATACGTATCGACCTGTTCGTATCAGTCCTCCATGGACCAATACCCGATACCAATACCGAGTTTAACACCTTGGCTGTAAATATATAATTATTGTATATGTTTTCATATGAGAATAAGAAATATGCATTTGAACGCATGGGCTGTGTTCGAATGCTAGATCAAGGCCATGAGGCATGTGATCCCAAAACAACACCCCTTTGGATAGAACAATCACATGGCACGTGATCTTAAACAAATTTATTTTTAGGATTTTTTTCCCCATCAATACCCTAGTCAACATTTCCTTATTTGTAGATATGGACCATGACGTGGTTTAGACATGTTTATCGAAGGCCATAAACAGACCATGTACTAACTGTCACGGAATTACTCTTTGTGATGTAATCTCTCGCGCGGCAACTAGCTTTTCTCGAACTAGATCAGCCTACTCGCGTTTCCAACCTGCACGGTAACGCTATTAGCTCAAGTAGGAGAGGAGGGAGACCAATGAAGGCTTGGAAGTAAGTACTTACAAGAATTATGAAGGATTAACCTCAAGGGTTTAGGTGAGCTGGTCAGATACCTTCTACCAAAAGCAGGAGACCTGAGTTCGAATCCCCTCCCTCCCTTGAGGCCACCCTAGGGATTTATATCCCGTATTGACCCGACATGTGTTGAATTTGGGGTGCGCATGTGCCCCTGGGATTAGGCGGGTGCTCTAAGAGGCCTGGATACCCAGATTATCAAAGAAAAAAAGAAAAAAAAAAAAGAATTATGAAGGATTGTAAGGTTGTGTTTTTTTTTTTTGTTTTTTTGATAAGTTGGGCTCCGGCTTGTGACCTTGAGGTAGCAGTATTGTAACCCATCCATTATACTACAGGCCCAAATTCGGATTGGGAAGTTATAAAAAACTTATTGTGAAGTTATAGAGAACTTATCACTGATCAAAATTTAGTAGAGAAATAAGACTCACAGAGCCACTGATAAATAGATGAAACGAGGCTATGATGATCATTACATATGCACTATGACTTTGAAAAAACTAGAGCTCCACGTGGATGTTGACAATTTTTTATTTAAAAAATTTAAGAGTTCCTTTTCTAGAATCTCTCTTTTTCTCTCTCAATTTCTAAATCCTAGGTACCCTATTTCTAAGATAAAATCAAGCAACCAATAAATCTTAATTATAAATTTAATTTGCAGATATAATCTCCTAACTCAAGTCACTGTAGAGCTCTCATTAGCTGCATGTCACATCGTTCGACTTTACAAGTAAGTGATATATATATATATATATATATATATATATATATATATATATATAGGAAAAGGCCTCCGTTCTTCATGGGAGGATGGTCACCGTCCTTCAAGCTTCCACGTGGAGCTCCATGTGGCAACCAACATATTGTTTTGATGCCACGTGAAGCTCGGGTGCATTGCTTAGATCATCTTTGAAAAAAAATAATTTGAAAACTCATCTCCACCGTGTGTTTTTCGAACCGTGAAATGTGGACCAAAGCAACCTGTCAAACTTTGACTTATGGGTTTAAAAAGTTTTTTTCAAATTTTCTTTTTTAATATTAATCTATACCGTCCACTTGTGGTCTATGTGGCACTCAAACAATGTTTTGGATGCCACGTGGAGCTCCATGTGTATCTTGGAGGACGGTGGCCGTCCTCCATTGGAGGACCTAAACATTCCTATATATATATATATATATATATATGGAAAAGGCCTCCGTCCTCCATGGGAGGACGGTCGCCGTCCTCCAAGCTTCCACGTGGAGCTCCACGTGGCACCCAAAATATTGTTTCGATGCCACGTGGAGCTCGGGTGCATTGCTTAGATCATCTTTGAAAAAAAAAATTTTGAAAACTCATCTCCACCGTCTGTTTTTTGAACCGTGAAATGTGAACCAATGAAACCCGTCAAACTTTGACTTGTGGGTTTAAAAAAAAAAATTCAATTTTTTTTTATTTTTAATATTGATCTATACCGTCCACTTGTGCTCCACGTGGATCTTGGAGGACGGTGACCGTCCTCCAATGGAGGACCTAACCGGCTCCCCCCTATATATATATATATATATGAGAATTGGGAAATTGCTATACCCGAATACGAAATTACATGTAAGGTGGCATGATCAAATAAAAAGAACACCTATATTTGATTGACCAACCATAGGACATGTAATTTAAAAACAAATAATTATTATTTTGACTTTGCCCCTCTCCTCCTCCTTTGATGGGTTAAAGATAAGATAACGCTTAACTATTTTATTTAATTGTTTTTAAGCATCTTCAACACTATTTTTAACTGTGGATATATAATTTTTAATGGTGGATATACATTAGATAAAACTCAAATTTTATGGATATTTTATGGACACTACAAAAAATAAGACTATTAGGAGCAATCAAAAACTGCCGCTAATAGTCTTAATAGTTCTTTTGTTAATAGCGGCAACTTTTTATTGCAAAAAACTGCCGCTAATAGTCTTATGTTTTGTAGTGGGGTGACACTTGATTAGTATTATCCAAGTTACCGTCATACTTGATCCTCCTCATTGGTGCCCAAATGGCCTTGGTGGATAGTGTCAGCCCTCATCCAATTAAAGGATTGTAGGCCTCAAGGCTATATCCGGGTGGATAGTGTAAGCCCTATCTATATATATATATATATATATATATATATATATATATATATATATATATATATATATATATATGGGAGCCGGTTAGGTCTTCCATTGGAGGATGGTCATCGTCCTCTAAGATTCACGTGGAGCTCCACGTGGCACCCAAAATAGTGTTTGGGTGTCATGTGGAACATAAGTGGACGGTATAGATTAATATTAAAAAAAAAAAAATCGAAAAAAACTTTTTAAACCCACAAGTTAAAGTTTAACGGGTTTCATTGGTTCACATTTCACGGTTCGAAAAACAGACGGTGGAGATGAGTTTTCAAATATTTTTTTTCAAAGATAATCTAAGCAATGCACCCGAACTTCACGTGGCTTCGAAACAATATTTTGAGTGCCACGTGAAGCTCCAAGTGAAAGCTTGGAGAACGGTGACCGTCCTCTCATGAAAAACGGAGGCCTTTTCCTATATCTATATATATATATATATATATATATATATATATATATATATATATATATATATATATATATATATATATATGTGCGCCTCATAGTCGCCAAACATATGTTTCAACTCCAGGTGAATATGTGTGTAGGGTTAATTGAAGACAGTTAGAATAAATAAATAAAAACTATTTGAGTATCTTCGTGAGCAATGGTGTTAGTGTATAAAGGAAAATTGAACATCGAAAGCCATCATATAATATCATGGGTGATACCTGATTGGCATTATCGACGTTGTTGTCAATTCTCGTGATTGGTGCCCAAATGGTCTTGATGTAGCCCTTAGGTTATATTCAGGTGTATAGTCTCAGGCTATCAGCCCTCCCTCTCTCTCTCTTTATATATATATATATATATATATATATATGATTAATGAAAGATAATTAGATAAAAAAAAACAAAATAATTATTTTAGTATCGTGGTGAACTATGATTAATGTATAAAGGAAAAATGAACATAAAAAGACATTTTAGATTGTTGGGATTGAAAGGATTTTTCTCGTCTTTCTATAACTCCACCGGGAGTCGTGGTTACATATATAATACATTTACACTTTTATCAGTTATTTAATAATTTTTTTGAGTCTATAATTGTTTTTTTTTTTTTTTTTTTTGATGAATCTCAGATTGTGTTAAGAAGAAATTGAAATACAAAAACGACCGAAAAGAGCAAGAAGCTCACTTGGCCAACAAAACACGGAGCAAAAAATTAGCAAAGGCCAACCCACAAAAAGACATTGGCAGCAAGAGAATAAGTAGTCCACCAATCCCCAAGAGATGAGAAATTAGCCCCAAACAGAACGCCAGTCCCTTGAGCAATCTTGAATGGAATAAGAACCAAGGAATTTGAGGGCTTTGGCCCAAATGAGCATCTTGGATAAATTAACCACAAACAGAACGCCAGTCCCTTGAGCAATCTTGAATGGAATAAGATCCAGGAATTTGAGGGCTTTGGCCCAAATGAGCATCTTGGATTTGATCTTCACCGCTAGGAAGGGAGAATCTCACCTCTTGTTATTAAAGAACCTGTTGAATCTATAATTGTTATATAAGTCCAGTTGGTACGCTCCCTCCAATGTGAGAGAATAGGTTAGGTCGTGGGTTCGATTCTCGTCCTCCAAATTCTCTCCAATGTGTGCTTGCTCCTCGATTCTCGAAACTGTCTCGGCCGAATGACTATATATATATATATATATATATATATATATATATATATATATATATATATATATATATTGCAATCCTTCTAACTATTACTCGAAACTTGCACAAATTATGCACCGGCTAAGAGGTGGCCAATTGCCCCAGATACTGGCACAATGCAAGCGCAGTGGGTCCCAAGAATGCAGGTCGGGCAAATGACTTGCATTGCGCTACGTAAGCAGTCCGTTGTTGATCTGTTGCTTGAGTTCTGCTCATTACAATTTTCATTGACCTGCGCTAGGGATTGGGGCCAAAGTTGGATCAGCTTTGGTACTTTAAGGCCAGGGTAGATTCATTCTGGCAGCTTTTGTAGTTCAAGAAGCTCAGCTTGCCTTGCGACCATTATAGATTAAGGTTTTGTTCTAGTTATGAGTGACAGAGAAAATTTATATACCCGAAAGTACTCCACTAACTTAATACACCTTAAGGTGCGTGGACCATGCCAAGAAACTGTGATAACCCTAATGATGATCACCTCACTCGAGTACCGAAGGTCGTCTGCAACTTGACTAGGGATTGGTCCACGTCTGCAGCTGTCATTTGAAAAGTACAATAGGCATGTTGATCTACACCAACCTTGCTCAAATAAAGGCAGGTTGAAGCGAGGTGATCTTCTTTTATTTTTTGGTGATGATGCAATGGGGGTTAGAGGGTCCCCCCATCCATTCATTAATCTGAATTTAAAAAGATCATAAGAGTTTGTGGGTACAATTGACGACTTGGTATGCTTCCAATGGCATGAGTTCGAAACTGACTCCTCTTCTGCGATAAATGGGTGATACGGAAGAGCAAGGTAGGGGCAATGGCACCCATAGAGATTTAATCCAAGCCAAAGCTTAGGACAGCCTATGTTATCAAAATAAAATTAAAAAAAAAAAATAATAATAATAAAAAAAAAAAAATGACATATTTGCAAGAGAATTTCGATTACGAGAAGATCATGAAGAAGGCGTGCCCCAAAGACATGAGACTAGCTAGCTGATTTTGGGGTCCGTTTGGTAACTTGTATTATGCGAAGGGTTTTCTTGTAAAGTAACAACAATCCACTGTTTCGTAATGTGGTGGGCCCACAAAAAGTTTTAACAATATAGGGCTGTCAACGGGCCGGGCTTCAGCCCGGGCCCGGCCTGCATAGGCTAGGCTTGGACCTAATTTTTTCAGTTTTATTAAACGGGCTGGGCTGGCCCGGATAAGAAACGGGTCCAAATTCGGGCTTCAAAGCGTAAGGCTCGGCCCGGCCCGTTTAGCTAAGATCCTTAAAAAAAGCTTAATTTTTTTTTAAAAAGGTGAGAAATCCGGCCCGAATAGCTAATCGGGCTGAGTTCGGGCTGGAAAATTTTAAAAATGGGCTGAGCCCAGCCCGGATAGCTAAACGGGCCGGGCCCAAAAATATTTTTTTTATATAAAAAAATGGGCCGGATGAAAAAATCCGCCCCGAACCTGGCCCGGCCCTAATTATGAGTGATTTCTGTATATGAAAAAAATAAAAAAAATCGCAAGTTCACTTATAATACATGATTCTTGTCATATTGTATCATTTCTCGAGTGGTAAAGACCGTTTTCACTCGTAATCCACCCTTTGGTTTTTAAACATAGGTAGTGAAAATCTTGTATTACATACTTTGCAGCTATAAAATATTATTAAATAAATGATATTATAAATATTTCGTAAAATGTATAATACACCATTCCATTTTGTAAGTAAATACTAGATTTTAGAAAAATGCTAGCGCCCTACGTTGAAGTTGCTACTGACTGGTCCCTTTGGAACGTACCATGCCTGGGCCCTACCAAATCACCCAAATCCCCAATAGCCCTATCAGAGCACTTTGTAAGTCAAATTTGGACCCAAAAATCTCCTCGGAAAAGTGCACTTAATGTAATTTTTTACGAGATCTGATATGCATAAATCGTAGGTTACGCCAAGTCTGTTGCTTTCTCACGACACATGCATCCACGTGTCACCATCTAAGAAGTGCTGCTCTATGAGGCCACAGTGACGACGTCAGCGTTTACGACGGACGGGTAAAACGGAGACACTTGTAAAAGGCTTGACATATTCTTGCCGAGTCTATTTCAGAAATGTCCCCTAGTAACGAGTCCATCTCTTCCCAGCCTTTACCTTTTAATCCACTTTTGGTCTATATAAATAAAATAGTAAATAAATCATCCAAGTAATTAAACAAATATTACGTGGCCCTCTTTGTAAACAAATCGTACGCGTGATATCAGACCAAATCAGACCTGACATTTGGCGGCCTACTTTCGACACCTGTCATGGGTCAATATGCTAACGCACGATTATTGTGATAATGATAATGATAATGGTTGCAAATGACATAGCTCTCTCTTAGCCCCTGTCATAGCATAGTTCACCTTTTCTATTATCTTTGTTAACATCTTGCTACCTATTTTAATAGGTACCTGTTCTCCTTAATAACTATTTGCATTGCAATATTTTATATAAGATTTACTTGTTTAGTAGTTCTATCCTTCTCTCTACTCACTCTTTGTCATAGCAGATTTTATTTGCTCTGATAGGAAATTAGCAGAGAGCAGAGAGGTTGCTACTAGAGTAGGTAAACCTTTTTTTTGTAGGGAGTTAGAAAAAAAAATGAGAACCAACTAAAACAGGTGAACTCTGTTGTAATAGGGGTTAGCAAAGAGCTATACCATACACAACCAATATCAACTAAGAAATAGAACCACTTTGTTTAATTACTTTGCATAAATACTGCCATAAAAAACACCGATTTTAGCCATGTATCATACATTTTAGATATTTTAATTATTATGTGTTTGACCATTACCTGCATCATACTTAGAACCAAAACTATACACTCCAGAGCATGAGAACCAGCTGATCAGTGCATGTTAATATTGATTGCTACCAAATAGTGCACAAATGTCTATGGCTGCATTGTGTTAGCTCTCTCAAATAAAAGAGCGGCTCTTTGATTCCGATGAAGAGGTAATTGTGTTTGGTATAACAGCTCTCCGCCCAATTTGCTGTGTAAAGAGTTGTTTTAAATGTTAAACAACTCTCAACCTGTTCTAAGGGAGAGTGAGTTGGTGTCCAGTAGAGAATAGCATACCCGAATTTAGATGGCATAAATTGGATCATTTAAATTTATTAATGACCGCAATTTTTGGACCCATAGTAGCTTCTTATATGAATTATGACTTTGATAAATTGAGTCGCTCAAAATATATGGCAGATGGCCTAAACTAAGTGTATCTCCATGAAAATATTTGCATATGATGGACGAACGTGGGCCTTATTCGACTGTTATATTTATTGTTTTAAGGATTGCGTTTGGAGTTTTTGTGATTTTTTATATTTAAATAACAAGGCGCGTTGGACCTTGTTGCACCAAAACTAATCACACTGTCACTCATAACAAAACAAGTGGTAGAGAACATTATTAAAAGATAAAAACCTATAGTTTACCTAAATAAATAATAAGGGTAAATGAATCAAACACATACCTTCCTCCCTCTCTCTCTTTCTCTCTCTCTAACCCTAGATGGTCAAAATTAGCAGAAGAAATTGATTAAAGTATAAATAATCAAATCTGTACCATTACTAGATTCTTATTAATATGATTTGGATAAAGGTAAACGTATCATGTGCCAATTAATAAACAAGGTTAAGGGGTCTCCCCCTTTTGCCTTCAGAGGTTTATAATATTATTGGTTGGGATTTATGGTGAGGTCAGAGGTGAGACCTAGCCATTATCCACTCCATTAGAGACGCGCGGCAGGCTCCGATTGCTCAAGAAGATCCTATAAATCGCGCCTACTTCGCACAGTTAACCTAATCTGATCTTACTTAAGTAAATTAAAGGTAGAAATGAATTGATTAATTTTTTCATCTAACAGGTGGCGCCCTTCCCAAAGACACGAATGGTGTATTTTATTTTATTTTTATTATATCTCTACAAATTATTGCACTTTTGGGACAAGTGGTGGTGTATCATGAGAATTTATACAATTATCTATTGGAGGATTTGTGGATTCAACTGGTGTCTTAATCATTCTAATTGTAGGGAGCTTAGCTCAATTCATAAAGTAGCCATTAATTATCTTCAATAGACGCTTTTCTATACTTTTTAATGTATCATATTGGGCAAGACCTTATTGTAAAGGTAATTAGGCGTTAATTAGGCGTGAATTAGTTATAACATCACTATTGAAAGAGATTTTATACGCTGGTAATTTATTTGACCAAAGCACTTCTAAGTCTATTATTGTAGTTCCAAAAAGAACTGGAGACCTTTTTTGTAATTTATTTGATTTTAGTAGATGGATGGATGAGGACCCAACAGACTCAAAGCTTACTTATATATATATATATATATATATATATATATATAAAAGATCGGAGATCAGTTGCCGTTGATTAAATGATCTGTTTGGGAGTCCTGACCACGTTTCTGTGACACGGGATTTGTATTGTGGCACATGCTTTAAAAGAAAAACTTCGTTATTTCTGGGATCTGTGCTATGTGGAACACCATCGAAGCCATCTGAATTGAAGACTATAAGGGAAAGATCTTTGAGGCGAAAGATTGGCACGAACCGTGATTTCTATCATCTGATTGAATACAGTCAAAGATCATCATATGATTCAATAGTTGACTTAGACAAATTAGATGATAGATATCGCGTTCGTCCAATCTTTAGCCTCAAAGATCTTTATATTATGATCTTCAAATCTAATGGCTTAAATAGTATTTTATGTGGCATAAATCTAAAAAATAATAAAGTCTTTTTTTTAAATCATATGTCTTGATATAAATTTTGTGTGCTAGTCATAGCTCCCTTTTTATTAGTATGGGTATTTCAATTAGCAGCCACACCATTGAAACATCTCAGCCCAAAAATCATGCCGGCTAGATCATCAATGATCAAACAATTAGAACCATCCTAGCGGTGCATTTAATATTGACGTCTAAAAAAATATTAAGAGACATGTATTATACTGGGCACAAAATAAATAATTCAGATCTCCCAATGAATGTAATTTTTTTCCCCCTCCTTTAACTCGATATATGACCTATTATTTTGGTGACTTTGATTGCTCAAAAATATATGCCACTTGACACAAAATAGAAGGGATCATGCCTAATTCCTAAAGAGTTAGGCTGTAATGGGTGTCCACCCATCATGTGCATCAAAGTAGTCCACACATATGTATGACTGGGTGATTTGAATTGGAAGTCCATGCACGTCATGCAATCATGGAAAGTGCTATATAGTGGACAATTTTTGGTAGACAATTTTACAGGTAGCTTATGTGGGGCGACGTGACGGGCTCCACACATAGCGGGGCCCAAGCATTGCAGCCGGTCACATCGGGCCGCATAAGGTGTTTGCAAAATTTCTACCATTTATAGTTTTCTATGCAATCTTACAGACGTGTTGACTGTTGTGTCCACCCATGATTGGTGAACGCTCATTGTAGACTAACTCATCCGTAAATGGGTCGCCATTGTCATGGCCCGTTTAATGCTTTTTGGTTGTTTATTTGTTTAATATTCAATAGGTTTTGCTAGTCCATTTTACAGATTATGCCATGAGCCTTCTACTTATTGGAAAAGTGGCACTGTATAATAAGTGTTTGAGTCTATTTCAAGTCATAAAAGTGGTAGCTATCGTGGCTAAAAAAGTACTTTTGATTGGGCGGTGTGAACTAAGTCCATCCGTGTACTCTATTATGAAAAGGACATTGTTATGCAGTGGGCAATCTTTAATAGACAATTTTGTAGACAACTTATGTGGCACGATGTGACTGGCTGCACACATAGAGGGGCCCAGGCACTGCAGCCAGTCACATTGCGCCACATAAGTTGTCTGTAAAATTATCTAGTATTTATAATTTTTCATTATGGAAACTATCTTAATTTTATTTACTGATGGATATTAAAGTGCAGCAATGGATTGATAGCCCTATTTTTGGTTTTTGTGAATAAAAAATAAAAAATTTGATTTAAAATAGGGAAAAACAAGACAGGGAACAAGAAGTTCAAATGATATTTCTTTGAATTTTTTATGCGATAGGGTCCCAAGCTATCAGGTATTTACTACAGGGTTTGAACTATCGATAATGGTTTAGCAGGGTTTGAAACCATCCAACATTTCAATTTTGAGGTGTTAAGACTTGAGAGAGATGCGCACTTATGATATCTTTAAATATTTTTTGACATGTTTTAAAATTCAAATTAAGTGAAAATACGAGCCAGACGAAACTTGGGTCCCATGAGACCAATCAATCAGTTCCATATAAGACTAGTCTCATATGAGACCGATTGGTTCACTATAAGATCTATCAATCGGTCGGTCTTATATAGGATATTAGGACCCATCAAGACCATTTGGTCCCATATGAGTTCGATTGATTGGTCTTATAATGCACTGATTGGTCTCATATGAGACTAATATGTGACCTAAGGTTATTTTCCTTTAATTCAATTTTCTCTTAATCGGAATATAAGCATATGTTAAAAATTTTGAACCCAATTAGATAGATGCAAAATTATAGGGTATTCACCCTGTTGGGTCATTAGTAACAGTTGTAAGGTAAAAAAGCGAAAGCAGCGATTCTCCCTTAAAAAAAATAAAAATAAGAAAAGATCGCAACGATATTTGGGACATGATCGATCATGGGATGCAAGGGCAATTTCTTGAATTAATCAAACATGCATGCCACTTGGCATGAGAGTCTACTGTCAACTAATTAGCTAGCTGGTGACAGATGGAGGGTTTACGGTTGTCACTCTGATATAGTGATAAAACACATAGGGTAATATATATATATATATATATATATATATATATATATATATATAGTCATTCGGTCGAGACAATCTTAAGAATTGAGGAGCAAGCACATATGACAGTTGCGGAGGAGCGTGAGAGAACACCAACTACAGTGGTGAGGATTAATTAATAGAACCCAACTCACACCTTGTGAACACAAAAATAGGAAATAACATGAAGGATGAGTATCCAACCCACGACCTAGTCTCTCACAATGGAGGGAACATACCAACTAAGATAATGCCTCTTTAGTAAAGATTGCTAATTATTTTTAATAAACGCTAATCATATGTAATTATGAACGAATCTACGCTTGCCAACGCCCAAACTCGATCGACGCCGCCGCTCTTAAAATATAAGCAACCAAATCAATTTAAAGATTATAACCTCTTCACTTGTACATATGAAATCACATCGGTAACCATCCATGTTTAAATTCACATTATCACTTCTTTTTTAATGGGAAACGACCTTTTAGTAATTTTTATAGAAAAAGATAAGCACAAGTGTACCTACGCTTTCATCCATTAAAATATGGGACAGCTCCTACCCCAACCAAACACTGAATATCCTCCCCTTTAAGTACAGCTCAAAAACATTTGACTTCAGACCAAGTATAAAAAATCTCCCGATTCTGATACGTATCAGTCCTCTAATTTGGTATCGATATTGGCCGATACAGGCTAGTATCAACATATATGTATCGATTTGAGCCAAGACATGTTTTTTTTAAATGCCGATCCGTATCTGTATCAACCGACACAGTTCAATAGATTAGAATCAGTCCTCCATGAACCGATACCCGATACCAATACCGAGTTTGACACCTTGCTTCAGACGATAGAGATCTTGCATTTCAACCTTCCCCGTAACTGATCTCAAGATCAATTGTGTAAAAGCTGGAATCCATTGTTCAATTAAATGTAGTCAACGATTTTCAAATTGTAGTTAATTGGTGATATTAGTATTTGGTGGGGGATTTAGTAGCAGCCCCCCTCAAAATAAGGATCCGACACTCCTTACTATCATTTAAACACTATTACTTATTGTTGGCACTGAGATACCTTGAGTTGGTAGATCAGTGGAAAGATAGTAGATAATCGTGATATTTTCTAATTGGGGCAGTTTTTAGGCACGTTTCGGTATCAAAATCCACTCTTTTCCCTTCCGAATTCTCATTTTTAGTTATTTTTTTTCCTTTTATGATAATATTTTCTTTTTCATTTAGGAGGTGATTCTTAACTCGATTTGGGCCAGATTTTTGGCCGAGTACTTTTTTTATTACGTATTTTTATTTTGGCATTATTAATGGGATTTGCTATTTTTGGCAAAATTATGATAATGAAGATTTTCAGCTATATAGCTTGGTTTGTAAGCTGATTTTAGGTAGTCTTGGATTACATAATTTTGAATTGAAAATCAGAGTTGTTTCTATGTAGAATAATCTCTATCATGTCCGACGTCAATTACACTAAAATGATATTTAAAAGATCTTACTGCATCAATCGTTTAAGACGTGGGTGATTTTGACCGTCAAGGTCATAGATCATAGATTGAACTTCAACGAGACCAAAAATTGTGTTTTAGGAAAATTTAAATCATTCCATCTTTGGACTATGATATGAAATGTTGTTTTTGTTTTTTAAACCTGATACTAAAGTTTATCATTCCAATGTTC
The DNA here is from genome assembly GCA_021018995.1 of Chloranthus sessilifolius. Taxonomy (NCBI): domain Eukaryota; kingdom Viridiplantae; phylum Streptophyta; class Magnoliopsida; order Chloranthales; family Chloranthaceae; genus Chloranthus; species Chloranthus sessilifolius. The sequence continues at coordinate 160,903,386 of CM037585.1, forward strand.
ACATCCACTTATGGGATGCATGTTTTCTTTGGGGTGAGACATGTTTCAATAATAGATTACCACTTGGATAATTTAGATTGATTACAAATTTGTCCCAAATGCATAATGATAAATCACACTTCAATGGTGACTTTACCTTTCTGAGTTCGAACATGACAATCTGCCCTTTGAGCCTGAAAATTCTAAGTTCTAACTCCGCTCACCGAGCTCAAGGCGAGAGGCCCAAGACAATCCAAGCTTCGAGAAGAATAATTAAGTTCTATTATAAATTTTTATCGCTAGTTATTTTTATAAATCCCATCTTCCGATTTTAATAAATGGACATTCTAATAAATTTTAATTAATGAAAGCCCTAATCTCTTCTAATAAATGAAAGCCCTAAAAGTGGATTTTCTCAGTGTTTAAGTTTGTACATGCACTATATCTAGATTTTCTATGAGCATCCCATCCTCCAAAAAATAGGAAGTTAGAGAAAGATGTTTAATGGATGGATCCGAATTCAAATGGATTGATTTGAGAAAGAAGGTGCTTAAAGGAAATATGGTAAATATTGATTAAAAATTTCTAATATCATATTAAGGTTATTGCTTATTGCCTGTGGCTGTGAATGAAGCATGAAGTATATTTAAACTCTTTTTTCATCCAATCTTTCACACGATGAATCTTGAGATCATTAGCGTATCATCATATGGTTAATTTTTTTATTTTGTATGGCACACATCTAAAAAAAATAACATTAAAACCAAGTTTGTGCGAGATGAATTTCACGAGATTAGTTTTTTTGGATGTGTCTCATTTGAAATAAAAAATTGACCGTCCGATGGTATGCCCATGATCTCTATCATCGGATCGAAAGTAATAAATAAGTTTCCAGCTCAAGAGACCTCAAAGATTTTGTGCGTGAATTTAAAGGTAATCTCTAATAAATGTTGATCATCTACGATTCTGCATGCCAACGCTCTGGTCCATTCACGCCGCCGCTCTTAAAATATAACTGAACCAATGACAAGATTAGAACCTTTTCAATCAGAAATCACGTTTAAATTTACTGTTTTGTCAATAGAAAATGACATTTTCAGTATTTATTTTTAAAGAAAAACCAGCTCATCCATTAAAATAAAGGATAATGGCTGTCACCGATATTTAAACACCAAAATGATATTTAAAAGGGACTTTGTATCTCATTCCATTGAAATATGATTGATCATCATCTTATGTGGTGCACTTCTAAGAACAATTTAAAATGCCCAAGTAGCATTCTATTATTGGAAAATATCTCAGCCCAAAAAAAAATGCCTAAAGTGATTGTGAACAATTCGATTGATGAACACTAATATCAGCCATTAAAATTCAAAATAATGATTGAAATTTTAGTCTACAGATTAGATGGTTTAGATCTCCTTACAACCCCATTTGTGGGCCCATTGCACTTATCACTTTAACAATCCAGATCACCCCACAACTTAAATCCTTGATGGTGTAAGATCATTTAAAAATTATATATTTTTGTATTTAAATGACAGTCAGGAGAGTCGGTTCCTTAAAAAAATGTTCTGGAAAGAAGACATGCATTTTGTAGCATGCTTACCGGATGTGTCATCCACCGTCACCACAATTATAGGGCTCGATTCATAATTTTATATAGACTATAGAGTACCTTTAACTACACTCATCGAATCTTTGAGGACAGCATGCACCAATGCTAAAAACGCATTAATTGCTTTGAATCAGACAATAGAGATCATTTTTCATCTCAATCTTCACACAAAAGATCATGTGTACTATCATACAGTCACTTTTTCATTTCATAGGACACAGATCCCAAAAAAGTGACATTTTTTTTTTATAACCTGGGTACCCCAGTCTCTTAGAGCACCCGTCTAATCCTAAGGGCACATGCGCACCCCAAATTCAGCACATGCCGGGTCAGCACAGGATATAAATCCCTAGAGTGGCACATGCGCACCCCAAAAGTGATTCAAACTTGATTTTAAGGTTACTTTTTCGGATATGTGCTACTTGAAATAAAAAATTGTGGTAATCCTTTATCTCAAGAGCCATTTTGTGGAAGATTGAGACGAAAAATGATCTTCATCGTGTGATTCAAAGCAGTCAATGGGTTTCAATGCCCGTGCTCTCAAATTCAGGGATTGTAGTTAAAAGTATTCTTCTAGAAAAAAAAAAAAGGCTTTGCTATGTGCACACCAATTTTTTCTTCACGCACACCACAAATAAAGAGACTTTGCACTTTGGGGACCTGTGCCATGTGAAAACATCATCTAATCTTATTCGAAGTCAATCTGTTAAAGACCTCTAACACAAAAAATTGGCAGCGTCTAATCTCTATCATATGATTTAATAAAGTCAAAGGCCATTATCCAATTCAACAATTGAATTGGCACAGTTTAATCTCTATCATATGATTTAATGCAGGCATAGGCCATTAATCAATTCAACAATTGACTGCATGGAATCACATAATAAAGACAAGTGTTTCATACCAATTTTTTGCATGAAAGATCTTTAAATCATGACCTTTTAATATTAAGATGGTGTTTTCACATAACACAGATCCCCAAAATGCTTAGTCTTTTTTCTATCTCCATACAACTACAAGTTCTTATCAATTACATCTTTGCTGATAACAAAAGGGATAAATTACTCAGGAGATTGAGTCAAAACTTTTACTTTTCACAGGATATGGTATAATCCATCTCTTATTATGGAGAGGGTTGGAGACCCTACACTTCTTCTATGAAAATGCATATAAACATTTTCTTCGCTTTTAATGGGTGAAAATTCCCTTCAAATGAGAGCACCTGCCATTTTGTTCAAGTGAAATCGATCGGTCTTATATGCGACCGCGACAAAACAGTCTCATACGAGACCGCTACGGGTCAATCTCTTAAGATACTACGAGGTCTCATATAAGACCACAAGGTCTCCTACAAGACTGCAACCAATCAGTCTCGTACAAAACCTATTGGTCGATCGCAGTGAAAGTTTGGCCTGTGATATGTGAACTGGTTCGAGCGAACCGGCGCCAAAACTGTTCGCTCCAATTCTGTCTGAAGGACAAATCAGTCATTTCATTGAGATTTTGTTTAAATTTAGTTCAAATGAGATTTTGTTCAAAAGTTCTCTTAAATTAAGATTTTATTCAAAGGTACAAAGATTTCAAAATGTCCTCGTAAATGACGACATATTATTCAAAATTAAAAACACATAGTTATGCTTGAACCCTAGAACGAACCAACGCCTAACGAATAGAGCAAATTGTTTTGGAAATAAAAATGTTACTTCAAATTATAGATTATAAATCCAAAGGGTAGCTCAGCTGGTCATGGCTTGAGTTTGTTCTCAAATGGTCACCAGCTCGAGTCCCCTCACGGGCTATTGGAGTATTATCCGGTCGTTAGTTCTATGACCCCGTGGGTAGGGCCGGCGCCGACATTTCGGAGGCCCAAGGCGAGTTCCTAAAATGGGGCCCCTATTTCATATTACTTTATAATATATAAAAATTCGTCACAAATTTTTTTTGACAAATAAAATAGGGGGGCCATTACTAGCACACGTTTTTTAAGTGATTGCACCGAATTTAAAGAAAGACTTGTTATTTTAGAGACATGCGATATGTAAAATTGCAATATGGGCCGTCTGATTTGGAGCTCATGATCAATAGATCTCTGATGCATAAAATTGGAGCAAAACACGATACTTGTCATGGCCTTCAAATCAAATGGCTTAGATGGTATTTTCACATAGTAGAGGTCGCCAAACTTGCATGTCTTTCTTTTAAATTCGGTGCAATCTGGTGCAATCACTTGAAAAGCGTGTACAAGTAATGGCTCTCATAAAAGAATACTCATATTCTATTTTATTATATATATAATTTAAAAATGTAACTAAAAATTTAATATAAGTAAATATTAAAAGAAAATGCAATAAAAAAAAAATTCAGATTGTGTAAGAAATTTTAGAAGAAAATATTGAAGGAAGCCATCTATCATACGCCTTCTCTTCTCAAATCAAATAGCCTTTAAACAAATTTATGAGGCAATTGTGGATCTCAATCCCGGATGAGAAAGAGGGGTTAGTGTCACATTGACAAACAATTGTAAAAAGACCTTGTTAATTCCCTAAAGCCAACTCCAAATAGATGGTATAAGGCTATTATGATAACGATGATGATGAAACTATAAATGCAACAAATGGTCCTAGATTGATCCTAATACCTATTGTCTTTTATAGATCCTGCGGAACAGGGTTCACTTGATTTATACATGTACCAATTCAATAGATCAGTTAGTATTTTGTCAAATCTTCACTTTTTAAATAAAAATCAATGGAACAAGACTTATACATATGACCATTTGAGTGGTCAAATCTTCATAGAGATTTTGATCTGAACTCACGTAGAAAAAGGATTTTCCTAATCCCCTTAAAACTCATTGATTGGGTTCGATCAGATGATAGAAATCGTGTTTCACCTCGATCTTCCACATAATGGAGCTTAAGACCATGTCTCCCATCTATCATATGGTTACTTTTATTCCATATGTCACATCCCCAAAACATGACCCTAAAACCACATTTAAGTGTGATGTGTGCCATTGCACACAAGGTGTACTTTTTGGGAAAATGTCATATGTGACATGTGGAATCAAAAATTGATTGTCTGATAGGTGGTATATGGTCTCGAGATCCATTGTGTGGAAGATCAGAGTTAAAAAAATCTCCATCGGACTCTAATCTAACCCAATCAACAAATTTTATGGAGTTACACACGTGGGAGCTTTTAGAAAACGTGTGGGTGCAAACAGTCAAATAGACTTTTAAAGAAAATAATTAACTACTCTGATGAAAATGATGGAAATCTAAAACAAAATTTTAGCTCGAAAAGACATAAAAATTGGTATCGAGTAAGGGTAAGGTAACCAAATTCGGAGCCCTTTAGCTTTAAGGATTTTTTTTAAAAAAATAAAAATAAAAAAAGCCCTATTTTTTATTAGGCAAATAGGATTTGGGGGCCCTTAAAAATCGGGGGCCCAAGGCTCTTGCCTCGTTGGCCTTGGTCCAGGGCCAGCCCTGCCTGTGGGATTAGTCGAGGTGCACACAAGCTGACCCAGACACCCACGATTATAAAAAAAAATATATATTATATATTATAGAAATTTGTATAATTTATAATCTTATTTAAAAAAAAAAAAAAAACTCATCCTAACCCTAGAGAATCAGGTTCGCATTATAATAGCAAAATGCAAATTGCAAACCTGAATTTGAAACGAGTAAATAAGCAAACTAAGTAACATAATACAAGAGCGATCGATCACGATTGATTGGTTCTTACTTAAAATAAATGCTCATGTGTTTTTAGTTAAAGGGCATTTTCAGCCATTAAAAATCAACAAAATGCAAATTCCAGCTCCTCGTTCTCTATCTGAGGCCTTATCTCTCTCTGATGCACCGTTAGCCGCATCCTTCCACTAGAATTGTTGATTTCTAAACAGAAATACCATAACTCTAATGGACATCCACATTTCTTATTGATCGACTTACAACCATTAAATAGAAAAGAAAGCAAAACTTACTAAAAATAGCAAAAACGAGATAACACTATGGAAGGAAAGATATTGTCGCTAAAATCAAGCCAGAATCGAAACGAATTGATTCTGATTTGTAAATCCCCGAGAATCGCAGAAGAGATTGTTTCCTAAAATAACAAAATTGCTATTTTCGAGCCTTAAAAGAAGAAATTTGCCTTAAAACTGCGAACCTCATGGCAAAGCAGTGTCTATTGACCATTTTTGTGTTTCCGTTCCAGAATGGGTCTTCACGCCATTTTCTAAAGTTTGGGTTCATGATTTCTATTAGTGCCTGACTCCAATTCTAGTAACGACTATTATGTTAACCTCGAGTAGACCTACGTCGATTTAGGGCCACCATGTACTCATCCGCGATGATTTGCACTACATCTCTCTCTCTCTCTCTCTCTCTCTCTATATATATATATATATATATATATATATATATATATATCCTCTATATATCTTTGATTGGTCTCATTTCGAGATTGATTGGTCATAAATGAGACTGAATGTAATTATGATCGATCCTATATGAGATGATCGGTCAAATATTTTGGACTAATCCCGTAACAAAACGGACAAAAATGAGATCAATCGGTCTTGAATCATGTTGTGCCCTCTTTTATTTTTTTAATAACTTAGAGTAATCACAAGCTTACACTTAGACTAATCCCTAAGGGATGCCCTCACCCTAAACCCTACCCCTACCGTGTTACGAGTATTTCACAATTTACACACCCTATGGGGCATCATGTTATCGCAGAAGGGAGACGCCAACACTTCATCATGTTAAACTCTCTTGTTGGAGACTAATCGACATCAAACAGTCTGATAATAGACCGAGACTGAAATCTGATATTGGTCTAATATGAGACCATACAAGACCGAGCGATCTCATGGCAAGTCCCCATAATCAAGACGGTGTTTAGCAATAATTCGGCAAGGTTAAAATTTGGAAATTTCGGCAAGTTCGAGGAAATGTTCGAAGAAAAATCGAGGAGAAAAAAATAATAATAAACTAGAAAATATAAAAAATATAAACAAAAAAATTTAATATTAAAAATTATAATTTATTAAAAAAATGAATTATTTACAATTTTTTTAAATCATGGGAATTTTTGAAAAATTCGTGAATAATTAGAAGAACTCCAAATTTTGTGAATTGTTCGCAAATTTTTAAAACATTTTAGAGAATTTGGTAACTATGGTCTCCACTTAAATTGAATTTAAACACATAGGGTTAAATTGAATTTAAACTTATATAGTTAATATGGTAAAGTAGTCGAGAGGGTCTGACCCCGTTAGATAAATAAGTTTTAAATTAATCCTGAAGGTAAGATTAAATTCTTTTACCCTTCTTGTGTGACACTTAACTTGTTCTATAGTTTTTAAGTATTTTTTGTATAAAAAAAAATTAATTTGAGGGTATTTTAGAAACCCTATTATTAAAAACAATTTTTTAAAATAAAATATAAAATGTAATATAAATAATTATAATGCGTACCCAGGCCGGGTTTAAGGGGGTGGAGGGGCCCAAGATATTATAAGGGAAGAGACAAGGTTATAATTTACTCAACGTGGGACTAGTAAAATTCCATGGGACTAACTCAACCTCACGAAACTAGCTTGTAAGGTGAGGAGTGCTCAGCTTATATATAACCAATACCTTCAAACCCGCAGGCAATGTGGAACTATTCTAACATAACCTTCAACACATGTATCCTACGAATACCACTAGCCCCCCAAGTATGGCTGCTACAAGAAATGAACTTTGGGTCAAATGAGAGGTAGCTTAAGAAGAAGAACCATGCGAATATGTATTATTTCTATAAGAAGCAGCAGAAAATGATTTGAATTAATGGCAATGAGCACCAATTATGAGAAAGTAGATGCATATGGACCTTGTTGTTTGTATGACACTGATAAAAGGCATTACATCATGATCATTACTGATTTGTCAAAATTAGGTTGCAATGTTACCATCGGGCCTACAGGTCAAAAACAAAATGTTACCATCGGGCCTTTGGTGCTCTTCGTGTTCACCTCAATAGGAAGAAAGAAAGCTGCAACAAGAACATCACAAACCATAAGTTTAGTAAGCTACAATAAGAGACTAATCTAAAGATTCTGAACTAAATAATTGTTCCAAGGAAAGCACAATCAGTGGGATATAACTACTATCAAATGGAAAAAAATTGGAAACATACTTATTGAAAATCAGGATAATTTACCAAATGGTGTAAAACCGAACACTAAGTTAATAGAGAGAGGCCGCCCTAGGGCTAGACCCCGAGTAAGTGGAAAGTCAAAGCAGGAAAGCCTTCTAATGCTGTATGTTTTGATCCAGCTAAAGCTACTTTAGAACACACAGAATTGATGAAGGTTGACAATACTGCAACGTCGGGGTTGCAGGTTAAATCCCAGTTTACGCATCCAAAAACATGACGAAGACGTGAACAATAATGCTTCAAAAGGAGATATCATACATTAATTTTTACCCTTACTTTCTACATTAGAACATAAAGCCAAATAATTTGGGCGTTCATGTAGGTGATAATGATTTGTGATTAACATATTAGGCATAGGCAAAAACTATGTCAACTTAAGAAAGAAAGTTGCTTAGAAAATTCGATATGGACTGCCCATTTGAGAATTAGACAATCAATTCTCATCTTTCTTCCTTTTGGTAGTGTAAAAATAAACACAGAGAAATAATAAATACCTGCCATAAACACTTGAAACTCTCCTCCTTAATTAGACTCTCGCCAGGTTCATCAAAAAGTGTTAGTGCACATGTTAACCTTGACTTCCATAATCAGATACAAGTTGCATCCTTGTATTCAGATAATACCCCTTCTTTTCCTAGATCATTGAATAACTCCATTTACTCCTATAGTCTCAATAATCCATTAGGATTGTGTACCAATCTTCAACATTCCAGGGAAACTCTGGACCACTCTGTCCAAGGTAATAAATAAGAACTATTACCATGGTAGGAGTCCCTGGACTTGTTTTTCGTGTTTCTAGTTCTACTTTGTTTCTGTTTCTACGTCTTGTTCAAACTTTATTGGTTTAGTAAACCTGGTCGTTTTAAGGATTTTCTTGCATTTATTTTCTATACAGTTCTAAATTGTTGAGAAAATTCCTATTGAATTCGTTACATTTACAAATTGGATATAATTGTGCCGACGCCCATTTGTATTTCATGCCTTATTTAAATGTCGTTGCTTGTTTAAATGGTTTAGTATCATATTCTTCTGATCTGAGTTATGAACTTATGAGGGTTTATTTGAATAATGTTTTTTTTTTTTTCTCTTGCTTTAACTGGATTGTACAAACTGGCTGTTTGCATGTTAAAATTTTCTTTGCCCTGTTCCATGATGCCAATAAGGAACTATAAGGATTCCATGCCTTTCCAAGTTGAAAAAGACTCATCACAAAGTCACAACCTCAAAGAGTCTTTTCCTTTAATGAGAAAATCACCCTCCCATCAGAGGGTGCCTAGTGTCCATGCGTTACGGCTCCCTGAAGCAAATTTTAAATCACAAGAATCACCAAATGATCATAGCCCACCTTCTGAGCAAATGTTGGAAAATGGAATGTCGTTGGATGGAGCAGCAAAGGCGCCATCCATGAAAAAAAGCAGGATAGTTTTGAGATTGAGATTACCTGAGTTACCCAAAATCGATGTTCATTTAGTACATCAACCAACATCAAAAACTTCAGACCCTGAATCAATTATTTTACCCCTTTTGACTTCTGATCCTACAAATGAGTGTCTCACATCTAAAACCTTTTAGTGGACCCCTCCCTCAATTTGATGATAAGCCTGTGAAACAAAGGGATTTCAAGGACTCACGACATCAGAAACCTCCATCCCTTATGAGGCTTGCAGAATTTTGTTTGGTCATTTGCATGCATGGGTATTGAGACAGTGGTTGCCAATTTTTTGCGACACTTCATTAAGTGACATTATTTGTATATTATATGCATATTTCTCAGGGTTAGATTATATCATACTGCTGATACCAAATGTTAGATATTTAAAAGTTTATTAAACTTGTCTTTTCCCAAGAGGTGTCTTTCTAAAGTGGTGTATCTTTTCAAAAATGAAAGGTCTTTCTACAGTGGTGTGTCTTTTCAAAATGGTCTTTTCAAAGTGGTGCGTCTTTTCCGAAGGGATGCGTGTAGCACCTTTTCATAGGAAAAGAGTGCATTAACGCACCGCTTGATTTCTATTTAAGGAATCTAAAGTCATTGTTTTTTAAAAAACACAATAGAGTATTCTTTCTTCTATCTTGTTATAGCTTTAAAGGTCTTTATCAGAGCGATCTTGTATTATTTGGTGTTCGGATAATGTGAATGGATTCATCAAATCCTTCACAAGAATACACAGCCGATTCGTTGTATCCTGAAACCAATTTGCCGGTAACCTATTCGTGACCACTTTGTCGAAGTGGTGGGGGCAAATATTAGTTTAAAGACAGCGATATTTCTCATGCCTCGGACCGGTTCTCTGTATTACTTCGGATCAACATTGCATAATTTTTCAACACCAAAGTAGGTCTTTGTTGTAATTAGAATTTCATGGGCTTAACTCAACCTCACAAACCGGCTTGTAAGGTGAGGTTTGCCCAAGATATAAAAAGCCCAAAAAGGGCCAACCTAGAGCCAATGTGGGACAAATTCAACAAGCTCCCGCACATGTTGGCGAGATTGAGCCAAATCACGTGGATAAAAAAATTTCATGAGCCCAACTCAACTTGTCAAAACTACCTTATAAGGTAAGGTTTGCCCATGTTATATATAACCTAAGGCCTCCAGCCCACAGCCGATGTGGGGACTATTCTAACAATCTAAACAATTTTCATCGGCTTTCAGCAATGCTGCGGAACAAAGTTGGATGGTTTGATGAAGAGGATAACAGTGCAGAAGCCTTACCAATGCGCTTGGCAAATGATGCAACATTTGTTCGTGCTGCTTTCAGCAGCCGGCTTTCTATATTCATCCAGGATACTGCAGTAGTTGTTGTGGCACATCTTATCGGTATGCTGCTGGAATGGTGATTAGCACTTGTGGCTTTGGCAACCTTTCCCATTTTAACAGTTTCACAGGCTCACCTTCATACTTGTGCGGTTTTCTGAAAAGAAACGTTTTCTTGTAGGATGCAGTATTACAGAATTCTTGTATTTTACAAAAACTAATGCTCACACCTATGGTTCTTGTCTTCCCTTTCAGCCGAATCCTGTATATTGTATGGAAATACATATTGCTTGGAATTCTATCAGCTCCATTGTAATTTCTTGGGAAAATATTTTCCCTTGTGAATTAAGGGTCCTTTTTTTCGTGTATGCTAAGCGCATAATGCGTAGGTTTCTATGTAACCCTCTATATAAAGGGTTTATCTCTTGAAGCTCATATCATCTTAAATAGCAACAACGCAATTTTTGTAGAGTCTCTCAACTCAATCTCTCTAATAAACTCTAAATGAGTGTTTTTTCTCTTAGATAGTTTATCATGGGTTTATATTTTTCTCTCCACCTTGCCCCACCATCGGATCTTTGTGCATCAGAAGTCGGGAATATTGGTCTTTTATGGTAGTCCTTGTCTTTCTCCATCAGCCAAGACTCATCTTTGACCGCTTATCGTGCTGACGTCAGGTTGACATAAATAGGCTCAAACTTTTGACCTCAAATCAGAAAAGGCACATATTTTTTAACGGTATGGCATGTAGATCATCTTTAATAAAGGACTTTCTATATTTTGATCATTAGAAGTCGCATTTCCATTAGGTTTTTGTGAGCCTCAATATTCACGGTTTTTTGGGCCTTCTGATCATTCAAAATTTTCGATCTAGGTATGGTTTAGATTGGGAAGTCATCCTGAACATTTATCTCTCTTGCTGCAACTGCGTCGGTGGCCGTCTTCTAGATTATTAGAATACATCTTTGAAAGTTGGTTGTTCATGACCTATGGGGAAGATGAATCTATGATTGATCACTTGGATTTGGTTCGGTTTTCTCCTATGAACTTTCCCCCATGATCTTGGATTTAACAAGTTTTTCAGCGATTTTTCATGTTTACACTGAAAATACACTACAAAAATAAGGGGTTTCAACGGCACTTGCTATTAAGGCATTTTTTAGTTGCGACAGGATTAATAGCGGCAGTTTTTTGTAGCGACAGTACTAATAGCGGCAGTTTTCTTAACAAAAAACTGCCGCTAATAGTCTTATTTTTTTGTAGTGATAGTGGATTCAAGGTTTTTGTGGGGTTTTGATGGCATAAACTGATCTCTTTGTCTGCATCTATCACCTTCAAGTGTCTGTTCAATATTCACGATCAGGTCGAGGGAGGTTTGATCACCTTTCGATTGCAACCATAGTCACAAAAATCACTGAATTTTTCAAAAGATTGTGATTTGTAATATTTTTCAAATTTGTTTATAATTTTAAATCTTATTTTTTTCAGTTTTTATTTTGGGAGCCATTACTTGCACATGTTTTTCAAGTGATTGCACCGGATTGCATCGAATTTAAAAGAAAGAGTTGCAAGTTTGGCAATTTCTACTATGTGAAAATACCATCTAAGCCGTTTGATTTGAAGGTCATGATTTAAAGATATCAATTGTAAAAGATTAAAAACCCCTTCATGGGCCTACCCGTTGGCAGGAGATGTTGAAGTAGCGCATGAAGTAGTCTCTATCCCCCGGTCGGAGTTGCAACAAGCGAGGGAACTCGTTTGACGAGAAAGCTAGGCAATCTGTGCTTTAGTGCTCCTTCTATTCCAACTGGCATAGCAAACTAAATACCGGCCGGAAGGCTTCCGAATTGTCGAGCAAGCCATTATTAGATTAGCCTTAACGAATAATTTGATCTTCTTCGGGTGGAAGGAGGCCTTCAAGACGGGAGGTAGAGATGGTTTGGAGGAATTCTTGGGACAGATGGAGGACCACCCCTTGCCACAAAGGCTATTATATAATTTAATAGTTGACTACAATAGATCATGTGACAAGTATTGTGTTTTGCTCCATTTTTATGTACCAAAGATCTATTGATCATGAACTTCAAACTAGACGGCCCATATTGCATTTTTACATATCAAATGTCCCTAAAATACTATGTCTTTCTTTAAATTCGGTGCAATCACTTAAAAAACATGTGCAAGTAATGGCTCCCTTTTATTTTTTCTCTCCAAAATTTTCCATGAGCTTGCCGGATTTTTTTGAATTTTAACCTCGCCCAATTATTAACGAACCCCAACTTGGTGACTATTTGTGACGACCCAAACCATTATAACCCAAACTATTACTCGACCCGACCCGATTCGACTCATAAATACACACACACTATCTTAAATAGACTATACACCTTAACCTTTCTCCTATAACTTAAATCCCAAAATGAAAACCTACACATAACCGAGTCGTTCCATTTCTTCTTCTTTATTTCTGTAACGCATCTCTTTACTCGGCAATGAATTTTAAAAGCCCGAACGGTCATCCACCTGGCCTATAAATAGAGCCTTTCCCTTCTTCTTTTCTGCACCAAGCCTCCTTCCTCAAAGCTTCTCTTCTTCCTTAAGGTAAGGTCTTATATTTTAATTCTAGTTTGATATTTTATTTTTCTATAAATTTTAGTTTTGTAATTCTGGTTCTTCAAACCCTTAGATTAGATATGCTAATCCTTTATTCTATTCCTTTAAATTCTAGTTCTGCAGATTATTTTATTCTAGTTTATTTCTGATTTTTAAATTTTATTTTTGATTTTAAAAATTAATCTCTGAACTTATCTTAAAACATGAATTTCTAGTTTTGATTTTTTAATTCAATTATGTATTTTAAGTTGGATTACGTAGTTAAATTATGTTGTTATATTTTAATTCCAACTTTATATTGTAAATCTGGTTTTATATTGAAATTTCGGTTTATATTTAAATTTGGTTTTATATTCAACTCTGATTTTATTTCTTTAAATTTTTGGTTTCATCCTAGTTTTACAAATCTGATTTTATATTATGTTTTTATCATATAGCCTGATTTTATATTTTGTTCTATAATATGATTTTTATATCCAATTTTTATAATATGAAATTATATAATGTTTTTATCTTAGTCTTATAATATGACTTTATATTCTAGTTTTATTTTGGTTTTTATAATATGAAATTGTCATTTATATTCGAGTTTTAATGCTGATTTTATGTAATTATAATAAATCAAATTTTGAGATTAAAAGGATTTAAAAATTATCATTATTATAAAGTTAGAAATTTTGTTTAATATTAAATCATATTTAAGGGTTTTAAAACTGATTTATAAATCAAAGTTGTTTTAAATTAAAGATTTCAGAAATTGAATGTTTTCCAAAATAGGGATTTGAAATAACTCGATAGAATCCAACCTAACTCCGTAGTTTGCTCTCTCTTCTTGACCGATTTCCCTTTGTGTCTAGATAACTATCGGAATCATGAAACTTCACACTATTCTCACAAGACCCTTGAATCTGATGATTGAGGCAAGATGCCTATCTCATAGCATGTTTTAAACGCGTATTTTATTAGTTAATGATGCGTTTATTTTACATAGTGTATATTATAACTTTGATAAGTAGATGTTTGAATGATTATGATGGTATAGATAATTTTAAACTTGGCTTGCCCAATGATGATTATGTCATTTTGAATCATGTTATTGTTAGCAAAATATAAATGTTGTAAGCTTTGTTTACTCGATTTGAATTTCATATGATCTCATTTACATTGAAATATTATACTATTTTAGAATGAGAATTGATAAAGCATGTTGATGTTGGATAAATTTTTTTAAACAAAATTGATATGAAGGACTTTAGAAATGATGATATGATATTTGATTAAGATCCTCATGGGACCGCATGATAGTATTAGACGAACGGGTCCATTTGTCTACTTTCGTAATACGAAGTAAACCCGTCAAACCGGATCGACATAGTTGACAATGGGATTGATGAAAACATGGAACCTTCCTTTATAACTGGTATCCATGATGAATAATGAATGATGATATGAATGCAACTGCACTTGGATCGGTGCTATTATTTAATAATTATACAATATATGTAGTATAATTGTAAACTAAGTTATTTTTATTCTTCTTCTTTATATTGAAGCATTAGATGGTATAGCTGATGATATCTTTTATTTGATATGAAGTTTGATGTGATATTTTTAATGTAATGTTTTACTCGCAAGTGCACGAATCGGTTTGTATATAGTGGGTGCGGAGTACGAGATCGTTCTCACGAGGACTAATTTTGAAATATCTAAAAGAGACAAGCAATTCTAGAAATCTATTAAGATCTAACAGTATTCTACCAGTTTTATGATTTAAGCGGTTGATGAGATGGTAATTAATGACTACAAACTAAAATTCAATTGATAATTCAAAAGTAAAAGTGAAGATGATGATAAAGATGAAGATGCTAAATCCTCCCATCTTTGGTCCGTTCTTCCTATAATATAAATCTAAGGATTAAATTATGAGATATTTCATTGGTAACAAACATCTTTTATAGAAGATCAATGGTCAACACTCTAATAGGTTCCACGTTGCATCCCTGCAATTAGGACTTAGATGATTTTCATATATAGATCTGGGATCAAGGGCATGGCTAGGCACACATGATCTCAGGTTCAAAATAAAAATCATCCCCAAAGTGGGTGAAAATTCCAACAAGAATACCACTTATAAATCTGAAATCAAGGGCATGGCTCGGCACACTTTATTCAGATTAGGAATTATTTAAGATAAAATTACCATTACAGAACCAAGATCGAGGGCATGGCTCGGCACACTTTATTCAGATTAGGGAGTATTTAAGATAAAATTACCATTACAGAACCAAGATCCAGGGCATAGCTCGGCACACTCGATCCCAGAACATAATCATAATTAAATCCACACGATGAAAGCAAAAAGACCATAACAATGATAGGGTAAAATTACCGTCACAGATTTGAGATCCCGGGCATGGCTCGGCACACGCGATCCCGGTTTGTGGCGGGGATTTCATCCGTTCATAATAGCACAACAACCATAAAATAAAATCTCATATTTTAATCCTTACTTTATATTATTAAAAGTATATCCCTCGGATGGGAATCATTAGATCCCCATCCCTATAAATTTAGCCACACATATTGTAAGTAAATGACATAAATAAATAAAGACAGGAAAATAATATTAATTAAAATTACCTCAAACTTCAAAATAAATTACGTTGATCCACAAGTATGATGATCTTCAGAAACGAAATTAATACAGGAATAAACTTTGAACAAAATTTAGGAATGAGTACTGAAAAATTAAAGGGAACAAAGCTCTCAAAAGAATAATAAAATTTCCCTATTTCTATGTCTAACTATGAAAAAGAATGGCTAAAAACTAAAACTCTCTCCTAAAATTAATTCTATCTAAAAAAAATCTCTAATTCTAATCTCCTTTTTCCGAAGTGTTTGAGTCGCTTTAAATAGACCCTCGTCGCGGAAGTCTCCCAAGCCAAAGTTTTAGGGTCGATTAATCGACCAGGAAGGGTCGATGCATCGAGCCGCCAAAAAGTCCCAAAAATCAGGTTTACAGTGTCAGTTTCGTGTCAGACTCTGACTCTGCCTCGATTAATCGACCTATAGGGTCGATGCATCGACCCCAGAAATCCGTAAAATTCAGCACTTTTTCTTGGTTCAAACACTGCTTCGGTATTTCGGCCATAACTTTCTTTCGCAAACTCTGATTGAGGCGATTCTTACGCCGTTAGAAAGCTGACGAAAAGATCTACAACTTTCATGTTTTGACAATTTCATAATTCGGCCTTCTTGAAGGTCCAAATGTAGCCTCAAGTCGCACTAAGTTCTTGATTACCCAAAGTTGCAGTGTTTTGACATTATATTCAGAATTCTTGGGCTGTTTTCTATACTTGGCTTGTATTTACCTGAAACACTTCAAATCTAATCAATCTCATCAGATAGCCTTCATCGGACAGCTAAATATAGGTATTTAGGGGTGAAATATCATCATTTTTCAGTACTCATCAAAGTTCTTAATTTGAAACTAATAAAATTGCTATAACAGTTATATTATTTATTGGGGGTTACTTATTGAGTTTTATCTCACCCCCCGTTGCCATTTAAATTTCAGAGATCGTACCTCGTGATTCAGAAGCTGCATTTTAGGAAGAGACCCTAGAAGACTTGTTGGTTTAGCCTTGGTTAGGAGTTGTTTAACGTTGTAATTGAAAATAAATGTAACTTTGAATTTTATTAATGAGAATGGACCGTTGTGTTTCCTTTATTTGAATTTTAATTATTGAATGTGTTCATGTGCCGAAATGGATCATGTATCGAATTTCGGGGCGTGACAATTTGATATTAAAGCTCAAGTTTAGCGAAACCTTAGGTGACCTTAGGTTGTGGACCAACAAGTTAGAAATAATATTACCTATAGAGATTAATTTGTGTATTTCCCTGATTACTAAGAAATTGTGAGAATACGTCACACTGCTAGGAAATGCTACGTTAGGCGTCCACATACGCCGCCTCGAGAATGGAATGAGTCTAGTATGAATGTAAGACATGTTAGTTACTCATCTTTGTATAAGTCCTCTAACGAGCCTTACTATACACTAGAGCCTTACTATACACCAAGACCCGTAGAAGTGATAGAAATTTTCGACTGAGTATATCATATTATCTGATGACGATGATGTAGAGAATGGGTTAGAACCAATGGAAGCGAAAGAAGTATTTGATTACAACCCGAAAAAAGCATTTGATTACGACCCGAAGGAAAAATCTGCTTCTTCTGAGAACGAAGAACAAAAAGAAGTCGATGTCTCTTTGGATTGCGAACCTGAGGAAATAGATAATTATGACCCAGTCAAGGCTGAGATAATAGATATCTCAGATAATAAATAGATTAGTAATATCTAGAATAAATTAAGTCAAAGTTTACTGTGTCATTTTTACTAGATGGTTGAAGAGAATATTACTACACCTGCCAGTACCTCGACTAATGTTGAGAAGGTATTGAAGGGAATGCATGCAATTCTAGCAACCGTGGTCCATAAATGAACAAATTTTACATCCTCTGACTCCACTCACCACGACGTTGGAGCGGGACTCGAAAGACTGAAGAAGATGAACCCTTCGATCTTTAGAGGATCAACCAATTTGCTAGAAGCCGAACAGTAGATTGAAGATATTGAAAACATCTTCCTAACAATGAAGTGTACAAAGGAGATGAAGGCCACCTATGTTGTTTTCCTGCTGGCTGGGGAAGCCAAAAGGTAGTGGAAAATAATGTTGAGATCTTAGGTAGAGAATGAAGAGGTGATAGTGTGAGAGAAGTTTTTCAAGCTATTTTTCGAGAAGTACTTTCTAAAGCACATTCAACAAAAGAAGAAAAGTGAGTTCCTTAGGCTGAAGCAGGAGAATCTGAGTGTCGCAGATTATGAAGCTAAGTTTGTTGACTTAGAACGATTTTATTGGCACCCTCTATCAGATGTTGAGCGAGCAGAAAAGTTTGACAAGGGTCTTAAGCCCAATATTCGTACGTGTATTTTCATATTCTTTTTAGAGGATTACGCCTTGTCAGTTCGAAGAGCCCTGAAGGCAAAAGAAGATTGTTAGGAACTCCGTGAATTTCACATGAAGAAAAGGGAGTCGTCCGGTAATAATAGTAAGGCGCCAGTTACGCCAAACAATAATTTTAAACGACCCTGATTCAAAGGTTTGCAGGTCGTTGCTCTTCCTAGTCCCTCATGCACAATCTGCGGAAGGCAACATGGTATCACACCCTGCAGAATGATGAATGCAACTTGTTTTAATTATGGAGAGTCGAGGCATGTGTCTCAAACATGTTCAAAACCGAAGAATTGCAATGATTGTAAAAAAGTGGGACATATACAGAAATATCGCGGGATGATGAGGAACGCTCAATCAATTCGACCGCAATACTCGCAACAAAAACACCAACAATAGCGACAATAACAACTGGTGCAGTACTGTGACAGCCCAAATTTCGGCACCCCGAAACCCGTGCCATCAGCACGATCATCTTGACCGTGCCCTCTAGCTAAGCACGGAACACTAGTATATCAAGCATAGAAAAGTATAATAAACGAGTTTGCAGAATTTAAATCTATATTAATTAACTTCCCAAAAGACAGTTCTACCCTCATGCCTCTGCATGAATGGAGAACCGATCCGAACCATCGATGATAGAAATCATCACGGATGGTTCGTCCCAAAAGAGAAATCCTAACTCCTTATATACATGATTTTAAACAGAATCAAGGCTTGACATACCAAGCCGTACAAAACCTCTCCAAAAATCCCTCAAAGTGGCACAACGGAGTCCTCTAGAAGAAGTCCTCTCGAGGTGGCTTTAACTCACAATCCGACTGAGGTCCCACTTCATTGGGATCAGCGTCTCCTGAAGCCTCGGCAACTGCTAATAGTGGACCTGCGACGTATAGTCTATAGGGTGAGCTACATCCTAGCTCAATAGGGAACGAACACAGTTG
This sequence comes from Chloranthus sessilifolius, assembly GCA_021018995.1. NCBI lineage: Eukaryota > Viridiplantae > Streptophyta > Magnoliopsida > Chloranthales > Chloranthaceae > Chloranthus > Chloranthus sessilifolius. Next base: position 160,922,533 of record CM037585.1, read on the forward strand.
AACATATAAATTATGACTCACATATATTCCATGATATGCTATGCATGATGTGTCTATGCAGTTGTTAATGAAACAGTTAAAAAGCATTTCGTTTTACTGTTGATTACTTATATTTTCATTTACTCATGAATGATGCTGAAAAGGCCTAAAGCAAAACTTAAACTTTCAACTTAAGTAATCCCCGAGCAATATAGCATCGAGCCCCGATGAGATACCCATCATCGTCATCTATATAGACAGTTTTAACCGTATTCCCTGGGAATACAAATAGTACCCAAGCCCCTTTCCCCTGGGGATTGGTGGCGGGGTTTCACTTTTCTCAATCAACACCCCTGGGGTGTGCTTACTATGTACGGATAAGCCTCCGCACTGGCCTACGGTTTCGCCGCCCGTGTCAGGATACGGATATCTATCAAACCTCAAATAATAAAAATATCGGTGCCTTACATATAGTTATTCACCGTAATTGTGCTATCTTATATCGCTTAGGCCCTATCAAACATGATTCAATCCTTGGATACATCCTCGATGTATCCATTTACTACATCACACCGATGCTTTTATCTCTTTACTTCTTCTTCCCCTGGGGATGGCTCATTAGTTTACTCTTATGAATGTCACACACACACTTTTCACAATTCTCTAAGCAGTAAAATATTCGAATTGAACTCTATATCACTACATACATGCTCTTGTAAAATAAGGTACATGTTCAAGGTGTTCCCTACCTCAAGTCTTCATTTGATCAATGCATCAAGGTCCCACGTGGCTCCTTGTGCACAAGTCCACACATACCACCTATGGTACCACATAACAGGTGAAACACATCACAAAGGATGCAATCAAGAAGGTATAAGATCCTCCAAGAATCTTAAAGTCAAACCCAAAAGTCAACATAATTTATGTCAGTCGATTAATCGAACTCCAAAATCGATTAATCGAAGGTCAATATCGATTAATCGAAGCAATTTCGATTAATCGAAATTCTCCTTTTCGCAAAGTCCCTTCCCAGTTCGAACAGTCGAGTTTTCATTCGATTAATCGAATCCAATTTCGATTAATCGAAATTCTTCTTTTCGCAAAGTAATTTCACTGTTCGAACAGTCGAGTTTTCATTCGATTAATCGAATCCAATTTCGATTAATCGAAATTCTTCTTTTCGCAAAGTAATTTCACTGTTCGAACAGTCGAGTTTTCATTCGATTAATCGAATCCAATTTCGATTTATCGAAATTCTTCTTTTCGCAAGGTAGACTCTCAGTTCGAACAGTCGAGTTTCACAAGTTGATTAATCGATTAATCGAAAACTAAGATCGATTAATCGAAATCTCATTTCGATTAGTCGATTTTTCCTCAAGTCATTTCCTCCAACCCTTGGGGTCCACTGGAGGTTCTCAGTCGATCAATCGATTCCCAAATCGATTAATCGAAATCCAAAGTCGATTAATCGAAATCAAATTCGATTAATCGAAGTCGGGGTCTTCTGACCTTTCAACTTCCTGGCCAATTTTGATTAATCGAAACCCAATTTCGATTAATCGAAATTGTCAGATTCAGTCCCTTTCGAGCTATTCTTCCCAATCTTTTTCCATACTTTTTCCTCTATTTTTCTAAGCCATTATTCTAAGATTTAAAATATTTTCAACTACCATTTAGCCTCTATAATTTATGCATTTGATTTACAAAATTTTACCTTGAATCAATCTCAAATTGATTTCAAATCTAGGGTTGGAAGGCTAGGGTTCCAGCTTTAGCTTTTCAGCGGATCCCTTGCGTTGAATCGGCCTCTTTAATACTTGAATCCTTCCTTCCTCAACTAGCCTTTACTCCTTGCATTAATCACTCTTTTTACTCTCTCTCTCTCTCTTCTTTACTCTCCTTCAACAACCCAAAGTACCCATCTAGGGTTATTAAACCCTTTTTATCCCTCTCTTAGTTTGTGTGTTGAGCACATGCACCTCAATAGGTATATGCGACTTCATATTTACAACACACACCACGCAGTCACTCAAGCTATCACATCTCGTCTGTTCATCACATCCTATGCTAACTCTTGATCTCCTGATTGGTCAAACTTGTGACCAATCGGGCACGGATCCCGAGGTCATAGTTTTTTATGTGATTTTTTAGTTATTACATCCTCCCCACCTTGGGAATTTTCGTCCTCGAAAATAACCCAAGGCATGTCTGTCTGGGTCTCTTTATCTATTTCCCCCCCCCCTTTTCTCACACTCCAGGTGAGGTGGTCGAGTAGACCCAGAGGCAATTAAGTATTCACACATTCACACAGACAAGTATGGAAGTAAAATTTAGCGAAAATGCTTAATGTCACAAAAATTGGATTTGTATTAAAGATTGGAAACTTTACAATGCCAACAAGTTGGCGTACAACAAAATACATAGGTATATAGTCAAAATGCAAAATACATATAAACTCAAACAGTCCCCTCGCCAGACGGGACGGTGCAGTGGTGGTGGGTCTGCTGGGCCTGGCCGTGCAGTGGTGGCGATGGTGTTGGTCAGGCCTCGGCCAGCAGTGCACGTGGAGGTAGAAGGAGCCGCGTCTGTGGTGGGATGGAAGATGGATCCTCGATGGAAGGCAGTGCGTCCGGCCGTCCACTCCTCCTCCTGGGCGAGGTAGCGGCGGTAGTCGGTAGGGTAGATGTGGCGGAGGGTGTGGAATAGGAGGAAGTCTATCCTCCGGTTCATCCTCTCATTGTTGGCCTCCATACGAGCCAACACGTCCTCGATGGTAGGACCGGATGGAGCGGCGCGCCGGCGGTAGGATGAGGTGGGTGTCGCGGGCGCGGAGTGTGCAGGTGGTGTCGGTGAGGCTGTGGTGTGGGAGGGAACCCTCCCCACTGATGGCTCTACTGCGGCAGGGTGTGCCCCACCCACGGGTGGGTCCTGCTGAGGTGGTGGGGGTGGTGGCGGTGCTACTCACGCTGCCCAACGCCGGCCGCCGCTGGGCGGGAGCGGGACCCGAGCCGGTAGGGTCCGCAGACTTTGTAAATGTCTTCACGCGATCCGTAGCCCTCACCTCGTGAGGTGAGATGGTGTAGGATGGCTCGGCGGAGTAGCACTCCAACATGCTCGATATTAGACGAGCGTAGGGCATCTTTTCTTTGGGCCTCATGTTGCCCTTCATCAACTTGCCTTTGATGTATTTCATCCCCTCTAGGATGACCATCGTGGCGTCGAACCACAGGCCACAGAAGGCCGCGTAAAGTGCATGTTGCACTTTGTCCACGCGCTCGGTGTCGTGGCGCATCGGGTAAAGGTTGCACTTGATTATGGAATCAAGCATCCACATGTATGGTGGGAGGTCAACCCTCTTTATGGAGGAGCCCGACCCCTTCTTCCCGTTGGTCATGCGGGCCATGACCTCTTCAAAGCGGGGTTCCTCCTCAAAGGGTGGGAAAAGAGTGGTCTCCGGAGTGAAATCGAGGTAACACTCGAGTACCTCGTGGATGTGGCGACGAGTGATCGTATAGAGACGACCCTCAATCTTGGTTATTATACAATCATCGGTAGGGCCATCGGTTAGCCCTTGGTAGAATAATCTAACCAACCTAGGGTAGTAAGAACCCCGGATTGGTTTAAGTAGGTTGTCGAGTCCGGCATTATTTAGGTAGTTTCGAGCCCATTGGGTCTCGCCCGGTAAATCGAGATTGGTGAAAAGGGTAGGGTCGATGTTGTATTCGACCTCAAAGGTCTTTGCCGCCTGTTGTCGCTCCAAGTGTGCCATAATTGTGTGCATTATGAATCAAAAATTAAAGAATTAAAGAATGCTAGGTTATATGGATGTTAACTTATGAAAGGGATATCAACACATTGGGGCTAACACTGGCCTGCAAGATCAGGGCCAATTGTAGCAAGTTTTAAAAGTAAGTATTTCAAGATCGTCCACAGAGAATTTTGTCTAAACTGAGAGATAAACCTCCAGATCTGTGCTACCAGATCTGGCTCTATAATTATCTAAAAAAAAGAATAGATAAAAGAGAGTGTTGGATTGTGTCACATTTAACTATAAGCAAATAAAGAAAAGAACTAACTACATGATCCAGATCCGAGTTGGGGAGATGTTTAAAATAAGACAAATGCAGAAATAATAGCTTCATGTACTTTAGCCTCTGAATTTTAATGGAGAATCAAGTTCAACGAGCAGATTCAATCTTCATCCGCTACCAAAGACAGATGTAAGAGAAATAAATCCAAATTAAGGAATAGGTTTAGACTTATGGCTATGATCATCACTTAAATGGTCACAGATCATCCAATAGTTGTGCCTATTCTTTAGTTCGAAATATGAACATCCGTAAGTCTTTGCTAGAATTAGGTTACCAACGCTAATTCACAGGTGATGAACTAAGGGAAGTTGCATGCGGATGAGTGAATCTAAAGAAGTCTAATGCACTAAGGTGACCATTCAGAACCCTCGACTTGACTCCAATGGAGAAGACACAAATTACAGCAATCTTTTAAAATCCAAAATTACAATTACAGAGCACGGCTTCTTAGAGAGCCCCCAGACTTACAGTCTTGAAACCGAACTTGGAAGTACAAATCACTCACAATGGCTCTCAAAGGTAAACTACAAGAAGGGATTACAGGGGGTTCGGATAAGCTATCGGACCGGAATGAGGGAAAGCAGAGATGAAAACTCTAAAACTGGATACCCAATTTGGGCGTAATGGCTTCTATTTATACTTTTTCCTCCATCCTGCGCATTTGGATTGACCAATCAGAATGCTTTAGATCCTGGATTGCCCAATGAGGGTTGAGCACGGGATCCAGATCTGTTTTGGCAATGGAAATGCTCGATCCGGTTCGCCAATCGGTGCGAAGCATCAATTCTGTTATGGGTTTGTAATTCTGTTTGTGCTTCTGGGAGTTACCGCCAGTTAATTTAACTTTGGACGCTCACAGGGGTTGGAATATGCCCTCGGATCTTGATTGGACCCTTCCGGAATGTTCCTCCTCTTTTGTTTGCATTGGGGCGCGTGTAGCAGACATCAATTGTCCTTGTTAAAGCCGCAATCTCCAGAATACCTTTTCGCAGAGTTCAGGGGCCTTTTCGCAAAGTTCAATGACTTCTGAAGCTCTGTTCGCAAAGTTCAATCTTCTTTTCGAGGAGTTCAGATGCTCTTCGAAAGCTACACCTGGAGTTTTAGTCCTTTTCGCAGAGTTTAGGGGCCTTTTCGCAAAGTTCAATGCCTTCTGAAGCTCTGTTCGCAAAGTTCAATCTTCTTTTCGAGGAGTGTTTTCTTCTTTTCGCAAAGTTCAAGGTTCTTTACGAAAAGTGCAAGTTCTTTTCGAATAGTAGAAGTTCTTTGCGAATTGAACTCTAGGCTCCCATTCTTCTTTGCGAATTGACTTTTAACTTGATTTTTCTTTGCGAATGGCTCTCTCTCTTCGTGTCTTTGTCTGCTCTTTTAGACCCTCTTTAGCCATTCTTTGAAATTTGTTTCTTCACTCCTTCTTTAAACTTGACATGAGTATCGACTTTTTGATCTTTTGGGATGCTTTTCGGATTTGGACCGTCTGATTGGTTAGTGAAATGCACACTAAAGCACTTATTTAGGCTTCTCAAGGGTCTTTCAAGGCTCATATTTAGGGGTGAAAAATGGTATTTTTCACTACTTAACACACCGCCAAAGCTAAGGTTTGCTAGTCCCTGAGCAAAGAAACGTAAAAGCAAAATAAAGAGCCACTTTTGTAGGAAGCACAGTGCATTTAGCATATGCAACAAGCCTTTTAAACCCCTAGGTGATCCCTAGAGGAGGAGTGAAGTCTCCCGAGGGTTTTCAAATGAAGGTACCCCAAACTTCTCCATGGGACAGTTGGCATTAGTGCCGTCATCCCATGAGCAATCAAAGATCAAAATTAGTTACTCTTGAATCAATGTTTAAGCAGAAATTTAGGTTTATTGTTTGCAAGGGATTTCAACATTTATAAACCTTATGAATGTTTCACTCTTTCCAATCTGTGAGCAGCCATAGAAATCATGCAAATGTGTCAGCAAAAGTTCACCATTTGAATAAAAATTAGGTTATAAGTCATACTTAATGTGCTCAAGTTCCAACCCAAACACTTACCAGGGTGTACTCTCATCAAGATTTTTGTTGAAGGGTTCATTTTCACTCAAGCTCAAGGGCAGTTACATCTCCCAAATGGATTTGTAAGCATGAGCATAGGCATGATTCTCGTCTTGGCATCCTTGACATCTCCTCACCATAGATTGGGAAGCGCTTATCTCCACATGACATTCACTCAACTTTGGATCACAAGGACTTTAATTTGGGTTTGTTGTATGGCTCGTGGAGTGAGGTTTCGTGGATAGGAAGGTTGAGCAGTGTTTGGATTTTTGAGAAGTCGAGAATTGAAGGAGGTGGTTCATGACTCCACCTTCTTGAGTTTAGCTTCTTTTGAGATTCTCGTGTTCAAAGTACTCAGTTCTTCTTCCTTTGATCTTGAATTTTCAACATAAAGTTCCCCTTTTTGCCTTTTTTTTGCTTGCTTCTTTTTCACATTGTTTTTCTTTTACTTTCTCAGTCACCATACTGCCCATTTTTGAGGTATTTCTTCTTCATTTATTTTGATATTTGCCCAGAAATGTTCCATCTTTACTTCTTTCTCCTTTAACTCCGAATTCTCAAGGTGAGGGAAGGTCAATTGGTTCCATTGGTTCGGTGCAAGAAAATGGGTGTTTTGATGAAGCATTGTAGGATTTATAGCTCAATTGGGGTACAAACAAGGGCAGATCTTTCTTGGTTGGTTCTTAAGCTCAAGTCATTCAAAGAAGGCCTTGATCTTTTCCTCGCTTTCATGAATCTTTGTTGCTTGTTTTGATTTGGAGTTTCCTAATTTCTAGTGGATCTAATGCCTCACCATCCTTTGAATCGTAAAAGGGTTGCCTCAGTCACTCTTCAACAGAGATGTAAAACATATAGGCTCAATTCTCACTGGTTATGGTTTTTCCTTGAGCTTTTAAGTATATCTTTACCTTTTTCTCTTCCTGTGGACTTGCTATGTGCTAATACAAGTGTATTTTCCTGGTGTTAACATCATGGAAATGTGGAATATTGTAGGGTTTAGAATGTCTAAATTCTTGCAAAGAAAATTTTAAAATTTCCACATTGTCATGATTCTTAAGTAAATTGATTCATTTCCTGATTACTTTGGTGATTGTGATGCCCTTATGCTAATTATCCCATGGGCATGACCTATTTTCCATACCCCCAAACCTATGGGGAACAGTGTCCTCACTGGTTCAAAGGTGGCATGGTCACATTATACCGGAAAAATTGAAACAAGGCAGCAACAATAAGAAGAAAAAAATCTTGAGAAAGTGTAGTTCGCAAAGAACTGAGCTTCAGTATGTCTATTCGAAATGGATTTGGCTCCAGAAAGATCTTTTCGCAAAGGACTTCTCCCCAGATTTTCTATTCGAAAAGGAAATTTTAACTATTCGAACAGAACATGGTTCTTTTCGAGTAGTTCATTACAGCTCCAGAATCAATTCGAATAGAACTTTGGACTTTTTGAAAAGTACTTTTTACTTTGCGATTTGAACTTTGAAGTGTATTTACACTATGCGTACAAGAAAAATAGATGTAAACAAAATCGTAAAAACAATGTTGTACAAACATATTATACACTTTTCTACCATCGATTTTGGAGATTCATGATGATAGGTGGGCGAAGGGCTCTGGGTGTTTTCAATGCATGGTTTGAGCCTCGACCATTTACCTTGAGTATTCTTCCATCCTTGGGATCTGAAATATCCACGACTCGAGGGGAGGCCTTGATGACAGTATGGCCCTTCCCATCCGGATCTCAATTTGCCAGAAAGAATTTAAGTTTAGAGTTGAATAACCATACCTTGGACCCCAGATGAACTCTCTTCTCATGAGGCTCCTATCATGGAATGATTTAACCTTTTCTTTGTACAACTGGAGCTAGTGTAGGCATCCATCCTCGGTTCTTCCGATTCGATGAGTTGAAGCTTCACATGTGGTTACCAAAGAATAAATCCATATTAAAAGTTTTGATTGCCCATAAGGCCTTATATTCTAATTCTCGTAGATGGCATGCCTTGCCATAAACCTCGAAAGGGACATCCCTATAGGAGTCTTGTAGGCGCTCTGTATGCCCACAAAGCATCATTAAGCTTAAAGGACCCAATTCTTTCGTCCTTCTTCACAGTTTTTCAAAATGTGTTTGATCTCTCTATTTGAAATCTCCACCGCCCACCTGTTTGTGGATGATAGGAGTGGCTACTCGTGAGTGACAGTACTTTTTAATAGAGAGTCAAACTCACATAAAGTGGCTTCCCCATCACTAATGATGGCTCTGGGAATCCAAATCTGGAAAAAATGTGGTCTTTGAGGAATCTTAAAACCACTTTGTGATCATTGGATTTGGTAGCTATGGCCTCAATCCACTTGGAGACATAATCCACACTACCAAGATGAAATTGTTTCCATTAGAAGGGAAAGGGCCCATAAAATCTATGCCCCAAACATCAAATAACTCAACTACCGTGATTGGTGCAAGGGCATTGAGTTTCTTTTGGAAATACTACCCGCTTTTGGCGATTACGGCAAGATTTACAAGGTCGTAAGGCATCTTTAAAGATTGTGGGCCAATAGAAACCACCTGCAGAATTTTTGCATGTTTTATTGCTTGAAATGGCCTCCACAGCTGTTCATGACACATTGACAATATGCCGTGGAATTCATGGTCCCGACACACTTTTGATCATTTTGATCACTTGAATAGATAAGGATCTTCCCAAATGAAATGTTTAACTTGTGAGAAGAAAAGATCTTTATCCATTCTATTCCAATGTTGAGGAATCATTCAATAGCCAAGAAGTTGACTATGTTTGCAAACCAAGGACAGTGGGTATTGATGGCAAAAGTTGCTCATCGAAATGATTCATTAATGGGTAAGCTATCATCCTCGGTATTGAGAATTCGGATAAGTGATCACCACCACATTCTCCACTCCTTTCTTATCCTTAATCGTAGATCAAACTCCGTAATAGGAGGATCCACCGATTAATCTGGGCTTGGTATCCTTCTTAGGCGAAGGTACTTTAGGGCGAGTGGTCGATAAACACCACAATTTGTGAACCTAAAACATAAGGCTGAATTTTTCTAATGCAAACACAATGGCCGTGACTCTTTCTCGGTTGTTGTGTAGTTGAGCTGGGCATCTATCATGGATCTCTGGCATAAGCTATGACATGGGGAAGCTTATCCTTTCTCGCCCTAGACAGGCTCCTAGGCATAGTCTGGATGCATCACACATCACCAAAGGGCACCGAATAGTCGGGACTGCAAGATGGGAGCCAAATCGGACATTTCTTAAGGACCTCAAAGGTGCATCATGCATTCATTAGTAAACACAAAAGGAACATCTTGACACAAAGAAATGACGAGTGGCTTGAAAATTTTCGAAATCTTTGATGAACCTCCTATAAAATCCTGCATGCCCTAAGAAACTTGATTTGCTTAATGATTATGGGAGGAGGCAAATGTGCAATTAGATCAATTTTGCTTGGTCCACCTCTATGCCTTTATGGGAGACCACATGTCCTAGGACAATGCCTTGGGTGACCATAAATGACTCTTTTCCCAAACTTAGAACCAAATTGGTTTCTTCACATCTTTGCAACACCAACTTGAGGTGGTGTAAGCATTGGGAAAAAGTCTCCATAAATTGAAAAGTCATCCATGAAGATCTCCATGAATTGATCAATCATGTCGAAAAGATGGCATACATGCATCTTTGAAAAGTGGCAGGGCATTGCAAAGACCAAAGGGCATCCTCCTATAGGCAAAAGTGCCAAAGGCGGGGTGAAGGTGGTCTTTTCTTGGTCCTGTGGTACACAGGATCGTTGTAACCAGAGTACCCATCAAGGAAGCGTAGTAAGCTTTGCGCAAGCTTATCAAGGATTTGGTCAATGAAGGGGAGGGGGAAATGCTCTTTCCTTGTCATGATATTTAATTTTCTGTAGTATATGCACCCTCCATCCAGCTTGTTTGTCTGTGGACATAAGTTTACGATTCAAATGCTACTATGATGATGCTGATTTCTTAGGCACCACCTGTGGGTGCTACCCAAGCAGAATCAAATGGGGTAAATGACCCCAAAGATCTAGCTCCTTCATTACCACTTCTTGCATGTGAGGATTCAACCTTCTTTGCATTTCTCTAGAAGGCTTGGCATCCTCTTCCAGTGGATCTTATGCATGCATACAAATTGGGTTTATTCCTCCTAAATCAAGAATGGTCCGACCAATTGCTTTCTTGTCTTTATTTAGAACTACCAATAGCTCCTCTTCTTGCTCCTTTGTAAGGGAGGAAGAAATAATCACAGTAGTGTTTGATGATCTCCCAAAACACATATTTCAGATTTTTGGGGAGCTTTGAGTTCCAATTCTGGTAATGAGAAAAGAGGGCAAGCAAAGGTACCTTGGTAACTTGTGGAAGAGGAGAGGAGGAGGTCTCCAAGAGAGAGAACTTGATGATCACGTTGGTGAGTGCCTTGCACAAAGCGGACTCCCTGAATTTGATCTCCTTTTCCTTCTTTCTCGGTGGATCCCCAATCATTTTAAATTCGTGGTGGAGTCTTTACCTTGTAGAAATGTTTGTAAAGACTCCTCCACCACTCATCAATGATGTCAACATGGAAACATTCCTCGTGAGAGAATTGAGGTTGAGTAATGTGACATTATACACATTCAATTTAACTTTCATATTTCCAAAAGACACCTCCATGATGCCGACCGCATTGAATGCATGCATTAGTCAGAGCTGTGAATGGTCTTCCCGAGAATGTAGGATGGCGGTGGTACTTTTGGTTGGTTCCATGTCCAACACCAAAAGTCGGAGGTAGAAAAACTTGTCTACTCCTACCAAAACATCTTCAATCAACCCCATAGGTTTCCTTTCAGATCTGTCATTGCCGTAACACCACTTGAGTGGGTTTCAATTCTCCCAAACCTAGCTTCTCATGATGTATTAGGGAAGCGTGCTGACACTAGCACCCAGATCTAGTAAGGCTTTCTCAATGGTGTGCTCCCCAATGATGCAGGATTGTGGGGATTCAGGTCTTGCATCTTAGGTGGTGTTGCAATTGATAGCACTTGGTTGATTTTCTCCACAAAGGCCTTCTTGGATAAATGTATCCTAGATTGCCTTTTGTGTGCACACCTCTTTGAGAAATTTTGCATAGCGAGGGACCTGCTTGATTGCATCAAGCGAGGTAGATTAATTTTAACTTGCTTGAATGTCTCCATCATTTCCTCAATTTTGTGTTTCCTTTGTCAAAAGGAGAAACTACTTCATTGCATGGGGAAATGGGAGGTGAGGAACAAATTTCTCCTCCTCATCTTTTTCAACAATTTTGTTATTTTTCTGCTTTTTCATTTTTTGAATTTTCGATGTAAATCAATGACCATATTGCTATCCAAATTGTTGTTCCTGCACTTGTTCTTCATCTTTTCCTCTTCACTACCAATCGTGTTGTTTATTATTCTTCCACTTCTCAAAGTAGTCACTTTAATTTCCTCATGGCCATTTGAGGATTCTCCAACCATGAACTGCCCCTTAGGATTGTTCACGGGTTGGTGGGTAGTTTACCCTCTTCTCTCTTAGCCAATGAATTTGAGAGTTGGCCCGAGTTTCTTCAATTTTTTAATGCTCGACTGTGAAGGTTCACACCGAGATGTAGTTCCAAGATTTTTGAAGTGAACTCAAGACCCGCTCTTCAAAGGTCGTGGATCTAGGAGGGCAGCGTGCATCACGCATGGCTTGTTGTTGGTTAGGTCTAAAATTTGATTTATTATAAAATTCTCTGATATGGCCGAAAGGTGTTTGAAAGGTAATTGATTTTGGCTCATTCATTGCTGTAATTTCCACGATTCCACCCGAGATTAGGATGAGATCTCCATGGGTAGTCATTCGATTGCATCTCAGTCCATAAGATCGAAATTTGCATGAGCTTGTTCCATCATGAGTTAAATTGTGATGCGAAGGACATTGATCAATGGAATGAGTGGGGGCGGCATATCGACATGCCTCCTCTACTCTTGACCCATTTGGAGCTTTAAATGAGTCCATCAGCCTATCAAATTTTGTGGTCAAATTATCCACTTTCCTTTCCAGCTCATTGACTTCATAAACTTTCCCTCTTGTGAATTGGGGATTATTCATCCTAGCTGGATTCTCAGTGTCCCTTGGCAGAGATTCCTGCTGGGTTGAATTTTCTCCAATCACCTCAAAGAGGTCCCAAACCTCTTCAACTATTTTCTGCAAGTAGGTACCTCCACAAGAGGCATCCACCATGTTCTTGCCCTTCTGATCAGTTCCTTGATAGAAGCTTTGAAGTCCCCGCCATTTAGGAATTTGATGGTGAGGGCATTGCTTATATGATTCTTTAAACCTTTCCCATGCTTCATGGAAAGTTTGATTGAGTTTTGGGAGAAAGAGATGATGCTTTGTCTCGCTTGGCTGGTTTTAGTCATTGGGAAATATTTTGACAAAAATTGACATTGCAAATCATTCCATGATGTGATGTCTTTGGTGTTAACATAGATAACCATGCTCTAGCTTTGTCCTTTAATGAAAAGGAAAGAGCCTAAGCTTGGTTGCCTCGGACCGATCGGCTATGTTAAATGTTGTGCATAAAGCGAGAAATTCATCAATGTGTTTGTAAGGGTCTTCCTTACTCAATCCATGGAATGAAGGCAACATTTGGATGGTGGAGGACTTAATTTCATAATTTCCTCCACGTGGGAAATTGAATGCAAAATGGGAATTATAAGCACCAGGGGCAAAGTAGTCTCTTAACAATCTACATTTCTTCACCCATTTCAGAGATGTCATGATGTATGTCGGTTTCTTAGGAGTCTTTCAACCACGAATTTAGCAGGAGAATCTCGAGATTGAGGGTTCTCTGCCAAAACATATAACTTCGAGAGAGAGTTTGGCTGACAAACTGTCTATTTAAGAACTTTCCTTTCCTTTTACACGGTATGTTGCATAAAAAATAACAACAAAATTAATAAATGGTGATAAATAAATGAAAATAAACATAGGTCTATCTATTTTAGAACAAACTTCCCGACAGCGCCAAAAACTTGTTGTCGCTCAAGTGTGCCATAATTGTGTGCATTATGAATCAAAAATTAAAGAATTAAAGAATGCTAGGTTATATGGATGTTAACTTATGAAAGGGATATCAACATTGGGGCTAACAACGGCTGCAAGATCGGGGCCAATTGTAGCAAGTTTTAAAAGTAAGTATTTCAAGATCGTCCACGAGAATTTTGTCTAAAGCGAGAGATAAACCTCCGGATCTGCTACCGGATCCGGCTCTATAATTATCTAAAAAAAATAGATAAAGAGAGTGTTGGATTGTGTCACATTTAACTATAAGCAAATAAAGAAAAGAACTAACTACATGATCCGAGATCCGAGTTGGGAGATGTTTAAAATAAGACAAATGCGAAATAATAGCTTCATGTACTTTAGCCTCACGAATTTTAATGGAGAATCGTAGTTCAGCGAGGCGATTCAATCTTCATCGGCTACCAAGCGGATGTAAGAGAAATAAATCGAATTAAGGAATAGGTTTAGACTTATGGCTATGATCCATCCCTTAAATGGTCACAGATCATCCAATAGTTAATAGCCTATTCTTTAGTTGAAATTTATGAACATCCTTAGTCTTTGCTAGGATTAGGTTGCCAACGCTAATTCGCACAGGGGTGATGAAATAAGGGAAGTTGCATGCGGATGAGTGGATCTAAAGAAGTCTAATGCACTAAGGTGAACATTCAGGACCCTCGACATGACTCCAATGGAGAAGACACAAATTCTGAACCTTTTAAAATCCAAAATTATAATTACGAGCACGGCTTCTTAGAGAGCCCTCGGACTTACGATCTTGAATCCGAACTTGGAAGTACAAATCACTCACAATGGCTCTCAAAGGTAAACTACAAGAAGGATTACAGGGGTTCGGATAAGCTAGCGGACCGGAACGAGGGAAACAGAGATGAAAACTCTAAGATCTGGATACCCAATTTGGGCGAATGGCTTCTCTATTTATACTTTTTCCTCCATCCTGCGCATGGCTGGATTGACCAATCAGAATGCTTTAGATCCGGATTGCCCAATGAGGGTTGAGCACGGGGATCCGGATCTGTTTGGCTAATGGAAATGCTACGATCCGTTCGCCAATCGCTGGAAGCATCAATTACATTATGGGTTTGAAATTCTGTTTGAGCTTACGGAAGTTCCCGTGTAATTTAACTTTGGCGCTCACATGGGTTGGAATATGCCTTCGGATCTTGATTGGAACCTTCGGAATGTTCTGGTCTTTTGATTGCATTGGGGTGCGCGTGTAGACATCGAATTGCCCTTGTTAAAGCGAAATCTCCGTAATACCTTTTCGCAGAGTTCAGGGGCCTTTTCGCAAGAAGTTCAATGACTTCAAGCTCGTCGCAAAGTGGAATCTTCGTTTCGAGGAGTTCAGATGCTCTTCGAAAGCTACACCTGGAGTTTTAGTCCTTTCGCAGAGTTTAGGGGCCTTTTCGCAGAGTTCAATGACTTCAAGCTCTCGCAAAGTTCAATCTTCTTTTCGAGGAGTGTTTTCTTCTTTCGCAAAGTTCAAGGTTCTTCTTAAAAGTGCAAGTTCTTCTATAATAGTAGAAGTTCTTTGCGAATTGAACTCTAGGCTCCCATTCTTCTTTGCGAATTGACTTTTAACTTGATTTTTTCTTTGCGAATGGCTCTCTCTCTTGCTTCAGGTCTTTGTCTGCTCTTTTAGACCCTCTTTAGCCATTGCTGAGGCTGTTTCTTCACTCCTTTAAACTTGACATGAGCTGTCAGCTTTTTGATCTTTTTGGGATGCTTTTCAGATTTGGACCTGTCTGATTGGTTAGCTGTAAAATGCACACTAAAGTACTTATTTAGTCTTCTCAAGGGTCTTTCAAGGCTCATGTTTAGGGGTGAAAAATGGTATTTTTCACTACTTAACACCGCCCACCATTCATTTGGTTGCTCGACATTGGTGGGTGGCGGTGGCATGGGGGTGGATTCGCGGGAAGACTCGCGCATGGATGCGCTCGTCGAACCGGAGGTGGTCTCCGATTCCGACGGTGAAGGAGTCCTCACCGGCGATGGGGTAGGTGGTGGTGGCGCGGCGTTCTTACGCCTAACCTGTAGCTTGGAGGTTGCCTTCTTCGAAGACAATCGGGTTTTGGGCGGCATTTTTGAGAAAACTAGGGTTTTTAATTAACTCAAATGGAAAGAAAAGCAGAAATCTAAGGTTTACCTTAGGTTTCGAAGGCGGATTCGGAAGCGAATCAATGGAAGATCCAAACCCTAGACCACTCGGTTGGTTGGAGAAGAAGGAGAAGACGAAGCGCCCAAAAATCCCAAGCAAGAAAAACTTTCGAATGGGAAATGAAATCCCCAATTTCATATATATAGGCCTCGGCTCGATTAATCGAAATTCAAAATCGATTAATCGAGATTCAAAACTAGGTTAAGCCGCGTAAAATCGATTAATCGATTTCCCAAATCGATTAATCGAAAGTCAAATTCGATTAATCGAAACCATTTCGATTAATCAAAATCGTATCTATTTAAAATTTTAAGCTCACTGGCGCGAGCCAGTCGATTAATCGAAATCCATTTCGATTAATCGAAATTCCAAAATCGATTAATCGAATTTAATTTCGATTAATCGAAATCGTGTTGTAACTTCTAAATTTTTCCAAATTCATTAAATATTCGATTAATCGAAATCCATTTCGATTAATCGAAAGTTCAAAATCGATTAATCGAGATTCACTTCGATTAATCGAAATCATCTATCTACCTCTAATTTCTTCCAAGTCCCTTTAGTAAATCGATTAATCGAAATTTCAAAATCGATTAGTCGATCCCAAATCGATTAATCGAGATTCCAATTCGATCAATCGAAATTTGTCTTCTATGTATATTCTAACTCTCATTCTCATTTCCAGTCACTGACACATGCCAGTCGACTAATCGAACAAAATCGATTAATCGAAATTCTAAATCGATTAATCGATTTGAAATTCGATTAATCGGTTTTGCCCAATTTCTACAGAATTTCAATCTCTTTATTTCTTTTACTATTTTTGACAATTTATGACAGATTGGATCAAAATTTCCATTGAACTACAAGTATAGTGGAGATTTCACAAACATGTTTGTGGTTTACAATGAATTCTCACGTCGTTGGAAACAAGGCTGGATATTGTTCTTTCACATCGGCCTCTCGTTCCCAAGTAGCCTCTTCTTTAGGATGGTTGTTCCACCGAACAAGCACTAAGGGAATTACTTTAGTGCGTAGTACTTGTTCCTTTCGATCCAAGATTTCCACTGGTTCATCTATCATGCTCATGTCCTCACACATCTCTATAGGTTGCTTTCCTAATACATGGGACGGATCGTTCACGTACTTCCTGAGCATCGATATGTGGAAAATATTATGTACTCGATCAAACAGCGGTGGTAAACCAATGCGATATGCAACTTTACCTACTCGTCCCAAAATTTCGAATGGTCCAACATAACGTGGACTTAACTTCCCTCTCTTGCCAAATCTCATTACACCTTTCATAGGTGACACTTTCACAAACACATGCTCGCCTACTTTATAGTCGACACTAGTCCGCTTCATGTCGGCGTAACTTTTCTGTCTACTCTGTGCTGTCTTCAACCTTTCTCTGATAATTCGAACGACGGTAGCGTTATCTTCAAGTAGCTTTGGTCCTAACACAAATTTTTCACCTGTTTCCTCCCAATTTAGAGGTGACCTGCATCGTCGTCCATACAGAGCTTCATACGGTGCCATGCCAATGCTCGTTTGGAAACTGTTGTTGTATGCGAACTCGAGCATCGGTAGATACTCATCCCAATATCCTTGCATATCAAGCATGCATGCCCTGAGCATGTCTTCTATTACTTGGTTCACTCGCTCTGTCTGTCCATCAGTTTGAGGATGGAAAGCTGAACTAAAGTCTAGTCGAGTTCCCATTCCTTCTTGAAATTTCTTCCAAAACTTGGATGTATATAGTGGATCATGATCTGAAACTATGCTGCTTGGAATACCATGTAATCTTACAATCTCCTTCATGTATAAGCCTGTCAGTCTTCATGCTGTATATGTAGTATTGTACGGCAAAAAGTGCGCTGATTTGGTCAATCGGTCCACGACGACCCAAATGGCATTGTGTCTCTTGGCAGTACGGGGTAATCCAACAATGAAATCCATTGAGATCGACTCCCACTTCCATTCTGGTATTGGTAAGGGTTGCAATAGTCCAGCAGGATGTCTATGATCAACCTTCACTTGTTGACAAGTCAAACATCGTGACACATACTCGGCCACGTCTTGTTTCAGTCCTCTCCACCAGTAGTTCTTTTTCAAATCTTGGTACATTTTGGTGCTACCAGGGTGGATAGCATAATTTGACTTATGGGCCTCATCAAGAATCGTTCGTCTTAGATCGGCATTGTCCGGAATGCAGAGACGACCCTTAAACAATAAAGAACCATCTTCTTTTACTGAGAAATCCGACCTGATGCCTTCACTCACGTCTTGATGAATCTTTGTTAATGCCGAATCTTTCATCTGTAGATCGTGGATATGCTCAAATATCACTGGCTTTACTGATATGTTAGCCAAAAAGGATCCGGTGTCCTTTGACTCAATGTTCGCATCATAGAGTGCCAGGTCTTCCAACAATTTCCATTGGTGCATACCCAAAATCAAAGAAGCTAACTGAGCTGAACCTTTTCGACTCAATGCATCAGCTACTACATTCGCCTTACCTGGATGGTATTGTATGGAGCAATCGTAATCCTTGAGGAATTCCATCCATCTGCGCTGTCTCATGTTGAGTTCTTTCTGTGTAAACAGATATCGGAGGCTCTTATGATCGGTGAAAATTTCGAAGGTCTCACCATACAAGTAATGTCTCCAAATCTTCAGCGCAAAAATGACTGCTGCCAGTTCCAAGTCATGAGTCGGGTAATTTTTCTCGTGTTCTTTCAACTGTCTTGGTCCGTAAGCTATCACCTTCTTGTGCTGGTTGAGCACACAACCAAGGCCATTGTATGATGTGTCGCTGTACACGGTGTATCCTCCATTGCCTGAAGGAATCGCTAACACTGGAGCTGAAGTGAGTCTCGTTTTGAGTTCTTGAAAACTCTTCTCGCATGCCTCACTCCACTCAAACCTTGAATCTTTTCGTGTCAGCTTTGTGAGAGGTCCCGATATCTTTGAAAACCCCTCGACGAAACGTCGATAATAGCCTGCTAAGCTCAGAAAACTTCGGACATCGGTCACTGTCCTTGGTTGCTCCCATTTAACTACTGCTTCTATCTTAGCTGGATCTACCGTGACACCATGCTTCGAGACGACATGTCCCAAAAAGCTAACTTCTTCCAACCAAAACTCACACTTGCTGAGCTTGGCGTACAATTGGTGTTCACGTAGCGTCTGTAGAGCAATCCTCAAATGTTCTTCGTGTTCCGTCTTGGATTTGGAGTATATCAGTATATCATCAACAAACACTACGACGCAGGAGTCCAAGTGTGGTTTAAACACTCGGTTCATCAGATCCATAAACGACGCCGGAGCATTCGTTAGTCCAAACGGCATCACAAGGAATTCATAGTGTCCATACCGTGTCCGAAAAGCTGTATACGTAGTATCTGAAACTATGCTACTTGGAATCCCATGTAATCTTACAATCTCCTTCATGTATAAGTCTGCCAGTCTTCCTGCTGTATACGTAGTATTGTATGGCAAAAAGTGCGTTGATTTGGTCAATCGGTCTACAACGACCCAAATGGCATTGTGTCTCTTGGCAGTACGGGGTAATCCCACAATGAAGTCCATTGAGATCGATTCCCACTTCCATTCTGGAATTGGTAAAGGTTGCAATAGTCCAGCAGGATGTCTATGATCAACCTTCACTTGCTGACAAGTCAAACACCGTGACACGTACTCGGCCACGTCTTGCTTCAGTCCTCTCCACCAGTAGTTCTTTTTCAAATCTTGGTACATTTTGGTGCTACCAAGGTGGATAGCATAATTTGACTTATGGGCCTCATCAAGAATCGTTCGTCTTAGATCGGTATTGTCCGGAATGCATAGACGGCCCTTAAACAATAAAGAACCATCTTCTTTAACCGAGAAGTCCGACCTGATGCCTTCACTCACGTCTTGATGAATCTTTGTTAATGCCGGATCTTTCATCTGTAGATCGTGGATATGCTCAAATATCACTGGCTTTACTGATATGTTAGCCAAAAAGGATCCGGTGGCTTTTGACTCAATGCTCGCATCATAGAATGCCAGGTCTTCCAATAATTTCCATCGGTGCATACCCAAAATCAAACAAGCTAACTGAGCTGAACCTTTCCGACTCAATGCGTCGGCTACTACATTCGCCTTGCTTGGATGGTATTGTATGGAGCAATCGTAATCCTTGAGGAATTCCATCCACCTGCACTGTCTCATGTTGAGCTCTTTCTGTGTAAAGAGATATCAGAGGCTCTTATGATCGGTGAAAATTTCAAAAGTCTCACCATACAAGTAATGTCTCCAAATCTTCAGCGCAAAAATGACTGCTGCTAGTTCCAAGTCATGAGTCGGATAATTTTTCTTGTGTTCTTTCAGCTGTCTTGATCCGTAAGCTATCACCTTCTTGTGTTGGTTGAGTACACAACCAAGGCCATTGTATGACGCGTCGCTGTACACGGCGTATCCTCCACTGCCTGAAGGAATCGCTAACACTGGAGCCGAAGTGAGTCTCATTTTGAGTTCTTGAAAACTCTTCTCGCATGCCTCACTCCACTCAAACCTTGAATCTTTTCGTGTCAGCTTTGTGAGAGGTCTCGATATCTTTGAAAACCCCTCGACGAAACGTCGATAATAGCCTGCTAAGCTCAGAAAACTTCGGACATCGGTCACTGTCTTTGGTTGCTCCCATTTAACCACTGCTTCTATCTTTGCTGGATCTACAGTGACACCATGTTTTGAGACAACATGTCCCAAAAAGCTAACCTCTTCCAACCAAAACTCACACTTGCTGAGTTTGGCGTACAATTGGTGTTCACGTAGCGTCTGTAGAGCAATCCTCAAATGTTCTTCGTGCTCCGTCTTGGATTTGGAGTATATTAGTATATCATCAACAAATACTACGACGCAGGAGTCCAAGTGTGGTTTAAACACTCGGTTCATCAGATCCATAAACGACGCCGGAGCATTCGTCAATCCAAACGGCATCACAAGGAATTCATAGTGTCCATACCGTGTCTGAAAAGCTGTCTTTTGGATGTCCTCTGCCTTGACTCGCAACTGATGATATCCAGATCTCAGGTCGATTTTAGAAAAATACCTTGCTCCTTGCAGTTGGTCGAATAGATCGTCAATTCTAGGTAAAGGGTAGCGGTTCTTCACAGTGAGTTTGTTCAATTGTCGATAGTCAATGCATAGCCGCATTGACCCATCCTTCTTCTTGACAAACAAGACCGGTGCTCCCCACGGAGATACACTTGGTCTAACAAACCCCTTGTCCATAAGTTCTTGTAGTTGTTCCTTTAATTCCTTTAACTCAGCGGGAGCCATTCTATAAGGTGCTTTCGAAATAGGCTCCGTTCCTGGTGCTAAGTCAATGGCGAATTCTACTTCTCTTTCTGGAGGTAATCCAGGCAATTCCTCTGGAAACACGTCAGCGAAGTCTCGCACAACTGCTATCTCAGAAATGACATTCTTTTCTTCCTTGTCCTCCTTTAAGAAAGCTAAGTATCCACTGCAACCCTTTCTGATCATTTTCTCACTTTTCGAGATCGATTACAGATGACGACCTCACTCCTTGAAACCGAAATGATCTTCTTGTGTTGGGTCTGAAAATGACTACCTTATTCTTGCAATCGACGGTTGCACAATGCTGCGCCAACCAGTCCATGCCAAGGATCACATCAAACCCTTGCATGTCTAACAGTATCAACTTTGCTTCTAGTTCATGCACCTCTAAGTCTCGAACTGCTACAATGATGGATTTGCAAGCTAACTCCGTGTCTACTAACTCTCCAGTCGGAATAGACACAGATAGGATGAAATCCAACGTCTCTGGAACAATCTTCATCTTCTTAGCGAAACGTGGAGTGACGAATGAGTGGGTAGACCCGGGGTCTATCAACACTCGAGCGTCATATCCACCGAAGCATCCTTTTTCATATATATTTAGAGTACCTATAGTATACATACATACATACAATAATTTACACATCAATTTACACTCTTAATTCACATACAGCTTTTTGTATTGAGAAAAGAATCTATATAATTTCTAATGCATGCTCCTTGTCTATCTAAGATTTTAATGAAATGGAAATTTTCTTTAATTAAAATAAAAATCTCACCTTGGATGACGTCATGCACGTTCCCTGCTTCCTGAGCAGTGACTGCGTAGGCTCTCCCCTGGACGATCGGTTTCCTTGCTTGAATTGGTCGTGGTGCTGCAACTGAAACCGTCTTTCTCTTATCCGTCTCAGGGCAATCCTTGATCAAGTGGCCCACCTTGCCACATCGAAAACAACCCCTAGTTCCCGATCTACAGTCCACCGTCCTATGAGGCTTGCCACACTTTACGCAAGTCTCCCGAGGTGCGGAAGAAACAGTACGAGAACCCTGTGTGACAGTGGCGCCGGTAGACATGGCAGGGCTCTCATAGCGAATAGGTCTCCCCGACGCAAGCAATGGAAACCTCTGTTGGTGTTGTTGTTGTTGCGCCGGTCTTCCGAAACCCCCTTGGAATTGTGGTCTCTGATTC
This sequence comes from Chloranthus sessilifolius, assembly GCA_021018995.1. Lineage (NCBI taxonomy): Eukaryota > Viridiplantae > Streptophyta > Magnoliopsida > Chloranthales > Chloranthaceae > Chloranthus > Chloranthus sessilifolius. The sequence goes on from CM037585.1 coordinate 160,944,434, forward strand.
TGGGCCATGAACCTCAGCTTTTTGTTCACCGGTTCGTAGTGCCCCAATCTTCCTTGTTCATTCCCTCCTCTCTGCTGCTCCCTCTGTCTATATCTATTTGTATTTTCCTCTTCAACTACCAGTGCTTTACTCATGACCTCTTCATAGGTCCTCAGTTGAAATGGAGCTACGCCTCCCCTAACTTCAGGCTTCAAACCTTGCTGAAACCTCTTGGACTTCATCACTTGATGTGACGTGTCCGGAGCAAAACGGGCAAGTCGTAGAAACTCTACCCCATATTCTCTCACTGTCATCCTCCCTTGTACTAACTGTAGGAATTGTATTTCTAGTTGGTTCCTCACCACTTCTGGAAAATATTATTTGTTGAACTCCTCAACAAACTCCTCCCAAGTCCAAGGCAACTCTGGGGTCTCCTGAGCCCGAGTCCGTATCACGGACTTCCACCAAGGCCCAGCCTCCCCATCCAACATGTAAGTTGCCCATCTCACACTCTCATCTTCCGTGCACGCCAAAGACGCTTAAAGACTTTCTCCATCTCCATCAACCAGCCTTCGCCGCCATCGTGTCTGCCTGCCCAAAAAATGAAGGAGGTCTCATCCTCCTAAACTCAGTAAAGGATGAGGGCACGAGCAACGCAGTCCTGTGGTGTAGGTGGTCATTCTCTTGACGCATGAGCTGCAAAGGATGCGGCTTGTTGTGCCATGGCAGCTGCCATAGTCTCCATAGTGTGCATCATCCTTTGTCGCTCCTCCCTGTCTTCTTGTCTTTCTCTCAATCTTTCTTGCTCTCTTAGATCTTGATCTTGCTGATCTTGATCTTCTTCATCCCGTTGTCTACTACTACTGCCCCCTGGGGCCTCAGTACCTCCTAAAGGTACTCTATTGGTAGGAGAGATGTAATCATCTCCACTACGCAGACTCCTCTGTTGGCCTCCCCTTGGTCGGCCTCTTCCTCTAGATGACATTTGCGGCTGCATTTGAAACTAAAGTTTCGTTAGCAGAAGCCCCTATGTTCTGACGAAAGAACCCTTGTCAGAATTGCTAAAAGAAAATAGCTTTGATACCAACTGTGACAGCTCAAATTTTGGCACCCCGAAACCCGTGCCATCAGCACGATCATCTTGACCGTGCCCTCTAGCTAAGCACGGAACACTGGTATATCAAGCATAGAAAAGTATAATAAACGAGTTTGCAGAATTTAAATCTATATTAATTAACTTCCCAAAAGACAGTTCTACCCTCATGCCTCTGCATGAATGGAGAACCGATCCGAACCATCGATGATAGAAATCATCACGGATGGTTCGTCCCAAAAGAGAAATCCTAACTCCTTATATACATGATTTTAAACAGAATCAAGGCTTGACATACCAAGCCGTACAAAACCTCTCCAAAAATCCCTCAAAGTGGCACAACGGAGTCCTCTAGAAGAAGTCCTCTGGAGGTGGCTCCAACTCGTCACCGGCCGCGAGGTCCAGGCTTCATGGGATCAGCGTCTCCTGAAGCCTCGGCAACTGCTAATAGTGGACCTGCGACGTATAGTCTATAGGGTGAGCTACATCCTAGCACAATAGGGAACGAACACAGTTGAACATATAAATTATGACTCACATATATTCCATGATATGCTATGCATGATGTGTCTATGCAGTTGTTAATGAAACAGTTAAAAAGCATTTCGTTTTACTGTTGATTACTTATATTTTCATTTACTCATGAATGATGCTGAGAAGGCCTAAAGCAAAACTTAAACTTTCAACTTAAGTAATCCCCAAGCAATATAGCATCGAGCCCCGATGAGATACCCATCATCGTCATCTATATAGACAGTTTTAACCGTATTCCCTGGGAATACAAATAGTACCCAAGCCCCTTTCCCCTGGGGATTGGTGGCGGGGTTTCACTTTTCTCAATCAACACCCCTGGGGTGTGCTTACTATGTACGGATAAGCCTCCACACTGGCCTACTATTTTGCCGTCGTATCGGTCACGGATATCCTACCGTGTCAGTCGTGGATATCCCGCCACGTCGGTGGGGTACCCTATCAAACCTCAAATAACAAAAATATCGGTGCCTTACATATAGTTATTCACCGTGTAATTGTGCTATCTTATATCAGTTAGGCCCTATCAAACATGATTCAATCCTTGGATACATCCCTGGGATGTATCCATTTACTTGCATCACACCTGATGCTTTTATCTCTTTACTTCTTCATCCCCTGGGGATGGCTCATTAGTTTACTCTTATGAATGTCACACACACACACTTTTCACAATTCTTTAAGCAGTAAAATATTCGAATTGAACTCTATATCACTACATACATGCTCTTGTAAAATAAGGTACATGTTCAAGGTGTTCCCTACCTCAAGTCTTCATTTGATCAATGCATCAAGGTCCCACGTGGCTCCTTGTGCACAAGTCCACACGTACCACCTATGGTACCACATAACAGGTGAAACACATCACAAAGGATGCAATCAAGAAGGTATAAGATCCTCCAAGAATCTTAAAGTCAAACCCAAAAGTCAACATAATTTATGTCAGTCGATTAATCGAACTCCAAAATCGATTAATCGAAGGTCAATATCGATTAATCGAAGCAATTTCGATTAATCGAAATTCTCCTTTTCGCAAAGTCCATTCTCAGTTCGAACAGTCGAGTTTTCATTCGATTAATCGAATCCAATTTCGATTAATCGAAATTCTTCTTTTCGCAAAGTAATTTCACTGTTCGAACAGTCGAGTTTTCATTCGATTAATCGAATCCAATTTCGATTAATCGAAATTCTTCTTTTCGCAAAGTAATTTCACTGTTCGAACAGTCGAGTTTTCATTCGATTAATCGAATCCAATTTCGATTAATCGAAATTCTTCTTTTCGCAAGGTAGACTCTCAGTTCGAACAGTCGAGTTTCACAAGTTGATTAATCGATTCCAAATCGATTAATCGAAAACTAAGATCGATTAATCGAAATCTCATTTCGATTAGTCGATTTTTCCTCAAGTCATTTCCTCCAACCCTTGGGGTCCACTGGAGGTTCTCAGTCGACCAATCGATTCCCAAATCGATTAATCGAAATCCAAAGTCGATTAATCGAAATCAAATTCGATTAATCAAGTCGGGGTCTTGACCTTTCAACTTCCTGGCCAATTTCGATTAATCGAAACCCAATTTCGATTAATCGAAATTGTCAGATTCAGCCCCTTTCGAGCTGTTCTTCCCAATCTTTTTCCATACTTTTTCCTCTATTTTTCTAAGCCATTATTCTAAGATTTAAACTATTTTCAACTACCATTTAGCCTCTATAATTTATGCATTTGATTTACAAAATTTTACCTTGAATCAATCTCAAATTGATTTCAAATCTAGGGTTGGAAGGCTAGGGTTCCAGCTTTAGCTTTTCAGCGGATCCCTTGCGTTGAATCGGCCTCTTTAATACTTGAATCCTTCCTTCCTCAACTAGCCTTTACTCCTTGCATTAATCACTCTTTTTACTCTCTCTCTCTCTCTTCTTTACTCTCCTTCAACAACCCAAAGTACCCATCTAGGGTTATTAAACCCTTTTTATCCCTCTCTTAGTTTGTGTGTTGAGCACATGCACCTCAATAGGTATATGCGACTTCATATTTACAACACACACCACGCAGTCACTCAAGCTATCACATCTCGTCCGTTCATCACATCCTATGCTAACTCTTGATCTCCTGATTGGTCAAACTTGTGACCAATCGGGCACGGATCTCGAGGTCATAGTTTTTGTATGATTTTTCGGGTTATTACAAGTACCAATCGCGCCAAGGCAATCAACAGTCCTCTCAACAGCAATTTACTCCGCAACAACATCAAAACGTTCGAGGGCAAGTGTTCGCCTTAACTCATAAGGAGGCAGAAACCTCAGATAACGTTATTCAAGGTATCTTACCCATTTCTGAGAAAGCTGCTAAAGTTTTGATTGATTCTGGTTCAAGTCATTCTTTTACTTCACCAATATTTGCTAAATACTTGAAACCTATGCCACAATATCTAGAAATTTCACTCTTAGTATCCACACCACTTGTTGATTTGTTAGTTACCAACATAATATATAGGGTGTGTACAGTTAACTTAGAGGGTAGAAACTTACCAGTCGACTTAATTCTGCTTGATATGTCCGACTTTGATGTTATCTTGGGTATGGATTGACTCTCTGCTTACCATACTAGTATCAATTACTTTAAAAAATAATTCAATTTTCGTATTAAAGGTCCACCAAAATTCTCTTTCCAAGGGAAAATTATGAATTCCAAACTTTCTGCCATTTCCATCATCAAGGCAAGAAAACTTCTCAATAAAGGTTGTCAGGGTTTTCTAGCATATGTTCTGAGTGAGAAATGAAGAAAGAGTCCAAATTTTCTATTATTTCCATTATTTCAGAATTTCACGACGTCTTTCCTGATGATCTTCTGGGGTTACCTCCCTCTCGCGAGATTGACTTCACCATCGATGTACTATCGGAAATAACTCCAATCTCGAAAGCTCCATATCGCATGGCACCGTAGAATTGCAAGAATTGAAGAAACAATTAGAAGAATTATTAGAGAAGGGTTTTATTCTACCAAGTGTTTCACCTTAGGGAGCTCCTGTTCTGTTCATAAAAAAGAAAGATGGAATCATGCAGATGTGCATTGACTATCGTTAGCTGAACCAAGTAACTGTGAAGAACAAGTATCCTTTCTCTCGTGTCAACGACCTTTTCGATCAACTACAAGGCACTTCAGTTTTTTCAAAGATTGACCTGGGATCGGGCTATCACCGATTGAGAATCAATGACAAAGACATAGCAAAATCTGCTTTCCGAACGCGTTATGGACATTACAAGTTTTTAGTAATGCCTTTTGGTCTGACAAATGCCCCAACTGCATTCATGAATTTGATGAATAGAGTTTTCAAACTTTTCTTAGATAAATTCATAATTATATTTATCAATGATATGCTGGTCTACTCACAGAATCGTGAGGAGCACGAGGGGCACCTGAAGAATGTTCTGGAGACACTGCGGGAACATAACTTTTATGGGAAGCTGAGTAAATGTGACTTCTGGTTAGATAAGGTCTCATTCTTAAGTCATATAGTTTTTGGAGGAGTGTCTGTCAACCCAACCAAGATTAAAGCCGTCGTAAATTGAGAGAAGTCGCAGAATGTAACGGAAATCAGGAGTTTCTTAGGCCTGACTGGATACTATCAATGATTTGTGAAGGATTTTTCAAAGATCGCACTTCCAATTATTAAACTCACTAAAAAAGGTGCCAAGTTCATTTGGACGGACGAGTGCAAACAAAGTTTTCAAGAATTGAAGAAACGGTTGAAATTAGCACCAATCTTAACAATTCCATCAGAAAGCGAAGGATTTCAAGTTTGCAGCGACGCATCAGGAAGAGGTTTAGGTTGTGTACTTATATAACACAAGAAGGTCATCACCGACGCATCAAGACAACTAAAGACTCATGAACAAAACTGCCCAGTTCATGACCTGGAGCTTGCAGCGGTTATCTTTGCCTTAAAAATTTAGATGCCTTACCTGTACAGGGAGAAGTTCGAAATCTTCACCGATCAAACGAGTTTAAAATACCTCTTTAAACAGAAGGAATTGAACACGTGCCAAAGACGTTAGATGGAGTTTCTAAAAGATTACGATTGTACTATTCAGTATTATCCTGGCAAGGTGAATGTAGTAGCGGACGCGTTGAGTCAAAAATCCTCGGGGACACTCGCAATACTCATGGTCAACAAGTGGAGACTGCAAGAAGATTTTAGAAATCAGGGGGCAACCATCCAAGAGGAAGGATCAAAGTTCTTATATGATAACCTAAGCATTCAATCGACCATCGTAGAGAAGATAAAAGAAAATCAAACAATTGATCCTTAGATGATAGAGTTGATGGACGATGTGAAAAACGGAGAAAAGACAGAATTCATAATATGTGCGGATAGTTCGTTGCGATATCAAGATTGGTTATGCGTACTAAGCAATCTAGGGCTAAAAAAGGAATTGTTGGATGAAACCCACAAGTCTCGATATACGGTACATCCGGGAAGTACGAAGATGTACCAGGACTTAAAAGCAATCTGGTGGAACAACATGAAGAGAGAAGTTATTAAATATGTATCATGATGTCTGTCATGTCAGCAAATTAAAGCCGAAAATAAGAAGCCAGCAGGATTATTACAATCTTTGCTAATACCGAAGTGGAAATGAGAGCAGATCAATATGGACTACGTAACTAGACTACCAAAAACAAAGAGCGATCACGGTTCGATTTGGGTGATAATAGACGGACTTACTAAAAGCGCACACTTCTTACTTGTCAAGATTACCCAAACAGTGGAAAGCCTTTCGAAAGTATATATTAAAGAAATTGTCCAATTGCACATGGTACCAATGAAGATCGTGTCATACCGGGATTCAAAGCTTACATCAAGACTTTGGAGAAAGTTACAAGAAAAGTTGGGCACCAATCTACAGTACAGCATTGCTTTTCATCCAAAAATCGACGGACAAACTGAAAGAACAATTAGTACGTTAGAAGATACATTACGAGTTTGCACGCTGGACTTTAAAGGAAACTAGGACCATCATTTGTCATTGATCGAGTTCGCCTATAACAACAATTATCAAGCAAGTATTCAGATGACACCCTTCAAGGCACTCTACGAAAGACCTTATTGATTGCCTGTATGTTGGGAGGAAGTCAGAGATTGAAGTCTGCTTTGACCAGAACTAGTGAAAGAAATCACGGAAAAGATTTAAATTATTCAAGAACGTCTCATTGTTGCTCAGAATAGATAAAAGAGTTATGCTGAGCGGGATCGTCGAGAGCATCAATACGAAGTTGGAGATCACGTGTTCCTAACGGTATCACCAACTAAAGGAGTTTTGCGATTCGGAAAGAAAGAAAAGCTCAGTCCCAGATTTATTGGACCATTTGAAATACTGAAGAAGATTGGAAAAGTCACTTATCAATTGGCCTTGCCTCCATCACTAGCTAACGTACACAATGCCTTCCACGTGTCGATGCTGCGAGATTATAAATTTGATCCCACACACGTGTTAGACTCTGAACCTTTAAAAGTACAATAAGATCTATCTTTTGTGGAAGTCCCAACACAAATCATTGATTGGAAAAGTCACGGTACGATAAGCAAAAGAATTCCTCGAGTTAAAGTTCTGTGGCAACATCACTCAGGAGACGATACAACATGGGAATGTGAAGACGAGATGCACCGGATGTATCCGCACATGTTCGAAAATACTTAAGGTAAATTTCAAGGACGAAATTATTTTTAGGGGGGAAGAATGTTCGAAAATGCTTAGAGTAAATTTTGAGAATGCTTATAAACATAGGATAGATAGATTTGTTGAGGACAAAGTACAGGTAACTGACGTGGCGTGATGTAACTGGCTATACCGACCTGCATGAATTGAGCCTCACCGCACTTGCAACCAATTGCATCAAGCCACATCAATTGCCAGCACTTTGTCTGCATAAAATCTGTCCTCCATTTAACAATGTCCCTCGTATAAATAAACATTAAGGTATTATATTTCATGAATATCAAGAATCTAATTGGGGTACCTGTATTTGCACCCACCCATTGACTATTTTAAATCAGCCGATGAAGATCATTTTTTATCTTAATCTTTCATATAATGGATCTTGAGATCATAGGGGCACCATCAAACAGATAGTTTTTTATTTCACATGGCATACACTCGAAAAAGTAACTAGAAAATCATGTTTTGACGTGACGTGTGTCTAGTGGTTTTTGGGTCTCTTTTTTTGGGGTGTCATGTGGACTAATCGTCTAGTGCTACGCTCATGATCTAAAGATTTAATGTATGAAAGATATGGATGAAAAACGATATCTCTCATGATCTAAAGATCTAATGTATGAAAGATATGGATGAAAAACGATATCCGTTGCTAGTATAGAGTCAGGTAGGGGCTTGGAGAGCGATTGCCCCACTAAACTTTTGAAAACAAATGTAATGGCCTAACACGTTTATAGCATAGCCACTTAATTAAAAAGTCTTGCCCCCTACCTAATGTAATCCCCTCTTTTTTTTTGTGGAGTTAGTAATAGGCACCTATTTTGAAGACGATGCTCTTGATAGTCCAATTATTTTTTGAGATGTGTACAATGGGAATCTATTATGTGTTTTCTATGATTAGATGCCCATGATCTCAAGATGTATTTTGTAAAAGATTGGATAAAAAAAATCTCCATCGCCTGATTCATTATAATCAAATGTCATCTAAAATTAATGTTGTATTGTTTAGATGCTAGCCATTATTTTTGATGATGTCTTACAGCTTTGAATCAAACATTGGAAATTATTTTTTATCAATCAATCTTTCAAAATTTTATTAGGGACACATCTCAAAAGGTGATTGGAGTATCAAGTCAACTAGTACTCGTGTTGCTTACCTAACACTAACTCTTTTTTTTTTTTTTGACCATCACTTCCCCTTAAAAGAAAATCCCGGCTCCACAGTCATGCAAAGCAGTTAAATGATTTTTCAGCTGTGCTGCCCACAGAGATTTGGTGAGTGCAAAGAGAGGTACTCAACTAATTAATTAATCTTGTGCGGTTTTACAAATTGAAAGTTGAGTCAACAATTAAAATTTGTATACATTTGTACTTTGAATGGAGTGACTTTTAGGTTCGGTTGATATTTCTGAACGAAAAGTTCATAGGGTATATATACGGACTTATCCAACATTGTTAGATCTCCTCTTGGTGTAAACAGGTAGAATATACGAATGAAGAAAGAAAGGGAAGTTTTGAAAAATCTATAGACATACAAAAATGTACCTCTATTCACACTTCGGCCGTGTGTTAAGTAGGAGCGTGGATAGTAGTCGTGGACTATCAATACGATGACTCTAATGCACGACGCGATAAGAGTGACCTAACACCTATGCGAGGCTCAAATACACAAATTCAAGTCTAAATAGCTATCGTACGTGTTTCTGCACTGTAGATAGTGGTCGTGGACCACTAACACGATGGCTCCAATGTACGACGCGATAAGAGCGACCCAACACCTATGCGAGGTCCGGATGCACGAACTCAAACCCACAAGACTATCGTATGTGTTCCGTAGGGGATCACTTAGGCCAGCGACATGCCACGTAATTGTTAGATCATTTCCCCATATATATGATTTAAACATCAACTGAGGCCAAATGACAGGAAGACCTCAAACGTATTGGTTTGATATATTTTACTGTTCACACCGTAACACCCTGCATTGCTTTCTCATATTGCTATGTCGCAACCGCATCTCGTGCCCTGTTGGGACTGCGTTACGAGTCAAACTGTCATCATGCCGCGTACCCTCATAGCTCACGACCAAAACTTTTCGAAATACCTATGACAAAGCCCTTATGACTTAGTGACGCACCGACGATGCCTTAACTTTAGCCCCTTAATGTATGACGAATTAGTGGTACAAACCTTGCAGCTGACCACGCTACAATCCAACGTCACACTGCCGCCTTCATAAGTGGCTCTTCAGTAAATAGGTGAGCAGAAATAGTGGTCCCCTTAATGATAAAAAAGTAATAATAAGATTTTCTCTTAGTCTCCTTAGTAAGGAAGGGTAAAATATATTAGGAAATGTGCTTTTGGGTGCACACAAACTTTCCTATTTTTTATATTTATGTAGTTGTAGTTAAATATTAAAAAAAAAAAAAAAAAAAAAAGGCTTATACCAACTTTTGCCATGATTCCTCTACTTGAGTAAAGCATATCTCTTGAGGTCCTTCTGGAAGATAGAAGATGATACATGAAGGGATATGACAAAAGCCATTTCGTGAAGTATGTACTATGTAGGGGTACTACTGGATACCAATGGTTGGTGCCAGTATTGTATCACTCATAATCGTCGGTACAAAACATCGGAAAACTATTCCTCTTAGCAACTAGTATAATTTAAAATTTTGTTTGTTAGATTGATTTTTTTTTTTCCCTTTTTCTTTGGAGGGTTTTTTTATTGTTTTTGTGAAACGATAACAAAAAATTATATTTAAAAAACGTAAGCCCCAAAAAAATAAACTGCCTATAGTAATCTTGGGAACAAAAAAAAAAAACTGCCTATAGTAGACAACCTAGCATAATTGTACTAGTACTACAAAGTTTATAGCTTTTTTTTATTTTTTATTTTTAATATGGCCAATAAAGACAAGGGTGAGAAATAGGGTGGATCGAGGATGAGATTTGAGCCCATGACCTACCCTCTCATATGAAGGAGCGTACCAACTTGACTAATGTCTCTTTGGCTCGACTCTTATAAGCGAGGGTTCTTTAAAAATTGCAATATTCTATTTCATACAGTTTTAGCCTTTCTTCTGCAAGTTCATAAAATAAAACAATACATGATAACTTTCTTCAAGTAGTATCATTTTTCTAATTTTCTCTTCTTAATAGTTATCATCCTCTTCATCTCATACTACAAAAAATAAGACTAATATTAGTCATGTCGCTACAAAAAATTGCCGCTATTAGTCTTGTCGCTATCAAAAATTGCCTTAACAGCAAGTGCCACTAAAATACCTTATTTTTGTAGTGTCATTAAATTATAATCTAATAGTCTTTGAAGATGTTAGATAGTCAAATATTGACTCCATGTGGCACACATCCCAAAAAATGAATATGATCATAAGCGTACATCAAACATCTTCTCGACACTACAAAAAATAAGACTATTATCGGTAGCCAAAAATTGCTGCTATTAATAAAAAAAACAACTGTTAATACCCTTACCTTTAATAGTCTTAATAGCCTTTAATAGTTTTTTTGTTAACAGCAGTAGTTTTTGGTTGCACAAAATTGCCGCTAATAGTCTTATTTTTTGTACTGTGAATAAATTTTTGAGATTTGTGCTATGTGAAATTTAAATATGACCGTCTGATGGTAAGCCTATAATCTCAATATTTATTGTGCCAAAGCGACATCCAGTCCCTCTGGCATCAGACGAATGCAAGTTTGGGTATTTGAAGTTTTGAACCACACGAGAAAATTTGGTTCAATCCAGCCAAACCAAAATGGAATCAGTTCGATTTTTTATTCTTTTTTAAAATCGAAACCCAACCAAAATCTGATACTTTTGATTTTTTAGGTACGCTTTCGGTTTGGTTTTTTTTTATATTTTAGGCTATTTTTTTATTTTTGAGTTTTTAATTTTTTTTCATTTTCTCATCCAACGAAATCCGTTTTTGATTTTCAATTCAGACCGATTCAGTTAGCTAGATTTTCGGGTCGGCCCCTACGCCCCTTCACAAAATCCTGGCTCCGCCAACGTTACTTAATCGTCGAGGGAAATGACGCGAAACTAGCAATACGCTGGATCAAGGTTTTCTCCCAAACCTACTATAATCTAATAATCTTTGAAGATGTTATTGTTGGTTCACACAAAAATTGGGATCACTGATTGAGAGAAATAACTCGAAACTAGTGATAGCCTAGAGCCAAAGATTTCTCCCAAACTAGTGTCAACCCCACCATATAGCCTGCTCAAAATTTTTCATTAATGCTCAAATAAAATCAACTCTCATTACTTCTTCAAAAGATAAAAAAATCAACTCTCATTAAATTTTCCATTAATGATCAAAGAAAATCAACTCTCACTATTTACGTAATGAAAGATTATAAATAATAGACACTATTTGATAGACAATTTTGTAGACTTGGGGTCAATATGTGTGCAGCCAGTAACATTGCGTAATATAAGCTGTCTCCAAAATTGTCTACTAAATATTATCCACTTAATAACAGGGTCCTTACATAATATTCGGTGATTAGTCATACAATTAACTATAATCAGGCTGGATGGGTGGGTGAGCATATAGTGGTGAAAGATCGATTTGACTTTAATCAGATTGATCAGGCTGTACGGGTGGGTGACGTTATAGTGGTGAAAGATCAATTTCAATAAATCTAGCACTACTGAAGTCGGTGGAAAAAAACTTCATACTGCGAAGAAGGCATTAACTAATATATTACTAGATTATTTACATAAACATCTATGTGTAGCCTCTAAAAAACCACAAAGTGGTATAAATAAATAAATTAAAAAAAGAATGATAACGAATCAGCAATCAACCATAAGTATCTTTTCTGCAAAATCAAATCCAAATAATCCCGGACTCTGGAACTCGTTCTCGAAAGGAGTTAAATTCAAATCCAACCCAAAAGCTCTTCTACTATTGTTAGATTTCTTCGAAACAGGGGATTGAGGTAAGGATTCAACTGTTGTTGCTGCGGCTCTATGTCGCCTCATGTGACCACCTAAAGCTTGTCCAATAGCAAATTCTGATCCACAAATAGAGCACTCATGCGTCTTGGGCTTTATTACCGCAGTTTCACCCCTTAGAGGGTGTTCATCTATAGATCGGAGCTTCTTGTGGCTAGCCCGATGGCCTCCGAGAGCCTGAAACGAATGGAACTGCCGATTACACGTTTTACACTCGTAAACCCGACTTGACAATTGATGTAAAGGTGGTTCAACTTCTGTGCCACCGACTCCACGAGAAAGCAAAATCAAACTATCTACTGCTCCTTCTTCCTCTTCTCTGCAACGCTTCATCGCTTCCAAGTGTATATCGCTAGTTTAAAAAGTTGATTAGATGTGAAACAAAAGAATGAGCGAGGAAAGCTACCTTGGTCTCTTATTTATAGGTTGGGACTCGATACTTGGACGAATCATAAAATATAGTAAGTAAATAAAGGACTCTTTCCTTTAGTTGGATTACGCTTATCAAGTCATCCAGTCTTTTACCTAATTTAAAATCACTAATATCCTCATCACACATTGGCCGTTGCACGGGTTTTCTCGGTAAAAGTCAACTGACTTAAGCCTGGCGCCGCGATTTACCGGAACGAGTCTCTTTAGTGGGTTACTACTAGTGAAACTTCTGGGAAACTTCCCTCCTTATTATGGATTTCTAGAAGGCGGCTGTTAGTTGCACACCACTTTATGTTACACCCACTTCATTTAGGTAAACTGAAAAGGGTACCTTTAAAAGGGCTAATGCATTCTTCGAAAAACCCCACGTCTAAAACCCCTTGAAAATCATTGATTTCTTTAAATTAAATAATGGAAATCATCTTTTACCCCGGTCTTTCACACAATAGTATCTTTAGACTGCAACGCACCTATCAAATGATCGTTCTTTTTATTTCATGTGCCACAAATTTCAAAAAAATTGCCCTTGAAATACATGGCACACATCACGCTTAAACGTGAGTTGTGTGCCAACAATAAGTTTTGAAATCAAGTCCCTTCCATCATACGGTTAGATGTTGATTCCCATGTCACACATCTCAAAAAAAGTAAATGTGAATCCTCTTCAATGGTACGCCATAATCATATTCACTTTTTCAGATGTGTGTAACGTGTAATTAACATCACCCCTTCTGTCACAGTCTTCTCTTGATCTCAAAATCTAAATTATTTCCATTTGACTAGGTGAGGTGTCTATAACATAAATGTGTGTGGCAGTAACAACTGGCTTTTTAATGAAATTCCTATATTATCATGTGAATGGAGGTTAAAGCGGGAGAGTGAGTCAGCAGCACGGGGGATGAACCGAGAGGCAAAATTGGAAATTGCTTAACTCAGGGAAGACGTGGGTCACACGTTCTTGATGCGTTGTCTCCTACGCGGTTTGGTTGAGTGTCTCACTCGTCCATTTAGCTCCTATGCTTTCAAGTAGATTGCTTTCTGCAGAGAGCAAACGTGGATTCGTTGAATTTTTAGCTACTTGGATGAGAAGCAAGCAACTCACTATGTGTTCTATTAATAAATAAGACTTGTTTTATTAGGTTGGAGTTCGTTTAACCTGACCAAAGCCACTAATAAACTTCGTCAACTCAGCTTTCTAACTAGTTTCGTGTAGTGTGACTAGTTTTTTTGGATAAGTGAGTACGGGATTTTACAACCAAAGCGTCTTTATAATAGTTCCACCGCCTTATACCAGAGATAATTATTTTGGATGGAGATAATTTTTTTTTGAAAATATGATAGAGATAATTTTTCATTCAAATCTTTCACACTTTAATCTTTAAATCATAACTCACATATCATACAGTTAGTTCCATATTCATTATCACAGTGTACCACGGTACCCCATGATTGCGATCACTTTGGAATGTGTCTTTCTCATATGTAAATCATCCATATATATTATAAGAAATATTGGGGCAAAATCTGATTCAAAGCCCTCTTGTTTTAATTGTGGAACCATAAGTAGTGGAGACCTAATTTTCTGTCGCAAACACCTGTACCTTTGGAGAGCGACTTGGTGAGCAAAGAAAAGAGTGCCGACAGCGGCGCCTTTCATGTTATCTGTACAAACTACAAAAGTTTTTTTGCTGCCATGGTTCTCTTGGCGGTTGTACAAACTACAAAGGTATAATTACTTTTAAGGATTATTTTCATTATCAACTTTTTTTATAAAAATAGATTAATCAGGGACTTTATCTCAATCCTAACTGTAGGGAAATCTCAATCGTAGCTGTAGGGACTTTATCTCAATCCTAACAGATAAACTCAAAATTAGAAAACACTGGTTTTCTTAATTGTCTCTTTGGCTCTCTTTGCCCTCCATCTAGGGATGCGAGTTCAGTGTACCGAACCGAACCCAATTTTTCAGTGTTCGGTTCGGTACACCCCTAACCGAAGCCCATTAAGTTCGGTTCAGTTCTATTCACATTTTTCTAAAACCGAAATCGATTCGGTTCAGTTCGGTGTAGGTAAAATACCTACTTTTTTTATTTTTGTAGGGTTTTTTATTTTTTTTGGTTTTTTCAAATTTTTTTGGGTTTTTTTCGGTTTACTCAATCTGCCCCCTTGGTTTTCAGTTTCAAGCCACACAAACTGAAACCAAACCGAATTGGGGTTCAGTTCGGTTTGTGTCAGGTTTCGGTGCAATTCGGTCCAATTTGGAACCCTCGATTTTCAGTTCGATTTTGGTGTTCGGTTCAAAACTTGTATCTCTACCTCCAGCGTATAAAAATTAATGAATTTCAATTAGTTTCCTTCAAAAAAACAAAACATCAAGAGCTAAACAACATTGTCCACCATTTTCCTCAAATGTACATAAAATAGACTAGTGAGGGAAAGCGCTCACTGCCAAGAAGTCAAGTTCAGTGTGGTACAAGCGTCCAACTATGGGTGCAAAGTGCAAACAGGTCGGATCGAACAACCCAACCCACCAAGTTTCTGCTCCGGGTTTAGATTTCTAACCTGTCGAGTTGGGGTAAAAGTCCTGACCCGTTTACATAATGGGTTGAGTTTCTTGACCCAAATCCGATCCAACCCGACCTAACTTCACCCAAATCAATCCTTTACGTTTTAACCTAATTGGTCCGATCAAGCCCAACCTGACATATTTTGTCTAACGGGTTAGATTGAATTCAAGTTGAGGGCTTCAATAAATGGGACATGACAGGTTCGCGAGGCCGGTCAGGTATGGGTTTCACTCCAACTTGACCCAGCCATTTACACCCTAGTTCCAAAAAAGAACTTCCTTGTGGCCCAAGGCGAACCTAAGAAAGTTCATTCATATTTTGTCCACACTAATTTTCCCTGGCTTCTTATGGAGAGAGATTTACTTCAACTAATAGGCCCTTAATCCTTTTTCCTTTGGAAAACAATTTCTTAAAAATTGAATTGGAAATTGGAGAGTTGAGGGCACCAGTGTTTGCTCAGAACAAGTTGAGCCCGATCGGTTCATAAAATAATATAAATCCTTATAAATAAATTATAATTTACTTATATAGTTATGTACAAATTAGTTTTAATAAAAAATATTAAAAGTAAAATAAGTTAAAATATTCACAAATCGCCATTTCATCGGGAGTGCATCTCATGTTTTTTAGAAAGGGAACTCAGTTGACGATTTGGTGGCCAAATCATACAGTGAACAGCTCCAGTAACTCAGTTTTTTAACTATCAATGATGTCACCTGTTAGAAAATGTTTTAATGCTGGAGACGAACATTCTCTGCCTTATTTTCGATTTGGTTTCTTATCCTTCTTTGGCTTCATTTGGGTTAGCTCTTTCCGGCCAAAGAGTTACTCTTTCGCTCTATAGCTTCAGTGGGAAACTGTTTTTCGTTTGGTACCACTTGGGCAGAGCCAAGATTTTTTTAAAGGACGGGCAGAGGCCGAATCGGCTCAAACTGGCCCGAAAATTGATTCTGGACATAACTGAGCCAAAACCGACTCTGATTCGGTTCGGTTTCAAGACAAAAATTGAAAATCGATTATGTTGGGTGAGAAATCCTAAAGAAACTGATTTTTTTAAAAGCAAAGTAGCTTAAAATCCAAAAAATAATAAATAAATAAAAACTGTAACGAAATTGAACCTAAAAATCCAAAAGTTTGGTGCTTCGGTTTCAAAAGATTAAAAAAAAAATAATGAACGAAACCGGAAATTTCAGTTACTGTTCGGGTAATTGAATTTTCATCCCTATGTTTCCACTAGATAAAAAATAGAGGTAAATATAATAATATAAATAAATAAATACCTTATAAAAAATTATATGTCGTTGTTGGAGGTCGAGGGATGGAGGTACCGGGTACTGAAGTTTGGGATTAAGGCTGCAAGACCCAGAGGCAAGAGTCTCTCTCCCTTTCAGATTTAGTTGACTCACCCAGTAAAAAAAAAGTTTTAATTTAAGTGCCGGAACCTTTATTCTCAACCTAAGATTCTTCCTTCGCAATCCGAGTTTTACGTATTTAAATAGTTGACTACTTTGAATTAGATGATAGATATCATTTTCGGACCTACCACCAGACGGTCAATTTTCAATTCCATGTAGCACAGATCCCGAAAATTGATCCCAGAACTACATTTGATGTACGCCTATGATCATGTTCATGTTTTAGGATGTGAGCGAAATGAAATTGAAATCTGACCATCTGATGGTAGGCCCATGATCTCAAGATCTAACATGTCCAAAATCGGGACAACAAGTGATTTCTATCGTCTAATTCAAAGCAATCAATAGTTAAAAAGCATGTGAAATCGGGTTGAGAAAGAAGAATCTTGAGTTGTAAATGTAAGAACTTTATTAAAGTATGGAGGGGAATCCACCCTCCTTGCCCCAGTGTGGCTCCACCACTCCTACCACAGCTCCTCCCCCCATTTGCTATGGTGGGTAATTATTTTACGTGATAAACCTGGTGCATAAGTGGTGCGTAACTGATTGGAGCCCAATATTTTGGGTTACATTGGAATGCACAATTCCCACCTCTCTGGCTCTCTCTCTTTCTCTCTCTCTCCCTATATATATATATATATATATATATATATATATATATATATATATATATATATATATAATTTTTAAATATTCTTGCTTGATGATAAAAAAGAAAGAAAGTAGAATACAAGAAATCTAAGTTTTGAAGAAAAGAAATGCCCCCATTCACAAAATTTTAAAATAGACAATAGGCACTAATATAGGTTCAAAATTTGAAGAAAGAATATTAGTATACTATTTAGATCAAGTCTAAAATTAGTTACTTATTTTATAGGTAACTTACCAACTTTAATTTCTTTTGACAAGAAACTTATTCCCTTATATTAATGACGTGACGGTTGTTGGGTTGGATTTATTACTTTATGGGCACATTCGTTTCACGGTAACACTGGCCTCGTAAAATGTCGATTGCATGTAAAAAATTGATGACTGGATTACATGCAAAATTCATATCCCATGTAACATTTGACTATAAATTGAATGTTCCTTTCGCCGTAAAAGAACTCGTAAAATCACCTTTTTAATATTATTTTACATTACACCAAAAAGAACTATTGGTGTAATATTTTGCTCTAAGTTCTGGCATCTCTGGGAGTTGCAATCAGACTGATGTAAGGCATAGGCTGGTGGATTCTCATGCCATGTTAAATAGAGCAGAAGCTCAAATTTAGCACATATGGTGTCCACAGCAGAGGATGGAACTACATATCAGCATAGGAGGCTTTCCTCCAAGGAATTAATAAGTTCTATTCCTAAGCTGCTTAGCTTATAATAAATTGTTATTCAATAAAGTATGCTTGTTTTTTTATTCTCAAAACATGATAATGGACAAATCTCAAAGATTTGAAATCCCGTGCATTATCAAGATTTTTGTTTCATCAAATTCAGCAACGACTATTGAAGGATTCAATATCATTGGTTCCGTTCCATTGACACGAGGATAGTGATCATATTTCTCTTCATTATCTCCTTGGTGTAATCATACTTCTCTTACAGATCATATAGCAAAACTTTTCACAGTCGCGCAACCACCAATAGCTAGCAACTACTGCCCTTGGGCTATGGCCTGCACCCGATCAGATTCTAAGCAACATTTTTAAAGAGAAATTTTTGGGTTCAGATCTTGGGCCCTGAATCATTATATTGTAGTCTCAGATCTTTGCCTGTTTAAGAAGGAAAAAATAGCTATGAGGCGTCAGTCACTAGCATCATAAGATTATCAAGTTTTTGAGGAGATTTTCAACCCCTACAAAATCTGTCAAAGCTGACTTCTCAATATGTTGATGTTGAAGCCATTTGAGTTTGTGAAGGCCAGCTTTTGACAAGATTCCATGGCTTAAAGACCATTCATACATTTGATCATCTTTATTATGTGGGTGAAGAGAGTCGATTCAATTCCAACCTAACTTCGAAAGTTATAGATCAAATTAGAAAAAGTAAAAGAAGAATCTAGGAGAGGCCAGGTTGCTTCAAGATGACATTATCCTCAATTTTTTGCTTGGAATTGCTTTATTCCCAATATGCCAAGCAATGGGTTAAGGGGCAATTACAAGTGAGTTTCCAACAAATTAGATATGTTCATATGGTTCCAACGAAGAATTTGTCATAGAAAAAATGATAGAAAATCCCATTTGCTGATGTTTTGGTGATTGAAAATCCCATTTGTTGTTTTGGTAAATAAAATTTGGTAGAGTAAGATAAAGCTCGAGGGACAGTACTCTGCAAAACTCTATTCAATATAGAGGAAGATAAAGCTCTGCAAACCCACCTGCACGAAGTTAAAGCTACTCCAACGGTGGAACGGGTTATAATTTAAGACAGTTATTTATTACCGTTAAACAGAGCAGCTCCTGTAATATTTTGGCGTTATGAGGGAGAGGCCTCGTAAGCCCCAAAAATCACCTGCAAAGTGAACAGTCGATTGCGGGGACCATTTACGTCGAAACGAAGAAAATAACCACGTAATAAAGCTGACCATTGGGTCCAAAAGGCAAGCTTTACGCGTGATTTCTGCCTTTTACGTCGAACCGAATGTGACCTATGTCTCATTCAAAGTGAGTATTTTGTTGTGTGAAATTTTTTTTCCGATGGGTTGCTCCAGAACTCTCATATTATCTACCATATGTAGGGCAGATAGAGGTTGTCTATGCCCGTCTAGCATCACCAAAAAAAAAGAAACTTATTCAAAAATATGCGAACTGAATGAATAGGTTAGTTTACCCAAAAACAATGAGCAGTTCACAAGCCCATAGATTAAAAAATAATATTAGTAATTTTTAATCAAACCGAATTGACTAGGGTCCCGTTTCCGGTCGACCAGGATCCAACCGGCTGGTCCTGTAGGTTCTTATATTATAGATGAGAATATTATGAGACCAACTCCATCGCCGGCTCTATCTAATTAAATTGTTACAGCTGTCAGTGCCCTTGAAAGGCGTACAAGTCAGCGTTTGGGTTACAGAATACAGATTGACTTCCAAATGTTGATGATACCCCATTTATTTATTTATATATATATATATATATATATATATATATATATATATATATATAAGGCATAACCATTATCACATGATTTTTGAGACTGAAGATTATTCTATCAAGTATAGGGTAATACCAATATGTGCTAGTGATACTCATAGTCACCAAATCGGGGTTCGGCAATAGTTTAGCGAGGTGAAAATTCGGAAGAATTCAACAAATCCGAGAAGTCTCGAGAAATATTCGGAGGAAAAATTAGTGAGAAAATTTTAAAAATAAAAATAAAAATATTTAAAATTATGAAAAAAAAATTAAAAAAATTAAATTAGTAAGTCACAACTTTTTTGAACAAATCGGGAATAATTCGCGAATTTTTGTGATCAGGTGAATTTTCAAAAAAATCGCCAATACTTTGGGATTAATTCGGGGGACCTTAAATTAGTGAATTATTAGTGATTTTTAAAAAATTCGGCTATTTTTGTGACTATGGCAATACGTATTGGTATTTTGGCCAATCAATACTAATACGCCCCAATAGAGTATCGGGGCCGTATCTTTATTGGTATTGGCCGATATGGGACTATTGGCTGATGCCTCCTTTAATTATTTTTATTTTTATTTTTAAAAAAAAAGAGGAATATTATGTCAGTATTGACTGATACTTATCGGTCCTCTATGGAGGAATACCCGAGTTGATACCTTGGTTCTATCCCTTTAATGCATGCAAAACGTGACTTAGCTTTTGACAGAATTTAATGACTAAAAGACTATTAATAAGCTTTCTCATCTCATGAGTCATGACGATGGTTAAAATTAAAAAAAAGAAGCATCAACAATTATGGGCTGAGACCAAAACACGGGTTGGCGAATGAGATGGATTTTCTTCATTTGAGTATGTAATCGATAATAGGCCTTTTAGAAATAAAAAGGGCATTCTGGTCATGACGTGTAATTTATGTTGAATCACTTCTTTGGATTTGATTCTCTCCGCTCATAGATTGCTTGTAAATTAAGCTCATGCATTTCCTGCATTATATGCATCAATTCCACCACCTAAATCTAGTCTTGATCCCTCCATTTGCGTGATTCATCTTGTTCTATGTGACCTAGGTTAATTTATGCTTGCAACTATGTATAGAAAAAAATATAAAATTTATCTATAAATGTATTATAATATATATATATATATATAATACACTAATGCCGAGATCATGTCACTAAGTGCCGCGTCGTATATACAGGGCCGGCCCTAAGATTTTAGGGCCCAAGGCGAGCTCCTAAAATGGGGCTTCTCTTTCATATAACTTTGAAAAAAAAAAAATTCGCAACAATAATTTTTTTGACATATAAAACAATACTTATATTCCTAAATTAGATATATTTGCATATTCCATTCAACTACGTATAATTTGAAAATGCAACTAACAATATAATAAAAGTATATATTAAAAGAAAATGTAATACAAAAAGAGTAAAGCTAAATAATAGAACGTACCCGATAGATCGAGTAACTTAAGTAATAACTTTTTAGCATCTTCGAACTTGTTCATCTGCATTCAAAAAGCAAAAAAATAAGATCTTGAGTTCTAGAAAAATATAAACATAAATGGAAAAATATTTACATTATGCAATTACCTAAAAGAATTCATTTAAATATTTCCCTTCTCGCATTTTTAGCTGCAAAATCGCTGATTAAAGTTGTATAGTCAATATTATCCACCATAGCTAATCCATTTAATTGTTCTTGTGACATCGTTGATCGAAGATATGATTTGATCAACTTCAGTTTTGAAAAACTTCTTTCACCAAAGGCAATTGTAACTGGTATAGTCAACAGTATCCTATAAGCAATCCATACATTTGGGTAACAACCATCCATTTGTTTCAAATAGTTCAACACTTCAATCGGTGTTTTTACTTCTTTTGGCAAAGTATCTTTCAAGACTTTCAATTCTGAAAATAAATCTAGTCCATCAATATCAATATGCTCTTCATGTTTGAGAACATGCTCAAGATTTGCGCAAAAAGTCTTCAAACATTCATCACTAACCGAACATAGCTTTTTCAAATTAAACAAAAGCCCAAAATGCTGCTCATATGTTTTAAATTGTTCAAATCTATGCTCAAGTGATGAAAAGCCTTGATCAACAATATATGTGAAGTAATTAATTCTGAAAGATTCTTCAGCTGATTGTGACACGTCTTCACTTGCATTTTCATCAAACTATTTCTTTCTTCGAACAATGCGCTTTTCACGAAATATAGGCTCGATCCCCATTTCCATCGCAACTTCATTAGCTTCAATTAGGGCCTCCGTGAATCCATTTTTCCTATATCTTTTAAAATAGGTAATGAGTCCTTCTAATTTTTGAATAGCAATACTAATATTCATACTTTCTTGTTGAAAAAACTTGCTAACAGTATTAATAGCAAACAATACATTGTGCCAAACAATCATAGCTACTAAGAACTCATAACTCTCAAGTTCATTTGTTGCGAGAGATTGTGCTTCACTAGAACTTTTGCCGTCATTTTCACAGGTAGACTCTGCTAGGATAAGTAGAGCATCTCTTATTTCTGGAGCTTGATATTTTATTGCTTTAACACTTTGAATACAACTCTCCCAACGTGTTTGTGATTAATCCCTTAACTGTGAAACCTTTCACATTATCCATTAAAATTTGCAATCGCTTTGGAGAGGATGAAAACAGTATGTATATACGTTGTACCACCCCGAAAAATGTTAAAGCTTTAGGACAAGAGTTCGTCATATCAAAAAGTGCAAGGTTTAGACTATGACAACCACATGGCGTGTAGAATGCTCTAGGATTTATTTCAAGTAATTTTTTTAGTACACCTTTGTTTTTTTCCTTTCATATTAGAGCCATTGTCATATCCTTGTCCTCTTATATCATCAATATCGAGTCCAAGAGTCTTCAAAACTCCTACAATAACATCAAAAAGTCCCTACCCAGAAGTATCATTGACTTTCAATAATTCTAGAAAGAACTCTTTAACTTGTATTTGACTTGTAGACTCATCAACACATCGTATAGCAAGAGACATTTGCTCTTTATGGCTAATATCTGGAGTGCAATCAAGTATTATTGAATAATATTTCGCTTCCTTGATTTTCTGAATAATCTTACTTTTGATCGCATCTCCCATCATTTGTATCAACTCATTCTGGATTTTGTGACTTAGATAATGATAATGGATTTCTTTGTTTTGAACTCGTCGAAGGTGTTCTTGCATTATTGGATCAAATTCGGCTATCATTTCAACTATACTCAAAAAGATTCCATTCCTCTCTTGATAAATCTTTTCATTATCCCCTCGAAATGCTATATTCTTAGATGCAATAGTTTTTACGATAGAAACAATCCTTATTAATATTTGTTTCCAATGCTCCTTCTCTTTTTTTATTTTTTCTTGGACCTCTTTATCAGTTGTCTAATTCTTCCCCAATCTCAAACTCAACTCAATCCATTTGCTCATACTAGTAATATGCTCATTAGTCCTTTCGTGACGTTTCAATCTTTCGCTGAGATTCTTCCAATCATTCAATCCTTCTTTAGCCAATTGAGTAGTTATCCCTTCTATGAAAAATAATTTGCAACTGAAACAATAAACTCTCTGGCTTGTATATGAATATACTAACCATTTTCGATCCTTCTTTTCTCCATTTGCTAATTGTCTCATGTAATGGGAAGACGAGAATTTCCTACCATGAATATTTTTCGAAAAATTATCATTATTATCTCTCAAAGGACCCTTCTCCACTAAGAAGTCTCTAAGACTCTGTTAGACATTGTTCCAATTGGCCGGATCATAAATATTTAAAGGCCAATATTCTTTATAGTCATTCTCATTTATATTTTCTTCTTCATTGTTATCTTCCCCTTCATTCATCAAGTCTTTGTCTTCATCTTCTTCATTCTTGTCGTCTTCTTCATTATTGTTCAAATCTTTGAGCTCATGTTCTTCTTCTTCATTAGTATTCATAATTTCTGTTTGTTTACTACTTCCAAAAAAATTGTAAATAGCTCCTGCTTGAGACTGAATAAGCTTTTCTATCTTTTGCTTCTTCTTTCTTTTCTCAGCTCCAGACGGATAACTTCTATTAGACATGATTTAAATGTGGTGTTTCTAACCTACAAACACAAGTTTGAGACAAGGGTAAGTTGCTAACACCATATAAAATGATTTCTTCAAAATATATAAAATCTACTTGTCCATCCTAAACTTTCAAATTATATATATATATATATATATATATATATATATATATATATATATATATATATATAATTTGAATTGTTTAGAAAGACTAATAACTAAAAGAAGATTAGTAGATGAGGAACATGAAGTACCTGGGACAGTGAAAACGAAGATGATACCAGAATAGTTTCCACCCCATAATAAGAGTAGACGAACCGACAATTAATCGGACATGAGCAAATGATGATGGTGGAGAGTACTATAATTACTCATAGGGGTTTCTAGTCATATGGTTAGTAGCCATTGCATCAATTTTCCGACATAAATAAGGAGATGAAGTAGAGGCCGCCAAAACAGATGTAACATACTGCCCTGAAAGCATGATTGCAAGTATGGGGCTCGATCACTCGACAAATTTAAAGTAGAAGCCATTATAGTAACCTTTTGTTCACAAACCAGGATGCCCTGCTAACCGAAAAATCAAGGATCCTGTCTAAATATTAGAAGCCAGAAGCATAGACGGAAAGTGTCCTCCATTAGAGTGGTAGAAAAAGAAGCATATTCAGGCTAGACCAATACTCAAGTCATCAACTAATGCTATAATGCCCAAAGCAACACCCAAAATTTTTTTACTAGAGCTGCAGGTTGCCAAGTAAATTACCATAACACTTATATCCCAAAAGGGGAGAAATCAACCTCCAAACGAAACCGATACGTATCAGTTTCAGAGGTCACCGGATGGAAAGTGATGAGAAAGGAAGAGAAGAGACGAGAGAGAGAGAACCTAAAACCTTTTAGGTTGTCTTTTTTAATTATAAAGACACCTTTGAATACTAATATAAAGGCATAAAAGCCCTTTAAATATTTACAAATAACAAAATAGCCCTCACAAGCATTTTAAAAGCCTAAAACATCTTTTAGCAAATAGTCTTTGTAGTGATATCCTCTTATTTTGAAAGACGACATTGCTATTTGATTCTTCGCTAGCCATTTAGATTTTATGGAGAGATCAGTCGCCATAAGTGATAGCCTCCCCATGGAGGCAAGGGTATAGCGACACTTTAACTACACTGAGGACAAATACAAATAAGCAATAAAAATTTGATTGAAAAACATCAAGTAAATACTTCTGTAGAGATCCTCCAGGCAAGCATGATCAACAGGCTCCGATAGCACTAAATAGGTATGCTGTTACAATAGGTGGAATCATCTTTTGTGCGCAAATTTATTTAGAAGTCTGGACCCAAGGAAGGTAACAAATTTTGACTTCCTCAACCACAGAGAGCAACTTGAAAGTGAGTTGCTATCTAAACTTCCTTTCTTGTCTAGTTATCAAGGATTTCATTTCTCAAGATAAAAACGCTAGCACAAGACAAATTTTAAATTTAGATAATTGAAAACTCCATGTTTAACTACAAATTTACCAAACTCTTTAGTTATTTATTGGCAAGCTGGGATTGAACCTACCACCTAAAGATTGCAATATTCTCAACATAAAAATCATTTAAATTTGAAAAAAAACAACCTTAGAAGTGTTCATGTGCATCATAACAGATTTGAAACTAAGGAAAAAAAGAGAGGAAGATATTCAGATAGAATTGTCTCCAATAACCCATAGGAGATATTTGTAGAATATTCTATAACTCTGTTTTTTCAAAAGAAATATCAAATTCCCATAGCTAATTTAGTTTTCTAAGCATCCAATTCCCCCTTTTTAATGGTTTGGCTAGTGGATAAGATGCCTCTTGGCACCATCAAATTGCAAATGGGGTGGATTCGGTACGAGCTCTTAAACCTTAAGCTTGAACTTGACCGGTTAAAAATACCCCGAGGACCTGAGCTGACCTAACCTGAATCTAACATGCTATTTAGTGTCTCATACTTGGACCTGTACCCAATTGGTGTGTAGGTAGATAAATTATAAATTATAAATTCCGTGTGCTTATGATAATGACCTTCATCGCTTTGTTTTTCTTACCAATTTAAGGGATGGAGTGGCTGTTACACCATTTGCTTCTTGCACGCCAGCAAAAAATAGAGTTAGTCTGCAATGGGTGTTCACTCATCATGAGTGGATATCAGAGTCCACGTTATCTTTGAATAAGTGACTTGCACGGGCTGCTAATGCATGGAAATCTGTGCAAGTTACTAGATCGCAGGGACATGGATTGAGATGTCCACTCATGATGAGTGGACACCCATTGTAAGACTTAACTCTTACATAGTAAGGTACCTCTATTAGCGCCCACGCAATATTTGAAAGCGCCCATGTGTGCAACCCCTTCAAAATCATTGATGGTTGCGGATTAGATTGTGGAAATCGTGTTCCACCTTGATCTAGCACACAATAGATCTTGAGATCATGTCTCACTATTCAGACGGTCAATTTTTTATTCCTCGTCACATTATCTCCAAAAAATGTCACTTGAATCCTATGGTATTCTTATATGAATGAAAAAGATTGAACCATTAGAGATAAAACTTTCTCCATTGAAAAGGGGATGAATCCCTCTAACATATTTCCCCACTTGAGCAGATAACTGCAGGAAACTAACCTTCCATACTCTCTTAGTTTCATTAACTAACTGTGAGTCTATTTATGGATGATATTTCAAACTTAATTCTAATCACACCCAACTTCTAACTATAATCCTAATACAATTCTAAGGATATAAAACTTCCTAAATTCCCACATTCCTAAATATATCCTAACACCATCATTAATAAAAAAATACCGACTTTAACTCCAATAATGAATTAAGCTAAACTGCTGAAACTGAGATTTATCCTCAACAAACATGCAAAAGAAAATAAAAAAATGCATATTGAGAATTCAAATTTACCAGAAATAACAGTCATGTCACAAAATTTGCAAGCCGAACCTTTTATTGTTTTCTCTTTTACCACCTTAAATCAGAAACAGCAGTAACACAAATCAATCAATTCAATTCTCAATCTCCAATTTGATTATTTTCATAAGAATAAAAAATTTCAAAAGAAAATCATGCATCGAGAAGTTGATGTTATAAGAAAGAGCATCGCTAATTTTAATTAGAGAAACGCAATTCTTTATCTTCATATTCCATGAAATAACAAAAAATCTACACATAACAGAAACAATTTTCTATCACTAATTCACTATCATCACCAAAACTTGCTTAAAAATAATAATAAATCAAATTAATAATA
The DNA here is from genome assembly GCA_021018995.1 of Chloranthus sessilifolius. Lineage (NCBI taxonomy): Eukaryota > Viridiplantae > Streptophyta > Magnoliopsida > Chloranthales > Chloranthaceae > Chloranthus > Chloranthus sessilifolius. Next base: position 160,971,643 of record CM037585.1, read on the forward strand.
AAAAACCCTAAGGCACTCTCCATGCAACAAGAACAACAACTCAGGCCAAAAAAATAAAAAATTGAGAACACCAATACACCAGAGAAGAATGTCGAATCAAATCATAAAAATACCTAATATAACTCCAAAAGATCCAGAGAGAGAAAGCCAAACCAAATGAACTCAGCTACAGAAAAATCAATTTGGAGAAGAAATAATAAAGTTGAGTAAAGAGAAGCAGAGACTAGCCAAGAGAGAGAGGAGAATAGGGGAGCTGGGGAGGAGGCGATTGGGATTTGGGACTTGGGGAGATAGCTAGGGTTTTAATTATTTAAACTTTTCTTTTTGTTTAAGTGGGTGGTGGACCATGGACCGACCCCACTTGGCAACCTGTTAACTCGGCCCTTGTCAACTGGACCGGGGCCCCTCTAAATTTTTTAGCTCATATAAAAGCCTATGAAAAAAAAAAAAAAAAAACAGATTTGGGGACCCCTAAAATTCGGGGGCCCGAGGCAGCCGCCTCTTGGGCCTTGGTCCAAGGCCGGTTCTGGGTATCTATATTCATCTTTTTACAAATTCAACGCTATACTAATGTGAGATCATGTGCCATGCGGTTTGGAGTTCAAAACAAACACCCGTTTTAGGATTATTGGCTAAGTGGCATGTGATTTTAAAACAATATATTTATAAATGTGATTAAAGTTTAAACCATTCCCTCTTTACCTGGTGCATAAATTTTTTTCAATTTTGATCATGTTTTAGATGATAGATAAAATATATTTTTTAAGTATTTGGAGGGGGGCATGAACTTGATTGATCTTATGGATGTTGCCAAGGCACTTGATTTCCGGATTACATGCCACTTCACACCAAATGACATTGGGACAGCTTTGAAGGCTATTGTAGTGTTATGACGTCCTATATATTTACTCATATAGGAAAATAGGATGCTATATTGCAATGTAGCCCAAAACACTACACATCAATGGTAGACTGCGTGATCTCCAAAACCACATTCCTTTTAGAGTATTGTCTCATGTTAGTATGTGATTTAAAAAAATAAACTATGTTTTAAGACTTTTTCCTCATAAAAACAAGGGTCAATCATAAGGTAATTCCCTATCAACCTAGTGCATTGAATTCCTCCAACTTTGACCATATTTTTAATAGCGAAAAAAGTCATAAAATAATTTATTTTTATTTTTTATGGGACCTAATCAATCTTGCTTAAGTTGTCGTGGCATTCGATTCTCGTGATGGGTGTCACATGGTGCTCAACTGATTGGTGTGTTGGGGTTTGAGGTACATTGGAGTGCATAATATTTGCCTCTCTCTCTCTCTCTCATATATATATATAAAGATTAGGGGTTAAGGCAATATGCACAAGATCGATTAGGTCCATCCCAAAATAAAAAATTGAAAAAACAACTCATCCAACCTAAATGGTGGTCAAAGTTGGAAAAACTTCAATGCACTAGGTATGTTGGGCAAATATTTGATTACACTTTTCAAGGCCAAAAAAGTGTTTTTCACAAAAAAATATATTAGATCACATGCCATGTGTCACATGATCCCACAATGAGTGTTTTTTGAGAATTACATGCTATATGACACTTGATCTCCACACTAGTGGAGCATTAAATGCTGCAACACTAGTATAGTGGCCCTTTAATCATATATTAATATGTAAAAGATAGGAGAATTATAAATGAAGGGCAAATTTGTGGAGGACAAAGTGCAGGCGGCTGACATAGCGTAATGTGATTAGTTGCACCTACCTGCATTAATTGAATCCCACCACACTTGCAGTTAATTGCGTCTCGCCACATCATCCGCTTACACTTGGTCTACATAAGATTTGTCCTCCATATAACATTGTCTGTAGTAGATATTATAGATAGGGATATGAATATTATACATGGTTCAAAATTTCGATCGAAACTGAAATGTTTTGATTTCGGTCCTCACCGAAACAAAATCTCAAATTTTCATTTTATTTAGTATGTGCATCAAAATTTCGGCCGAAATTCAAATTTTTAGCCGAAATTTCTTTGTCACAACTTAGAATCATAGCCGATCTCAAAGGCTTAGAATTCCGTGTTATGACACTCCCCTCCTTATAAAATTTTTGTTCTCGAAAATTTGGTACGTGAAAACTTATAGAGTTTAATCAATCCATTTTTTTATTTTTTTATTTTTATTTTCTGAATGAGCTTGTAAAATTAAATCATCACTCAACATTTTAATGATTAGAAGTATATAACCATTTTTCATACCACAATATGGTTCTCTCCTCCTTATATAATCGCCGACTCTAATTACTCAATTTATAAAATAATCACATTCTTTATTAAGAATTCCTCCTAATAATTTGTCTACTGAACCTTCATTGAATATCAACTTGATTTTTTAATTTCTTGAAAATTTTTAAATTTATCCTTAATTTATCAAATTTGTCGAATTACACTAAACTAGTACCTCATCCAATAATTGTCAAGTCGAAACTAGGTTTGTATGGTCTTAATTATCCTCAAACGTTATTCAACGTGTAAATTGTGTTTTATGAATTCAATAAAGGGAACATGTAGGAATCATTTTTTTTTCACGAGTTTTTATTACTTTATTACTCATGATTCAATAATGAATAATATCAAGATTCGGTCTTTTAAACATCAAATTATTTTTCATTCTTAATTATCCTTAAGCACTCAATATTCCAGGTGTCCGCTTGCTCTAAAAATTTCGACTGATATATTAACATTTATTGATTATTAAAATCATCTGCTTAGTTAAAGTTCTAATGTACGGTCCTCAATGATTATTTCTTCTCATAAGTGGATCAATCCTCAAAAGTTATTTTCAAGGAAATTTTTAAATCTCCCATCAGTAGGATACTATTCCACTCTTTATAACCTTTAACCTTTCAAAATCAAATCTTCATAGTTTCTTAAATAATTTATTCGAAATTTACTATCACTTCTCAACATCGATAACTCCTAAACTCCGTTGCAAGATAACCTTTTTATTATATCTCGTTCAGCATAGGCTATTTCAATACTCTCTAAGATTACTGATAATAATTTATTCCTCCATCTAAATTCATTTCTAATGAATTATTCTTGTAGTCGGTATCTCAAATTATAATGAGTTTTAAATCATCAAATTATTTAGAATTTATCATTTCTAAATATTCCCCAACACTTTAACATGTCTCTTCTAATTGTTCCTCAATCTTCAAAGATCATTTTTAATTTCCCTCACATGCTTTTAGCCCATATAACTTTTTAACAAATAGATCTTTAAATCTCCAATAGAAAATTAAAATCTTACACCATTATTGATCATACTTTCTTAAAATCTTTCAGTTATAAAAAGATCTAGAGTTTGAGTTTATTAGAATCATTGTCACCTCAATCACCATAGTATATTTATATGAGCCACATAGTCCTCGAAGACGTAAAGTCTGAGCTTTGATACTATCTCTGTCACAAGCCAGAATCATATCTGATCTCGAGGGTCTAAAATTTCGTGTTATGATAATTTCATATTTCGATTTCGGTCTCCACCAAAATCAAAATGAAATTCGACATTTTGATCCTTTGATATTATTTCTTAGGTCTGGAGTCCGATGCCTTCCAGGCAGTAGTCACTAGTATCTTTTTCGTTCCTATATTTTCAACTCAATCCGTGTTACATGTAAGGCGACCATGGATATCGTTTTTGCTCCATGACATGTTATATATTTTAAAGACTTGGAACGAAAAATTGCGTTTCCTCGTATCGTTTGATTCAAAGATTTGAAAAGGAAGGAAACTGGATGTTAAATAAAGGTATTACGACCTTTTTATATGTACAACTTTAATATTGCTTTGCTTGGTCGGTGTTATTATAAAACCTGGGTTGAGATTTGAGAAGGAAGAATAATAAGTTGCAAATAATGGTATTGAGACCTTTTTACATGTACAACTTAAATATTGCTTAGTTATCCAAAAACAAACAAAAAACTTAAATATTGCTCAGCTTGGGCGGCGTTCTTGCTTCTGGATATATAGATCCCGTTACACGTAACATGTGTGACGTGTGAATTGGGATTGACTTTCCTACTTAGCCGTCGGACTGATATGCATAGCAAAAGATAGACCAATAGACTATGACGAATAAATTGGCACCAGTTACTTCATAGCTAAGTGATAAGCTATATTTTCTTTCTTTTTTTTAAACTAAATAACCGAAATCAAACGTATTAAATTAGTATGGGTGGTGTTACTACCTTACTTAAACAAAGTAAAAATTTGTTAACTTCTTTGTACTAGAACTAGATGATGGGATCTCTTTTCTTCTCAATCTTTCTCACAATAGATCTTAAAATTATGAGCCTATCATAAGACGATCAGATATTGATTCCAAATAGCGAAGGAGAACTATATTTGATACTATGCGATGATCATGTTACCTTTATGAAGTGCATGTTACATATAATCAACATCAAACCGTCTATAAAGTCTAAATTTTTTACTTTGACTAAGAGAGGCATGCGAGAAATAAAGTAGTGTGGCAGTAATACCCGTGACTAATAATTACCACACGTTTATTTTCAAGCGCATCCCCAAACTCTGAACATTGCGTTTTCTACATGGCTTCTAGAAAGGTTATCTGAATTAAAAAGTCAACGATGTGATGCTTGGGCTGAATCCTATCTAGTAGATGGCCAATATTAAAATTGAGGAGCCTCTCCACCACGGCGGATGCACAAGCCGTTCACCTAATATCCACTTGAGCGTAAATTAATGTTGAGAAATCCAACAACCATTTTAGCATTCGAGTGGAGCCGGTGGGAAAGCAAAAAATGTTTTTTTCAGTCTTGGTTTCTACTGCTTTGGTTTGAGTGACTCTACACGCGATCTATAAAAGAGCCCACATCTTATATACTTTTTGAAAATCATTGATTCCTTCAAATCATTGTTTATCACCCCAATCTTTTACATAACAGCTTTTGAGATCATGGCTCACTTATCACAAGGTCCATTTGTGATTTCACATGTCACAAATCTTCAAAAATGGCCCTTGAATCATATGACATGTATCAAGCCCAAACATGATTTTAGGATCCTTTTTAGGGGATCTGTGACATATGTAATCATAAATTGACCGTTTTATGGATGCTCTATGCTCTCAAGATTTGTTGTGTGGAAGATGAGGATGAAAAGTGTTCTTCAGCATCTGATTTGAAGGAATCAATGATTTTTAAGGGGACTGAGACGTGAGCTCGTGGGCGCTAGTAGAGGTACCCTTTTACATTTTACACTTGTGCTTAAAAAGATTGAGCTGCTCCGAGTGAGTAAGATAAGGCTGCGTTTGGGTTAGCTTTTTTGGGGCAAAGAGCCGCTCTTTCACTTTTTGGCTCCGGCAGAGAACTACTTTTACATTTGGTAACATAGCTCATTGCCTCATTTGCTATGGTGGGGAGCTGTTTTAAGTGATAAAATTGCTCTTTGTCTGTTCTATCTTAGAGCAGATTTTATCTGCTCTGACAAAGAGCAAGCAAAGAGCTGCTTCTGCTCTTATAAGAGCTAATCCAATTCGAAACACGCGATGAAAAGGTATTAAGAATGAAAGACTAAATATAGGACCAAGGATCCAAATGCCAGTTTCATTTTCGGGACAGGTATGACGGGCCAAAACCGAAATCTTGCAATTTGACCGATTTTTGGGCAAAAATTTTGCCTTCCACACACTATTAAGCTCAAAATTTTGGTCTTAAATTTCTTTTTGGTACTGACTGAAATCGATATATTTTGGCCGATAATTTGAATTATCAGCCAAAATTTTGATCCATGATAGGGACACTGTTAAATGGAGGACATACTTGAAGCATACGAAGTGCAAGTGGCTGATGTGGCACGACACAATTGGCTGCATGGGCGGTGGGGCTTAATTAATATAGGTCGGTGCAGCCAATTATATCGTGCCATGTCAGCCGCTTGCACTTTGTCTGCATCAAATATGTCATCTGTTTATAATTTTCCCCAAATATAGGGATCGGAAAGCCATATATAAGGTCTTCTTGCTTCTACCGTACCATTGTATTGATTGGACAATTTTAGGCCATCCGATCAAAATGCGTGAGCTTCAAATGGATGAGGGAATTGATTATGTGCATAGATTTGACAGTCAGAACTTTCTTCAGATCCGGTTCAACTTGGTTGGACCGGACCATTCCCTATTCTGCATAGTGAATCTTGAGATCATGGGTGACAGTCAGACTTTCCGTTTTTATTTCCAGTGGCACACATCTCAAAAAGTGACCTTAACTTCCCGCATCGCATGGACCAAAAGACATGCACGGGTTTAAAGGGATTAAATATCTGTGCGTGTCTCAGGGCCCGTTGGGTGCCTGAAAAATTCCTCATGCTCAGGTGCGGACCCATATGGCAGTCCTAGCTAGGAGAAATTTTCTGAAAGACACTTTCAAACATTTCACACCTTAGATTATCTTTATTACTATTTCATGTTGAATAACGACCAACATACTTGTTGCCTATCAAAAATCTAAAATTCATACTAACAGGCCGTCGTAGAAAGAAAAAGAAGAACCCCGTCCTCTGGTCATGATCTCGTCTGATATGTGTCTTGGTAAATGTTACTTCCATTTATCAATTACATAATAAACAGTCTTATTCATCTCATCTTATTTCACTATACCATCTACATGGACATATAGCCAAGCGTCGGCCAGTATAGGTAGATGCCTACATAGAACTTTGAATTTATATATATGTATATATGTAACAAACCGAATTTTTGAACTTTCTTTTATTGGTATTAGATTGTGTTTTATACCTTGCATAGTGTTAGTGCTCTACACCGAAACCTACCCTAGTTGAGAAAATACACATTTTGATTTTTAAAGAGGTATTATATTTAAAATTGTCTTTATTTGACACAAGTTGTGTTGTAGCCTAGTGGTTGAAAGGCTTTGGATATAGATAAGAGGTCTAAGGATCAAACCTTGTTACGTGAGTTTTAAACCAACATATTTAGATCCCGTCGCGTAGGATACGTTCGATCGCATATCTAAAATGAGTAAAGTGGTTAGCATAAATATGATTGCTTATAATCTAATCTTATTGATTTTGCCCTAGATGTGATTGCTTGTAATTTAGTCATAATTATTTTCCTAATTGTTAATGTTATTATTTTTTTTTATACTTTGCTATTTTAACAATTAAAGATAACACAAATGATTAATACTCTATTCCATCATCCCTCTGGTAAAAGACATTTTATGGACATTATAAAATCGTGAATATGAGTTCAAACTAAAAATCTACGCAACCATGATTTAAACCTATAATTTCCTTAAAATTTTTATAATATTTTATATTTTCTAGAAACTAAGCATTTGTATATATATATAGACTCATGACCTATTTTAAACATATTTTCAAATCCAGCGTTTACAAAAGGTCCCATGTAGTATCTAAGACCTTGTTTTAAGGAAAGAGATATTACATAGATTATTTTAACAATAGACTCTATACAATAAAAAATCAAGAAGTGACTACATTTATATTAGCAGGCAACAATAAATCTTGCGGTTACTTATCAAAATAAAAAAATATATACATATATAATTATTTCCCAATGCTATAATTTTCAAACGATATAAATCATGCAAGCGTGATCAAATTTTAATAAGTAATATTATTATTAATATCATGAGGTCTCAATTGAGTATTGACTCTAAAACTGGAGAGCCTACCACGGGATCACTTTATAATGCCCAACGATGGAGTTTGAATTTTCTCCCATGGGAGGTAATATATATATATATATATGGTCGATAGAGAGGATGAATTAGCACTAAATAAGCAACTTAAGCGTTAGACAACTTCATACTTAGGTTGCCACGTGGGATTCTGATGTTGGAGGTCTATGACCCATCTTATGTTGGACCGTGACCCATCTGATGTTGGACTGCGACCGATCTGGTGTTGGTCCATGACCCATCTGATGTCGGACCTTGACCCATTTGATGTTGGATCTTGACCCATCTGACGTGGATCGTGACCCATCTGATGTTGGACCGTGACCCATCTGATGTGGATCGTGACCCATCTGATGTTGGACTTTGACCCATTCGATGTTGGACTTTGGCCCATCTGATTTAGATCATTATCGATTTCATTTCATAGGATGGTATTAAATTAATTAAAATATCTTTTACAATATATTATGATATATTTAAAGAGAAAGTGATTTTAGATAGTAATATAAAATTAATAAATATTATATACTTATATTTTATTATCATATAAAATAAATGTACTTGGTTACTACCTTATTTTAATATTATAAAATTATCTTATAAGATATATGAGTAGTAGTATCCCCTGTCAGAGCCCAATTAGTTTCCTTTTTATCGATGGATTGACCTATTAAAATCGATCAATCAATCATGAGCTAAACGACAACTTACACCTTATTAAATCTGATCTATTGATTTTTATTTTTTCAATCGATCGATTCTCATCCGAATAGACGACCTGATTCACACCAAAATTTCACTTTTACACGACCAAAAAATTTAGTGTACTTGCACTTTGCGATCGATGGTCGTGATGTACTTAACTTTAAAAATAATAATATTTAATTTGGGCATTTAATAATGATAAATAATAATATATAAAAGTCTCGCTTTTATCGCTTCAACGCGACCACTTCGATAACATAAAGTGTTAGAACTTCGATGTCTTTATGAAACAGAACTCTGACCTTTACGATTATCGAAATCATACTTATAACCCTATTCTATAATTATATTGGTGTGGTATGTAAATAAATATAAACATAAATATAACCAAAATCTAAGTGTAAACCATTCTATATGTGTGATACTTTTGTATTTGTAATTTAATCAATTTATACGAGTTAGGATATGTTAGATCATGAGTACGAGAGTGTATGAGATCATGCCTATTCTTGGGCGTGGTGATTCGCTGAGATGGTATCGAAGCGAGAAATACACCGTATTCACATGCCTTACAACTCATGGTGGAATGGAACTCATGACAAGTCGGGTGAGTGTGAATTCAGTGTAACCTCGTATACGGTGGCATATACGGCGATCCGATCACCCCGAGTTCAAATATGATAGTATGAGTTATGAGTTAAGTTATGAGGTTTGACCATAGGCTTTGGCTGTAGTGAAGTTTCTTCTACGATCACGTGAAACTCGAAATATTGGCGTCCATGTACGGATGCAACGCCTCTATGATAGTATGAGCTGTCACACGAAGTACATCCAGGTTACTACGAAACTTTTTTCTTGGGAAGAGTGAATTAGGAAAGTTGCCCCACTATAGTTTGTCTTAGGATTAAGTATAAGAGTATGATAAGATATGAGTATGAGATAAGATAAGCTATGATACGAGTACGATAATAAGACATCGCTATGTAGGCCAGTAAAAGATAAAGAACTTAAGTCTCTGTACGTGCCGTTCCTTGCGTAGCCACCATAAGGGCAACAACGTCTTTCAGCCAAGACGGATCTCTGGTAGAGATTATGAGTATGAGTGTGTTATGAGTGAGTTTGGCCATTATGTCTTCCCATTGGCTGGATGGTGGAGTATGAGTATGACACGAGGGCGTTATGATATGGTGGTATGATACTATGTTGACCCTCCCATGGTAGCTCGGCGACTAGCAAGTCGTTTAGGATTTCTGAGTATGTTGAATTACGCTCATGCGATGTCTGAGTATTGCGAGAATGATAATAAGACATGATGTGATATGTTATGAGATATGGTAAGGTACGTTAGGATATGAGTATCTAGATCATGGTCTCGTATTTATGATATGAGCTTTACGATATGCATGTGATTTTGTCATTCTTTTGCTATCTGCCTTGAGATATTATATTTATCACTCACAAGATGCACCCACAATGCACCTGAGTAGTATGGGGTGGATTGGTGGTGTATCCCACTGAGTTTACGTGACTGAGTAAATTCATCCCACGATAATCTAACAGTTGCAGGTGATTACGTTAGTGGAGTAGACGTCGGTCATCCAGATTCGGCTGACGCTGATTTCATTGATCCCACGAGTATTGAGTACCAGGAGGGCTACGGTGCTGATTTCGATCCGAGTGCTGGATATTGATCGTTGTAGACTTTGATCCCTATTATTATCATTAATTTTATGATTTCCTTTATCGGATTTGTCTCCAACTTCGAATTATGTTTTATTGGTAGATTTGTTGATTCTATCGCATTTATTTATTATTTATGACTGCTTTTATTTCCACCTTTATGTGTTGGCTTTCACGGATTTCGTGGAACCATTATTGCGCGAGAACTCTGATTAGGTGTATGTCCGCTTAGCATATCCGGGATATGTGGGGGTCATAACTCGAAATTCCAGGCCCTCGGGATGGGGTAGAATTTCGGGTCGTGACAATATATATATATATATATATATATATATATATATATATATCAAAAAAATTTATTTATCATACCTATAGTAAGCCTGTTTGACAAGTTACAAATAAGAAAAGGTTTTTTTTTTCTCTTAAAAAAATAACCTTATTCCCACCCGACCCATCTTTCATCCCTCATCTCTCCCTTATAGTTGATTTTTGAAGTAAGTACCACAAATATTTTCATTGACAAAAATCATTGATTAATTTGAATGAGACGATAGACATTTTTTTTTGCTCCAATCTTCCCCACGATAGATCTTAAGATCATGGTGTGCATAGTAGATAGTCAAATGTTGATTTCCTTATAGCACACATCCCCAAAAGTGACTTGATCATGTGAAAAGGAGTTGACCTTCACTTTTAGAGACGCGTCATGTGGAATCAACATCTAACCCTATGATAGGCAAGACATGAGCTTAAGATCTATCATGGGGAAGGTTGGAACAATAAACAATCACCATCATCTGTTTCAAATCAGTCAATGGTTTTTGTCCAAAATTTTTTTGTGGTACTTACTCCGAAAACAGGTGAGAATAGTCGTATCTTTTCAAATTTTGAAATGTCTTTTCTAATTTAAACGCTAAAGGTGCTACTCAATTCTTCTTTTTTATTTTCTTTTGTATACGGAATTATTGGTTGCCCACACTAAAAAAATCTTGGTTGCGTCTTTGACTACCAATATCAGGCTTCTACCAAATCTCGGTATAATTGAATCTTAACTTTCATGATATCTAACTTTGTAGAATGACACGATTACATGAACTCAAGATTCCCTTATGATGGCTGCATATCTGGTTGAACATAAAATCAGGTTGAATCGCTAAGGCACTATATTTTTTTATGTCACACACGAAAAGTTTGAATTGTTAAATCTTTGAAAATTACATCAAATAACTGCGGAGGAGTACGGTTCATCCACATATCGTCACAATCATGTAGCAAACCTAATTTTGCTAAAACATCGGCAGCTGCATTCGCAAAACAACGGACAAAAATCAATTTGACGCTATCGAAGCCCTTAAGGCCTTCTTTAATATCATAGTAAATCAATGAAAGGTCAAATGCATTAGAGTCATTACTATTCACCTCATTTATCACATTCTTAAAGTCTCCCTCCAAGATTATTCTGAAAACCAAGATCATGGGCAAGCTGTATCGAATTGAGGAGTGCCACACATTCACTATGTTTGGAGCTTTGGATCTGTTGGACGCTCTTAGCATTGGCCGCTACCATTGCTCCGCTAAAGTCTCTACAGATGATTCCAATACCCGCGTTTCCTTTGTACCAAGCCTCATCAAAAATGGTTTTGATTGTCCTAACATCCGATGACCGACTCCAAGAGGCTATAGCAGGGGTCGGAGTGTCTGACACTTGGACGATTTTATTGGCATCTATTAACTGATGGAGCAAATTTATACCATCTTAGATAATTTTGAGAGGATCTTTTGCTCTTTCTCCATAAATTACTCAGTTCCTCTTGTTCCAAATGGCCCATGTCATTGTAAAGAACGTGTTGAGATGATGAGCACCATTATTTTGGTGAAACTCAATGACCCATTGAAGAAAAGACATAGATTGAATCTAATGGGTTTTAGCTCTAAGTGGATAAAAACCAGCAACGGACTGCCTTATCGCAATCTCTAATAACATGCTTCATATTTTCTTCCAAGGTCCCATGGATTTCGCATGTGCTCGAGAGACACTTTATTTTCTTCTTTAGATTCGTGAAAACTGGGAGAATGACGTCATTACATGTCCGCCACGCAAAAACTTTGATCTTGTTTGGCATGCATGCACCCCAGATAGATTTCCAAAAAACTTTCATTTCAATAATATTGGAACAACTCGTTTCTCCCTCGGTCGTGATAACCTCTTTCGCCACATAATACGTTGATCTGACCGTGAACTTGCCATTACGATTGTAAGCCCAAAGAAAGTACTCTCGTTGTTATTGGGAGGGGATGCTAAGAATTGTATCTCTATCCTCTTTGACAAAAAATCTTTCGTTTATTTTTTGCAGATAATAGCACCCGTTACTTCAAAGATACAGATAAAAAATATTTGGAGATTCTAAACATCTTGAAGCTATACGAAAAAGCGTTGGGCTAAATGATTAATTGCAGTAAATCTTTGCTTATTTTCAGCAAGAATGTAGGAGTGAAACGGACGGTGGTTATTCGCAATATGTTTCAAATCAAAGATACAGTTCGGCACGAATGTTACTTGGGGATGCCATTAGTGATCGGAAGGGCGAAAAAGGTAATTTTTGATGGCTTAAAAGACTCTGAAGAGATCCCAAGGGTGGAGTGAGAAGTTACTTTCCAAAGTGGGCAAGGAGATCCTCATCAAGGTCGTGTCCCAAGCTATCCCTAGCTATGATCGATTTTAATTTTACCCTTGCAAGCGCACAAGTTCTATTGTAGCACGGTAAGAACAGGGGTATCGAACCCACAGGGAAACGTGAAATTTATCTAATTGTTTCAGAGACTTTAACACACCCAAGAAATTATCAAGGGATAAATTCGATTTACCACACAAGTACCAAACAATTTTTTTAATGCAATAAAAGAAAACTAATCAAACTATGACTGAACAAATTATGATAAAGGAGAAAAAATAAAAGTTTATGAATTGATCAAGGAGTTAGCTAACCATCGATTCGTAACTTTTCTACCATTCAATCTCACAAATTTAATTTAAGTCAAAATACCATCATTTATTAGGAAAACAAATGAATCGAGAAGAACGCAACTATAGATCCGGCATACCCTATCTAAACACTATGACTCAGCCTATCATTACGGTATGAGTCATGTGAAAAGAATAGCATATCTCAAAGTCCTAAGTCACGACACTGATAAATCAATCATTCCGCAGCCTAGATCAGCTTGCAGGAACAGATCTAGATGGAGTGCTTCTTTTACGATCGTTGATAACCACGATCAATGACTATAAACGAAGACTCAATAATATTCAACCAAGCACACACTTATAATAGAATGATTCAATGACAAAATCATGAAATTATAGAGACAATAATAAAACAGTTACTTATCTCCGGTTCGCTTCCCCCTTGAACAAATTACTTTAGCCGCTCATCCTCGGTATACAAACTCGTTGTAAATCCGAAGATATCATATTAACAATGCTCTTTTATTTATTAAAATCTCCTTACAATGATTTTGTTCCTAGGTACAATCTATGCTCTTACAATTATCAAAGAAAATAAAATAAACCCTAATACAATCTACCCAGCGGAAGAAGCAAAAAGAACCAAGAAAACCCTTCAATGATATATGAAAAACAATTAAAAAAGAGCTCCTTTTCAATGAGTCGTGGCTTTCTTTATATAAGGTCGAGCAAACCCTATCCTTAATACCCTCAATCGATTGAGAGTCAAATCTCAATCGATTGAATTTTGATTCGGAGTAAGTGGGGTTGGACTTGTCTTCTCTTGTCAATCGATTGACACTTATCCCTCAATCGATTGACATCCAGGGGTAGATTCTCCCTCTCTTAGTGGATGTTGAACTGCTTTACGGATTTCGATGCTTCTTTTGACCTTTTTATCCATAGCCCTTGTGTATCCTTTAATTACTCTCTTTTATGCTCTTTTACGATCCAACGGTCAGAAATACCTATAATCATTAAAATCTTACAACAATCATCAGATACTTTCATCAGACAGCTAAGTGTAGGGATTAAGGTACGAAATATAATCACATTTCGGTACTAATCACACCCCCAAACCTACACTTTGCTAGTCCTCGAGTAAAGATAATGAAAAATATGTTAAAGCAAATAAGACTAATATCCTAAAAATTAAATGCCACTTTCGTAGGGAACACGATTACATTTAGCCTATGCAACAAGCCTTTAAACCCCTAGGTGATCCCTAGTGGAGGAGTTGTGTCTCCTGAAGGTTTTCAGCGAAGATACCTACAAACTTCAAAGCTTATGAATTTCAGAATTTCTTAGTCATGCCCTTAAGTAGTTAAATGCTTATGAAAAATCCTTTAAACTGCTTCTTATCATGCTCAATTTATTAGTGCTCACTCAATTCATTGTTTTTCAGTGCTCATGATTTATGCCTAACAGAGCTATGCAATTACCACTGCTAAAATTCTTTTATCTGAGAATGAGTTTGAATTAGGAACCTCAAGATCACAAGTCTAGACTCAATCCTTACCATGGGTATACACTCAGAATGAACTTCGATGAATAGTTTTACTTTTCTCTCACATGTGATATGGAATTTTAACACAAATTAGAAAAATCTCACATATTATAAGAAAGACGGTGTACCAAAGAATTTTAAGAGAAATCTCATTTGAGGAAAATATTTGTATCCTAAACATGCATATACCAAGCACCATAGACATTGTATAATCACTCTCCACAAATTTACTGTTCATGATTGGATCAATAAGGTCTTTTCTAAGGTTGTAATGGAGCTCGGGTAAATGGTTAAGAAAGAAGGGGAAGATTGGATTCAAATTTCTCCGAGAAATCGGAACAAGAAACACGCTTGATTTTCTGATTTTTTAACTTCCTTTTTCACAGTTTTTAGGACCTTTTTCTTTTCTTAAACACTTTTCTTCTTCTTTTCTTTTTCTCATTAACACCACCTTAATATATTTCTTAATACTGAATTTTCTTTTTCTCTCCCTCTTTTTACGTTTTTCTGCCTTGTATTCCTTACAGATATAACTACTACAGCTCTCAATTTCCTTCATTGGTCTCATCCCTAATTTCTCAGAGATAACAGGGTAAGGCTTTTTCACATTGGTGTGGGGTATGACTAATATAGCTTACAAGGAATAATTAAGACAAAATCTTTCAGTTGAGGCTCAAAGGGGGGTGCAAGAAGATAAATTCAATATAAGGTGGGGCCTTTTGGGCACAAACGAGCCAATAATGGCCTTAGATCATTTCCTTTTAAGATGGTAACAATGACTATTTGCCTTGAGTTTTTACACACTGGTTTCTAGTGTAATGGTATAACACATGTGAAGTCAACAAATCAAAGACAGAAAATATGAGATTTCAACAAGTTAACCAGGAAATTCAAAGATACTCCGAATTTATTTCAGCACTCATCAAACACGAGGATAAAGAGTTTTAAAGCTCACTAGGTTTTGGTCTTTCTTTGTGATCTTAGGATTCCAAGTCATACTTATTTCTCAGATTTAGAATTCAAGCAGAGTGATAGTACAAAATATTTTTCAGGCATAAATCATGAACATCATTATTCAAATTTTAAATTTCATGAGCATTCATAAAACAATCATGGCATGATAACAATTTTTTAAAGAATTCCCGGTCATCACAATTAAAGATTATGAATAAAATTCGAGATTCATAAGTTTAATGGTCATCAGTCATCGATTAAGATAATAGTCTCAATCGATTGACTGATACGAATTTTCCAAGTAGGCTTATGGGCATTAGTCAATCGATTGAGACAATGGTCTCAATCGATTGACTGATAAACTTTAAAGATCCGAAAACATCCTATTAATATGAATCGAAAATACCCTCCCCAAACCTGAATTGATCAATGTCCTCATTGGCTTTGATGGATAAGAAGTACGGGAGACCTCCCCCCCAAACCTGTTTAATGCAATCGAGGACCATGAAAGCAGACCAAGTGAAAGGTATTGTGATCAAAAGTGCAAAACACAAATATATAACTAAACTAAACTTTATTTAAACTGAGCAAATTATGACATTGATTGAAAAAGAAAAAGAACCTAAGCTAAACAAATTTAATAATAACCTAAACTAAAACATGAAAATCAAATAAAAAGGACTTGAGAAACTAGACCCTAAAGCTGACAGTCCTAAGCCCTTCAATCATCCATGATGGATCTCCCCTCCTTCGGCTTTGGAAACGCGTAATTCCACATCTCCTCCGAGATGCCGCCCTCGCGTGATGGTAGAGAAGGTGGTGGGGTCGGAGATGGCAGCTCTAAATCAATCACGTCATGCGTTGCCAAATCGAACGGTGGTGGGGGTGCATGAAGGCGTGGACGTTTCCTAGCCGGTTCCATCAATTTCTTCATTGCCGAGCGGGTACGATATTTAATGGAGGCCATAGCAAAAGCTTGGGGGAAGGAATAAAAATTTGAGTATTGGAAGGGACTACCCTAAGAGGAGTATAAATAGATAAACGGTCTCCGTACGGACTCCTATGACCCGTAGAACTCTTAACCTAAGGACTCTACGGAAGGTTCACATCTAAACTTTCGGATTGAAATAGGTATTCTTTCGGAAATAGAACTCTGTCAATCGATTGACATGGCAAAGCCAATCGATTGAAACTGGATGCAAAGGTGTAATTGCGTGCACGGTTCAAATTCGATTATTTTGAAGCATTAATTTTTAGAAAGTTTCTGTTCTGACAGATTTAGACAGTTTTGCCCAAGCAGGGGTCAATCGATTGAGAGTTGTCCCTCAATCGATTGACAACTGAAGATGAATTTATGAGAATTTGAGAAATTATTGCTCAGTCGATTGAGATAGACATCTCACTCGATTGACTGAAGCACAAGTGCACCAATTCGAGACCACAGAAAAATATACCATGTGAAAAACACTATGATTGCATTGATTAAAATGATTTGATTACACCAACAATCCCTCATCAACTAATAGAATAATGAAACAAACTACCATTGATCCTAACAAACAAACAAATCTAAAAAAAACACATCAAACCAAACAAAAATAACAAACACCCATACTAACAAACAAAAACACTAAGCATCATCATCATCATCAAATTCAGGGTCTCCCTCCTCAATCATCGCCGCTCGTGCTCCTGCGATAAATTCGACGGCACGCCCACGGAATGATTCCCGGGCCATTCGCATAAGGAGAGAAGTCTGAAACCTAGACCGTCGATCAATACCTCCCACAATGGTACTCAACCCATCCATCCGCGCCTCGAGGCAAGCGACTACTGCCTCAGTGTTAAAATCGAGGACCTCTTCAGGACGAGACCGTCTAATGCCGCCGCGTTGGCATTGTGCGGGGTTTGGTCGGGGAGGAGGAGGTATTTCATCAACTTCAATTGGAGGAGGCGTCACACGTAGAATAGCCTTGATGCTCTTGTCCCAAACGTTGGTGCCGTAGTGATAGAATTGCATATCACCCATCTCTTCATCATCGTAAATCGGGCACCCAAGCTGGTCCAAGAGATGCATCATATATTGCGGGAAGTGAAGAAGGATAGCCTCTCTCTTCTTCGGTGCAGCAGTGGTAGCGATGTCCTGGTGACACCGATACATCTCCTTTAACATTAACCCCAGAGCATCAAACCACGTATTCGTGTGTGCCGCGTATAGTGCCAACACCCTATTCTTTGTGCGCTCACTCTTCGTGCCATGCGGTAGCAAATTAGTTGACATTACGATGTCCCAAAACAAGATGTCCCTAGGTAGGACTACTCTTTTAGTTGCCAACCCGGTCCCGCGCCGTCCTCCACACATATCGTTGGTCATGTCGTTCTAGTTGAGATCAACAGCGGGATTGATATGGTGGTTCAAGGGGCGAACCACGAAGAAGTTGAAAGCCCGCGCGAGATCGGCCGCATGAAGGTTATATCGCCAATTATCGATCTCGAGGCTAATGAAGGGCATTCCCGTTGGCGAGAGTGGTGCAGGTACCCACTCCATTTTCTGGTAAAACAAGTGAATGATACGCAGCGAGACATTAATAGGTGGAGGGGCGAGCAACATTTCTAAGTGCAGCACTTCGATGAATTTGATCGAACGGGCGCATTTCGCGATGCGACGGTATTTAGCAAGATCGAAGAAATTCTCCGTTTGAAATTGGCGATCGATATACACTTCATTGGAAATGCGCATAGGGTTGTTTGCGGGACGAGGTGGTCGGTAGATTGGTGGGCCAGGCGCTGCCATTTCGATCGGACGAAGAGAATGAGATCGTGGAAGCTCAGTTCGGATTGGAGGAGAATGTAGATGAAGGGGACCACGGGTGTCCCCATTATAAAATCTGGATGTCAATCGATTGAGGATGGACTCTCAATAGATTGAAAACTGTTGGTCTCCACACGTCGCAGGTATTTGAAAAGACACCAGGCATGCTGATGCGAGGTGGTGAAATCCACTCATCCATGCTTTATGTCAATTGATTGACACAGTAGTGTCAATCGATTGAGAATCACCTTTTCACGAAAAGTCGCGATGGTTGGTGTCTCGGGAACCAGCGGAGTAAATAGGCAATCAAGTCAATCGATTGAGAGGTTGGTCTCAATCGATTAACATAGACGTGCCCCAAAAGTTTAGCTGCCACAACAAGATGTGTCGATTGGCTCTCCGATTTTCGAAAACTGGCCATAACTTCAAAGTGATGTCAATCGATTGAGAATGGACTCTCAATTGATTGACAAAAGAGGGGACTAAACGATGATGATGATGGACATCAATCGATTGACAGGGTAAGTGTAAATCGATTGAAGAAAAGACTCTTCTCACTCAAAACACTATCAAATAAGAAAACACACTAGGTTGCCTCCCAGGAAGCGCTGAGTTTAAATGTCGACAGCTCGACCTCATTATCGTTCAAATACTCGGGTCACTGAGGTACATTGCCTCAATTCTCATCTGGGTCATTGGCTCGATCATCGGCTTGAGTCGTTGCCCATTCACTATGAGAATTTGATTGTCCGTAAGGCTTCTGATTTCAATCGCCCCATGCACGGTAGTGGAGACGACCTGGAATGGTCCTTCCCACCGCGATTTCAATTTCCCCGGATGGAGCTTAAGTTTGGAGTTGAACAGCCAAACTTTCTGCCCAATGTAAAAATCTTTCCGCAAAATTGATTGATTGTGCAACTTTTTGTATTTTTCCTTATACATCTTCGAATTCTCATACGCATCATAGCGTAGCTCTTCTAATTCATTCAGCTGAAGACGTCGATGGGACCCTGCCTCTTTCATATCGAAATTGAATCGTTTTATGGCCCAGAATGCCTTATGCTCCATTTCCACTGGGAGGTGACATGCCTTCCCATAGACAATCCGAAACGGTGACATTCCAATCGGGGTCTTGAATGTCGTACGATATGCCCAAAGAGCATCAGATAGGCTAGTCGACCAATCTCGTCTGTCTAGTCGCATCGTCTTCTCTAAAACTCTTTTGATTTTCTGATTGGACACTTCCACCTGACCACTAGTTTGTGGGTGATACGGCGTTGCCACATTGTGGGTAACGCCGTATTTCTTCATTAAAGTAGTAAAATGGCGGTTGCAGAAGTGCAAACCGCGATCACTAATGATTGCCCGTGGAATCCCGAATCTGTTAAAGACATTTTCTTTCAGAAATTTGACCACAACCTTGTGGTCATTCAAGCGGGTTGCCACATCTTCTATCCATTTGGAAACATAGTCAACAGCTACAAGAATATATGAATACCCAAACGACGGGGGGAAAGGACCCATGAAGTCGATCCCCCAGACATCAAAAATTTCAACAATCAGAATCGGGTTCAGAGGCATCATATTTCGTCTTGAAATATTTCCAAGCTGTTGGCATCTTAGACATTCTTTACAAAATTTGGCAGTGTCCTGAAAGATGGAGGGCCAATAGAATCCGCTTTGAAGAATCTTGTGTGCGGTCTTTTGTCCTCCAAAATGGCCTCCACAGGCCCAGCATGGCAAAAGTTAATAACACTCAATTGTTCTTCTTCAGGCACACATCTCCTGATAACCTAATCTGAACAGAATTTAAACAGTTGTGGCTCATCCCAAAAATAGTATTTTATTTGCGAAAAGAATAAATTTTTATCATTTTTACCCCATTGGATAGGGATTCTGCCAATTACCAGATAATTCATAATATTAGAGAACCAAGGAACTTTTGTAGCGGCATCACCTATTGCCATCAATTGTTCATCCGGAAAAGTGTCCCGGATAGTCTCAGAAACCGATGATTCTTCAGGCAGAATTCTTGATAGATGATTAGCCACAACATTTTCGACTCCCTTTTTATCTTTGATCTCAAAATTGAATTCTTGAAGAAGTAAGATCCATCGGATCAACCTTGGTTTGGTGTCCTTCGCTAGCAGGTATTTCAACGCAGAGTGGTCTGAAAAAACCACTATTTTTTATCCAAGCAGATAGGAGCGAAATTTATCCATAACATACACCACGGCTAATAACTCCTTCTTAGTAGTGATGTAATTTAACTGGGCATCAATCAATGTCTTACTGGCATAGTAGATCATATGAGGTACTTTGTTCACCCTTTGCCCTAAGACTTCTCTAATAGCATAATCAGATGCATCACACATGAGTTCAAACGGTATAGAATAATCCGGGAGTTGGATTATCGGTAGATTAGATAACAACTCACGCAATTTCATAAATGCTTTCATGCAATCTTCATCAAAGTCAAAAGGAACATCTTTTCCAAGCAAGTTGCACAATGGCTTGGCGACCTTGCTAAAATCTTTGATGAATCTTCGGTAAAATCCCGCATAACCTAAAAATGATCGAATTTGTCGAACACTCTTCGGTGGTGGAAAATTAGCGATTAAATCGACTTTTGCCTTGTCAACTTCGATTCCTTTCTTTGAAACAACATGTCCCAACACAATTCCTTGTTGCACCATGAAATGACTTTTCTCCCAGCTAAGAACAAGTTTGGACTCGACACATCGTTGCAATACCTGTGTAAGGTGTTACAAACACAGTTCAAAGGACTTTTCGAAAACAGAAAAGTCATTCATGAAGGCTTCGATGAATTTGTCAATCATATTCGAGAATATGGCCAACATACATCTTTGAAAAGGGGTAGGTGCATTACACAAATCAAAAGGCATTCTTCGATATACAAACGTTCCGTACGGACACGTGAACGTTGTCTTCTCTTGATCTGCAGGAAATACTGGTACTTGATTGTAGCCCAAATATCCATCGAGAAAATAATAAAACTCCTGCCCTGCTAACTTCTCGAGAATTTGGTCAATGAATGGCAAGGGAAAATGATCTTTTCTGATAGTCGTGTTCAATTTCTGATAATCGATGCACACGCGCCACCCTGTAGTTTCGCGAGTGGGCACCAATTCTCCTTCAGTAGTTTCTTTCACAGTGATTCCAGACTTTTTCAAAACAATTTGAACTGGACTGACCCATGGACTATCAGAGATTGGATAGATAATTCCAGCATCGAGTAATTTTATGATTTCCTTTAAAATGACTTTTTGCATGTTTGGATTAAGTCGCCTTTGCGGTTCCCTCAATGGTTTACTATCATCTTCCAAATGTATTTTGTGCATATATATCGATGGGTCAATCCCTTTTAGATCGGTTAAGGTCCATCCGATGGCTTCTTTATTTTCTTTCAGCACTTTTAGCAACTCATACTCTTGTTCTTTCGACAATGTCGATGAAATTATTACTGGCAACGTTTCTCGAGGTCTCAGAAATGCATATTTAAGTGACTCAGGCAGTTGCTTTAATTCTACAGTTGATGGCTGCTCCATCGATAGAGTCAGCTCACCCTTTACCTCGAGAGGTAACGGTTCTACCTTAGTCACAATTTCGCATAGCTTATCTTCTTGACATGATGAACTCATCCTTTCTTCTTCTGGTTGTTTCCTTTCGAATCTTGTTTCCTCGTAGATGGCTAACAAAACAGTTTTAAATTCTTCTTTGGTAAGCATTGATGGTAAAGCTTCATCCACTACGTCGTCCACCTGATCGATGTAGAAACAATCAACCTCATCCTCATTGGGGAAATGGTTTATTGCATGAAAGATATTGAGTCTAACTTTCATGTTTTCAAAAGAAACATCCATGACTCATGTTCGACAATTGATGCAGGCATTTGCGGTCGCGAGAAACGGACGCCCAAGAATGATTGGGACTTGATTGTTGGATTTAACTGGAGGTTCCATGTCCAACACAACAAATTCCACTGGGACAACAAATTTGTCTATTCCAATCAAAACGTCGTCAATAATACCCCTTGGTCTTCTTTCGGACCTATCGGCAAGTTGCAGTGTAACTTTCGTGGATTTCAATTCGCCCAATCCTAATTTTTCGTACACTGAGTAGGGGATTAGATTGACACTTACTCCCAAATCTAATAACGCCTTTTCAATTGGTTGCCCACCAATGACACATGGAACAGTTGGAACTCTAGGATCCTTAAGTGTTCGTGGGGCATCCAATTGCAGTATCGAGCTGACTTGATTTGTCAGGAACACTTTCTTTGAAACATGAGTACGCGTTTTTCTTTTTCGAGTGCATAGATCTTTAAAAAATTTTGTGTACTCGGGGACTTTCTTGATTGTCTTAAGTAATGGAAGGTTTATCTCACCTGTTTGAATGTTTCGAAGATTTCTTCCATCTTTGACGCTCCCTTCCCCATTCTAGATGGAGGTTTTAGGCACTCTGGGAATGGTGCCTTTGGGGTATAGGGACGAGGTTCATTCTCTGATTCTTCTGCAGGTACTGGTTGGATAATTTGAGGATCTTCCTTCTCTTTTCCTTTATCTAGTCCTTTGTCTTTTCTCGCTTCTTCTTCTCCTTCCTTGTGAGGCTCCATTGGCATTGCCACTTGATTATCAACAGTTCTCCCACTTCTCAGCACCGTAACAGCTTTCAACTGTTGACTGTTTGATGGTCCTTCATCAGATGATGCTTGGCCTCGAGGATTATTGATAGGTTGGCTAGGAAGCCTACCTTCCTCTTGTTGACTCAACTAATTTGTCCATTGGCTGAATTGATCTATTATCATCTGCTGAAAAGCTTGCATATTTCGCATAATCTTTTCCTCCAAATCAGAATCTTTCGAAGCGATGGTCTGAGATTGATTAAAAATCTGATTTTTTCGATATTCAGAATTTGGATGATAATAAGGAGGGTTATGTTGAAAATTAGAATTATGCTGGAAATTAGAATTCTGTTGTGGACGAAAATTCTGCTGCCCACTCATTACGTTGGATCTGAACTGCTGATTCACCTGTCCAGTTTGGTTTGATCCTCTCCATCCTAAGTTGGGGTGATTTTTCCATTCCAGATTGTAGGTGCTTGAGTACATGTTCCTACCTTGTCGCTGATATGATTGAGTCAGATTCACCTGCTCTTGAGGAGTAGGTTCATCAAGAAAAAATGACAAGGTAGTTGGGCAATCGTTAGCCATGTGACTTGGGTGGTCACAGATTGAACAAGCGGTGGGGTTGCTGGAACTTTTAGCTTGCTTAGTTGCAGCTAACATCATATTCATTTGCTTTGACAACATGTCAACCTTTGTTGAAAGATCGGAGGTGTTATTATTGACATCAACAAGATCACCTCTGGTTAACACATGAGATTTAGTTGCCACATCCAAATTAGTTCGCTTCATTATCGCATTTTGGATTGAAGTTTGATATAACTTCTCAAACAATGCCCACAGTTCATCAGCATCTTTTGTGGCACACGATCCTCCACAAGATTCATCAACCATGCGTCTCTCTTCGGGAATTAGTCTATTGTAAAAACTTTGAACCTGTTGCCACCTTGGCAGTTGATGATTTGGACAACTCTTAATCAATTCCTTAAAGCGTTCCCAACATTCATGAAATGTTTCTATAGGTTGTTGGGAAAAGAACTGGATCTTCTGACGCAACTCGATGATTTTGGTCATGGGAAAATATTTTTTAAGAAACTGCCAGTGTAACTCTGCCCAACTCTGAATAGATTGTGGTTCTAAGAAGTAGAACCAAGTTTTTTCCTTATCTCTTAAAGAGAAAAGAAAGAGTCGTAGCTTAGCTATCTCGTCGGTCACATTATGCACACGAAATATTTTACACACTGTAATGAACTCATTCAAACAAACATGTGGATTTTCGTTTGACAATCCATGATAAATCGGTAACATTTGAATCATTGAGGATCTGAATTCATAATGGTTCCCTGGGATGGGGGCATGCATGATACTATCTTGATCCTCGTAAAAACCAGGATCATTATAATATTCTAATGTTCGTGGGCCCTCATCATGATTATTGTTCCCATTATTTTTATTATTAATGTTCTGATTATTTCCATTCATTTGATCTGCCATAGTCTCAGTATGATGATACTGATTCCTTTAGATTCTGCGATTCTCTCTACAAGATCGTTCGATCTCAAGATTAAACGGTTGCAGATGTGGGTGATGAGAACGAGTAAAGCTCATACACCACACTCACAAAAAGGGTTGATGATTCCACAACAAACCACAAGTATCAACTTCAATTGATTGAAGTAATGCACACAACAAAATTTCCAACAAAGTCTTTATCAGTCAATCGATTGAAACAGTGGTCTCAATCGATCGATATTCAAAAGTCAAACAGAATCAGCACAGATTTTTCAGCTAGAAAGCAAGTAGCTGTGTTCGGGTCAATCGATTGACAGAGATATGTCAATCGATTGAAAGAAATTTTATTTTTTATTATTTTATTTTATTTTATTTTTTAAAATTTTATTTTTAAAATTTTTTATTTTTTTTATTTTTACTTATTTTTTTAGCAATTAAAAATTAAATTCGAAAATTAAAATTTTAAAACTTAAAGTAATTCACACAATTCTACAAAATCTTACCTAAAGGAAAAAAATAAGGAAAAGAATAAAAGATTCCTATAAATCCTAAAGCAAGAGTCCGATTAAAATTCAATAACTAGAATTTAGAAAATCCTACAAAATCTTTCTAAAAGAGGAAGAGAGGAAAAAAGGAAAGGGACTCCTACAAAATAAGAAATCCTAAAAATCTCTACTTCCTAAAAAAAAATAATCTTTATTTCCTAAAAATTCGAAATTAGAAATTCGGGTTTCACACAAAATAGTAGATCGATTGATGCTTTCGGCTCAATTGATTGACAATTCAACACTGAAACCACACAGACCACAGTCGATCGATTGAGGAACAGATCTCAATCGATTGACTGTCAACTAAACACACAAATCTCTTTCCGAATTAATCAAAATTTCGCCGATATTCCCCTGCAACGGCGCCAAAAACTTGATCGATTTTAATTTTAACCCTTTCAAGCGCACAAGTTCTATTGTAGCACGGTAAGAACATGAGTGTCGAACTCACAGGGAAACGTGAAATTTATCTAATTCTTTCAGAGACTTTAACAACTCATGGAATTACCAAGGGATAAATTTGATTTACCACACAAGTACCAAACGATACTTTTAATGCAATAAAAGAAAACTAATCAAACTATGACTGAACAAATTATGATAAAGGAGAAAAAATAACAGTTTATGAATTGATCAAGGAGTTAGCTAACCATCGACTCGTAACTTTTCTACCATTCAATCTCACAAATTCAATTTAAGTCAAAATACCATCATTTATTAGGAAAACAAATGAATCGAGAAGAACGCAACTATAGATCCGGCATACCCTATCTAAACACTATGACTCAGCCTATCATTGCGGTATGAGTCATGTGAAAAGAATAGCATATCTCAAAGTCTTAAGTCACGACACTGATAAATCAATCATTCCGCAGCCTAGATCAGCCTGCAGGAACAGATCTAGATGAAGTACTTCTTTTACGGTCGTTGATAACCACGATCAATGACTGTAAACGAAGACTCAATAATATTCAACCAAGCACGCACTTATAATAGAATGATTCGATAACAAAACCATGAAATTGTAGAGACAATAATAAAACAGTTACTTATCTCCGGTTCGCTTCCCCCTTGAACAAATTACTTTAGCCGCTCATCCTCGGTATACAAACCCGTTGTAGATCTGAAGATATCATATTAACAATGCTCTTTTATTTATCAAAATCTCCTTATAATGCTTTTGTTCCTAGGTACAATCTATGCTCTTACGATTATCAAAGTGAATAAAATAAACCCTAATACAATCTACCCAGCGGAAGAAGCAAAAAGAACTAAGAAAAACCCTCAATGATATATGAAAAACAATTAAAGAAGAGCTCCTTTTCAATGAGTCGTGACTTTCTTTATATAGGGTCGAGCAAACCCTATCCCTAATACCCTCAATCAATTGAGAGTCAAATCTCAATCGATTGAATTTTGATTCAGAGTAAGTAGGGTTGGACTTGTCCTCTCTTGTCAATCAATTGACACTTATCCCTCAATCGATTGACATCCAGGGGTAGATTCTCCCTCTCTTGGTGGATGTTGAACTGCTTCACGGATTTCGATGCTTCTTTTGACCTTTTTGTCCATAGCCCTTGTATATCATTTAATTACCCTCTTTTATGCTCTTTTGCGATCCAACGGTCAGAAATACCTGTAATCATTAAAACCTCACAACAACCATCAGATACTTTAATCAAACAGCTAAGTGTAGAGATTAAGGTGCGAAATATAGTCACATTTCGGCACTGATCAAGCTACATGATGAGTTTGTTTCAAACTTCCGGAATCCCTTCTAAGCAAGATCTCGGCCATTTCTTCAAAATTTTGGTGGGGCAACTCGGGCAAAATTAGGGGTATCCATTGGCTTGCTTGGAAAAAACTTTGCAAATCCAAAGCTCGTGAGAGAATGCGGTTCAATGAATTGGTGGTCTTCAACAATGCTATGCTCGCTAAGCAAGGTTGGAGGATCATCTCAAATCCTAATTCCCTCGTGGCTCGAGTTTTTAAGGAGAAGTACTTTCCTCGATCCTCCTTTATGACGGCAAAAAAAAAGTGCAATGAGTCATTCACATGGAGCATCATACTCCAAGTTAGAGGGGTGATTGAATGAGGTATCATTTGGAGGATTGGAGATGGTAAATAAGTCAATGTGTGGAACAATAATTGGATCCCGCGCCCAAAAACTTTCCGTCGTTATTTCCCATAATGTGAAAACTCGCCGGTTTGGGTAAGCGAGCTGATTTCTGAGGACCAGAAATGCTAGAAAAATGATATCCTTGACAAGTTTTTTGTCAAAGATGATAGAGCCGCAATTCTTAGCAGTCCCCTCCCAATATCTGAGAAAGTGGATAACTTTGCTTGGGCCTACAATCGTAATGGCAAGTTCACGGTCAGATCAATATATCATGTGGCAAAAGTGATTATCACGAAAGAGGGAGAAACGAGTTGTTCCAATACTATTGAAATGGAAGTTTTCTCGAAATCTATCTGGGGCGCACGCCTGCCAAACAAGATCAAAATTTTTGCGTGGCGGGCATGTAATGACATTCTCCCAGTTTGCACGAATCTAAAGAAGAAAATAAAGTGTATCTCGGACACTGCAAAATCTGTGGGACCTTGGAAGAAAATTTGAAGTATGTTATCAGAGATTGCGATAAAGCGGCCTGTTGCTAATTTTTATCCCTGCTTGGAGCTCAAACCCATCAGATTCAGTCTATTGTCTTTGAAGTCAAAAATCACTAATTACTTTAAATCAGGTTGATGAAGATCATTTTGCAATGGATCTTAACATCGTGAGGCTTATAATCATACAGTCAGCTTTTGATTCTATGTGCCACACATCCCAAAAAGTGAATGACAAGATTTTTTGAGCGTCATGTGCGTCACGTGATTTTTGGGTCACATTTTTTGGATGTGAGACGCATGAAATCAAAAACTGATCGTTTGATCCTACTCTTCTGATCTCAAGATCCATTTGGTGGAAAATTAGAACGAAAAACAATCTCCATCATCCATTTCGAGTCAACAATTTATCAACTGTAGTGCCCTTTAGAGATTCGATGGGTGGAAAGAGAGGTACCTATAGGTTATATCTCATAGCTATTCACAAGTAGGATCCATGGTTATTTGATGCAAGGATTAAAATTTCGGGTTTCATTTCAATTTCGGAGGGGACCGAAACCGGAAATTTGAACTTCGGCCGAAATTTGACTCCCATATAAAAATATGACCGAAATTTCTATCCAAATTATCTTTTCTGTGAGGACCGAAACCAATAATTTGGACCGAAATTTCGGTCATTTCCGCCAAAATTTTGATCCTTGATTTGATGAGACAGCATGTACGTGTCACCTAAGTGCATGAGGGATTCATCTTAAATTTTTATAAGGTGCATGCCGCTAGCCTAAGTGCAGATTCTTCTTCTCTTGTTTTTTTGAGATTTTTCAAATATGGATCTGTCATTTAAACCGTTGGATGGTTCAAGATCACAGATCACAAGATCCGAACTGTTCAGGTAGTGTTTTGATTTTCTCCCACTGTATGATATGTCATTTCCATTTGTGGACATCAAAAAGTTGGTGTGCGAGTAGTAGTAGTCCCCGGGTAGAAAAAATGCAATGCATCATCCATGTAACAACCCTCTTTTATTTTAAGGGGGGCTGCTGCTAAGTACCATAGTGACAAATTTTGCCTAAATTTGCTGAAAAAGGGGTCAAACGAAAATTTTGGGAAATTTTTGGGAATTTTGATATTTCTTGGTATTTTTTGGTGAAATTTCAGAAATGTCGGTAAGTTTTGATTTTTTTTAAATGTTTATTTTCTTTATTATTATTATTATTATTTTGTTTATATATTAGTAATTTAGTATATATTGTAGTAATTTTTTTAAAAAATATTAAGTATATTTTTTATATATTTTTAATCCCCTAAATTTTCCTGAATTTTTTTTGAAAGGTATCAAAAGTAACCCGATATGTACCGAAAGGACCCCCCACCGAAATATTACCAAAAATGAAATTTGTCACATGCCAAGTACGAACCCCTCTGAAATATTGAATATTTCCATTAAGTACTACGAAAACCATTGACTGCTTTGAGTCGAATGATGGAGACTTTTTTTGTTCCAATCTTTTACATAATTGATCTTGAGATCATGAAAATATCATAAGACGGTCAATCTTATTCCATATGGTACACATCCTAAAAAGTGACCTATTGAACATTATGTGTGTTGCATGCAATAAAAATTGATCATATGATGATATGCCCATGATCTCAAGATCAATTGTGTAGCAGATTAGAACCAAAAAAAAATCTCCATCGTCCGATTCAAAGCAGTCAACGATATTCAATTGTACTTAATGGGAGATATTCAATATTTTGTGGGGTGTTAGTAGTCACACCCTATTTTAATTATTTTGATGTTTATATTATTAAAACATCTTTACTAGGGTAAATATTATTTTTACTAATCTTTTATTAATTTGAAATTTAGTTTAAAATTTTAAATATCAATTTTTCGTCTCATGGCATATCACGTTGTATTGCCATAGATGTCTTTGGTATTGGGGTTGTCCGAGACAATTCGAAAATCCGAGATTTCAAACGATTATCGGTAATGATTCTCTTACTTGGGTAATGGGATTATTTCCCGTGACTCTAACAGTCTAGCTATTGGCTACAACAATTGCCTTTAACTCTTCAAATACAGTTATAATGACAATTGACTAGTAGGAGCTAAAGCCATGAGTTTATATCTCATGACTGTGAATTATAAATTATTTTCTCTTTTATAACAAACTAAAATAAAAGAGATGATATATATATATATATATATATATATAGATAATACCACCATTGAAGTGTGAGTTATCTCCCATGTGGCGCACATCTTGACCAATCTAATTTGGCCAAGATGAATCCATCGTTGTAGGTCTCTTAGCCCAAAAAAGCACGCCTATAGGTTGATATGAAACATTCGATTGATGAACTTTGATATTAGCCATTCAAACTAAAAACAATGATTGGTATTATAGTCAAGAAATCGGATGATTCGAATCGCTCTAAAAGCTTGATTTTTGGATATATTTCCCTTTGATGTATGATCTATCACTTTGATCGTGTGGATTATCCACATACTCAATCATTAATGGTGTGTGATCATTTAAACACCAAATTAGTGTTGAAACTTGAAATGACCGTCAAGAGAGTCTGCCCCTTTATATTATAGTCAACAATTTTTATGATGACTTTATTTTATAGAGAATGCTACACATCATTGTACTTACCAATTGACCCTATCATTCTACATTATCATCCATCTTGAACATCCTATAGTCTCATTAATCCAAAAATTATGGCTGTGCTTAGGATTATTCTTTGGAGGCAAAGAGCTGCTCACTTAAAAAAACATGTTAATTGCTCTTTTAAAGAAACCCAAATCCAATTCTTTCACTCTCAAGGGTTAAGAATACTTACAACCAAACAGTCTCATACTAAAATGCTCTATGCCAGTGTAGAGCTGCTCTTTGATTCCAAGGAATAATCCTAAACACAACTATAAGTTATAACCACTTATCAACATTTTTCCAGGTATTTGACATTTGCCTAAGTTTAGGCAATGTACCAAGTTGTGGCACACAACCACTACTCTTTTTTGTAGACAATTTTGTAGGTAACTTGACATGACTGGCTGCACACATAATGGGGCCCAAGCACTGCAGCCAGTCATATCGCACTACATAAGCTGTCTACAAATTGCCTATCAAAAATTGTCTGCTATTTATAATTTTCCATATAGAAATGGATAAATTTTAACTAGTGAGCTTTCCAAATGATTTGATTTGTCCATGTTGAAGAAGTTAAAAGTTTTATGATGCATTATGCTATTATTATGTTTATGCACTTGATTACAGTTAAAAAAAAATTCCTACGGTTGAAAGGAAAAATTAATGTTAGATAAGGAATTCAAGAAAGGGTAGCTTTAGGGCATCTCCAATAGTGTATTTAATGTGAAATGTTGTGAGTTCCAATGGATATCTCATATCCTAAATGAATACAAAATACCAAGTTGGCATCCCCTATTTTAAGAATAATATATTTTATTGCTTGTTGTTGCCTTTTGTAAATGAGATATCCACCAAGTGCAAAAAAAAATTCATAGGGATCCCAATTTTGGGGTAGAGTGCATCATATCCCATATTTTTGGTATCCCAAATTTGCTACATAAGAGAAAGAATGGGATATATCATTTGTTAAAATTATAAAATAAAGAAGAAAAGAAGAAAAAGATGAACGAGAGAAAGAAGAAGATATTGCCACAATCGATTACATTGTTTACGGCTTTTTTTTTTTTTCTTTTCTCGTTCATCTTTTTCTTCTTTTCTTCTTTATTTTATAATTTTAACATGGTATCAGAACCACTCGGCTCCTGAATATTTTTTTTTCTCTTTGAATTTTTGGCTCATCAAATGGTGGACGGTCGTTCATCTATTATGTCAAAATTTGATTAATGATGTGGCATCTCCCTATTATCTTCATCCATCCGATCATACGGGTGCTACCCTCGTTTCAACTTCTCTTATTGGTGAAGACTATTCCACAAAGTTTTCATATTGATTTGCTTAATGGATGCGTATTTTTTACTTTGGTTTTAATGGCCTTTTATATTCTATATGAATGTCTTTTCCCACATTTTCTATGGCCTTATATCTTCTACGTAGATGTCTTTTCCCACATTTTCTTTTGGCCTTCTATACTCTATGCAGATATCTTTTCCTATATCTTCTCTATCCTTCTATATTCTACGTTGATGTCTTTTCCCACATTTTCTCTGGACTTCTGTATTATGTGGATGTCTTTGCCCACATTTTCATTTACTCTTTATGATTTGTAGTTTGGAGAGATCATGACATACTTGATCTAGCCACCGGCTCCGATAGACTCTAAGATGAGCAAGATGAGATAGTGATTGACTTCTTAGATAAGCGATGACCACCAACAAGCAAGATTGAGTTTTCTATGTGGTTGTTACATAATTGGGTAACTGTTTATCTTCCAAGTTGGATGTTGTTCACCTTCCAACTTAAGGGGGAGTATTAGAATATACCTTATTTGATAACTACCACAATTATATACCTTAACTTGAAGTGGAATATTAGATAATAACGCTCAACACCGTATCATTCTCACTTCTAGATAGCTATCCACTTACCCATGTTCATTCCCACTTCTAGATAACCTCTGACGGTTGTATTTGTAATCTTATTTATACACTTTCGTATTGGAAAAAAAAAAAAAAAATCGTAAACAATGTAATGTAATCGATTGTGGCAATATCTTCTTCTTTCTCTCGTTCATCTTTTTCTTCTTTTCTTCTTTATTTTATAATTTTAACATTATTGGAGATGCTTTTATTAATACTCATAAAATCTTGGAGGGCACCGACACAAAAAATCATTGATTGCTTTGGATCGGAAGATGAAGATTCTATACAAGGGATCTTAAGATCACGGACATACCATCATACGGTCAATTTTTTATTTCAAATGGCAAAGATCTAAAAAAACTATCCTTAAACCCACGTTTGAGCACAGAGGCGGAGCCATAGGGCTGGCCACCCCGACAAATGTTTTTTTAGAAAAAAACTAAAGAGGGACTTAATCCTCGTTAACATGGGCCCTCCCAGCCATGGGAGACCAACCCTAAAATAGGGCCCCTCCCCATAGAAGTTCCTAGCTTCGTCCCTGAATGAGCGTGATTTGTACCTTGTGATTTTAAAGCCACTTTTTTAGGGTGTGGGCCATGTGGAAAAAAAAATTGTCCATCTAATTGTACGCTTATGGTCTCCAAATCCCTCGTGTGGAAGATTTGGACGAAAAATAATCTCCATCGCCTGATTTAAACCAATCAATGGTTTTTAGTGTATGTGCCCTCCAAGATTTCGTGGGTGTATAAAGCTTCCCCTCAAGAAAATAAAGACTCAAAAGTTGGACTTGCCTCCTACGTGATTTGGACTTGAACCCAATTATTATTATTATTTTTGATAACTTGGGATTAGGGTTGTGCAAAAAATTGACCGAACCGACCCGACTAGCCAAAGTCGACCAAAATTTCTGTTCGGTTTTGATTTTAGGGCATATCGGTTTGGTTTCAGTTTTGGAAAAGTGGCTTATTGGGTTATTGGTTCGGTTTCGGTTTTGATGTAAAAAACTCGAAACCAAACCAATAAGAAACCGATAATAGGGTATTACTTAGGTGCATACAAAAATAAGTTTTTCTTTTTAAAAAAAATAAAATAATAGGGTTTACCTAAGTAATATATATTATTTTCAAATAATAGGGTTTACCTTTTTTTACAAATAATATGTATTATTTGTAAACAAGAAATCACAAAAATAAGTATTATTTGTAAAATTTTCTTATTTAAAAAAAAAATTACAAATAAAAAAACTGAGATTTAGAAACTGAAAATCGACTGAACCGATAGATAGTTATCAGTTTATGTTTGGAGGCTTATCGGTTCGGTTTCAATTTGAGAAACTATAAACCGATAGTTATTAGTTCGGTTTCGGTTTAGCATGAAAATAGACCCGAACCGACCTGATAGCTCCTCTACTTAGGGTAATCTCATGCTTACACTTGGACTAATCCCCGCCCTCGTCCCACCTGGACCCGAACCTGAACCTGAACTCGAACTCAATTATTAGCGGTCCAAATTGAAATAGGATTTTCAGGAGCTTGGAGTCTGTATGGTAAACTATAATGACCTGGTATCAGGTGACCGACCCAATGAAGATGGTGCAGCATTTGCACTTTGAACCATGTGGACTTGGAGCCGGATGTCGATCTCCAGGCTCTTAAAGTTCACGAAACAACAAGGGGCACGTTTGATGGCGCGTATTCAGCCATCACGTTTAACCCCCTAAATGCGTTACCATTAGTATTGGTAATATAGCTACATGGTCAGCAAAGTGGACTTTTAAATGGTTGTTTGATTCAACCAACTTTTAGCTGTGATACATTGCTAACATGCCATATGGTTGTTTGATAGTTGTTATTGTTTTCTTGTAATTATTATTAGTTAAGTGAAGGTGGCTGAACCGTCCAAACCGTGGCTGCCATCTGAGACCGCTAACTTCTCCAATTTACCTAAAAATTTGAGAGGTTTCAATCCATATGGGGCTAAACATTTGTAACCATTTTTTTTAATGAGCACGATTGATTGTATGGTGTTTGACTAACTTTGGGTTTATACTTATTTCTCACTACTAGTGAACCATCTAATTTGTGACTGCAATCAGGGGTTGTGTGATTGTCCAAATTATGCAAAATTTTGAGAGATCACAATCCAAAGTGGGCTAAAAAAGTGTAACGGTTTCCTTTTTTGTACGAATAAGTGATCACACAATTTTGTTGTTTCGATTTGATATCTATTTTCATTTGGGTATCTCTGTTTGTACCCACGTTTCAAAACCCTTTAAAACCTTTGATTGCTTCATATAAGATGATGAGATACTGTTTCACCCCGATCTTCCACACAATAGATCTTGAGATCATGGCGCACCTATCAGATGGTCAGTTTTTTATTCCATGTGTCAGATCCCCAAAAAATGGCCCTTGGATCATATGGTGCCCATCACGTTGAAACGTGAATTTTGGGCCAATTTTTCAAACAAAGGTACCCTTTCAATTATACTATCAAATGTATTAACCTGTTTCAATTGAAAATAATCTCAAGTAGTTCGAATCACTTAAAATTTAGGACAAAAAAGCAGTTGGTACCACTTTCCAAATAGATTACCTGAGCTGCATATTACTTGTTTATATTTAAATTTTGAATTATAAACTAGATTTTCAAACAACACCCAATTTAATTTATATATGTGGTTCAAAGTACACAATCACTGACATCACCGATATTCAGCTCAAATAACATAATTTTAACATAATGATATTTCTGACATAATGATATTAGGAGGAAAGAAATACCCAAAATATCAAGATTTGAAGGAGTAAATTGTATGTTACGCGAGCCACATATAACGACCCACTACTTACACATACTGCAACAAAATAATAATATAATTGTCCCAGCTAAATGCTCAAATCAAAGCGACTAATTGTCACTTGCATGCGTCCTCACCAACCTCCTTACCCTCGTTTGCACTGTCAAAAGAGGGTGTTGCATTCCTCCTTCTATCTACAACATCACATACGGGCCCAAATTTCTTTTCTTTCATGAGAAGGAAACACAACATATCCTTATTTTTTCTCTGGTTTGTGATTTCCGAATTGCAGCTGGTGCTTGGCAAGTTTATTGGAGGGGGGCCGAGGCCGTGGCTAGGGCACTGCTTCGTCGTCTGAAGAAAGGAGGATGAGGGGACTTTCGTAAAAAGTATCGGCAACGTGGCGACAAAGCCCTCGGGCAGGGTTGAGAGGATCCTGGCCGGCCCCATAAACAGGTCCCAAAGGATATATTAAGGTTGCAAAACTTGTTTGCGCTGCCCCACATGACAAATTCCTCTTTTGAGAAGTTGAAGATCTTGCATTGCTAATCCAAGACATTGCTGCTTAAGAAAAAAAAAAAAAAGAGAGAGTAAAGTATGGAGCATTATTAAGAAGAGAAATTTTATACTCATATGAACTCATAGATTACAATAGCATAAAAAATCAGATGTACATTTGAATATACTTTGTGCATAAAAGTAAACATTTAAATGATAAAAATACAAGAAAATAACATTAATAAAGAACCATTATTAATGCTCACTTGAACGTAAACAAAATAAGCATAAAGGAGAACCCTGCAATCACTAAAAAATAACAATCTAAATAAGGCAAAGTACCAATATTAATTTGGAGCTTAAATGGAAATAAGAAAATATAAATAAGGAACTCACAATCATATTCCACCTATTATATATATATTAAGGTCCAAAAGGTAAACAGAATTGTGCAAAAAATACTGGTAAAATATTACATCAACTTATTAAAAATTTGCTCCAACCCACATATGGGAGGCAATATCATCTCGATATTGACGCATTTGCTCACGTTGTTGTCTCGTTTGTGATGCACGAATATTCGCATCACTAACGTATTAGAACGCTTCCTCGTCTGGTGTCAGTACTCTCTCATTGCGCCATTGTAGAAACATTGGGTCATTGTCCCGATAACCCATGATGAAATTGTGCAAAACACAACATGCATATACAACATTGATTTGTATTTTTAGCGGATACCGTACTGGAACTGTAAGGATAGGTCAACGATGTTTTAGGACCCAAATGCTCGTTCAACTACATTGCGTAATTGGTTATACCTCTTGTTAAATAGCTCTTTTGGCGATCTTTGAGGCTTCGAACTGTTGAACTCTGTCAAGTGGTATTGGGTGCCACAATATGGGGCAAGAAAACCTTGCATATTTGCGTATCCTCCATCAGCTAGGTAATATTTCGATGGTGGAACGTGCAACCTATTGTGAGGTATATTTAGTGCAGCCTTTAGAACCCTAGAGTCAGCAACGGATCCCTCCCAACCCGCAAGTACGCACTAGAATCACATATCAAACGAGACAACTGCAAGTACATTTTGGGTTGCTTTAGACTTACGATTAAAATAGCGAGGCTTGTCGCGCAACGGTACGCAAACTAGTATATGGGTCCCATCAATCGCTCCAACAGCACCCTTTAAAAAAAAAGATGAAATTGTATATGTTGTGACATGAATAAAACATTGGAGTAAATGCTTACTGTGGAGGGCATATATTGAGGGGTACCTTGAACCAAGGATAGAATCGGTAATCACTCATTATTTGGAGAGGCACATCCGTTGTGGTGGATAATATGAGATCACTATTAAGGTT
The DNA here is from genome assembly GCA_021018995.1 of Chloranthus sessilifolius. Lineage (NCBI taxonomy): Eukaryota > Viridiplantae > Streptophyta > Magnoliopsida > Chloranthales > Chloranthaceae > Chloranthus > Chloranthus sessilifolius. The sequence continues at coordinate 161,008,608 of CM037585.1, forward strand.
CAACAAGGCATCTAACACCATGTTGAAATACTTGCTTACTGTTTGTCTGGAATGTTGGAATCGATTTTTCACAATCTGGTTCCGTTCGTTATGAGACAATATTAACAAGCAGATTGCAAGCTACTCTTCAACGAAGATCTCTCTTGCGTCTCACAATAAATCCCTCTCCTTTAACGTATCACAAAGAAAATAAAACACAGCAGGTTTTATTCGAAATAAGTAGTACGGAGTTTGGAGATGTCCACTTAGAGTTTCCTCTATGTACATGCGACCCGTGAGGGCCGATATATGTTGTTGTCGCCTACGAATCATAATATAGTAAACACAAGCAGCTAACATGATCACCCCCCCCCCCCCCCCCCCCCCCCCCCCAATCCATCATCAATAAAGTCTCAACTTCTTCGTCGGTTGAATCCATAAGGCCCTATGCGTTGCACAAGTAATAAAAACATTAACGATGTTTCTAACAATGAAAAAAAAAATGGATACTAGGATACTACGAATCAATGGAAATGAAAATGGAAACAAAGTTATAAAAAGCGTTGTTAAAAACATCCATACTACACTACTAGACATAAATGGAAATGGAAAATAGAGTTGCCAACCAAACGTGCCCAACAAAACAAGAAAATAAAAACATTAACTACGTAGTTTGTAAATGACAATCATATTCCAGTGGCTAATATGGTCCACGAGTGATAGCCTTGATATATGGCAATCGTCTGCTAGCATCCAAGAGTAGAAAAGTCTCAGCAAGTTTACTGTCAGCAAATTGTAAGCATGCACCAATGTACTAAGCTTCAGAGATAATTTCCTGCTCCCGCATGGCCAACAAAATGGGCATCCACTGTTTCCCCAAACTCGGCCTAGTTCTGTACAACATCATCTCTTGGGTACACTCCTGCATCGTCTCGATGAGCCTTTCTCCAATGTCAACCCCCCTCCTTCGACGTGAGGTGGAGGAATCGTCCCCGCCACGCCGCGTCCTCCTAGTTCCCGTTTAAGTGCTCTTTGCGGTATTATGGGTTTGAGAGCCCTGCATACTGCTCTCACCACCCCCAATAGATTGTGCAGGAGACTTGTGGTTTGCATGTGGGGGAGAATCTCCTAAGCTCTCGACCGACATATTGGGCAGAGGGATGGGTCATCTAGGTGGGTCACATTTCTGCCATCAGTGATGTTGTCATTGAAGATAAGGCGAAGACTATCCCAATCAGGTAAGTTCTTGTTCTTGTAGGCCCCAGGCCATGGGTTGCCTTGCAACAGTTGCAAGGATTGTGTTAACAATTTTCATTTGAAGCAAAAGTTATTGGTCGAACTTATAATACTATTAGGGTCAAAGAGTTTGTCTAACCTTCTCATATGCGAGCCACACTTCAGGCTCCACAGAGATCCACTTTGTGTCGTGGTCCCACCCGAACCCGCTTGCGTTGATAATGATATTCATTGCTTGGTAGTGCTTCCTTATCACCCTCAACCGATTATACATGCGATTTTTATTCAACACTACACCCGATGCTTGAAATTCAGGAAGATTGTTTACATTAACACCCATTTCTACCCAAGCAATGAGACTGAATTTCTCAGCTCCTGACCTTCTCCCTTGCAAGCATTGATCTGCCAATTCCCCTATGAAGAGTTCTTCGAGCTTCTCCGTCCAATTAAAGTTTAGGGCCCGTGGGGGAAGGGATGAATTAGAGGTGTGTGCAGAAGAGGTAGCTGCCATTTATATTAACCAAAAGTTAAATGGCTTTATATTAGTAAGCTACTACAGTTTACTTGGATTCTTAAATTATCCAAGAGGTCATTTAAATAAATAACGATCACTAGAAATGGCTCTACTTATGAAATATGGTATGTAGCTGAAATAAAAATAAAGGCCTTGGTTAAGCTGCTTAGCTTGCATTGAATATGATATGATACATAGCTGTCCGGGTTGAGCTGAAATAAAAATGGTACATAACTGCTTGAGTTCAGCTGAAGTACCATATTGTACATAGCTGAAACACTTGTACCATAAGAAATAGAGGCCTCAACTTTTATGGATTTGAGTGAGGACCATCTCAAGGTTAAACCACAGGTCATTGAGTGCAGCAGTTTTGGCCACCTTAGTCTTGTCTTAGAACCGCTGTCATGGAGGAATCCCAAAGTTCACAGGTGCTAGTTCTATAGGCATAAAAATTAATTTATGCGATAGGTACGTATGACCTACTTGCAAGCTGATATATGTGGGACGCGCCTAAGTCCATTGAGTTCTAGGCTGAGCTCATGTATAATAGGTGACTCGATTGGGTGCACGATTGAAGCTTAATCAACACAATAGAAAAATGATAGTGACATCTATCAATTTGCACTATAAGAACCGTCCATTCAATGAAATATAATTTCAAGCTTGGGCAAACATAATTTAATGGCGGCTGTGTTTTCTCACAGCCTTTTCTATTCTTTATAAATAAAAGATAAGGAAGATGACATGCCTTATAGAAACCCATCTGAGTGTGCATTGAGATTTTTATTTTTAATAATATACATATTTCTTCTAATTTTAAAACAGATTCCAATGCATTATTTGGGTGAGCATAAAGGGTAGTTTTGAGGTTGCTGATTCTGAAGCAGCTGAAGAGAACATTCTCAGGTTGGATCTTTGTGTCTATTGGATTGGTGTTATTGCATAGCCCGCTTGTTTTTTGTTTGAAGAAGGTTGATGTGGTACTTGGTTGGGGGTGTTTTTTATGACTTGTTTAGGTGGGTTTTGGTTTTTGATGAAGATGTTTTTTTTTAGTGATGATTTGGGTTATTTTTTATTCATTTGGTGGACTTCTACTTTTTAGTTTCTGTTTGGTGGGCTTTTACTATTTAGTTTATGTTTACTTTTTCTAGGTGATTTAAGTTGAGTTTCAGTTTTTGATGGGTTTAAGTTTTTCATCATGGTCCTTCAGTGGTTTATTTGGTAATTGAGATTTGAGTTTGCTCCCTTTTTTTTTAATATCTTTTTCTGCGCAATTATTGTTCTATTTGGATTATGGAATGACATTGGGTTGCTTGATAATTGAGTTTTGGGATTGTTTGTTCTTTGTCATAGTTATTTTTAATTTTTTTGACTTCAAGCTTGAGATTATATAAGTAGTTCGATTTTCTTCCATAAAACTGTCTACTTTATTAGTTATTGGTGCACCTCACCATCAATTGCTATGATTAGTAGTTGTCCCTTTGTTCAAGGAAAATGACAGTTGAGCCAAATCCTTTAATTAGAATATTCAAAGGCCATTTTTCTTCTTTAGTGTTTGATGACAACTAAATTTCTAGAATTCTCTGTTTATGGTGGAATCAGGGGAGATGGAGAGACAATAAATACTCCCTTTTCCAATACACACATTTGGAATAACTTTGTAGGTTAACAAATTTTATAGATTATAATTTCTCAACTTATATTTATGTTGGAATGGAATGTTAGGGGAAGGGTCATGGTAGAAGTAGAAGTAGAAGAAGAAGTTGCTATCTGCAATTTTTTTTTTTCAAGTTATATTTATGTTGGGTGACTGTGTTTGGAGCTATTCAGAACTAACAAATAGGGTATTTTAAGTTGGCTTCAATAGGGTGGTGTCATGGAAAGAGTGAATTTTGACAATAGGCAAAAAAAGAAAAAAGAAAAAAAAATCATGGAAATAGTGAATTTTGACCCTGATATAAAAGTGATCTAGGTGTTATGTTGGCCTTTAGATAAGACTCAGCTTGGACAACAATTTTATAGTGCATGGAGTCTAGGTTCTCATATCTTTGACACCCATTATAGAAGTATCTCTTTTTCAAAACAAATTATGGCCATATTTCCATAAGTAAAAACGATAATACAATGGAGCAAATAGGATCTAACAAAATGCTTTGCCAGGAAAGAAAAAAATAAAAAATAAAAAAAATACCCAAATAGAGGACATTATAGAGATACCAGTGTAGCACAACACAACACACCAACAATCTTGATCAAATTAAAATAAAGAAAAAATGATTTCAATCCCCAACAACAGAAAATTAATCAGTCATACCTGTAGAGCTAGAAAGGTGGAGATCTGAAGGTCTTCTTTGGAATGCTGAAAGAGTGGCCTACCATCCAATGCAAAAAAATAATTAAAAAGTAAATAATAATAAATAATAACAAAATCGAAATCCACAATTAGAGCCATAATTTGACCACTATAATTTTAGGGTTTCTAAGGAGTACATACTTGAAACAAAAGAAATTTGGGAGAAATAGGATGAGGATTTCGTTGTTGGTCCTCTTTATAGAAGGGAAGGAGGGTCTTTCGAGATCCCTTGAAGATTTGGGATGCATTGTCGGGTCTCTTCAAATCTCCCTTCACCGAGAAAGCCTTCAAGCTAGAGAAGACGCTTGAATTCTCTAGGGTGTGCTTCTCTTGATGTACCTAGCAAAGAAATTGGTTAGGATAAAGCCCTACAAGCCTAAATTGGAGGAGATCGCTCCATTTACTGCAGATTCTTTTGGGGTCTACTGATGGCTCCTACCGTCTTCTCTTTTGTAACCCCATTCGAATCTCTATGCAAAAATGATGCTTTGAATATCTTCTGCAAGCTAGGTGAAATGCAAGGTAGCTATAATGGTAGGAGTTTGTAGAGCAGAGGAAGAAAGAACCAGCATTCAAAAGCGAGAAGTTAAAGGCCTGACAAATTCTTCCGTTGGGATGAAACGCATTATTACGTTGGGTTACAAGGCTCTGCCCTCGTACTCACTTTTTCGTCTCGCGTATACGAAAGATAAGAAAACGTAGATTTGCAAACCGCTATCAAACACGCTCTCACGATCATAGTGACAAATTTCTCCGAAATTCTTCGAAATTTTCCGAAACAGGGGTCGAGCGAAACTTTTGGCAAAATTTCAATGATTTCTCCAAAATTCATTAATTTTGGCGAAATTAGCGAAACTTCGCCGAAATTAATAAATCTTTTATAATTTTTGTCATTTTTTAAATAATATATAAAATTTTTATGAAGTTTAAATATAATTTATATTTAATATTTTTTGTACACTCCGAAAATTTCCCGAAACTTTTCAAATTTTTTTCAAAATTTATCCGAAACGAACCAAAATGACCACCTACCGAAATGTTACCAAAAACGAAATTTGTCACTATGCTCACACCAACAGCACGTGAGAAGGGATTAAACGCTTAAGTTACTATTCCATTTGGTGATTCAAACGTGACCAAGGTCTTTGCTACTCACGCCGCAGATGCGGTACCACCTTGAACGGGTCAGTTACCTAATACTAAACTTTGCCTCAAAGGCCAAAGGCAAATTTCTCTTCGTTTACGAAAGAAAAAACTGGAAAAACCAAATCGATCTGTAAAAGAACTCTGATCTCTCGAAGGCATTTCTCTGCATCTACTTCTGTTTGTGATCTATATTTCCCACTGAACGAGCGTCTGATCTGGCTTTAATGTCTTTTGCAGGAGACGCATTCGAATCTGCTCGTCGTCTGGTTTCATTTTCATTTTTACGCACTAAAAAGCTAAAGCTTCAATGGTGAGTTCTCGACTCTACCTTCGATTTGTTATTTTTTTCCCTGTTATTTTTAGTTTTTGGTACTTTCAGATCGTTACGAAAGTTATATTATGATTTTAGATCTCCTATTTGAGCCTCAAATCTGTAATATTTTTGTTCTAGAATTTAATTTAATTTTTTGTTTAGTTTTTTGGAAGTTTTTAGATTTAGATTTTTGTTTGGTTGATGATACATAAATCACATCAGATGCAATCCTACAGAGAGCAAAAACAAATGAAAACGTCGATCTAGGCAAACACACGGTTACGACATGAAAGTGAGCCAGATGGTTTGAGCCTCGTTTACTAGGCGTTAGGATCTGAGGGTCATAATTATGAGGTTATGTCTTTGGTCTCAGTTTACACACCAAGAACAAAAAAAAGTAAAGCAAATCAACAAGCAGACTGTTTTTGATATCTTTCACTGTCAGATTGAACTTACTCTAGGCTATTGAGAAACTGAAAGTCATCAAAGCAAAGTAGATGCAGTGTTATTTTCTAGGCAAACTATCAATTGGTTTGAAAATTTAAAATATACAAATTTTAAGGAATCAAAATAAGGTATAATTAATTTTTTTTGGAAATTTGAGTCAAAGAAGTGAATCCATACATGGAGCAGAATGCTGGAAGTGGGGGAGAATGGTTATTATAGTATAGGTTCTTAGGCATTTTTACAGTCAATTCAAGTCAAATATAAGTTCCTAATTTAAAAAACAAACCTTAATTTCCAGTGGACTGTAAGTTCTACGGTACGGAGGAGTTGGCAGATCAATTTTTCGTGAGATGCGAGTTTGCAAACCGAGTATTGGATAATTTTGAGGCTATTTTTGAGATTAGTGATTGTTTAGGTGAATTTGTGCTATGGTTTTGGCTGGCTGGCTAGCCTGTAGGTGTTTTTGAGGTAAATATGGTCATCATTTGGAGGTCTTATTACTGTCAGATTGTCATAGATTTCGCTATTTAGGCTCTACTTTACAATCTATTGGTGGATTTGAAGAGGACATCTCAAATAAGATTAATGCAAACTGAATGAAATGGAGACAATCAAGCAGAGAGTTGTGAGATCCAAGAATTCTAATTCGATTGAAGGGGCGTTTTTTATAAGACGGTAGTAAGATCTTCCATACTATATGGTGCAGAATGTTGCGCTATGAGGAAGGAACAAGAAGATAGATTACATGAGACTGAAGTGTGCATGCTAAGATGGATTGTGGAGTAAAAGGAAAGGATAAAATTAGGAACATGTACATAAGAAGAAATTTGAGTGTGGCACCTATAACTTGACTTTAGGGTTCGGGTTTGTAGGAGAGAGGAGAAGAAGAGAGAGAGAGAAGAAAGTTAGAGAATAGAGTGGTCTAATTAGGGTTAGATAAAACCCCAACTAGCCTATATATTAATAAAGGCAATATATTACATACAACCCACATATTGACACACATACACCATAAGTGGTACACTCTTCACACACACACACACACACCAATGCTCCCCCTTAAGCTGGTGCATAGATATCTATTATGCCCAACTTGACAATAATATCCTGAAGACAAGAAGGACCGAGGGCTTTAGTGAAAACATCTGCCAGTTGCTTTGAGGATGTGACCTTGGAAGTTTCTATGAGTCCAACTTGGATCTTCCCTCGAATAAAATGGATATCAACCATGGATCAAAATCTTGGATTTTCGATACGTATCGTCCAGCCCCACAACCGATACGTACCGGACTATACATTCCGGTACTTTTCTCCAAAAAAAAAATAAATAAAAAACAATAATTTCAAATTATCGTTTGATACGGACGATACAGACGATAATTTGACTGTTTTTTAAAGGGGGGCGAGAAAAACCCAATTTATTGTATCATCCAAGTCTAAAACCGATACGTATTGGTATCAGATGATATTTTGATCTATGATATCAACTTCAACATGTTTGATTCACTCATGAAGAATCGAGTCTTTGGTAATATCAATAGCTATTTGGTTGTCACAATGGAGTGGCATAGGAAGAGATGGAGGAAAACCAAGCTCCGTAAGTAAATAGCGTAGCCAAAGAAGCTCGTCCCATGGGACATTGCTTGATACTCAGATTCAACAGTAGACTTGGATACAAAATTCTGCTTCTTACTTTTCCATTCCACAAGATTACCACCCAGAAAAGTACAGCACTCAGATGTAGAGTGACGATCGGTAGGCGCCCCAGCATAATCAACATTAGTATAGCAACTAAGAAGAAGATGACCGACATCACAATAGAAGAGGCCCTGGCTAGGAGAAGCTTTAATATAACGGAGGATCCGATGAACAACAACCATACGAGGAGTCCTAGTGCATGCATGAACTGGGCCACCAAGGAAACAACAAATGCCAAATCAGGTCGTGTGTCGGTATGATATAAAAGCCTTCCAATAAGACGTTGATACTTCGAAGGATTAGGTATTAATTCTCCAACATCTGCATGTAAATATTGCTTAGGATCCATAGGAGACTTAGCTGGCTTGCATCCAAGCATGCCAGTGTCCCTCAATAACTCCAGTGAATACCTGCTCTGGGAGAGAGAAATATCCCGAGCAGATCTAGTGATCTCAATGCCAAAGAAGAATTGAAGGAGACCTAAATCTTTCACATCAAAGGCTTTGCGTAGATCGATTTTTACATGTGTTATAAGTGCAACTTCATCTCCTGTGACGATATCATCAACATAAACAGTCAAGATAATCCTCAGTCCAACAATACTAGTGTGAATGAAGCATGTGTGATTGGAGTGACACATCGTAAAGCCCATGGTGAGAATAATAGTACTGAAGCGATGGAAGCAATCCCTGAGAGATTGCTTCAATCCATAAATGGATTTGAGAAACAAACAAACTTTTTCGGAATGCTCGCACTTAAGGTGATAGCTAGGTGGAGGTGACATATAGATCTCTTCCAAGTGTCTGTGAAGAAATGTGTTATTCACATCTAGCTGATAAAGTGGCCAATGATGATGTGCAACAAGAGAAATGAGAACATGAACAAATGTAAGTTTTGCAACAGGAGCATATGTAGCTGTATAATCCAAGCCAGGAACCTGAGTAAGCCCCTTTGCAACCAACTGAGCCTTATATCTGTCAATTGTACCATCATCACGATATTTCAATGCAAATACCACTCTGCATCCAACTACATGCATGTCTGGTGGAGGATCAACAAGTTCCCAGGTCCTATTCCTCTCAAGAGTAGCCATTTCCTCAGGCATAGCACCAGTTCATAAGGGATTTTTTATAGCTTCTTTGAAAGAGCGAGGAATAGAGACAATAGAAGCTCTTTCAATGGCAACACGATAAGAGTGAGAAACGCCCTGATAAGAGACATACTGAGCAATAGGGTAAGGAGTGACACAACTTCTTTTACCCTTACGATGAGCAAGAGGAAGATCAAGATCATCAGTAGTAGAGGGAGCAACCAAACTAACAGGAGAATGCAAAGGAGGAGTGGGTGGTGCATGTATACTTGAGGGCGCTGACTCCAAGGGAACTTCTGGCAATGGTGTAGACTCATGAGGCACAATTCTATTGCGGCGCTAATATGTGAGACTAATAAGCAACCAATTATCATAAGCAGTAGGCTCTATAGGAATACTCTGTATGTGCTCGGTAGGGATCGGAAGAACCATAGTAGGTACCTCAGGAGTGGACTACTGGGGAGAGAAGTATGGAGTATCCTCAAAGAAAAGCACATCCAAAGTAGTGAATAATTTCCTGGTCTTGGGATCATAACACCTGTATCATTTTGACATGCCAAAATATCCCACAAAAACACATCAAATTGCCTTGTCATCTAACTTCTGTCTTTGGATGCAAGGGTCATGAACAAAGAAAGTGCATCCAAAGGTAGGAGGCTCAACAAAAAATAAGGGGACTCCGGGTCTCAAGATATGCATAGGAGTTTGACCATCAAATACTCGTAGGTGTACGATTTATGAGAAATGTAGCAGTAAGCAAAGAACGTAGCCAAAGAAGCTCACAAGTCCCATGGGACATTGTTCGATACTCAGATTCAATAGTAGATTTGGATACAAAATCCTGCTTCTTACTTTTCCATACCACAAGATTAAAGGAAAAAAATTTGGAATGTCGCTTGAGTTGGTTTGGACATGTCCATTGGAGGCTAGAAGCAGATTTGTATGGAGGGTTGAGACACTACAAGTATAAGGAAGTAGGAGAAGAGGAAGAGCTGTAAAGATCTGGAGGGAAACAATGAGACGGGACGTGAAGGATTGGGGAAACAGGACAACATCGCGCTAATTAGAAACGAGTGGGGAAACAGGACACACAAAACCGACTCCAAATGGATGGGATATCTTTTGAAAGGGTGCTCCCGATTGCTATCTTTTGAAAATCTGGAAGAAGCGCTATACACGGGTATTTAAAATGAAATTTCGGACACTCGAATTTGTCTATGATGCTATTGTGGTGTCTCTTTGTTGGTGGTGGTTGTCTTCTCCCTCTTACTCGGCTGGATAAGCAATTTGGGATTGGGGGGAATTAGATCACCTTAGGATATTTGTTTTTTGGTTTTTGTGAGGCTCGTGCGTAGGCTGCTTTACTTTTTGTTATACCTTTCCTTCTGTTTTTGTTTTGCTTTCCTTTTTTTTATCCCCTTTATAAGCTTCTTTTGATCTGCTGTATTTTCTTTTTCTTAATGAAAGTATAGCCATAATTCGATAAAAACCGTTATTATTAACTGAAAATGTGCACTGTAGCTTTACTTCAACCAGACAATGAGTGTGAGACTAGCCTTGAATTTGGCTAAAAATTAATGGTTGGATATTTTTTGGGTCAGTGAAGGCACTATAGTAAACTACTAAACTAAATTACAGAATTAACAAATATAGTTATTAATTATTATTGCTTATTAGAAAGGCTAGGACACTTAAAAATATCAGATCTCCTGGGTGAACAAGTCATGATTGTGACTGAGATGCTAAGCTAAGAGACCGAAGCCCTTTATATAAAAGACCAACCAAGTATTAAAATGACTAGTAGCTACCATACAATATCTATCTTGTTCTAGTACCATGCCAAACAAAAATCACAAAGACAAATAGTTAGTATTCAAAAGGCTAGAGAGCACTACTATATTGTGACTGAGATGCTAACTTAAGATATTTAGCCACCTTTCTATATAGGGGTAACCATGTACGAAAAATGACAACTAACCAATGTGGGACTACGCCCACATCATCCAAAAAACACGAAACAATTAAAAGTATTAAGTTTGTATTCTCAACACCTAATAGGCAGTGAATGTGCGCATTTGATCTAAAATGACCTTTGTAAACTTTATTGCAGATGAAAAAACCAGAAGTTGAGATTAAAAATATAAAGCAATGTTGATTTTTTATTTTATTTTATAGAGGAATTTTATTCAAATTCATTGACTACTAAACTATTGTCTTCTATGTAATGCTTTCTAGGTTCTTGATTTTTTACTTGGGCATTGGGTTTTAAAATTATATGACTGATGGGGAACCAATTGATTCCTTTGAAAGCTTTTATACAAAGGCCTCTAATATGTGAGCTTCCTAGTGATTCATCCATTTTCTCTTTCATGTTGGGTCTTTTATTTGTTGGCTAAACTCAAGATTTCGGAACCAAAACAATTCTAATATGACTTAAAAAATATATCAATGGATAGGATTTGAGGTAGGGCTTGGTCACTTTGGTGGGTTTATAAGTTATAAAAATACCATTCCATTCAGTGGCGGAGCCAGGATTTTCTTACAGGGGGGGCAAGTTATGGTCCATAGAGACAATGAGTTACTATTAGGTAACTCAAGTCGGGTACCTAATGCTATCTCAATATTATTAGGGGTTAAGGGGGCATACAGTAGGTTGAAGAGAAGGCAACTGCCTTTAACTAAGCAGCCTCTGCATAGCCTCTCTAGGCTATTACATTTGATTTCAAAAGTTTAGGGGGAAACTGTGCCCCAAACCAGTACCTGTCTCCACCACGGATTTCATTGTATTCATGCACCCTTCGACTGTCAACATTTATTGTTGTTGTTACTAAAAGGGAATTTAATGTCCAATCCGCTCGTTGGACATTTTGAATGGGAATTAGTACTACTTTAGAGAAATCTCCTTTTGATGACACAAGCTCATTGGACAAAAAGGAAAAACTTTAATGTCCGATGAGCTTCTTATCAAAAGGAAAAATTTCTCTAAAGTGAAACTATTTGAAACTGATTTTCTTGATAGCTGCATTTTATTTCAACAATGGTGAGCGGCGATAATGATCCATAAGACATAATAGCTTCATTGACATATATTTTGAATTCTCATATTTGGGTCTTATTGATGATTCTTGTAACAATGTCTTTGTCCATGAAATGAAGAAATTCTTGTTTATTTGATAATCTAAGGGCAATTGTAGCCAAATCATTGTTCAATTTTACAAACTGTTTATAATAGGAATGCAATTGTTAAGCTCTAGGCTTAAATATGTCTCCCCAATAGTTATTTGAGATAATGTTTCAAAAACTATGAGAGAAGTTGTAGCAATGTTTTTGGTCAATAGTAGGGTGGACAGTGGCGAAAAAAGAGAAAATATAAGGATGTGGTTTAAGATGGTTTGGGCATGCCCATCAGAGACCTGGAACTGCCCCTTTACGGAGGATTGAAAATTATAAACACAAAGGAGGAGGAGGAGGAGAAGAGGAAGATATACTGACGTTAAGTAGTGGGAAATGACATCAAGGATTGGGGATTTAGAGGGAGTTTAGCTGTGAACAGAACTGAGTTGAGAATAAGACTCGCAAATCCTATCCCTAATACATGAGACAAGGCAATGTTGATGACAATCTTGTGATAAAGAGGTTGACTTTGATCGTCTCTGCATTGCCATCCCTACTCGAGAGTGTAGTTATCTGATTAATTTTTATATTATTTTTGTTTCTGTTACTGATTTTTGTATTGTGGTCCAACTATATGTTGAACCCAGCAGTTGGCCCCTAATGGAGAGGGTTCTACTTTATATTTGTTCATTTCAGTAGATATGAACTAAACAAAAGTATAAAGCAGTTATGCTTTAAGTCTCAGCAGAGAACAAAATACTAGTATCAATCTCAACATGGTGGAAGCCCCTAATGGGTGTTTCTCTTATAGATGTTGAAAGTTCATCTTCAATTGAAAATAAACTATCTTAATTGACTCGAATTTCAATTGTGAGAATTACTGTACTATCCACTTCTAAAGTCCTATGACTCAAAAGCAAACTAATCTAGTTCAATAACAATTACTATCATAACAAAATATGATTTCTAACGTACATGGCCACCATCTCTCCATTGCCTTCACCTAGTCTCTATATTGGCGACTACTCACTCCTAGTGATCGTGAGTTTGTTGGAAAGATAACCTGGTGGACTTTCAACCAAACGAACTTTGTATGTAATGTTCACTAGGAAATAGTTGAAGTAATCTGGTAGACCTTTCAACGATACGAACTTTGGCCTGATCAAAGCTTTCTTTTCAATGTGTGCGTGTGTGTGTTTGGCTGAAAGATTCTGTTTTGATCTAACCCCATCCTTACTCTGGAAAAGGGATGCAGAAGAGAGTGTCGACTAACTGGTCATCAGATCTGATACTATACCACCTAAAGGGCTCTTTGAACAATTGCTTGCACTCCCTTTTTTCTCTGTATGTATTGATCAGAGAACACATCAGAGTTGGAAGGGAAATGAGGTGGCCGAGGTGCATCGAAGGTGCTGACTGGGCTGCTAGGGATCAGATCTTTGGAACAGGGGCTGGGTGGGCTGTTCGACCGACGGACCTTTCACTCAGAGCTCTTCCTCATCTCCCTCACACGGGGTGGGGTGGACGATTGCAGCATGAGTGAGATCTTCATGGGCTGGGCTTCTCACTAAGTCCTACGAGAATCTCTTCTTTTCTCCCTTCACTGCTCTCCTCCCTCAGAAGTTGATCCCTTTGGATGACTTGCTGTCGGTAGTTATTCTGATCAGTGGTTGGTACAGTGTGTACCAGGTAAGGTGGTGTGATAGTGATCAGTTTGTATCCTCTTGCAAAAGGCACACATTTGTATATACATGGTTTCCAACCTGAAAGAAGGGGTGGCTTCTTTTCTTTCGAACCCAAGAATCACAGTTGCCTAGCTCAATTATGGTGACTTTTCTTTCGACCGAAGGGAGTCTCCGGGAAGTTAGCTAAGCAACCAATGCATTGGTTGTTTCCACCTCTGGTTGATCCCAAGTTTCTTTAGTAGCGCGTGTGTGTGTATGCAAATATATAACGTTCGTATCCAGTGCACAAGGCTCCCGCTTTTAACAGGGTCTGGGAGAGGTAGATGTTAGGCAGCCTTACCCCCATTTTGGAGAGGCTGATTCCCGGACTCAAACCTGCAACACATTGCTTTGGGCATACAGCACTTGCCATGGTACCAAGGTCTGACCTATGTGTGTCTACAAATCTCTCTCTCTCTCTCTCTCTCTCTCTATATATATATATATATATATATATATATTGCATATTTGCACATTTGTATACACGTCAACATATTGGGTGTCTCAAAGTTTTTTTTTTTTTTTTTGATCGGTAAAAGACATATATTGAAAACAGCAAGATGTTGAGGAACAATACAAGGACATGACAAAAAAACAGAGAGAACAAAGGAGAAGTCAAAAAAAAAAAAAAACAGTCCCAAAAGGGAAAAGAGAACCCAACCCCGAACACAACCCCAGCCCCGAAGCAGGCGGTCAACCAGGGTCCCATAACATTTGCTCAGTAGAATCCCTTGTGCCACCCATAGCCATACAAAGTCTCTAACGGCTTTCATAATCATCCCCACGGGCCTACTCCGATGCTCGAAAATTCGCAGGTTCCTCTCCCTCCATATAGACCACAGCACCGCGAAGAACGCAGCCTTCCAAAAACCCTTGCAGTGATCGTCGACATCAGCCGAGTTCCATAGCAACCATTGGCAAGAGGGGATGGAAGGAGTAACCCAAGACATGCTAAAGGATTTAAGCACAATGGACCACAACCCCTTAGCCACCTCACAGTGCAAAAATAGATGAGAGGCATTCTCCTCAGCCATGTGACACATGACGCAGCAGTTCGGGCCGACCATTCCTCGCCTCCTGAGCTGGTCATAAGTAAGGATTTTCTCGCGAAATAATGTCCACGCAAAGAACCGAATCTTGGGAGGGATGGGCTCCTTCCACAGAGAAGCAGCAGCGTACCGAAGCAGGGGGCGTCTGGAAATCATGCGGTAATAGGACCTGACAGCTAGACTGGGTGTCTCAAAGTTGCTGCTTCATATACTTGTCCGGCACCCATTTGGCATGCTAGACTTAAATATTCTGCTTTCAAAAGATAATTTGGGATCCACTGTTCTTATTATCATGTACATGTTGCAGCACAATAAAGTTTTATTACCCTTTTGCGCACTGTTTCAAACAAATAAGTGGGTCTGCTTAAATAATCAAAGTTTGAGCATAATTCCAGTTCTCATCCGTTGCATGTGTATGCTGCAAGGTCTTTAATTTGATTCTCTCCACCTTTAGTTAGATGCATCACTGGACTTCCTTTTTTCCAACATTCCAACATAAAGTTATGGAATAATTTTTTGGTTTATAATCTTAAATAAATTTAGGTTTAAACTGAGATGCTTGTGTTGGGATCTCAAAATTGATTTACGTTTGTTGCGTTAACGCATTAAACTGAAAATGATGCTCTCAGCTAGGAATGTATTAATTACACAATCTTGTTTTATGAAAGCAACCTTTCACAGTGAATCCATATGCAGTTCAAGGTTGTCAAGTATCCGAAATTCGAAATTTTCTTCCTTTAATTTGAGGAGCAGCTCTGTCTAATGAACTTGTATGTCTTATCTGAAACCTTATTGTGTTATACAGGAGTCTTGTCCTTCCATAAAAAACATTCTTCTTTTGGATTCTGAGGGGAAACGTGTAGCTGTCAAGTATTATTCAGATGACTGGTCAGCACTTGGTGCAAAATTAGCTTTTGAGAAGTCTGTGTTCACTAAAACTCAAAAGACAAATGCAAGGACTGAAGGTGACGTACATTTGATGTCAATTTTTATTCTTACATTTTTTTCTTTAGTATTTCAAGTAATTGAGAATGATCTGCGAAAGTTCTCAACATTCTTTAAGGTATTTGTTTTTGCTTGTCATGCTACGCTTGGCAGTCAGCACGTAGATGTATGATATCTATTCATGTGTCAGAATTGCAGAAAGTAGTTTATATTAAAGAATGCATCTTGTTTTTTCAGGGCATGTTGCTTTATATACATAATGAAGCTGCTTTACTGATAAAAAAGAAATTATGAAGATTCTCTGACATGCATACATAATACAGAGATTGCACTTATTAGATTGGAAAGATAAAGGGTTAGATATCTATTTCTTTTCACACGATTTTGAGGGAAAAGCATATGCTGTGATCATTGCAGAGAAACTATAGGAATGTTGGTGCAGCCCTCCCTTTTAAATACTTGTTTGAGAAACTCATTTAATCTTATATCCCAGTCATAAGAGAAAATTATGGGTAACTCAGTTTGGGATGTTATATATTTTTAGGACATACTCTATCTTTTATCCTTGCTTTTTTATTTGTCTATTAACATGACACATCTTGTGTTTTCAAAGAGCCATGAATTAGACCATTGATGCTTGACCCAGCCCTCAACATAGAAATGTGCCTGGGATTAACAAAAGAGATCCTCATGGTGTGGGCCTCAAAATATCCTGTAAATCAGGCTTTTCTTTTTTCCAGGCTGGCATTAAAACTCCCTCGAGGGGTGTGTCCAAGGGATAATCAAACACCCTTGAAATTTATGTGGGGAGTGTGATTGTGACTTTGACATCAATTGGTGTTTCCTTTATACGACAGATCACAAGAAAGAGTCGGGTTATATTTTTTTGTACATAAATTGCGACTTAGACAAAATGTGATGTAGAGAATCAAACACAAAAAATTGTGCATAAATTGTGGCATTCTTCTTTTGGATTTTTTCAAATTATTTCAACTAATTATTTGTAATATGTATGCACTGTACACAAAGATATGTACTAGCTAAGACTATTGTTTCACAATTTGTAAAATACATAGATGTGTAGATATAGATTTAAGATGAAAATTAAGTGTTCCACATAAATAGGTTCATAATCCATATATAAGAAGTGGTGAATGGAATATTATTTCACACTTTGTAATATGCATAGCGATGAAGATAGAGATATGGGATGAAAAATAAGTGTTCCACATAAATAGGTTTGTTACCCATACGCCAAAAGTAGTGAATGAGCAATGCACCTAATACGGAGTTGGTATTTGGTGCCCGACTTCAGCACCAATGGTGGTGTACAATTCAATCTTTCTCTGCCAATCACAATATATTTTTTATCAGCTTTATTTCACTAATTTGAGTGCACATAAATATGTGTGCACGGATAAAGCATACCATTGTGACACCGATTGTGCACAAAGAAAGCATAATAAACACCCATTGTGCGAGGATAAAGCATATACTACCTTCTTTTTTTCTTGGAAAGTGAGAGTTCAAGCGGTAAAGTGATTAGACGTGCTTTGTTTTTGGTGTGAGTTGGTATTAGGTGTCCTACTTAGCACTAAAAGCGGTGCAAGATTCAATCTTCTTCTTTCAACCACAGGCTATGCATTGACATGTTTTGCACCACCTTTGTTGTACTCGCAAAGCATCCAATTTTCTATTCTTTTGAAGAGAGTTCGTATTATGTGTCCAGCTTGAGTAGCAAAGGTCGTGCACGATTTAGTCTTCCACCCTATGCACAAATATTTTTGCGTACCAAAAATGTAAAAGGTCAACTGCATATTTCACTGTTTTTAGTGCTCATGAATATATATGTTCATCTCTTAAGTTTTGAACATTTTGGCAGAGGGAGATTACACTATGCATCAGCCTCAGTGCAGTGATCACACCTAATAAAAAAACATTATGTTACTATTTTTTTTTTGAAAAAGGAAAGAAAAATCATTATGAACTTCCACGTTAGTAGGCTACATCTGGAAAATGACAAGAGGAAAGTTCCTTTAAGAACAAAATATTATCACAATAATTTTATTTTACCAAAACAAGGAAAAACATACAAAATTCCACGTTGGAATCATTTTCCCTTAATATGGATAGATAGATTTTCTTGGTCTCAATACTTGGAAGGGCTTTACTTACCGTTTTCTGCTGCTGTCTAAAACTTGTACCTCAATAATGTGAACTATTTTTTATGATTTCTGATGTGTTTTTTCCGTTGTATGAAAAAAACCCGAGTTTATAGTGTAATTCTAAGGTGATTCTTTGTCATCATTTACAGCGGAGATAGCTATGTTTGAAAGTTACATTGTTGTCTATAAGTTCAACCAGGATTTGCATTTTTTTGTTACTGGGGGTGATGATGAAAATGAGCTCATTTTAGCAACAGTTCTCCAGGGATTCTTTGATGCAGTTGCCCTTCTACTCAGGTCTTTTCATTAAACTTTTGGTCTTTGCCTTATGAACACTGTTATTTATTTCAAATCTCAGTAGTCAACTAATGTATCTATGACAATTTAGATCTTATATTCCTTCTCCCAGGAAAAAAAAGTAGATATCTATGATCAATAAATGTGTCTTGGCTAATTTAAATCTTATCTTCCTTGTTCCAGGAACAATGTAGACAAAAGGACAGCACTTGAGAATTTGGATCTATGATCAATAAATGTGTCTTGGCTAATTTAAATCTTATCTTCCTTGTTCCAGGAACAATGTAGACAAAAGGACAGCACTTGAGAATTTGGATCTTATCCTTTTATGCCTTGATGAGATTGTTGATGGAGGGTATGTAAAAGATATATTTCATATATTGTTGTTTAGCTTAACCTTTTTATAATTGGCAAAAATATTTTGAAAGGCTTTGATCTTTTTCTTGTTGGTTTTAAGTGTTATCAGTTTTAATAAAAAGAGACATGTAGAAAATAATTAGATCCCAAGTATCCCAATTCTCAGTTTTATCTTAAATAATACCCCTTTTACTTAACTGCTTACAAATACCATATTGCAAAACTCCAGGCCACAATGCCCATAAACAGGAAATTAGTAATTACTCCAAGATTTAAATAGGGAAATTGTTAAATTAAAATATTCATCTTAGTGTAGCATTGATTTAAATCCCCATTGTTGTGATGAACATGACTTCCAACGTTGCCAATAATGCTAGATCTTTCCAAGTGCATTGGTGATGATGGTGCTTCAATGATTAGTCTTTAGAAAAAAAATGGTTCTTGTAATTCTCGATTTGATCTTATTGTAGGAAGAAATGTGCAACTTTTATTCTGGCTATTGCTATTGAAGGTAGGGAGCACCATGAACACAGTAGATGATATGGAGAACTTATAGAAAGTTCCTCGTTCCTCTTTTTCTGAGGGGATGAACTGATATTACAGGATATTGGACTCCACTGCCTCTCTCCCGATACAGCCATTACTGGACAAGGGAAAATTGGGTTAGCGTTGGGCCCGTTAGAGCATTTACTGGACCTATATTGATTAATGGACCTAAATAAAGACCCAAGTATTTGTTGTTTCACTGGAGACTTTAAAACAAATATATGCCTCACGTGAGCACTTTTGTATTTGTCCTCCCTTGTTATTTCGCAATAGTAATTCTTGAGAAATTAAAAAAAAAAGCGTGCAGTTGAGATTTTGGGATTTTATCTTCCTTAATTTAGGGTATTTTTTGGTTTCCTATTATCTCAAAATATTGGTAGATATTAGATGGTAATTTAGAGTGTGATTAAGTGGAGAAAAATAGTGACAGATTTACAGTGCGTTAATTCTCATGAGAAAGGGGAGATTTTTTTGGTTTGCGAGAGTCAATATTCTCCCTTTTTTTTTTTACTTTTTATGAATCAATATTCTCTTAGAATGCCTAACGAGTATCGAAGGGCAGAGATTTATTTGTTAAAGAATTAAAAGGGATTCTTTGATTGGTGGATGGGACAATTAAGTGGAGAAAGATTAAAGAAGGAAATGATTAACTTAAGTAGATATGAAAAAAGAGAGGAAATAAAAGGGAACTGAGTTATTGGGGAGGGTCCCGGAGCATTATGAGGAACTAGTCAAAGGAACCAGGGAGTTAGATATAACTCCCCCTTGCACCAAAGAGGCAGGAGTAGAGCCGATAAAAAAAGTGTAGTTTGTATCATCCTAGAGCCAACAGACCAGTCGAGTCGACGAACAAGATCTCGTTTCCTATGTAGCGGAGGAGTTTTGAGACGCAGCAAAATTTGTGCCACTGAAAGTTTAAGAGCTGTTAAAAAAGTGTAGTTTGTATCAAGGTTCAAAATTTTGGCCGAAACCACCGAAATTTCGGTCCCCACCGAAACTGAAACCCAAAATGTCGGTTTTTTTGTATGGGATCCAAAATTTCGGATTTCTGCCAAAATTTCGGATTTTGGTTTCGGTCATGCCCGAAACCGAAATTTAACCCGAAATTTTGATCCTTGGTTTGTTTCATCCTAGAGTCAACAGACCAGTTGAGTTGACGAACAAGATCTCGTTTCCTATGTAGCGGAAGAGTTTTGAGACACACCCAGATTTGTGCCACTGAAAGTTTAAGAGCTGTTAAAAAGTTTTGCGAGCTGTGATTGGCTGAACAGGAATTCTTAAATTAATTTACTTGTTACGGGGACACTAGGGAACACATGACACAACTTACACAAGAAAAGCTGAGATTATGAGAGGTCATCTCTCATTTATTTTCATTGAATATTTATGTATTTTAGGTTAATTAAAATTGCTTGATAGGTAGTTTATTTCAACTAGGTAACTTGGTTAATATATAAGGTTTGATTTAGAGTTACTTAAAGACTATTCTGCTATATTTTATTCTCAGTACGTGTTTCCCTTTTTCTTCTTTAGTGCTTCTTAGGATATTTTGTTTGCTTGTTTTTATTATTGATTATTGCCGAAGCAAGCCGCAGTTTGCATTACCCACCAATTCCCAAAGGCGAATGGAGCTGACTTTTTCTTCTTAAGGAGGCCAAATGGGTAGACATTAGCTTCAACAAAGACTAGGTACTTGAGGCTGATGGTTTCTTCATAACTTTTTTAATTATTTTGTGAGCTTGCTGCATTTGATCTCTTGGAGGTCAACTTGAATCATAAGTTTGCTATAAAACCAACAAGGCTCTAATCTTTCTTTTGTTTTTCTTGCATCGATGATCAGTTATGATCTCCCGGGCATGATGGCTTTAACCCGTCGTCAGTATGCCAATGACTTCTATAAAACTATTGAAAAAATATCTGGCAAAGCAGCTAAAAGACATGCTGGGTTTCTCCATCTCTTGATCCTCGGGTGGGCTCATTAAAGGGGATATATGTTTATGGCTTGTTGCCACAATTGATGCTCTTTGCTAAGATTGGAGGTTGGACTTCCTTAAGCCTCATATAGGGAAGGCATACGGGCAAATCAAATTGCCATTTATCCAATTGGTACAGGAAATGATGGGGTTTCAGCCTCAAGGAAATAATTTAGAAATGGATCAATTACTGCTTCTTGGCAGCTTCCATATTGATTCCAGTCGACTAAAGTCCTGAAGTATTTTTCTCTTTATCTTGTGACCTTCACCAGTGTGACCTGTTACCTTCTTCTTCAGCTTAGTGAGAAAGCTGTTCATGTTGATTCCATCATTTTTGCAGAATTATCATTGAAATAGGACTGACCAGAAGACTAATTTTTCAGCTTTCTTTGGAGGTGGCATCTCAGCTTGGACAAAGGCTCACTTTGCCAATTAAAATGGATTGATTTTAGAGGCAGAGTGGTACATAGATTTGGGTATAGAGTGGGCTAAACTTGGGTATAGAGTAGGGTAATTGCCTATGATATATTTAGGCCCTATCCCACAAGGGTGAATTTTTGTTCATGGCTAGTTGAATTATCCACTTAAGGATCAAGTGACCATAACATTTCTATTCACTACATTCAATCTACAAGATATTGGTTGTAGTGGACATACTTGAAGAACAAAATGTAAATTTTTTTGGAGGGGAATGGAGTACAGAACAAGAATCCATGTTGTCGGTGGAAGAGGTTTGCTACCTGAAATTGGAGGTCTACGGGGGAGGGTCCTTCTAGTTCTCAAGAAAGTACTTTTACAGGAATAGTGATGGATGACAATTAGGTGGCGCTAAGTAGAAGGAATCCTTTACCTACGGTGCTAGTCCTGCTTCCAAACCCAACCTGGTTCTAGCACCAAACTATCACCGTTATTATTCTATTGAGGTGCTTTCAGCTCATTTAATTGTCATTTCTAGTTTAAAATTATAAAATTTTAAATACAAAATCACATAAGAATAAGTACTTATTTAATATATATGCATATCTGTACATAGCTTTTGTCATTTTTTAGTATCAAATTAAAAAATTTTAAATACAAAATCAGATACCTATAAGTATTCATTACTTTTATATATACACACACACACACATGTATATTTTAAATATTTTATGCGCCTGCTTCCTAATTGTTTGAGAATTGTTGCTTCCCTGCTTTCGCACTTTTTCCGCTCCTGTTCCCAAACCAGCTCTATGCAATTTAAGAGTCAGTATGCAATCAGAAAACTCACCCATCATGACACACCCTTAACCTGGTCTCCTTGATTGCTATGCAGTTTGTGTGTGTTGGAGTTTTGGTGGGTGGGTGTGTGTGTTGAGGGAGGGGGAGGGGGGTGCGTGGGCAACAGTTTTGTTTTGGTTGAGGAGAAACTAGCGTAAGTGGTGGGATGCTTTGAGAGGAGGGGTAGGGTAATTTGCTGGATGCCAATATTCAATGTGGGCAGAGTTTACATTCTAGTCAAGCAGGTGGGGAACACATGAATTGGGTTGTGGCTACCTTAGAATCTTTCTTACTGCACCTTATGGAATCTAGATGAGGAAAGCTCTTTCTCTTGAAAATCTAATACAAAAGGTCTAGAAACTCAGCCGATAACAATACATATCAGTTTTGGCTTGGATGATACTAATACATTTTAAGGTATTGGTATAACCTATGTATTGTTTGATACCTGCTGGTATCAAGTATCAGTTAATACTCTTACGTATTGCCGGCATTTATTGATATGTATTGCCGTGTTGGTATAAATGTTTTCCATTTTTAAAAATATTAGATATTGGCATAAAAGTAAATGATAACATTTTGACCACCCTATTAAAATTTGTGCTGGTACTATAACATTCACATTAAAATCCTACAGTTATTAGCTCTTAATTCTTAAGTAGTTTTTTAACATAAAAGTTAATGCATCATGATGTTTGGCATTCATATATAAAAGATAATGATAACATTTTGACTAATAATTTGACCACCCTATTTAACTTTCACATTAAAACCTTAGTCTTAGTAACTGTTAATTTTTAAGTGAATTTTTAACATAAGTTAATACATCCATGATGTTTGTTGAGAATCCATATTTGTTTTGACCTAAAATGAAGAAGGCTCTTAGATAGAAGTTTCAGCACTTTTAAAGCTTGCAAGTATGTAAGTCCATGTTCATCTTCCTTTTGTTGTTTTCCAATTTGTTTTTAATTTAGGGCGTGTTTGGTTGCCAGGAATTGAAAGGAAATGGGTGGAAAGGAAATAGATTTCCTCCCAGTTCCCATGTTTGGTTAAAAATGTATTGCCAGAAACTTGGTTGGAAAACTGCCGGTTTTCCCAACCTTAGCAAATGACAAAATTCTGTCTTTTGTGGAGGATTTTGTCATTTCCAATGGAAATGACCTTAAACATCTCTCTCTCTCTCTCTCTCTCTCTCATCTCTTCGTAAAACAAAGTTTCTGCAGATTGTCTTCTCAAACAACCACCCTCTCTATGCATCAAAATGTAGGCTTGCAGATCATATTCTCAAACTAGAACCATTGCGAGCCCTTGAACTCGCTTCTCTGCTCTCTCTCCACCATTAGATCGACCCACTCTCAAACTACCACACTCCATCAAATCCTCCCTTCGATCCGAAACTGTTCCAGACAAACTCACCCAAATATTTCACGGCACGGCAGATTCCCTGTCTCCGACGCTGAAATCTCCGCATTTGAAATCACCTTTTGTAAACTCGCTTGTTTCGGCCGCCTCGTTCTCATCGAACGGCTCCCAAACCAAAAGTGATTTACATCAAAATCCGATGGATTCAGATCAGGACTCTCTACTCTCGCCACGGCTTCACCGATCAAGTCATCTGTACATTTGATTAGATGATAGGGCTCGGTTGCGGTCGGATATTGAAGTCGGTCTGCGCGCTCCTCTTTGTGTACCTAACCAACCGGCAGTTAGATATACGTGTTTTACGAGTAATTCTTTTATGTATTAGGTGGGATCACTGAAGATGGTACTCCTTCCTCATTTCCCATTTGTGGTATCCAAACACCAGATTCTCTACTTTCTTGTGGATTCCAAACGGTTTGGAATTCATGGGATTCACAAATCTATTTTCACCTGTTTCCTGTGAAACATCCAAACAGAGCCTTTACTGAATTTTCAAGTTTGCTAAATGAGGATTTGCTTAGCAAAACAGGGGTTGGGAAAAGAAAAGTTGTAGTTATATACCATTGTATGTTGTACTTGCAGATGTAGTATATCATCATGAATATGATTAATGACATGTCGATTTTGCTCAATCACTTGTAGTTCTTAACTTTATTTAAACTGGTGTACACATATTCAATATATTACACTATTCATTTAAATTTTTAATTGAATCGCATTATAGTAATTATTCATTTATCTAAAGTACCTAATTATATGTATGCATACAATTATTATATTTGTGTTGAGGGGTGTTTTTCTTAATTTTTCAAATTAGTTTTATGGAATAAAAATCATGTAATATTGTCAATATGTATTTCTCCTGACCGATCTGAATGCCAATACCAAGTTTTTAAACCTTGCTACAAAGGCCTAGCACTTGGGGAGGCGTTTGTCTTCACTTGAAGGCAGCGGGAATGGGACATCTACATTGGACCCCTTCTAGTAACATAATCTTCCCTACCGTGGTTGCTGCCCATATACTGCTTGCTAGATGAGTCTGGGTCTAATTGGGTGTCCCTTCTCCATATGTGGTTGTTATTTTTTTGGGTTCTGTTTGAGTTGTGGATTCCTTTCTGATTATGCTTTTTATAGGTAGTGTCAGCAATGAAAAAAGTTAAATCTCTGGTCATTTCCTTTCTCCTTTTATGAGGTCATTTGACATGTCACGAACTGTTGTATTTATAACTTCTAAGTGGTTGTATTCCGACTAGGCTGCTACCTAGTAGCAGGAATCGTCCACCTTATCTGATTCTCATTCCCACTTCCCAACCCCCTCACGAATCTACCAACAATTACTCTGATGCAATGTTTTGTGGAAATTACTCTTTAACTGACTCAAGTTTGTACTATTTGGTAAGCTGGCCAGGTACCTGCTTCCAAAAGCACGAGACCTGAGTTCGAATCCCCTCTGCCCCTTGACGCCACCCTAGGGATTTATAATTTTATATCCTGTGGTGACCCAGCATGCGCTGAATTTGGGGTGCGCATGTGCCCCTGGGATTAGGCGGGTGCTTTAAGAGGCCCGGATACCCAGGTTATCAAAAAAAAAAAAATTTGTACTATTTGGGGTTTTGTCATTATCTTTGTAAGATATATGATAGTTTGCGTAAACACATTTGCCCAATATGTAAATGTAATTACCTATTTGACATAATATTATTTTATAGAAATCCTTCTTATGAGCCCCCACTTCCTGAAGTGGTTGAAATTTCTGCTTCCCTGCTGCTCTCACACCCAAATCTTCTTTCGCTTCTCTTTCTGCTTCATGCAACCAAAGGCTGCTGTGGCAATGTGACATTTGGTGAGATGTAGGTGATATATGGCCTCTACACTTTCCTGTTTTAGAAAGATCTCGCAACTATAGGGGCTATGATACCTTTAACTAAATAAATACAACTGTATAGGGATGCTGTGGTGACCTAAAGCTGATGGGCCTTTATGTTATACCTGCTGATGGAGTGACTGAATTGAACTTTGATGGCTCATTGAGGCAATTCTGGTGATGAGTCACATGGATCAAAATCTTGGATTTTCGATACGTATCGTCCAACCCCAAAACCGATACGTACCGGACGATACTTTCCGGTTCCCCCCCCCCCCCAAAAAAAACCAAAAAAAACAACAAAACTGACAATTTGAAATTATCGAACGATAATTTGAAATTATCGTCCGATACAAACAATACATTGAATGATATGGACGATATGAACGATACTTTGACTGTTTTTTAAGGGGGGCGATAAAAACCCAATGTATCGTATCGTTCAAGTCCAAAACCGATATGTATCGTCCGATACGTATCTGTATCGGACGATATTTTGATCCATGATGAGTCATATCTAAGACTGTAAAATGGCTTTGAAAGATCCATGCTTGAGGAATGAGACCATGAGGATGGAGGTTGGCTTTGAAAAAGGATAGCATCTATATGCATTGAGTGCTAGTTGGAAGGATATTTTGGTTTGACTTGCTGTTGAAGGTTGGCGGATGACCTGAACCCTTCCAAGTGAGTGACCCGAAAAAGGGATTTGTTTCAGCGTTTTAGGAGCATTTCTAATATTATTCTAATAAGCCTATAACATGAAATTCATAGAGCAAGCCCTATAAACTGCTGCAGCTGAAAATAATGTGCTTTCAGAAGATCAAGAGAGCCACCGTACAAAAAAAAAAGGTATGTCTCCCCTTTGTGATTGTGTTAAAAAACCATTACACAGATGAAAAGGCATCCTTTGGGATCATTATGTGTTGAGCTTACAGCATTTCTCTCAATAAGATGGTACTTTTATTAAAAAGATAAATTAAGTAGATGACGCATGCAGAAAGAGCGGAAGAAAGTTCAATATTTCAGACACATGCAAAAAAAAAATGTAGAAAAAAAAAAACCTGATGGCTCTAAGCCCCATAACCACAACAATTTACTTTGACATTCATTTCCTACCATTATCTAATTTGAGGATTTCTAAATATCCCAGATTAGCCTACCAAGAGATGCTCCTACCTTTCCTACCATTATCTAATCTCATTCCTATTCCTTGGAGTAAAGGATATTGTCAAGTTTTTTCAGGGAATGTGGCTCCACCAAAGTGGAAATATGGTCTTCTCTAGGCGACCCAATCCTTATGTCGCTTGAACCTATCCTTATTGATCATCGATTGTATTCTACTATTAAATGGCCCAGGAACTGGAGTGGTGTTTCTTGGCATCTCCTAGACCGGTTTGAGGAATCAATGGACCTAGTTTAAGGGTTGTACTATTCCCTTTTCACATGTTCATCAAGAGGTGATTTTGTTTGCCGATGGTTTTCTCAAAGAAAGGGAGTCTCTTAAGCCTGTATTTTTGGGAATGAGATCTCCATTACTTGGTCGCATGCATCCTTTTTTACATTGTTCAGGTGTCATACTTGCTGTGCACACCATTTGCTTTGCTATAAAATGTCATTATTCGTGAAAAGGTTTACGGCAAAAAATAGACCCTGCTTTGAAACTAGAAATGTTATGGAGATATATATATATATATATACATACATATTATTAGACATAGCTGCCACATGCCCATGGCTAGACTGCATAAAGCCAATCAAAATGAGACAAGTTAGGTCCAATTTCTGGGATGAAGCAGTGCCTCTTCTCAACTTCTGCAGTGTTTGAAGTCACAACTGACAACAATATATCATCCTTGCCTTTGTTGCTGTAATGTGTAAAGACCATTTTCATGTTTATGTGTAAATATGGTCTTCTCTAGGGGACCCAATCCTTATGTGGCTTGGACCTGTCCTTATTAATCATCCAGTGTATTCTACTATTAAATAGCCCAGGAACTGGAGTGGTGTTTCTTGGCATCAATTAGACCGGTTTGAGGAATCAATGGACCTAGTTTAAGGGTTGTACTATTCCCTTTTCAAATGTTCATCAAGAGGTGAAATTGTTTGCCCATGGTTTTCTCAAAGAAAGGGAGTCTCTTAATCCTGTATTTTGGGAATGAGAATCCATTACTCGGTCGTATGCATCCTTTTTTACATTGTTCAGGTGTCATACTTGCTGTGCACCATTTGCTTTGCTATAAAATGTCATTATTCATGAAAAGGGTTACGACAAAAATAGACTCTGCTTTGAAACTAGAAATGTGATATATATATATATATATTAGACATAGCTGCCACCATGGATCAAAATATCGTCTGATACCGATACGTATCGGTATCGGAGGTGGATGATACGGTACATTAAATGTACCGTATCGCCTTTTGTATAGCTAATACCGGACGATACATTCAATGTATCGTCCGATAAGTTACTATTCCAGTACGTATCGTCCGGTTCGTACCAGTTTTTTGACCGGACGATACGTACCGGTTTTCCGACATTTTGATCCATGACTGCCACATACCCATGGCTAGACTGCATAAAGCCAATCAAAGAGAGGAAAATTAGATCCAATTTCTAGGATGAAGTGATGGGGACGCCGAATACATGGACATCGGTTTTGGACCACATCAGTTCTACTGGCGTGGGAAGAAACGAAGAGGAAGCCCGAGTACTACAGCTTCAAGGGAGAAAAGGAGGCACAAGCTGTCATCAGGCGACGGACGTCCGTAGGTTCTGGACAAGCTATCATCAGATGACAGATGTGCAAAAATAAGCGACTTCACTGTTTAGTGTGGAACAGACATCCGTGACCATCACGGACGTCCGTGGAGACTTCCGCCCAACGACGGAGATTTTTATTTTTCTACGAAAATTTACTTTTTTTAGTCTTTTATTATTTTAGAACTTTTAATTCGAGTTATTAGTTGATTGCCTATTTAAAGAGGCTTGTAAAATCAATTTAATTAGTTTTTGAATATATTGAATGAGCTTTTACTTGAATGGAGAAAGATTCTTCTTCCCCGTGATGGGTTTAGTGTGAAGCCAATGGAGTGATTCTCATTTATTTTCTTCTTTATTTTTATTTTCTTTTTTATCTACCTATCTCCATTTTGTCTTACAAACCTTTATCTATTTTGTTCATCTATTTTGGAAACCTAATTTAACCAAAACCCTAGTTTCCGCCTGAGCCTTAAAATCTACCCAATCCCACAACCCTAGTGAGAACTAGCAATTCAACATCGGATTAACGACGAACGCCAAAGCCTGGAAAGTTAGAGTTCTATCTTTAGGCTTGATCTTGCCGTAAGCTAACGGGACTCGTGCATCGAACTGAACCCTATCCGGATCTCGCATGATCTGCCTATTAGAATTCTCAAAACCCTAAGGTATTGAGATAAATTTTGCGATTAAGGTTGATTTAATCTTTTTAATTTCGGCAAAATCCATTTTAGGGTTGCCGTCCCGCGTCATGAAGCATTGCCTCTTCTCAACTACTGCATTGTTTGAAGTCATAACGCACAACAACATATCATCCTTGCCTTTGTTGCTGTCATGTGTAAAGACCATTTTCATGTTTATGTAAAACCTAACTTGGATATTGTAACGACCTAGACCCACACGCCACGATATTGTCCGCAACTGGGCTTAGGTCTCCACCCCGATTTTGTTTCTGGCATGGGCTTAAGTCCCCACCCAAAACGCTTCATAACATGTTGTGTCCGCAATCACATATAGCCCAGGGTTAGGACTTTTCTCTATCCAATGTGGGACTAACAGCCTCCCACCTTATAGAAGAGCCGTCCTCAACTCTGATATCATTCTATGACAACCCAAACCCACATGCCACAATATTGTCCGGTTCTTGGCTTAGGCCCCCTGTGATGGGGCCAATACTCGAGCTTGCAGCATGGTGCTTGGAGCACGACATGTGGTGCCAGGAGGGCACGTGACATGGGGCCAAGTGGGCCTGGCGACGTGGTCGCGCTGCGAGGACGCGACACGGTCGCATGAGGTAGGACGCGGGGGCGACACGGACGCGACATAGCCAAGGTGGGCTAGCGATGCAAGAGGCGTTGCGGTATGTCAAACCAAAGGGTTTGAGGTTCTCCTGTCATTCTGGCTGAATGACTGTTTTACCCTTATATAGGGGAAGGGAGCTAGAGAGCTATTCCCCCGCATACGGGGCCTTGCGTTGTCAGAGGAGGCGCAAGTGTCTCCTAGGCCTGAAAGGGTGGGCCTAAGACGTCGACGCAGCGATGCCGTGTGGCACCCAAGGGAGGTTGAAGTATGGTCCCGGACTATGCGTCGCGGTGCATACGGCTGGGCAACCTCGTGAGAACACCAAAGGCGCTGCGTGGGACTCAGTTGAGCACGACAGCAGGTGGGCCAAGGATAAACAGTGCTAGTAATTCGGAACGCACACGAAGGCAGGCTACGTGGGACTCGGTTGAGCACGCGAGCGCGAGGCACAAGGCTGTGGGCTTGGTTCGGTATGTGAGCGAGACATGGTGGCATGGGAAGCTGCATGCCAAGACTGTTGCGAGCGAGGTACTGGTGCAATGCACAGGGTAAAGCTTGAGCAGGCCAAGTTTAGCACAGTGGTGCAGATGGCGTGTCGTAAGGGGCACAATAAGTTGGATGGTAGGCCGTGAAACAGAGGTAACCATGTTGGGGGAGTTCCCGTCCTCTAAGCGGGTGGTATCAGAGTTGATGTGTAGATGGGTTGGCTTCGTTGCACGCGGTAGTGAAGCACCCCGCGGGTTGAAAGCGCGTCGAAGGACACCCCGCAACAGTTGGTATCAAGAGTAGGCTGACCTAGCGAAGCGTGCGTTAGGTGCCGCACGGGACTGAGGTTATAAAAGTGCGACCCTGTGACACCCCGCCCCGGTTTTGTTTCTAGCATGGGCTTAAGTCCCCACCCAAAACACGTCATGAAATATTGTGTCTGCAATCACATATAGCCCAAGGTGGTCATGACTTTTCTCTATCCAATGTGTGACTATTACATATATACTATATGCAATTGCTCTAATCTAAAGCCTAAATCAAAGAAGGAAACCTCTATTAGCACCCGCCAAAACTCTGACAGTGCCCACCTAGACCCACCTGTCTGTGATTTGGCTGGTGGGGGTAGGTGGGTGCTTTCAGAGTCTTGGTGGGTGCTAATAGAGCTACCCATTAAGAATATAATATGCTATTCATGTGGTCTACTTGATTTCCTAAGTTATTTCATCCAGGAAACTTAAGAGGTTATGTTTTCGTGTTTTGCAGGATTATTCTTGAAACTGATGCCCAGGTTATTGCGGGTAAAGTTGCAAGCCATGGTTTGGATGGTGCAGCACCCCTTTCTGAGCAGGTGACATTCTGTCTTTTTGCTCAAATTCATTGGCCTTTTATTCGATGATTCCGAAATTGAATAAAGTTGAAATTTGTTGGCAGACCTTAACTCAAGCACTGGCTACAGCACGGGAACATTTAACAAGATCTCTTCTCAAATAATTGGTGATGAAACGGTGCTTTTTTCTTGATATAAGTTGATTTTGCTCAGCATTTCATTTGCATGGATTGATGATACTGTTTGTGGTATCAAAATCTCGACTCTTTGGTGGAAATGTGGCTCAAAATATTCATAATCTTGGATCCTACTTGAATTGAAAAGTATTGTGCCTAATTCATTTACAAAGATAATGGTGATGTTGCTCGTTTTTCATTTTTGGTGAGCTAGCTGGAATTGAACCACCTGACTTGTGGCCTTTGATTGTTGAGGTTTGACCACAATAAGCACGGTATGATTATTATTATTTGAAAATTTCTATATCCAGCGATTCCTCAAAAGTGCATTATCTTTTGAGTAATGTTATTGGATGTCACATATGATTCTCTCTTTTTTCTTCAAATTTTAAATTATTAATTATTATAATTATAATCATTGTTGTTGTTGTTATGGGTAAGCTGGGATTGAACGTGCGACCTTAAGGTTGCAATATTGTCAACATGGTATCAAGTATTGGTCGATACCATTACAAACCGCTTATGTAAATCGGTGGTATCTGGCCATACCGATACTATTATTGATACCAGTATCTGTCTTGTATCTCTTATCAATTTTTTTAAACATTTAAGTGTGTAACATGTTAGTAATAATGTATATGTAAGTGTATAAAATGTTACTAGTGATTATTATATAAATTAAGTACCATTAAGAGGTGATATATAATAAGTACCGGTATCTATATATGTATACACACAATTTAAGTCTACAACATTTTTATTGGAGACAATTTAGTACTTTTGTACATTAAGTATTTTTTTGTGTTTAATATGTTATTGGGTGGCGTTATTTGCACATCTTCAACTTGTAAAGAAGACACTAGTTTCCCACCATAAAAAATCGGTTGACTTCCTTGAATGATGGAGATTGTTTGTTGTCCCAATCTTCCACACAATAGATCTTCAAAACATGGCGCATCTATCAGACGAGTCATATGTTGATTTCATGTGGCACTCATCCCTGAAACTGAGCATGATCATGGGCGTACGGTCACTTTTGGGGATGTGCCACGTGGAATCAACATGTGACTGTCTGATAGGTGTGCCATGATCTCAATATCTATTGAGGAAGATTGGGACGAAAAACATCTTCATCGTTTGATTCAAGGCAATCAAGCGGTCAATGGTTTTTTATGGTGGGAAACTGTGTGTTCTTCATAGGTTTAAAGGTGCAAATAACGCCACCCTATGGCACTGTTTTTTTTTTATTTTTTAAATTTTCGTTTTTGTTTCAATAATAATAAAAAAATCCCGGTCTAAAGGTTGGCTGATACCGTATCCGATGCAAGGATTTAATTCTTTGATTGTCAACCTTCCAATTGAGCTGCAATCCCCAACACCTAGCATTTGAAAAATTGCAGCAAAAAAATTCTGAAGATCGAAATATTAAATCAGGATTTTTTCGTTTTGTTGGTTGAGATATTTAAACTAAAATACATAATTAATTGGGGAGCAATATGGAATTTCTGGAATCAAATAAATTTGGGCTTCCACAATGTTGGTCATGACCCTTTTTGGTGTTTAAATGATCTTACACCATTTAAATATGCTCTACATTGTACTGGCACACATCTCTGATCAAGCTAAATATTCCAAGTCCAAGTCCAACGTTTCTCAGCTAAAGAATCATGGCTACAAGCAGAAGTAATCTAAAAACGGTTAATATTGGTGAACAAATTTAATCTTAGCGTGCACAGATTGGATGGTTCAATTCTCCCGGAAAATAAAATGTAGTTTGTGGAGAGATATCTCTTTCACGGCTGGCTTGGATTGCTCACGTCTTCAACCATTAAGATTGATTAGGGTATATAATTATTTGTACTTATCACCATTAGTCCTTGCTAGCTATTCTCTGCCAAATTGCCCACCAACACTATATATATATATATATATATATATATATATATATGAAAATTGGGAAAATGTGCTCAAGTTTGATATAGCTGCGACACGCAATACCTCTTTTGTAAAGTGATAAGTGACATGGGACTCACTTTACTAGCTAGAGTTAAAATTTTTAAAATATTTTAAAAATTATATTCATGTTCAGTCATCATTCTTAACTTTTTAGGAGTCTTAGCGAAACGCTAGTACCTCTACATACAAGCGTCGGCGCATCATTTTAGGAGGGCTGGCGCTTCGATTTTTTAAAAAAAATTATTATTTTTTATTTTTTTATTTTTGTTATAGAAGCGCTAGCGCCCTTAGAACCAAGTGTCAACGCTTCGAAATTTTTTATTTTTATTTTTATTTTTTATTTATTTATTATAGAAGCGCCCCTAGAACGAAGTGCTCGCGTTTCAGAATATTTTTTTATGGAAGCATTAGCGCCCCTAAACAAAGCATCGAAGTTTCATTTTAGGGGTGCCGACGCTTCGAAAATTTTTATTTTATTTTTTTCGAAGCGCCTCTTAAAGAAGCGTCGGCGCCTCTAAAACGAGGCACCAATGCTTGATTTTATGAGCGTCGGCGCCTCTAAAACGAGGCACCAATGCTTGATTTTATGAGCGTCGGCGCTTCGTTTAGGGGTACTAGCGCTTCGCTACTGGACACCTATTTTTGAGAAAAATATGCATGAAAAAATAAGTTGGAAACTTTTTTGGAAAAAAAAAAAAAAAAAAGACTTTAAAAAAGTCAAGAATAACCACTGAAATGGTATTTAACTTTTAAAAGTGTAACCCTAATTAGTAATGTAGGCCCCATGCTACCCATCACTTTACAAAAAGAGCACTACGTGTCGTGCTCATATCAATTGGTTTAAAGATATTTCTACGCCCCCAGACGCATATCGGCATGTCTCTCTCTCTCTCTCTCTCTCTCTCTCTATATATATATATATATATATATATATATATATATATCCTCACAAATCTGACATTCTTATCAGCCGACTAGAGTAAATTCCCTACAGGTAGTTACTCAGGGTCTGTTCGGCGGCAGGACTGTTTTTAAACTCAATAAAAGAACGATTTTTTTACATAAAACTTGAAACCGCTGTTCGGCAATGGTTGCTGATCCCACTTTTTGGATAAGTTTCATCGGAAAATTCGGGTAAGTTTTCAGCCAAAATATTTTCGCCTGAAACTCTACCCCTACAACCCGGGATTCTTTCTTCTCCACCCGGATTTCACAACGTCCTCAAATAGTTGACTGCTTTGCATCAAACAAGATCGTTTTTAGCCTAGCGCCTGTAAAAATAGACCTTGAGATTAGGGCCTGCCATCACATGGTTAGATTTTGATTCCATGTGGCAAATATACCGAAACGTTGGCGGGAACTATGTTTGATGGTATGCCATGGATCACATTCACCTTTTGAAATGTGTGCCACGTGTATTGAATATTTTACCTTCTGATTGCATGCCCATAATCTCACGAGCTATGGTGTAAAATATTGGGATGAAAATTGATTCTATCATCTCATCCAAAACAATCAACAACTTTTATGAGGAATTTTTTCATTCCACACCATAGATCTTGAGCCCATAGACATACCACGAGATGAGAGTTTTGGACTTACATTTTGAGACGTGTGTAATGTGAAAGCATCATTTAAGTCGTTTGAATTAAGGTTGTGATCTAAAGATTTTAGGAGCAACAGATTGACATAGATAACGATCTTTATTATGTGATTCAATGCAGTCATAGACCATTATCATCTGATTCAACAATTGACTATATTGAGTTATATTATAGAGACCATGTTGCGTGACAAGTATTTGCAACAATGATTTTGAGATCATAGTCTTCAAATCAGACGGCTTAGATGGTGTGTACCAATTATACATATATCTCTACAATATCAAGTCTTTATTTGAACTGTGGGAGGGCCAACTTCTCGTGTGAGGATAATGACTCCCAAGCCTACATCTAATTTTACAACTATTGTTGCCGAACACTAAATAAAAAAACACTTTCCAACCTTTGGTTGGTTTTAAAAATAAATATTCACATGAGTTTTTATTTTTAACCACACTAGGAAAGTAAAAGCATAAATAACTTGCAGTAACTTTTGCCGAACAGGGACCTAAATGAATAAATAAATGTGGTTCTGGTTGCTCCCGAATCTCTATGCATAGTTAATTGAATGAGGACCTGTTTACATCCATATATTATGATACAATGAAAATAGCATTGTTGGCGTCCCCTTCATCCAAAAGAATAGCATTGTGTTGTATATTATGCTACACACCACGCACGGCTTAATCATGCAACCTGTAAACTTTGGGTGTGTTTGGCAACGTGTCGGACGGTGGAGCGGGTTTTAACCCGGTTCTGGCAAAACCCAAGCAATGGGAGTTGTCCAT
Organism: Chloranthus sessilifolius; assembly: GCA_021018995.1. Taxonomy (NCBI): domain Eukaryota; kingdom Viridiplantae; phylum Streptophyta; class Magnoliopsida; order Chloranthales; family Chloranthaceae; genus Chloranthus; species Chloranthus sessilifolius. The sequence continues at coordinate 161,043,996 of CM037585.1, forward strand.
AGCTCTCCGCCTGCTCCTTACGAGCGCCACATGGCTTGTCAAATGCGCTCCTTATGCGACCCGCTTGCTGGCGCCGTGCAGAGCGGACGGGGAGCGTAGCCAAACAGACCCTTAGAGCCTCTAATTTTAAATCTGTGGTTGTTTGTATGCAGACTTTGGGACTCGCAGCAGGATTGGCCCGTGCACCTACTACGAGCTTCGCCAAGACGTAGATCTCTGCCATTTGATGATTCGTCTATTTCTAAACGGCTTCGGTAGTCGCCACTGTAGTTGAAAAAACGATCGCTGACCTACCAGCTAACACCATCAACTTCTTCACTGCTTATGCTTGGGCCAGGAGAGGTCTATCAAACTGAGGGCACTGTCCAAGATATCATTTGATGGCTAAGCCATCTCTCTCCTCTGCCTTCAATGCGTGTAACAATGTTCACGGTAAGGGTGGAAAAAAATGAAAAACCGTAAACCGACAGAACTGAACCAATAAAAACCGACTCGATACCGAGCCGAACATATCCAAAACTAATTGTCGATCGGTTCTGTATTGGTTTTGGGTTCCGAAAACAGATTTAGTAGAAAGACAAAACCGATAAAAAAACTGAAAAAATCGATAAAAACCAAATATCCTTTTAAAAAATAGAAAAAACCGAACCGAACAGACCGAAACCGATACTGCTGAAATTGATAAGTTTCGGTTTGGTTGGCTCAGTTCGGTATAGGTTTTGGTTTTATGCTTATCAATTTACCCAAACCTATAAGTTTCTGTTCGGTATTGGTTTTGGCCAAACTGATACCAAAACCGAAAAAATCAGTTTCGGTTTTGATTCCGCTCACTGAATTTCCACCCCTAGTTCAGGGCGATTGATAGAACCACCGAAGGAGTGGAGACAAAGAAATTTACACATTTTCATTGAGAAGGCAACAGAAGGGAGGATATTTAGGAAATGAGGGAGCAAATACAAGTAAGTTGAGATGGTGGGGAATAGGTTTTTTCACCAATGATCCTTGGGGCAGACCTGTAATTTTGGTTTTTTTGGGGCTTTCTAGCCGTCTCTTATGTTATCTTTACTCACTGTTTAAGGACATAGACTTTAGGTATTCACTTTCCAACTAATGTAATTTTTCTTAACTACACTTTTCTTAGAAACAGGTCATCATGATTCTAAAATTCAATTACCGTGAGGAATCTGTTTCCTATTCTTCTTTCATGAAATCATAGCTTTTCTTGACTTTCGTCTTCTGTACATATTATTTTCTCGTAGCTACCCATCACAAGAAAACTGTCTTGCTGGCATTGCCAGCAATCAGTTTTGTAAGTGTTATATGCATCTTCCAGAAACAACTACAGTAGATTTAATTGAGTAACCAACTCATCATTAGGAAGAGGGTCTTACATTTATCATGCTATATTTTATGGTATCTATTTTTTTGTTTTTATCTGTATTCTAAACAATTTGTGGAAAATGATTTAAGTGAAAAATTCATGAGTCAAAATCTTTAAATAAGATCCATAATTACAAGGTTTTTACTTCACCTCGACTCTTGATACAAAATCATGATGAATTGGACAAGGTGACTAGGGAGATGATACAAAGGCATGTTCTTAGGGTTTCGCGAGCTGGCCAGACACCCGCCTCAGGAAGTGGCGGGAGACCTGAGTTCGAATACTCCCTTGAGGCCACCCTAGGAATTTATATCTTGTGCTGACTTGACATGTGCTAACTCGTGCCCCTGGGATTAGTAGGGTGCTCTAAGAGGCTCAGACACCCTGGTTATCAACGAAAAAAAGGAAACCACCTTTGATGAGCCATTTCCTTTCCAATGGGGATATTAAATTTGTATAGAATCTAAATATCATATGTTTCAATTGGGAGGCAAAGCTGTTTCTTACAAAGTACCTAATGATCTATTTGCTCTTTTTCATGGCTCTTCGCTGAATTTCTTTGAAGTCCAAACCACGACTCCATGCACAACCCATAGATCTGAATTAAAGCTTTCCCCTATACCGCCCTATTACCTTACAAAACGAATTTAGACTTTTAAGGCCATTGATGTTGTAACTCAGAAATAGTTATCCACTAGAATGCGGCTGCAGTAATTTTTCAATAATAAGCTTTGAACGGTAAGTCCCAAGAACTTCTGGTTGCATTGCAGACAAGAATTCATCTCAATCACCATCTTTATTTTGATTCAGATCTCCAAATTTTTCCTTGAAAGAGTCTTGCTTCTGGAGCCAACTCATATGCACCTGTACAAGGAAATCTTAATTTTGCAATGAAAACTTATGATATAATGAATCCACTATGAATAATACACTTCAATCATTTGAGAAATGGATTAATGGGGAGCAAGGTAACAAAATCGATATTGGTATCGGGTATCGGTCCTTGGAGGACCGATACGTATCAGCCTATTTTTTTTTTTTTTTTTTAAATAAAAATAAAATTAATAATATAGGTATCGGCCGATACCGGATACGTATTGGCTGATACTGATACCGATACCAACACCGAGTTGGATACCGATACGTATCGGTATCGGCCGATATTTGATACCTTGATGGGGAGTTAACTATAGAATTACATCAATAGATGAAACACTCACATTTGTACTTGTTTTGCCACCCGCACATATCCTTACTGATACTGTGAGCTGATGTTGGCCTAAATTTGGTGCCCATCAAAGGATCCTAAGTCCAAACTATCTGATCCGGGCTCTTTAAAATAGACCATTGTTCATATAGGTCCAGAAGTGCTTGGATTGGATTGCACTGATCTGATGATGGGTATATTTTTGATACCACATGATGTCTAACCACTTGAACAAAGTGGATTGGCCAAAACTGTGTCCCACATGGCACCACATGCCTAAAAGTATGCTAATGAGGTAGCATCTATAGATGTAGGTAACTAGAGTCCATCTCTTGAAAACTATACTTCAACCTACTCAATTTGTGTGAATCTGTTAAAATGCTCGAGAATCATATGAATATGAGGTAGTATTTAAGCACCTTGGAACTGGCCATGAGTGTTGGTGTCTCACAGTACACTATGAGAGAAGAGGACAGCATAATGATCAAATAAATTGAAAATAGATGAATACCCCCACGTTTGTCATCTAATTTCAAATTATTTGACCATATATTGTTCTTTTCTCGTGCATTGTACCCTTATTTCTTCTACCTAAAGTACTGTTTCAATTTTTTTTTATTCACACCATTGCCGAAACTCAAATCCTCTGCAACACCTACAACTGCCTTCTTCAATGCCACCCACAAACAAGCTCAACCAACCAAGTTCACATTCAAATCACCATCAAAGGTTCTTGTTCAACCAGTTTCTCTATAAGTCTTGAAAATTCATATGCAAAGGCAAAATCTTGTAATGGTTGGTATGGTCTTTACATAGGTGCCAAACAAGAGTTGTTTCTTTGTGGAATGCAATCATTCAAACTTGTAATTTGAATGAATTAGGGTTGAAGGTTGCCAAATTGTATAAGGAAAATGAAAGAAGAATGATTTGAGCTCAATATCAAGGCTTTTATATTCCTTTTGTCTGTAGAACATGGGAAGAGAGTTGAGAAACTTGCAAATCGAATTGGCTGGGCGAATAATGTTTATGTAATGTTTATGTAACAACTGCTTCTATCAATACGCATGTTAAGTTCGATGCATTCAATATTAAACACCAAAATTTTGATTAAATTCTTTACACAGATGGGTTCTTTGGACTTCCATGATTCAGGTTATGTTGATTGTGGAGATCAGTGGGAGGTTTTATGAGTTCAGGGGAGATGAAAAATACAATTGTATCAGAGTCTTGAGCATGATATGAGTTTGCAACTACTCCATCCATGCGTTTATAATTAAACCTGATCTGAGCTTTTCTGTAGAGGAGACAACAATCCTAGACATGTATGCAAAAGGTGGAGACTTGAAGATCATTTCTTGTTTCTGATTTGTAGTTCAGGTTCCAGTTCAAGTTTTAAGTTCAGTCAATTTCTTGGTTTACTCGAAATGTTCATGTAATAATTCTCTTACGAGGTATTATACCACTGAGGTTCTGTAGTTCCTTTTGTAACAGCCCATGTTTTGGATAGTCCTTATCCTGATGTAAATACCGATGAATGTACTCTATTAAACCTATATTTCCTGATATAACAACCAGCTGTTACATTATTTATTTTTACTGCAGCAAAACAGAGAGTAAATAAATTCTGGGAGTGGCTGTTAATAAATTCTGGAGAATGAAGCAGAATGTGGAGATCTCTTGGAAGGCATCCAGATCTCTAGAAATCAGTTTATGGGGCTTCTAGCAGAAGAAGATGATTCAGCAAATGTCAATGCTCAGGTTATCAAGAAAAATGAGCGGCCTTGGAGACTTAATTCACACTTGGATGAAACCTTCGACTTATTGGACTACTTGACACGACTTTTAAATGTCCAAAGGAGAGTAAATCATGTTGCCAATGCGCTAGCAAAAAAAGGGATTGATAGAGATTCTCCTTCCGTTGGAAAGATTAACCCTTTACATTGACGTTGTTCTTGCATTATCTTTTTCTTTCAGAAGATTTTTCTGGGCAATGAGCCAACATCAGAATACCCATTGGATTTCACTGTCAGATCAGAAGTCTGCCATGAATAAAATTCTGGGCAGTGACCTATAGAAAAGCCAACTGATTAGATGGTTAATGCTAAATTCAATTGGTGGATCAACGATTGGATACTCTAGATCAATTACCGTGTTCACAAACTGTGTGTAAAGCCAGAATAGAGCACTTCATACAAAACTAATGAAAGTTAAGTACGTAAAACAATTGTTGACTCATTACTAACTTTTTTAGCTTGCTCGTAGTGATTCTTGTGTTTAACCTTGATATGCTTGTCATCTTTTTTACAAGTGTTTGCCATGAAAATCCAGCTATTCCTTCACATGCTAATTTCTTAATTTAAGTTTCGTCCAGTAGGCCTGGTTAGACAGATATAAATTGGATGCATCTAAGTTCATAAACTCGAACACATTACTTTGGCTCATCTGGAATAATGACCTCAATGAGCCAACGTGCTGCTAGTGTTATTTTGGAAGTGCTAGTTTTGTTTATAACTCAAACCTGTGCATGTTTGTATTCTGGGTTCTTGGACCTAGAATTTATTCATGAAAATTTATTGGAATTCAGTCAATGGTCTCTTGATAAGCTGCATGTGTTGCCTCATCTGCAAGGTAGGATGAGCCCAAGCTAAATAATCAGGTGGTGACAAACAGGGTAAATTTTCCTTTTTGTGAGCATCTCTACACATTTGTGCACATGCCTACTCCATCAAGCCTGTCAAAAGTTGACCCCCACAGATGTCGAGGATTTAGAAAATCTGTGACTTAGCTTTTCACACCATTCAGTGGCTGAAGGGCTTATCATCAACTTGCGAATCTTATGATGCCAATGAAGAGAAACTCCTTCACAAATAAATAAAAAACCTCTCAACCTATGGGAAAGTACGAACAAAGAAGGCAATTCATCCAAACCAAATTCCAAATTACTTTTGAAACCGAGATCCAAAAACTTGTTCTTTTCATTCCTTTCTTGGGAACACAAAAAGAATCAGATAATACATTAATCCATCTGTAAGGAAGATGAATAAGTTTTGGCGGTCAAAAACAGTCATTCAGTAATGTTTCTGTGGGGAGTTGCCTTCGATCAGATTAGAACAACACAACTTGAGCCATACTGTTTGTGCCTTTCAACCTCAGCACAAAAAATAGTTGAAGACTTACCATCTCTTATCACTGCCAAGGTTTCCTCCTCCATACATATAGACCAAATGTTTCTACTAGACACTGAATAAACCTGTCACCACCTGGCATGCCTATACTAGCACTGTAGACAACCAATTGCTTTGAAATTCTACTTTCTTCATTTCCAATGTGTTGTGTGAGAACCCAATTTTTTTTTTTTGCCAATCCAACCTTTCAACGCAGATAAGACGCTCATGCTTCCTAAGGACAATAATGCATTTTTTAAATTAATATTATTATTGTAACCACATCTCCACTTGTTGCTTGTCGCTTGCAATAGTATGAAGGAGCTCAATCATAAAATATATGCTTTCGAATTGAGGGTGAGATCTATCTCCAGCAAAAAAGGTATGAATCATACACTTCACCTCTATAAAGCTGCACCCTGGCGTTTTTTTTTCACCCCTTCTCATAGTATATCGAACCTTAGATGCCTCATTCCATTGACCACCAGCTGCATATATATTAGCTAGAAGCACTCGGTAGTCTGCATTACAAGGATCCAACTCAAGCAACCTCTTACATGCATACTCTGCAGGTCCCACATTTCCTTTCGCTCTGCAAGCAGACAGTAGAGCTCCCCACACATTCTTGTCTTGCTTAACCGGCATTCCTTCAATAAGGGCACGAGCCTCGTCTATGAGCCCAGCTCGACCAAGAAGATCAACCATGCAAGCATAATGCTTTGTGCAAGGCATTACTTCGAGTGTTTCCACCATGGACTCGAAACATTCCCTCCCTTCGCAAACAAGACCTGAATGACTACAGGCAGATAAAACACTCAAATACGTAGTTTCATCTGGCATAATACCCGCTCTTTTCATTTGCCCAAAAATATTGAGAGCTTCCGAACCAAATCCATGAAACCCATATGCAGATATCATCGTGCTCCATGATACCATGGTTCTATCTTGAATTCCACTGAAAACCCTCTCTGCAGAAACAATGCTACCACATTTTGAATACATGTCAACTAGAGCTGCTTGTACTAATAACTTTGATTTGAGCCCGCCTTTAATAATGTACCCATGGATCATTTCTCCACAATTCAAAGAACCCAATTGGGCACATGCTTGAACAATGATTGTTGCGACAATTGCATCAGGTTTAAGATCGGAGGATTTCAACATTTGAAGAAACAGGGAAAGAGTCTCTTTAGCATATCCGTTCAATGAATATCCACCCATCATAGCAGTCCATGAAATCAAGGTCTTCTTTAGCATCTGATCAAATAAACTGGTAGCACTAACAACATCTCCACCTTTTGCATACATATCTAGGATTGCCGTTTCCACCTCTAGAGAAAAATTCAAACCTAATTTTACAATAAAAGCATGGATGGAGTGATTGCAACACTGTAGCAAGCTCAACAACGTGATCCAATTGGGTTTTTCATCTCTCAATCTCATCTCTCTAAAAACCCGTAAAGCCTCAAAATGATCTCCACAACTAATATAACCTGAAATCATGGAAGTCCAAGCAACAACATCTCTTACAGGCATTTCATCAAATATTTTGCGTGCAATATTAATTGCATCAAACTTCACATACATGTCAATTAAAGCAGTCGCTACATAAACATTACTCACCAAACCAATTCGATTTGTAAGTTCATGAACTCTCTTTCCATCTTCTATCAACAAAAGAACTGTAAAAGCCTTGATTATGAAAGGAAGGGTAAAATTATCAGGCTCAATCCTCTCTTCTTCCATTCTCCTATACAATTCAGTAACTTCCAACCATAGTTCATTCAAACTGTAAGCTCTAATTATGGCATTCCACAAAAAAACACTCTTATTTGGCACCAATTCAAAAACCAAATTGGCCATTTCGAGGTTCCCGGCCTTGGCATATGATTTTACAAGATGGGTTGCAGAGAAACTGTCCAAAAAAGAACCTTCAACGATGATTCGAGCGTGAACTTGCTCAATCGAGCATATTTGCGGGTGGCATTGAAGAAGACGGGTGTAGGAGTTGCAAAAGATTTGAGTTTTGGTTGTGGTGTGAATAGAGAAAAAATTAAAGGGTGTTCTAGATAAGTGGAATAGGGGTCGAACAGGAGAGAATAGATGGGCATAATGGTCATATAAAATGACAAGACGTGGTGTTTGAGGCGAAAAAAGGTTTACACATTTGAAAAGGGTCCCTATAGGCATTTGATACGAAGCTTTCGAAAAGGGATTTTTACAGCCATTTGGTCAACATATAATTATATGAGAATCTGCAAGGTCATAGCACATAAAAAATTACCCAAAAGAAAAGAATATATTTGAAATAGAGGTAAGATGTTCCACGCTTACATACACAACAATCAGTATATACATAAATCTTATACAACGAATAGGTATATATTTTAAATAGTAAGTAAGGTGCGCCACCCTTACATGAACAACAATCACTACAAACAAATCTTATATCATCAACAATCATTTAAAATGGTTGTCTAATGGAGTACATTTATACTCAAGTTCAGTTTAAGTGCTGAAATACAGTTGTACTCCATCACTCAATCATTTCAAAGAGTTGCTGCTGCTATAAACATAAATCTTATACAATCAACAACTCTTTGAAATGCTTGACTAATGGAGTACAATTGTATTCATTGAAGTGGCTGAGTAGGAGACAAATATACAATCATATATTCATATCCCATTGATGGGTACCCAAATAAACCAGATTTGGTGTGGATAAAAACTCTTCGTATCGTACCACTGCCTTCCGATACCGGTACGTATCACACGATACGTACCGACATCGTCCGAGATTTTGACCTATGGATTGAAGAAGAAAAGGAGATAACAGGCTTATTCTATTTTGTAAGTAATTTATCAACAGAATTTGGTTCAGATTTTGACCTAAGGAATCAATTTATGAACTAGTTTGATGGGATTTAATGGTACAATTGAAGTGTTTGATTTTATGTCTAAGTGGATGGGTTTTAATGGTACAATAGTACAATCAATTTAAGATGCTGGATATGTTGGAAGATGTCACGACGTGTTTGATGCTATGTCTACATAGCCTGAAAATGCTAGAGGAAGTGAGCTGGTTATGAGGAAAAAAAAAAGATGCAAGGAAACCATAACCTCAAGTTTTGTCCAGGTAAGTACCATTTTATGACAACTATTTGTTTGATTTTTGTTTGTTCTTCATAACAAATCTGATTTGGAATTTTCTGCACTTGCGAAAGATATGAACACTTGTCCATATATCTGCATATAGATTAGAGGCTTTTGTAAATAAGTTTAGATATGCTCGGAGAATTTGGAAATTATCTCTGATTTTCCTGTAGTAATTAAGAACTTTATTCTGTAGAGAAGTTGTTTTCTAGAATGATTGATGAGTTGTTAACCTACAGTCCATGTCCATTGGCTCTTTATCTGAGATTTCATAATCAGATGTTTTAATTTAATTTAATAATCTGTTTGGATATTAGGCTACATGTGGATGTCAAGTGTTTTTCTATTGCGAGTAAGATAAAGAGTTAGAATATAAATTTTCCAGCACCCTTTGCACGATAGTTATATAAATAAGCAGTCTCTATATTCAACCTGATTTGATGCCTATCTGGTAACTGAAGGTGTATAAGAATAATTGCTTATAGAATGGGTTACCTGTACATCTATCATTTTGATTATTCAGCTTTGGATAATTGGACTCAATTATAGGTATAACATGTAAGGTTTGAAATTATGGTATATAGATATTATATGCAGTGAGAAGTTGAATAACTTGAACTCTATAATCTACTGCACATTATAATTTTATAACTGCAGTCTATTAGCTGGAATTGTTCCTATTTTAGTACCAGATCTGATTTTGATATCATATTATAGGAAATCTAAAATTGAACGTGAACCTCTAAACTACTAATTACTAAACATAGTAATTGAACACATATTGGCTACGAAAAATTCTATGATAAGGTTTGGGCTTACAGTGCATTTGATGGGTTGCACATATTACTGATCTTATCTGGAAACACTTCTCCTATAAGAACTCTGTGAAGTAAGTACTAAACTTTTTTATGTGAGGCTATGAAAAATTGAATGGCGCTGCTAAAGTTATGATCGAATTACTGAACCAAATATCTATCTCTGAGAACTCTTTATAGTATTACTAAGCGGGCAACTGACTTATTGGACTCTATTTGGCTACGATAACTGGTGACAAGATTTCTAATCTGACAACTGACAAACTGAATTGTATATCTGATTACTATAATTCTTGAGGAATAACTGAAAGACTGATGATGGTCATTTAGAGTTCATTATAGTCATATTATGATAAAAAAAAAGTTTTGATAGACTTTAGAACTGAGGTAGTGATACGTTTCATAATGAGGACCTGTTTTTGTTTAGTTAGCGCTATCATAAAAGTCTCACGGAGTTAGTAGTTCATAACCCATTGTAATAAGTTTTTTGTCCAAAGAGAAGGGAGAATTAAGGAGAACAAGTGACTTTGGGAAAAACTGTGGAAAAGGAAAGTTGAGGAAGCATTAGTTTGAGAGTATATCTGAGATTTTTTGTAATATAGATGTGAGGTGCCATACAATCGTTGGAGTATGGTTGTGTCCTTGTATCAGGTTCCTGGTTTAAGGAAATAAATTTTGTATATATCCTCTCCAAGTGGAAAAGCATCTTACAAATTTTTTGGAACTTTAGTTTCTGTTTATTTTGATGTTGTTCTTACTTTTATATGTTTAAGGAATGTGGTGGCTTTTTTATTGAACTGTGCTCACATTCCAAGATCCACATTCTGTGGGTTGTCGGTCGTAACTGCCGTTCATGGCATCCAATGATATCATACACATTTAATTGATGAATGCTTTATTCTCAAAACAGATTCGCCAAATCTCGCCAATCTAATGAATAAGAAGCTCATTAGTAGCCCTAAGCTACAACGATACGCATGATGGTTATTTTTACTTTCACAATACTCTCATTCACTATGGAACGAGTAGCTGGCATCGGTCATCATATCCCTGATGTCCTAACTCGAGAGTTAAAAATGATTAGGACCACACCGGACAATGACGACACGACTTACTGGAAGGAGTTAGCGGTTGCCAAAAAAAGGTGTTTTGCCAAAAAAATTGTTATTCCGGAATAGAAGTTCTATCCAAGGGGACTATCCAAATATGGACTTCTTTTTTACATCTTCTGGTTGGATAAGTTGCATTATAAATAATCTTAAAGTGTTTGGCATCAAAGACGATATCATTGAATGGCTAATTGATAAAAATATATTTGATGATATAATATTAATTCGCTGCTAGCTATATGCAAATAGCACTTCTATAGAGTTCTTCACAAATTTACTGGGTCATGAATTTTGGAAACATGTTTTATGCCGATATCTTCAAAGAATCAATTCCACTGATAATTGAGCCCCAAGAGTATTTAAAGACGAAGAACATGTGGCTGAAGTTGAAGTGGAACTGACAAAACATGAAAGAATCTAATTGCTTAATCAGAGAATGCAAAGCTGTTGATATTGGTTTAAAAAGGGATTTTTCTCACAACACGAAGCAGAGTATCGAACTTAGCAAATGATGAAGGATAATCTTTCTAGATCAATCGAGCTGCGGGTCCATCCTACTTTAAGTATAGATTGTCCTTTATATAAAAGTTTGATCATAGCATTTATGATTTGTAAGATACTCGTCAGTTATTAGCATTTAAAGTCAGTGTTTATACTATCTTCCCATTGAGATTGTCTAGGCAGAGAAGCCACCTTCACCTTTTCTTCTTCCTCGTAGGAAAGGCTTTGGGAACACAAGCTAAAGCGATGGCCACGATCTTCTCGATAAGGTACGCACATATATCTAAATTGTGGATTATTGATTTATTGTTTTGATTGATCATATGCTTAGATCCTAGGGAAATTTTTTGGGTGGTCGAATCAAAAGATCCAACATTTTTTATTTTTTTTTACCATTGTGAGCCATGATGGGCTACGACATGGCTCAATCTTAGACCATGGCTTGGAATCCATATGGCTAAGGCCCTTTAATTAATTACTGGATCATGTTCCAATAGATGGGGCTTACATGCCTTAGGTTTTCTTTTTCTTATTATTTGGAGACTTGGGTTCATTACTCTCTGGTTGGGCCTAACATCATATGGGAGAAGCTGGTTTTGGGCTTGACCCAAACTATAGTCTTAGAAGAACTGTGGTAATCAATGAACTATTGGGCCCTACACCTTGTGGGTTTGTGTTTCGCACACGTTGCTTCGAGCCGATATGAATAAGGCCCATCAGTTTTTCAAGTTATGTGAAATCAAATATATTGATTAACTGTTCCCTCGCGCTTAAGGCTTTGAATTAAATTTGCATAATCTTGATGATGGACCATTGGACCTTTTTGTTTGTAGTGGTTTGAGTTTTCTTGATAGGCTCGGTCGTGGTTTGGGTCTGACTCATTTGAGTGGACTAGTTTTGGGCTTGAATCGAATACTATTCAGTCCTTTTAAGCCTATTAGAAAACTCATTATTATTTTGGACATATCAGGCTCATTAAGTATGATGTTTATTGGTTTTGAGTAGCCAATGTCTTTCCATTCTATGAAATCTACTCAATTATCTCAGCCTTGGAGCTGTTTGAGGCTTTTATATTGGATCTTTGGTGATCCTATGACTTGAGTGTATGCGTGTGATGCTCATTAAGTCTATGACTGAGTTTTTAGTATTAATATTTATATTATACTTTTACATATGAATATGTTTATACACACTTTAAGATGAGTTAATTAAACTCTTGAGACTAGATATATCGGGTCTAAGTCTTTCCAATGGAGTTAAGGAAGACCCCTAAAGTGGATGTTCGAGGGACCATAACCAAAGTGGGATTGGATCTGCCAAAGATGACCATTCTATGAAGGTTGTTGTTTATTGAATCTTGAGATTTTATCTCATTAAGATCATCTTGTGCACTGATTTGCATGGAGTTATTGATTTTACCCAAAGGTGATTCATTAATTTCGTGTAAATACAGTGAGTAGAATAGTTATGAGTGTGAAGATGAGAGAATGATGACTCACTTTGCCCAAAGGTAGTGATTCATCATGATCCAATGAGAAACATAAGTGATTAGGTCTACGCACATTTTTATACGTCCGGAGGAGAGGATAAGTTGTACACTCAGTTTCTGCCCAAAAGTAATGCTGGATGTTGCACATTATTTGCACATGATAGAAAACTCTAATCAATTCGTTCGTACCCCTAATACGAATTGTTTTGTCCTTAGTGGATATTAATGACTTTTAGTAATTTTGGAGTCCTTTGTAGACATTGGTCTTTTAAACTTTTGGTGATATGTTATCATGTCTATATCCTTGGTGGATTCTATGGTTGATGACATAATTTTGTGTTGTAACTTTTAATATTACATACAACTATTATTTATAAGAATAGATTTGTATATCATCATGGAGTTGGAATCTCCATTTATATTTTATCACTATTTATTATGATTTTTTTTTTTAAACTGACTTGTATTTTGGACATGATTTATTATTTAATGGTTATAAAGTTCTATTATTACATCACAATTTCCACTATAAGGGATTGGTAAAGTCTTAAAATCTGCAATTTGAGTGGGAGTTATCTCACTTCTAAACTACAATTATTAAATCTTGTTATCATTAATGCATCTTAAAATCTTTGTTTTATGTATACATGTATATTCTGAGTGGAGTTTTCCACAAATTGTGAGGAAATTTTTCATAATTTTGGGTGGCACACCTTGGTGAGTGAACTAATGAGGTTATCCCTCAATCTTGCCTTTGAGTATTGGTACTCTTTTGGGTTTGCTTGAAATTGGACGTAATTCGGCACTACGTTAATAACATCTTCTTCTGAGGATCAGGTGAAGTTCTTCACAAGCCTGAGTTTTCTGGATGTCAGAACAACATACTACGAGTATGGAGCGGGACGTTATGGATTTGCACACTTTGGGCACGTTTGTTTCGTCGTAATAAATTACTTGTAATATAAACATTACAAGTAATATAATGTTAACTGGATTACCTGTAAAATTCATATCGCATGTAATTTTCTGTTGTAATATGAGCGTTCTTTTCGCTGTAATTTTGCCTCGTAAAAACACCATTTTATAGTTGTTATATATTACATTGAAAAGAACGGTTTGCGTAAAATTTTAGGGAGAATCTCCAAAATTGGGATATTTTGCCTCATGAAGCATTACTATCCCGATGATGCCGGACTTTTAAGCGCGTATTTTTTCCCAGTGGCTATGATCCGCCGGCAATGGTATTTTTAACGGTCACTAACCGTCACAATTGTCGACGGCGAACATTATTTTCCCTGCAGATCAGGCTATGATCCGCCGTATGATCCGCCAACAATGTTTTCTTAACGGTCACTAACCGTTCTAATCACTTACGGCTGTATTTTTTTTTCCGGCGATATCTTGCCGCCGCGGATGCTCTTTAAATTTACGAAAAGAATCTGTTGCCAGCGGATATTCCATTTGGGACCACTGACATTGACTATATTTTCGGTGGATTAGGCCGCTAGGAATAACATTATTGCCTGCAGATACGGCTGCCTGTAATAGTCCTTAATATTTTTTTATAGGTAGGTTAGGGCTGCTGACAATAGTCTGCATTTTTTTTTGTGGAGCTACAACTTGCACTCGAGATTAGTACAGTGGCACGTGTTTAGAAGAAGACTTTTGGCATTTTCGAGATCTACGCCACGTAAGACACCATCTAAGTCGTTTAATTTGAAGGTCATGATATAAAGATCTTTCTTGCTTAAGTTCGACACGAAATGTGATATCGATCATCTGATTTAACATAGTCAAAGACAATCAATAGATTCAGTGGTTGATTGTGTTAAACCGGTGATAAAGATCTTGTTTCCTGTGTATATTTGGAAGCAAAGATCTTTACATCATGGCCTTCAAATCATACGGCTTAGACAGGGTTACACGTGGCACAAATCCAAAAATAAAGGGCTGCTATGCAGGATAGATATCTAAAAAATCTAGAAAAAAAATCCAAAAGAGAGTCTAAAATTAATCCCTAGCCTACAAGTTCTTTGTTGCCAAAGGTGTCTACGAAATTTTTATAACAAATTCTGTTAGTTTTCTAACGACCCTACGTTTTTTTTTTTTTTTAAATTTTATAAATTAATTATTTTTTTTCCCCACCTAGCATTCATGGTACAAAGACTCACTGAAATACATACATGGCTAAGAAAACTGAAATCCAAGACTCACTGAAAAAAAAAAAAAGCATAATATATATCTCACTCAACATTTTAGATAATGTGCATCCAAACGAAGGCTTAGGGTCATTAAAATTCTATAAAAAAAGTATTTATGCTTTAAAAGAAACAAAAATTTTTTTAATAATAATAATAATAATAATAACAATAGTAAAAATAATGATAATTGTAAAATGTTCTAACCCTAAAGAACCGAAATTTACAGCAATATATATACCTCTAGGGCTAACTGAGGCCAAGGCATTAATCGATTCAACAGCTCGATCAAACCCTCAGGAAACCTCCAGAACAAATCTACAACATCATTTAACTCGAGAATCCCTGCGACCTCTGCGACATCGTAATCAAAACTCCCATTTCCAACCAACTCATGCTCCAATTCTGCCACCTTCGCATTCATAGCCTCTTCTTCTCCTCCTCCTCCTCTACCCGACTCGACATCCGGCTTGTCTGTAAATAGAAAGTTTCGCGTCGGCGAGACAAAACACCACATCTGGTGGAAGAAATCGCCAGCGAGGCGATCGGGTGTGGTTCTTGAGAGGTTGGGGATTGATTTGATGAGGGCTTTAGGGGCTTTTATGGAGATTCGGTGGAGAAGAAGCTTGGCTTGGGATATTCTGAGAGAAACCAGAAGGACCTCATGGTCTTCTTTAATGGTGGGTTTTGCAGCAACTAAAGATAATAAAGATAGCCGTTGCGTGCGACGCTGGAATATTGCAGGTAATATTTTGGGATTACGAGGCCTTAGGCTCGTGATGCAAAAAAATTACAGGCAAAGTGTATAGAGCTTTTACATATACACATTACGGTGAACCGAACGACCAGGGCTCGTAATATATCCAACCGTCGCAAAGAAAATCACCCCATTACGCATGATTTTAGGGGAATACAACTAAACGAACATATCTTTTGGGAGTGCATTTAGTTCACATATTAAATTGGTTTATCGTCTCTCAAATTTGTTGATAATATTAGTTTTGTGAAAATAGATCTGTCTTAGTATCGATTTTAGAAAATTATATACTATGTGTTTTCATGATCCATTACTATATTTTTATTAAATTCCGGTGATGTTTGGGAATGCTTAAGTTATTTCAAACGACGTTTGTATTTAGAGTACACTCGTTTTGATTGTCTAATCCAGTGGGAAATTTCGTCGATCACCATCCAAAAGCGAGTGACTGTCACTGATCAGATGGTTAAGAATATCTGATGAGTGAAATTTTTCCACACCATATATTTATGCGGTATAATTCGTAAACCTGATTACATGATTTATTAATTGTCCACAGAAATCAAGTTCATCGCTGAAATATTGAGGAACCAAATTCACAACAAAGGTGGAATATAAACTCGTAAATCCGAGACGTTTTATCACTTCCAGAAGAAGCTTCCACATGATTAGATCGAGAGAAAGTTAAAAACTAGCTTTTAAAAAAGTTGGGATTTTACTGTTAGATAATATAAATTTTTGGTACCTGGAGAGCAGCAGCCCATGCAACCAGAAAAGACGCGAACCAGAATTTCTTGTCCTTGAGGAACTTCGCGTCCATTGATTGGAAAAGCGAAAACAAAACCCTAGACAGTCAGTAGTGGTGAGCTCAGAGCAGCAGATGAGTCTTGGCGCATCCTAGCAGACTCACTTAGAATAGGGAGATGCTACGAGCACACAATTTTTGCCTTCCCGCACCCCACTTATAGCAATACAACAAGTTTTGCCATCCGCACTCCAATTAGTGTCAAACAGTTGAAGAGGAAGGGCAAATGGCGATAGGTACCATTATTTACGCTTCATAAAATTGTAACGGCATCTCATCTCCTCCCCCTAGAATTCATCGACTGATTTGAACTGGACCATGGAGATAGTCTTTCGCCCCAATCTTTCACACAATGAAGCATTAGATCATGGGCGTACTATCAGACAATCAGTTTTTATTCCATATGACACACATCTCAAAAAGTGATCATAAAATCAAGTGGCACATAATATGCCTAATGTGATTTTAGGGTCCCATTTTGAGACGTGTGGCACGTGGAATAAAAAATTGACAATTTCATGTACATGATGCAATTGACTAGATTGAATTCATCTTAAAATTGCATTGAAAAAGTTCTTGCGATAACTTAATTTCAAGTGACTAATGCAAAGGTTTCAAATAGTACTCCGAAGCCTATTGAATTTCAAGTGGCTAATGCAAAGGATTCAAATAGTACTCCGAAGCCTATTCCCTAACAAAATGTTGCATGGTCTCCTCCACCAATTGATGTGTATAAAGTTAATTTCGATGGATCATGGAATGTAAATTTGAAATCGGCGGGGATTGGAGTGATCATCTGAAACTGTTCGGGCTTGGTTATAGAATCTATGGCTAAAGGCTTCTTAAATGTCTCCTCAATGAACCACTTAGAAGCTTCAGCATGTACAGAAGCAGTTACGTTTTGCTGCTCCATTGGGTTTCTCAAAAATTATTTTTGAAGGTGATTCATCTCAGGTGCTAAATGCAGTATCTAATCTGGTTGTTGATGATTTGGACCTCTCTATTATGTTTGAAGACATCAAAGCTGCTGCTATATGTTTCTCTGTTTTTCTTGGTCTTTTGTAAAAAGATCTGCAAACAATATAGCGGATGCTCTAGCTAAGATTGTTACTCTTACAATTGTAATGAGGTTTGGGTTAAGGTGGCCCCTCCTCAAGTTCATGACCTAATTGTTATTGATTCTTCTTAAGTAATGAAATGTATGTGACCTTTCATTCAAATAAAAAAGTACCCGCAGTATATGCTTAATAGCTTACCGGCATCATCATAAGTAAAATTACTATCATGCAATTAGCTGAACAAGTTTTGATATAATTGAATTGGGTGATGTCAAGTGGAGAAAGACATGTTTTGATACTAACATAAACTTGGGTATCCATCTCAAAACCAATTGGCTATGAGTGGAGGAGCCGAGGATCTTATAAGAGGAGAGACAAGCCTATGTATATCCGATGTGGGACTAAACTTCAACAAGTTTTAGCCATTTGTTTTCTGATGCTTGTATCACACGGTAGAGAGTTTTTTTATGCAGCCTTAGGGTTGAATCCCATCCATATGATGGCCGCTTGAGTTTGTAGTGGCATTTTTATTGGTTGATGGCCCGCTTACCAACATTGGTGAGTGGGTCATTCGCCCTATAGTAGCTCATATATTTTATGATTAATGGTGTTTCAGTGGCATTATCACTTAAAGAAGCAATTTTTAGCTACTTAGCAATCCCAAATTTGACTGGAAAGGGTGTCACAAACTCATATTGAACCAAATGTAACTAAATGTAGACTACTTGATTATACAAGTTGGTAATTAGTGCTTCTGCCCAGACAACCAAATGCAGCCTTGATGGCACTTGAACCAGTTCGGCCCAAACAACAAATTATTTATCTTCAGATCATTTTTAACCATCTGATCAATAAAGCTTCCTGCCTTAACAAGTACAGGGATCTATGTTACATTTTGTTTTTTTGAATGATTAGTGTTTCACTACTTATTAAGTACCCCTTGTTTCACATTTTTCTAATAATTTTTCCTTTCCCTTTTTGACTTCCACCAATATTTTCTCTAATTAATTATTTTAGATGATTCATACATAGAATGCTTATTTTGTTTCTATTATTTATTAGCGGATTTGATCTTCCTTTCTTTTGCTACGCGTTATGATACGTCGCGTCTTTTATCAAATGGATATTATTGAAGGCTTATTCCACTGTTATGAAATATTCCAAGGCCTATAACGTAGGGTATATAACTTGGATCACAAGGATCAAGTTATGGTCACGTGGCTTCATAATAATTTTGTAAAGCAAACTTAATTTTTTCCCCTTTTTACTCAAAATTTACCCTATCTTTCTGAATTGCAAATTTTTGCTAGTGCTGAAGCATTCCTAACTTGGTGACCATGATCAGCCCATCCTATGGTTGTATGATTGATATGATTTTTAAGCAATGGCCAATCCACATGGTGGCCTTCCATAATAGGTGTATGGAATGGCCAAGGAGCCATATGACTGAACCGAACACCATTCTTCGTGTCAGTGTCTTTGCCTTGTGCCACCCATTTTGGACTAGTTTTGAAAGGCTTATTTCTCCACTCATTTCTATTCTAATGACAACTTTATGGTACTCAACAACTCTTAATGTCATTTCTCAGTAGCTCCTCTTCAAGTATTTATTAGTCTTCCCCTTTTCCGACTTCCTCATGCTTCAAGCATTTCAAACCTTAAGGAAGGAGTGCCATGTAACATAGAAGAGTTCAGGAGTAAAGTTCGGGTGTGAAGGACGGGTAGGATAACCACGCGGGTGGGCACTTGTGCATAGCGCCATCCTTCCATTTGTATATGCAACCAATTTATGAGGTGGTATACTGAGTCAACGGTTCAGATCAATGCGCATGCCATAAAAAAAAATGCCACTGCTTGATAACTTTCCAGTGTTCCCTAACCATCCATTAGCCATCCCTGCAACACTTTTATGTAATATGTTAAATTCATGGGGCGTCAAAAACTATTACCATAGTAAAGAGAGATGAAAAGAAAAATAATTATTAAGATCAATAATATAGGTTGATATCGACTAAAGTTGAAATTGAGCTCACAACGAACTCCTGAATCTCATTTTTTTAATGACCTTTCAACTGTGTGACAGCGATGCACTCACCAAATCTGTACATGAAATCATGAAGGTTCTCTAAAGAACAAAGAAAAATAACTAGCCAACAATTTTGTCGCCGAATTCAATCATCTGAAAGAAATATTGACGGATCACGAGACAGGTATCCATGATTTATTTCAAGGTGGTAATCTACCAGACAAGTACCGAGACAGCTTATCTCTCAGCACAAACCCGTTTTTGTCGACAGCCCCACAAATTTGCTGCCTATAACCCACGTCATGGTGGTGAGTCAATGGCATCTCATCTTGCACTTCGTCTTCCAAATCTATGACGATGTTGTGCAGCAAACAGCAAACTAAGATTATTCTCGGCAGTCTATGCTTGTCGGGTCTCCACATAACTCCCTGAACAATCTTCCACATCTCTTTCAACCTCGCCAGCGCTCTCTGAGCCACCATTCTAGTTGCAAAATGTCTCTTATTGAACTCCACCTTACAATCTGAAAGATCTTTCCCTTGGTAAGGAGCGATGAGCCAAGGAAGAAGAGGGAAACCCGAGTCTCCAATTATGTATTCTCTCACTTCCGACCCTTCGGACAACTCTATCTTCTTCCCGTTCAACCTTTTACCTTTTTCGCACAGTTTGAAAAACCCTGAGTTCTGGAAAACCGTGAATTCGTTCATGCTTCCAGGCCAGCCAGTGACTATATCCCGGAACCTCATATCTGGGTCCACAATGGCCTGTAGTACCATGCTGTGGTTCTTCTCATGATCAATCCAAATGTCGTTTGATGGGTTCACTGAAGGCAAACACATCATGATGTGGGTCATATCTATGGCACCACAACAGTTTGGAAGGCCTCGGATTCTCTCGAATTTGGACTTCATCTCTTCAATTTCCTTTTCTGTGCTGGGCCAGCTAAGGTGGTGGATTCCTCTCTCTTCCATGGCCTCCACAAATCGCCAAGTCACTTGAGAGACGGTGGACTGGTTCATCCCGAATGACTCTCCAACCGTTAGTAATGAGTCGCCAGAGCTCAATCTTCTCAAAGCGACGGCTACTTGATCATCTACAGATAGAACCTTGCCATTTATACAAGTAAATTGGGATGGCTTTGCTGTTAGATCTTCCTTCACAAGCGAACATATGTAGTTGAAGGTCTTCCTTGAGACCTTGAAGACAGATTCAAATTTATGCAATCCTTTTGATAAAGACAAAGGACCTGCATGGGAAGAAGGGACAAACATAAATCTTGAGAAATAGGAGAAGGATGTCATTGTTGCTTTAAAGAAACGTCTCATGTATCAGGGTCGAGGTATCAATATCGGTATCGTATCGGTCCATCTCGGACCGATACGTGTTGGCCAATACAGATATTTCGCTGATACCGATCCGGCCAAATTTTTTTTTTCCTTTTGAAAAAACCAAAAACGAAAAGAAAAAAAAGATGAAAGTATTGGTCAGATACTAATACCGATACCTGTATCGTGGTGGTATCGGTATCGGCTCTTGACGAAACCGATTCGTATCACCAATACATACCGGTATCGGCCGAATTTTTATACCATGATCAGGGTAGATCGACATAAAAAGGTCAGGCACACAGCATGAACTTGATTAAACCAATAAGATAAAAATCACGAGTGACTCAGAGGAAAAGTTTGTGTTGCTAAAGGGATATGGTCCTACGAAGGCCGACCCTTGAGCTCCCCTGAGAACTATGCAGAACCATGAAAAAAAAAATCTCATGTAACCGAATGAACTAATTATACTCGAGCTTCTGGTATTTGAGCATGTTGACCCACTCTATGGAAGGAAATGCTCATGTCAATTTCTTTTCTCACGGCTTGTTACTAGTAAAAGTACAATGAAATAGATGTGTATGATTACTTTTCTACGTGTGATATTTATAGCTGCCAAGATTATTTTAAAATGGTTAAATATTAACCTCCACATCATGTTTAAGGTAACTGAAGTTAAAATGGTGAAGGTAAGCAAAATACCCATAGGTAATGAAAAAGGTTAAAACTCTTTCAGGCAATGTATTGAAAAAATACAGTGCTTACATCAATTTTTTGAACAGAAATTTAAAGGCATGTCTCGAAAGTTTAAAGATTCACCACTGAGGAAGTTGGACTATTTCAAGTACACACCTTTCATGCTTCCCACATGTGTAATGAAACATCCTCATATGATTTAGGGACCAATGAGACTATATTTTGAAGAGCAATTTATTGAGCAGCCAATGAGAGTGTGTTGAGTTGTAACTTTTATAACCTTTGTCTTATCCATACAATCATCAACCAGACATTGACCTCCCTCAAACCATAACCAATCTAAACCTTTGCCTATCGCTCCCTAAAAGAGAAACTGATAATGGTGGTGCTGGAAAATATTTAACAGAACCCTGAAAGGGGTGGAAGAACGTATAGATCAAATCATGAGAGAATTGTTACGGAACGGTACGGTCAAAGGATAGTACAGAAAACGATTTGCCACCAGGTGTCATGCGGTGGGAGTGTCAGCCGAATGCTCAGAGCTACACAATTATGGAGAACTCTAAAAAAATCTATGGACAGAAAGAGCTTAAAAACATGGTAATGGAAGCACAAACCTTTTGAAGAAAGACTAGATTACTATTTAGGCTCAGAAAATAGGAGTCAAAGACAGGGTGGATGGGATTGATTCAAACATAGAATCTAATTCAATCACCACCTGGTTTCCTAGAATAGGGGGAAAAAGCCATCTCTAGAAACACTCAGTTCATGGTGAATTCCCTCGGAGGAAGCTCATTGCAAGTAAATGGAAGTGGGTGCGAACTTTCAATGATTCAATGGTTAGGCATATCTTAAGTATGAAATAACGAGCTAAAAGGCGTGTCGGAAAAATGAACTATTCGATAAGCATGATTCCCCGGAGGCAGGAGACATGCACAATCATTTGGAATAAAAGGATTTCTTATGCTAAAACTTCCTGCTCTAAATACGTGTGATGTACACCTCATTCCTCATTTAGCTGGGATTGTAGTTCAATCGGTCAGAGCACCACCTTGTCAAAGCGGAAGCTGCAGGTTTGAGCCCCGACAGTCCTGACCTATGATCCAATGCATCCATCAATTCATCCCTCCATTTTCTGTTAAGAGGGGGAGGGGTAAGGAGCAAGACCTAATTCCCAGTGGGGATCCTTATTTCTTGCATTTTTTTTGTTCCACATTTCTCACCAGACAAACACAGATATTTCAATTACTTCAACTAGTATCAATTGATGGGGGAGAGGCATATTGAGATGAAATAGGAGGTATCACCAAATTCAGGATTCCAAGAAATAGTGCACTAATCTGCCTTTTTCCATTGCTCCCAATCAATGGAACTGAATAAATAGAGTAAGTACCTATATGTTTCCTCGGAACACATACACCAATTGTGTTCGATTATTGTATGGTGCAGAATCCTTGTTCTAGTTCCTTACGACAGGTGAAGAAATTCAGTTTTGGGTTAGGCTTTTGAGACACTTAGTGATGACTCAAGGGGAAAGACTACGAAAACTCTTTCAGGGTTATGCCATAAGAAAGATGTGTCTCTTGATCCCCTCGATACACTACCTTAGCCCTCCTAATCAAGCCAATGGTGTACTAAGGTGTTCTCACCAAATCTATGGTTATTCCTAAGGTGTCAACAATCCTAGAATTGAAGAAGTAAGGCTCACATTGCATCCCGCTGCAATCTCAAGCGAGGTTCTTTAGTACGTGCATCCCCACCAGAGGGAGATGTGGTGACCAACTCTTCTACCTGTGACCCACCTAATGAAATACTTACATATGAGGCCTTCCCCCCATTCAAGGGCCATCCATCAAACAGAGATTTGTCGGACTTTTTTTTAACATTTTATAGGTGCGTGCGTTTTTTTTTTTTTGTGTGTGGGGGGGGGGGGGGGGGGTTGTAAATAAGAAAATAGTGGGGACAATAACACAGTTCTAGAGGTGTTTAAGCCACTACTGAAGCCAACCGAGACAATGTTGGATTTGCATCAAAGCTAAATTTAAATTATGGTTTTAGGCTGCCACTCAGTCAGAACGGACGGAGAGTCGACTTTTAAGTCCAATATGACACATGCTTCATGAACATTTTGTGCTGATATTCACCATAATATATATCTATATTGTTTTGTATTATAAGTTATGATCAGTACCGTTTCATATCAAACACGGACATCAATTATCTGAATATTGGAAGGATACACACTCGTATCATTCAATTCCTTACCATCTCATACCATGCGCATCGGGCGATACAAGTATAAACACTTTGATTTGTTATTGGACTAGAATGAATTTGTTATAATTTTGATATCATCCAATATATTAGAAGGCACGGGAAAAAAACAAGCGATTTGAAATAAAGATGAAGCCCTTCAAAACAACCTCCAATCCATAATAATATGGTCCAAAGAAACTCCCCTGTCCATAACAGTATAGTCTAAAGACTCCATGGGATGGTGGATAAAGCAATAATACCAAGAAGCATCAAACATCACCAAGGAGCCCTCTCTCGTCATTCCCCAAAGCAAACAGTGATGTAGCAAAAGCTTATGTCACACCTTTTTGCCTATGCAGATGAGAAGGAAGTGCCCTGCCTTCACCCAATCAATCAAGCAACCCCTTGTACATGCCCATCCACACATGTCTATATCATAGCAATAAATTCAGGATACGGGAATAATTTGGAAAGGGGGGGCCAATTTGGTAAAATTTGGGCAAAAATCAGTAAAAGTCAGTCAAATTCGAAAAATTCAAGAAAAAATGCATATCTATGCATATAAGATATTCAAGCGAGAAATAATGTTTTTAACGAAAAAAAAAATATAAACATATGATTGCTCAGTCAATCATGAATTATGAACCCATGATGTAAACTGTTAAAGTGTAAGTGTGTAACCATATGAAGACTTCAATAAAAGGCAAATTTAAAGATTACATAACATAATTGGGAAAGAAAAAGAGAGATAGGAATATAATTTAAAGAGAGAAAAAAATACAATAAAATAAAATAAAATAAAGAATGAAAATAATCCATCTTCACAAAATTTGGCATTGAAACAAATTAGCCGAATATTCACCGACGGCATACCATTGATTTGCCAAATTTCTGTTTTTTTTAATAAGTTGGAGTATTTTATGACTATGATCTATATCTATATCTATTTTTCAATTTTATCTCTTATACTTTATACTATTCATACTTGATAAGATTTGTGGGAACCGTAATCACAAAATTCACCAATTTTTTGAAAATTTCGTGAATAATTCACGAATTTGAGGTTCTACAAATTAATCCCGAATTACGATTTTTTCAAAAAATCATGTGTTTTTACAATGGCGTGAATAAATCACGAATAATTTCCATTTCAACAAATCTTGATTTTTAATTTTTTTACTTTTAAACTTATTTTTATTTTTTTTTCTCTCCGATTTTTCTCCGAATATTTCCCCCAACTTACCGAATGTTGCCGGATATTTCTGAATTCTAACCTTGCCGAACCGTGACTTGGTGACTGAGGTGGGCACCAGCATTGTTCCTTTCGGAATATCTTATATTCTTTGCAAACCTAATATTTTCTACCACTTATTGGCATATAAAAGTACACAGAGAAACATAGTCAAGGTTTAAAGGTTAGTGATGCAAGGGTAAAAATTTGTAAATATCTTCGTAATAAAATAGCCATCCGACATTGCCTTCCTCATTAGAAATTTGCTTTTAAAGCCTTGAAAGTTTTGTGATTCCATTGTTCTTCTTCATAGAATCCTCATCCCCTACAATATCCAAATGCAACATGGCTAGGAAATGGAATGGTACCAATATTATGACTAATAATATAGAATCAAACACATGGTTATTAAACAAATACATTATTCATTTCGAAGTATATGGCTGTCATGGTACTTCTACAATTGATTATAACTAAACCCTTCTTGGAATTCAATTTTCTCAATAGGATTTGGGAGAGATTCTGCACAAGAAGCCTGCTCATATGATTCAATATTCTCACATTGATAGCCTTTTTTCATCAAGACTTAGTATATAATGTCGGAAATTTGAATAACAAAAACCTGAAGGATAGGCTCATGTTGCCTTGGCACAACTGTGAACTCTTTCATTTTTGCTAGGTATCTCAGAGCAAACAACCATGTCATCTGCATTGTTTGAGAACATAAAGCCATATGCCATATGCTTGTGGACTATCAGAAAAAGATTTAGATACATTATATATATATATATATATATATATATATATATATATATATATATATATATATATATATATATATATATATATATATATATATGCAAATAGTTTGGAAATCCATTGATGATGCAGTGGCAGCAAAGAGGTATTCATGAAGTAATCTATTATTCTTTTTCACTTCAAATGAAAATTTTCTCTCTGATTCTGTGACTTCTTTCATTTTGTTATAAAAAAGCCTGATGACAAGGGAGTTATAAAAATGGAGACTTCACTGCAATACTTTTCTTAAAGTTTATTCAGAGGTTGGGTAATGTATAATTATAAAATGCAAAGGGGATTAATATAACTTCCGATACTTCCATATAATTTTTTGAGTCCAAAAATATTAAATATAAAAGGGTTGACTATATATAACTGTGTGAATGAATATTGAATAATATATTTGATATGAGTGTCATCCCCCCCTCTTCATACATCTTGACTTCTTAATCCTTTTCAAATCAACCTACTCAATTATTTCTCCTCATGCCAACAATGTGGTATATCCCCTATCTCAGCTTCCCAGGTTCTCCCTCTTGACCACCTATTAGCTTGACTTGCCCACCTATTGAGGCAAATTAAATTGTAGCTGCTTGCCCTTTCTACTCTTGCTAAGAACTGCTACCATACTTGTTGCTCATATTGCCAAAAGATCACATTTTCCAGCCCCTTTAAGTTTAACTAATGCCAATTCCTTCTTTTCATACAGATCTAAGAAATCTTATAAATTATTAAGATATTTAATTACCATAATAATACCATTAGCAAAAAATAAATTAGATGACAACAACATATACAACATTTAGCGTATGTGTAAAAATAAAAAACCTGGCTGTGACTATGTGATTATGTTGTGATCATAATAATTCGGTGAGGTTAAAATTCAGCAAGTTCGGGGAAATATTTGGAGGAAAAATCGGAGAGAAAAATATAAATAAAAAACTAAGATTTAAAAGTATCATATTTTAAACAAATATTAAAAATCAGGATTTATTGAAAAATTTGGGAATTATTCGCGAATAATTTGGGATTAATTCACAGAACCTTAAATTCGAGAACTATTAGTGATTTGTTTTTGAAAAATTCAGTGAATTTTTTCACTATGGTTGTGGTCACATCTAGATGCACCACAAATACAGCCTACGAGCCGCACAGTTAGGCATTGAAGGAACATGATCTCTATTTTCCAATTAGTCAGTTGCAAGTGATACGGGTGTATTGAGAAAAATACATGTAAAGTTACTAATCAACCTTTTGTAAATTTTGATTAACATAAAGGTTAGCACTAGAAGTCTAGAACATATGCGTGTACTTCTCTTTCTACTGCCAGCTATTAATCTACTTGTCAAATAGCCTAAAATTTTTGTAGAGCTCATGTAGTTTGAAAATTTCAGAAATTTTGATCTCCAACCAGTCTTTTTAACAATTGATAAAACCGTTCATATGTTCCCCTTTATTATCCACGTGATGGGCTTCTTCCAAAGTGGGTACAAAGTGTGATTAAGAAGAAAACCTGTTGAATGTAAGGGATGGAGTTACATTGTCTATCTTCTATCATGACTCCCATATCGCCTTATATTCTCTTTCTCTGCCGTTCAAATAGATCTGTATTCTGTTCTTAGGCCAAACCACTCCTCAAAAAACTTACCCTTGGAGGACTTTTGCACAACCCCTCTCCAAACAGATACAGATAATCCAACATAGCTAGCTCCGTCCAGCTTTGGAGGGTCAGCATATATGTAGCCAACTGTAACCACTGACTTCAGTAACTCTTTCCCCTTCATATGCTTTATTACAAATGAAAGTAGGAAATATTGGTCATAGATGAACCATATTTTGGCACCACCTGGTCGAGACAACATGTGGCTCTCAACCAACCAATGTCTTCCGTTTAACCTATTTTGCCTGTTAATGTACTTCAAATGTTTGCCGTCAAAAAATAATATGAACTCCCCCTACTGCCTCTAATAGGAGCCATTGCTTGGTGCAATGATAAAAGGCTTGGGCTGTTCAACGTAAAAACGCGGGTTCGACCGCAAAGAGCAGCCACTTTGTGTGTAAAAAGCCAAAGGTTATGTTTGTATCCCGACCACCCCTCCCAACACCCCACATATACGGGACCAGCATTGGGTAATGACCTTTTTGGTTCCCTACTGCCTCTAATACCTTAGCACTTGAGTGATAGCATAAAATTCCGAGTAAGTGGAATAGCTCTTTCTAGCATCATTCAATTTTTATTTATTTATTTATTATTATTTTTATTGGTAAGAACGCAAATATATTAAAGAAAACAAAAGAAAAGGAATACATACCTGGGCCAGTAGTGAGAAACTACCCAAGAACAAGGAAACCCCCCAAACAGAAAACTAACCCGACCACGAAAGCCTCCACATCATTCAATTTTTCACTGAAAGATATAATTGTTTATGTTTTAGCTTAAAACAGCTCCAATACCAATGCATGAAGAAGAATCACAATTGACGTCAACTTGTCAAAGTCTGGTTTAAAAAGTACATATTTGCTTCATGGATCTTCACCAGTTGTAAACTTTCGTTCACTTTTCAATACATTGGAAGGATACTTTCTTCAAACAATCAGGAATGGTACGATAATGGGCCAAGGTTGCAGTGGGGTAGGACTCGTTACGTGACATCAAGGAATTTTGGGAAGAAACGATCTCTGAAAAGTGGGTTTCCTTTTGAGCATATCCTCTGCTGGGTTGGCTATGGTGGCTTGGGTGCAGCGGCTGTTTTGGTCTCGTTGACCCGGCAATCTTTTTTTTTCTTTCTTTTTGTTTGTGTGTGCCTTGTGTTGTTGTCTCTGCACTGTCTAGCCCCTCGATTGGCAGCTTGTTGTTTCCTTTTTTGCTTTTTTAACATACTGCTTTTTTTTTTTGATCAATACGCAATTGCATTAAAAAAACCAGCGAGAAGCTGGAAGTGAAAAACAAACAACTGAGAAAAAGAGAAAAACAGCAAAGAAAACCAACAAGGACCAAACGACGCAAAGAAAGGGAAAAGACAGCCAGGCCAAACACAAGCCCCTAGACCCTACCCGGAACAAACCGTGGTTAAACAACATTAACCACTCATACAAAACTCAATACTTCCCTGTCCCCCATACTTGTCTAAAGAAACCCAGTGGCACATCATATCCTTAATAAGGAACCAATTGGGCGGCGCTTGCGGTTGAAGACCTGCGCATTCCTCTCTAGCCATAGGAGGAATGCATAATCTCATCTTACTGAAAAAGTTCATATGAAATCTATTAATATTTGACAAATGAAGAACCTTAATAGAAGTTTAGTAATTCCTAAACTACCCAACTAATTCCTAAAATTATTTTAAGATCTTCTAGTTACAAGCACACAATTTTTTTAAATAAAGTCTAAAGGGGGCAAACTACTATGATATATCTGACACTCCCTTGCTTAGGCCACTACCTGTGTCTAACACATATTGCACTGGCACTCACGTTGATACATTCCGACACTTAATGCGACAAATAATTGCACCAAGACTAGATTCATGATTTGCGATTCACATGAGTTTCATGATTCAATTAGAGTTGGGTTCCATGGCCCCATTTTGACTGCAAATCCTACAACTCTTTTTTTCCCCACTTGGTTTTTTAGAAACTTATTTTAATGTTGGTTATATGCAAACTTAAGTTATTAAAACATACTTTTGTATCAAAAGCTACAGCCTTAACAAAATAAACCAAGCGTTCGGTCTTTTCCCCAAAAACTATTTTTCTCTATTTTTTTCTTATCCCCTTTATTCAAACATGGAATTCAATTTCATTCGTTCTAGAAGCTTTCTAACATCAAGGGATACCAAAACTTGTGAATTTTTTTTGTCGCTTATCTACAAACATCCATTTCGAACTGTTGTCAAGTAAGGTAACACATTTTCCAAATTAGTTTAGCTTTCTTTTTTAAAGAACTATAAAGATTTCTTTTATTAGTATTTATGTTTTCAAACACCCATTTCTTTTTTTCCGAACATCTATTTGAAAGCATACTTGTGTTGGTTTGTAACAGATATTGATGCGGTATTATTGATCCATAGATCTCTAATTGGACTTATGTTTGTTTAGTTATTAGCCGTGGTACAGAAGTCAATTCTATATGGTTTGTGAATGAAATATCATGAAATAGAACTGATTATGGGCAGATTTGATTAAATTTTAATTTTTTAAACTTAAATAATATCTTTCAGATTTAAAAATATATGTATCTTTATAAATTGTATGATTCAATGATATGAGTTCAATCATTTCTTTTCCTTAATCTTGAAGGCATATCATCTTTTACAACCATCGTATGAAATTCATATATAAGTTCAAATGAGGCCTTCGGAAGTATATTAGTGAATGCACCGTTGATGCGATCCGCACACGATAGGCAGTTAGAGAGAGTACTAGTTTTGACACAACTAGCAAAACCTGCTGGAGATGGAAATTAATCTTCCAAAGTAGTTGAATTAAGAAAATGTCTCACCAAAATTCTATGCCAGTGAACCCGCAGGATCACCTAATACTAAACATGGCTAGGAGGGCTTCAAAAAGCTCCAAAAAATATATTTTTTAAACTCTAAATTAAATTCTAACACTACAGGTCTTTAATTTGGCTTTTACAATGTATAAAAGTAGAATCCTACTCTAACTCTATTTCCTTATTTAAGTAAAAAAATACCCTAATTCTTATAACTTCTCTCACATTGTAAAATAAAGCCCTAAATAATATGGAAACTAAACATATTTTTAATTAAAAAAAATTCTATTGGCTAAAATAAAATAATAAAAAACTAACCCTAACTCAACTAAAAGTCAGGGAATTCGTCACTTTTGAGTGCAACCTACGAAAATCTAACTTCTTTAATACTCATCAAAGTTGTGTGTTCATTGGCTCGTTAGAAAGGTACTTCGATAAACTTTAAAATAAAACTGTTAGCCACTCTATCCGTCGGCTGTCATTTGATACTTGAAAATCAGTCAAACATAAAAGCGACGAGATTAAAAGTTAAGCACTCCAGTCCAATCAGTGACTTTTCACTAATAAATGTTATATTTCTCTTTTTTCGTCATTTCTTCAAATGCTTCTTCTCATTTTCTCTAATCTTTGTTCTTGGATTTCGTAGTAGATAAAAATTTTGGACTGCATCAATCATTCACCTGCTTATGCCAATGCCCCACTAATCACATGGTCACTTTCTATTTTCTTCCATTGACCTTAAAAACATCATCCTATGAGTTTGCATCAACAAATTGCTACTTCCATAGCATATCCCCCTTTATTCATCTATTCATAAAACGAATATTCCATAATGTCCTTGATTATAACAGGAAGGAAGCAATATTTCAAGCCAAATTTAATATGTTCTAGCAAGATTACTATTACCCAAGGGCAAGCAAAGAGACAAAGAATAATAATAATACCCGCCCAAAAAAGAACAAAAATGTGCATCAAACAATGGGAAAAAAATAAAGATTTATGATCAAGACTTACTAGCGTCAAATTTAGATACTCTTTTAGGTAAGATGAGCTTTCACTTTATGAATAGGAAAGGAGAAAGTTTGACCTAAAGTCTAGGAATTGAGAACTTTCTACGATGCTCAATAAAAATTTCCAACCATCTTTTTCAAACAAAAATTGATTCGACTTACACTAAATCAAAGTTTAGACCTAATAAGCTTCGCGAATGTCTTCTTTTTATTTGGAGAGAAAAGAGTCATCGAAGGAGAGGATTGTCTTTTTTATTTTGTTTAACAGGTTAAATATGCCTCGCCCTAGTCTTTTCTCCTTACAATAAAGGAAAATATGCTTTTGCTCAGTATCCTAAGGCATAAGAACGAAAACTTGATATACGGATGAGAACTTATATACGAATGATAGGGAAAGGCATGTCATTGGATCGCTGAAATTGAAGCAAGTATTTTTTTCACAAAAATTAAAGTAGTTATTGTTTATGAAAAAGGTGATGTAGGACAAACGGCGCTAACCCTAAAATAGTAGAAAATCCCGCACGATAGGATTTAAGTTTCTCGATCTTCAAATAAAACAAAAATAAAAGAAGAAAAGAAGTAAAAGGCCTTGGGAAACGCTCCAAAAAGGCTAGTCGGCTTCGCACCACCGATAGCTTTGAAGAATCACTCCTCAAACGCGAAAACTCATTGCAAGGTTTCTACGAAAGATTCACTCTTTCACAAGATGCACAAAAGTAAACTTAATTTTCATTCATCATAAAACTATTTCTCATAAGAGATTACAATACTTTACATATACTTTTGAAACCCTAATTAGATCTAATCCTACTAAAATAACACCCCTAACCAACCATTAAAACTTCCAATCTAAAGGTCACAATATATTTCACCACTAATCTCGTTCTTCTGTTATGCGACCACTTTTGAAGGGTCAAACAATATTCGATTAACACAATATTAGTTTTGTTTGAAAGCTTTTTGAAGTCTCTTTCCAACAAGACAAACATCGTACAATTCCGACATGTATTAATAGAGTTATGACCACTTTTCTAAGGGATGTACTAAAAGTGACGAAATTAATGGTCAAATATCACATATGTGTGTCTGGCCCTTAAACATCTCAAATAAGGAAACTAATCCTAAAGTAAACCACAAATAGATATCCTAAAATAACTAAAACTCTAAATTTGGTCGCTCAAGCGAGTAGTAGTGGGGACTCGTCTTCACAGGTCTTTTAAAGGCCCATTTATATGTCCAATTTCTCTGGGTTGTTCGTCTTTGTTCCACCCGGCCTCGATTCGAACATGTGGACCCATATTCTGCATCTAAAGGGGATAAAGCACCAGAGGTGGATGGGTTTACCATGGAGTTTTTAAAGGGTTTTTGGGAGCTCTTACAAGGGACATTATGAATTTTTTTCATTGAATATTTTTAAAGGGGCAGGTGGCAAAGACTTCTCAATAGCAATGATGCAATTTCATTAATAAAAGAAAATTTCATCGTAAAGAAACAAAGAAACGCAATTAGCAAAAACAAAAAAAAAAGAAGTCAAACTGCACACCGACGAATCGAAATACACCCTCAACCAAACCGAGACACAACCAAAGAATTGAGCCTAGAGATAGCCAAAACCCATATGCAAACCTACATCGAGAATGGTACTAAGGCCAGGTGACGCAGGACGGCACCCTAAACTACGTGCATGCGATGATTGATTTTGCCGAAATTAAATTGAATTAAATTAAACAATAAAACTCACAAAATATAACCAATACCTTGGCGTTCGCAGTATTCCATTGTAGGTTTACGTATAATTTGAGTTGGGTTCAGTCCGGGCGTTAGATCCGTTAGGTTGCAGCGCGGATCGATCCTAGAGATAAAACTCTAGGTTTTTCCAGATTAAGGCGCTCACAATTCAATGATGGAATCTTTGGTCCTTCCATGGCTTACGGGATCGGTCCAATCAATGGAGTAGGGAGAAGTTAGGGTTTTGGGAGTCGGGTATTTGGATGGGAAATGGTAAATTCGGGTTGTTTGAATTAAAGCAAGGAAGATAGGTTAATAGGATAAAGTAAACAAGGATAGATTGTGGGCTTCACACCCTTGGCTTCACACCAAACCCTTCTCGGGAAGAAGAATCACTTTTCGTAAACGCTCATCTCAAGCACACAAGCAAAAGCTCTTTTCATTAATCACCCCCCTACATTATTTAACTTAAGGACCTTATATAGGAGTCCTTTCAAATGAAAATAAAACCCTAAAACAAATTCTAAAATGACAAGTATGTCCCAAAAAATTAAGTTTGAAATTAGAAAAATTACCAAAAATAAAAACTGCACGATTTCGATCGATTGAAAGTGAAATTCGATCGATCGAAATTTATATTCCATCGATTGAAAGTGAAACTCAATCGATCAAAAATTATACATTCATAATTTGCTGCAGAAATTCGATCGATTGAATTTGAAACTCGATCAATCAAAATGGAGATTCGATCGATCGAATATATAATTTGATCGATCGAATTATATACTCCAGAACATGTGTTTTCCTCTCGCTGCTACTCGATCGATCGAAACGATAATTCCATCGATTGAAAATTTTGATCGATCGAGATTGCAATTCGATCGATCGAAATTTGCAGTATTTCTCATATCGCCAAATTTCGTCTCTTTACGCCTAGTTCTGATGTCCGTTCCGCTTCTTCCGCCGTCGGTACACGCGAAAAGGCCCGTATCCGATGTCTACGATGTCGGTGTCCCCGTCACCAGGTTAGTCTCGAACAGATTCAAGGTTGGTCCCCATAGGCATGTCAGCAAGACACTACCGAAGAAAATTTTAAAAATCGCACCATTGGATTTGGAAGGTAGCCAACGAATGGGCCTTGACATCTGTGAGAGTCCAATTGCTGCCTCCAAACTCCAAACAACTGGATAGATGTTTCTTAAACACTATTCCCCGTCTAGGGCTCCGAATGCTCAATTTCCATCTCCATTGTGCTCAAGCTTTTCCTCACTGATGACAGAATCACCCACAAAAAACTCAATTTAGACATCTAAGTCAGAATTCTTCAGCGCAACAACCAACTTCGAACCCCCGCAACATTCTGAACCTTCCTTCTTACACATACCATAACTACCCTCCACAAAAATCCACCTCAATAGCACGAACCCAAACACCACCCAAACTTGATGCTCCACCAAATTTGGGAGACCAAGCTCAAGATCCTAATCAAAATCGGCGGCATCACATGCCCCGATTGATGCTCTGACCCTAGCAAAAGCATAACTTTCATCATCTATTCCATTGTCGCTAGGAAATCCAAATACGACACTGACGCTCCAGAACAGTCGTTGGACGTCTTGAACAAGACCGCCAATCTGTACCCTCATTTTTTTTGTCAAACCCATGTTCACTCCAAACGCTCCAGATGCGTTGTTAAATGTCTCGTAAAAACCATCGATCTCCACCCTAGTTTATTTTTTCATTTCTTTTCTTTTTCATCAAACCCACTGTCGCTTCAAACGCTTCAGACCTCCACCACGACACCACCTTTCTATTTTCCCTTTCATTTTCTTTTTCATCAAACCCACTTTCTCTCCAAACGCTCCAAATACAAATCGGCTTGCCATCAGCGATTCTCCTCTCCATCTAGATGATGATCTATCATTTGGATATCCTTGATGAATCTTGTTCCATGAGGGCGGCAGTGATCAAGACCTGATTTTTCAAAACAACTTCCTTGGTCTTTTGGAGTTGTTGATCGCATAATGGAAGAATAAGGCAAGTTCAAACTATCAGAACCAAAGAGAGTCGTCCCGGGAATACTCCTTTGCAAGGGGGGGAGGGGGGGGGGGGGGGGGGGTAGGGTAAAAAGCTTTAACTGCAAGGAGACCAAGAGTGTGAAAGCCACCTACGGATTGCTCCCATGACTTGTAGCGTGAACCATACACTGTCAAGGTGAAATCCAGAGCCCCAATACAAAGAGCTTCCAACCACAAAACCTTGTTGGCAATATACGGTAGGCCCACCATGCTTAGCCTCAGACAAATCTCGTCGATAGAACCGCCGGGGAGCATCTCCTTGATCTCCCCAAGCAAAGAATCATTCTCCATTACGAAATATTTACACCTTTGATCTCCCCAAGCATCGCTTTGACCCTAGTAGTTTGCTTCGCTACCCACTGTTCTTCGTGCTTCCACACCAATCTTTGACATCGATAATGCAGTTACCATCCATATTTTGTGTTGTCCAAATGCACACTTATAAAAATGAGAATGGGAAATTTTGATAAATAACGCAATCCACCCAGGTCGAAAAGGCTCTAAACTCCACATTTATCACTCTTACTAAAAAAAAGATGGGGCGGACGAGATTAAAGATAATCGGCCAATCGGCCTTCTACGGTGTTTGTATAAAATTGTCAAAGGTTCATGTGAATGGACTCAACCCCCTCATGGGTAAACTATATCTTCATTACAAGGGGCATTTCTTTAGGATGGAGAGCTTATGGATATTGTGGTTTTGACACATGAGGTCATCGATATAAGATATAAAGAGAGAGACAGGTATCATCTGCAAACTAGACATGGAGGAGTATGATAGGGTTCACTTGGGCTTACTGGATTACATGCTCGAGAGGCTAGGGTTTGAGACTAGGAGTAGGGGTTGGATGAAGTCTTGCTATTCATTGGCTTGGTTTTTATATTTTGGCGATCGACTCCAAAATTCTACTTTTAAGAAATTTAGGCGATTAGTCACGGAGAACCCCCTCCCCCTTCCTTTTCAATATGGTGGGTGACGCCTAAAGTCAATTAATCCAAAGGGAGGCTGATCGTGGTCTTGTGAATAGGATCAAAATGGCGAGGAATGGGTCGTCAATATCTTATACCCAATATGCAGATGATAAGATGCTATTTGTGGACCATCAAATGAGGAACTTCGAAATAGAGAATTCACTCTTATAGATCTTATGAAGCCGTAACGGAGTAGAGGATGAATTTGAAATTTTGAATAAGACCACAATTTTCAGAGTCAGATTAGAGGAGAAGGTAATTAAGGATATTGCTCATTTGATTAGATGTAGATGGGACTCTTTTCCATCTACTTAGTTGGGCCTACCTCGATGCATGGCTGGCCTAGTGCAATGTTATAGGAACTGATGGTGGTATGTTGAGAAGAGGTTTGCAATGTGGAAAGGAAATTTGATATGGGTCAGAGGCTTATTAATACTAACAAAGACCACAATGTTAAATTTGCTAATTCTTTATATGTTGATGTTCAGATGCTCAATGGCGGTCGTGGAGAGATTAGAGCAAATTGACAAAAAAAAATTATGGGAGTGTAGAGGGGAGACTAAGCACTCCCACCTTGCGAGTTGGGAGGTGTGTGACTTTACAAAGGACGAGGACGGCTTGGGCGTTAGAACAAAGGAAATTAACATGGCATAAATGGAGTGCAAATTTAGCGAAAATGATAGCCTGAAGGAGGATTTAGTTAAAATAGAAAATCAGTTAGTACCACATTGTCATAGATTTCGTAGGCTCTACTTTACAATCAAGTGGTGGATTTGAAGAGGACGTCACAAAATAGGATTAATGTAGGCTAGATGAAATCAAGCAAGCGGAGTACTGTGCGATCCAAGAGTTTTACTTGGATTGAAGGGACGTTTTTTATAAAATGACTGTTAGACCTACCATATTATACGGTGCATAATGTTGGGCTACAAAAAAGTAAAAAGAAGAGAGTACATGTGACCGAGATGTGTATGTTGAGATGGATGTGTGGCGCAACAAGAAAGGATAAAATGTGAAACGAATACATAGGAGAAAATTTGAGAGTGGCACCTATAAAGGAAAATTTACGGAATGTCATTTGAGCTGGTTTGGACATGTTCATCGGAGGCACGAAGTAGACCCTTTACAAAGGGTTGAGAAGTTACTAGCACAAGTAGGAGAAGAGGAAGACCAATGAAGATTTGGAGGGAAGTTGTGAGAATGGATATCAAGGATTGTGAAGCTACAGAGAGCTTAGCACTAATTAGAAACGAGTGAAGAAATATGACTCACAAAGCTGACCCCAAATACAGGTGATAAGGTTGTGATGATGATGGTGGTGAACATGATACTCATGGGTAAATGACTTCGGAGGTTGAGAACGAGCATGAAGAAAAATATGGGTCAAGCACTTTCGTCTAAGTATGAGGCACTATGGAACGAATGGGGAAGGATTGCATATAGTAGCCAAAGGGAGTAGGCATGGTGGAGAGAACTAGTGGAAAATTTAGGGTGAATATTAGTTACTCATTGGTATACAGGATTAGATTATGATTCTGGGAGGATGTGTGGAAGGAAGATGGTGCTCTTTGGCCAATGTTCGAACTGTTTTATATAATAGCACTAGACAACAGAAATACTACAAATGTGGCCTGTAGTTTGGGTTGGAAACGCACTTGGGACTTAAATTTTGGTGTAATTTAAGGGATACAGAGATTAAACTAGTTGTTGTTTAGCTTACAATGTTGAAGAGGTGATCTCCAAATAGTAGTGGGGTCGACAAGATGTTTTGGAACTGGAAAAAAGGGGCAATTCTTAGTGAAGTCATTTTATCATACTCTTTATTGGCAACCACTTCTTATATAAAAATTGGCATCCATTTGGCATAGTTGTGCATAGCCCAGAATTTTGTTTTTCATGTGAATCGTGGCTTGGAGAGGATTCTTACTATTGATCAGCTCATAAAGAGGGGCATGAATACAAGAAAAAAGTGTCATGCAGTCCCAAAACATAGAGGCAAACATTTATTAATTCACTGTGTTGCGCCCAGTGTTAACTTGGCACTTCTACTTTTGAAATTTTTGCCGTGCCGACACTTGGACACTCTTCAAGCAACACAAAACTTCTAGACATAAATGAAAAACTAAATATTATTATTAAAATGCTCATCGTTTTAATACTATAACATACTTTTATTTAGGTTTGGGTCGTTAAAAACAATTTTATACTATAATATAATTTTATTTAGGTTCACGACATATACTATGAATCTTTTCATCATATATCTAAATTGGTTCTCTAAGATTTCCCTTCAATTTTTCTCTATATATGTTCTATACTTTTATTTTATTTTTCTTAAGACTATGCCGCCGTATTGGAAATTTTAGACATTGGCGTGCCAAACATCTATTGGCACCTTGACACTTGGCACCCGTGCCACGTGTCCAGGTAACACTGGCTGCGCCGTATATGATATGGGGAGGAGTGATGTCGTCTCTCGTGTTTAATTGGGTTTTTCCAAATTCATGTAAAGAGATAGTTGCATCACGGGAAGTGGGCCTACACGACAATGAACAAGTGTTTTGGAAAACCTCCCAAGTAGTTGTCATATAGGCGATATGGTTGGAACACAACAATGGGTTTTTCAAAAAAAAATTATTATTATTATTTTATGGGGGCGGTGGGGGGGAGGAGGGGGTGGGTATCTGGTGGGCATATTCTGCTGCCTACGATATATGGGTAAGCTTGGAGGTCTTTCCCATCCTGGTTAAGTAGGAATTTGTACTTTGTCAGTCCTTAGGTGGGCCTGATTATTTGTGGTCCTTTTGCAATGTGTGTTGAACTTTAGTGGTGGTGGCCCGTATTTAAGTTAAGCTAAGGACTACATTCTCGATTGGCTAGGTAATGATAGACACTTTGCTCGAGTACTGGAAGGGGAGATACTATAGAGGCGTGGAACAGTATGGAGGACGAAAGGCTATGAAGGAAAAGGGTTTGAAATCGAGTGGGCATATTCTGGCTACAATTGTGGGTTAGCTTGGAGGTGTTTCTCGTCCTGATTATGTAGAGATTTGTACTTCAGTCCTTAGGTGGGTCCGCTTATTCGGGGTCTTTATGTATCATGCGTCATGCTTTTGTGGTGGCTCCTATTTAAGTAACTCACTCAAACCAGACCATGGATTGATTCTTATACTGGATTTGTAATCTCTATTTCATTTATTATATATATCTTTAATCAATTAAAAGAATAAGATGGAAACTCTAACCTAGTAACTAGTTTCCAATGGCCAACAAGCTCTTGCTGACCTCCTCGGAATATTCCTCACCAACTATGCAAATCCAGGGAAGGCACTGAACCCGAGCTTAACTTTTGAACATGACTGAAGTGATGATCAAAGATTAGCCCCAAACAGAAATGAGTGCCTAAAAGGTACCCGCAAACCTGACACCAAATAGAAGGGCCAAGGCAACTATTGTTGCTTATTGATACATAGTTGTAGAAGAAGTTTGAAGAAGAAGAAAAGTGGTTTAGGTTAGTAGTTAGGGTTTAGTTGAGAGAGAGAGAGAGAAATAGTGAGAAGGCTTAGTGAGTTGTGAGGTCCTCACTAGCATTTATATTAAGATTAAAACTTACATACTCACACACCCAATAATACTTCATACATGCCAAACATCATCATAATCTCTAGTACACACAACACACACATACATTAACATTGCCCCTCAAGTTGGCGCATAAACATCAAACATGCCCAGCTTGAGAGTGATATCATGAAGAAAAGTAGGACCAACGGCCTTAGTAAGCACATCGGCTAACTACTGAGATGAAGAAACATCAATAAGTGTCAAGGAACCATCCCACACATTTTCTCTGATAAAATGGATATCAACCTCAATGTGTTTGGTATGCTCATGCAGAACAGATTCAAACGCAATTTTCTCTGCAGCCTCATTATCACAGTGTAGAGGAATAGAACCATTGGTGGGAAATCCCAATTCAGACATAAGAGAACAGGGCCACAAAATTTCACACGTACCATGTGCAATAGTCCTCTACTCGGCTTTGGCGCTTGAACGAGAGACAAGGGGTTGCTTTCTACAATAGTATATAAGCTAATGACGTAATGTGGGGTTTTGCTCACTGACATGCATATATTAGTATACGCTTTAGGAATATATAATTTGATTAGGTCATAGCATTAGGATTGCAGTGAATCAGGTTTACCATACCAAATTTCGTAAAACTATGGTTCTATTTTTATGAAAAATATGAGTTTGGGACTCATGATTTAGCTGCCAAATGATTTGTAAATATCTTACAGCAATGTTCACAAATACATCAACCAATTCATGGACTTCTCAAATATACTCTGAGAATCTGTCAGCATCATCTTGTGAATCCATTGAGACAAATTCATGAATTCGTCAAAGATATATGTGCGTGTGTGTGTGTGTGAATCTGTTCCTGAATCGCTCAAGCTCCCACTCAAAACCGTGGGTCATGAATCAGTGGCAAGACAGTTCCTGTGTAGAGGAGCATGGCCTCTATAATGCAAATAAATGGAAATTGATGAAAGTTAAGAAAAAAGTCAACAGCGAACGACAACTCATCAGATAATGTGATATATAGATTATTATCTCTGAAATTTAGTCTTGCATCTTCATAATCAAGTGACTGTTTCTAATCCAGAACTGAATCGCCAAAGAAGCTTTCGAGAAGAGAACGACAATGTTGGAGATGTTATTCCTATTGTATGGGTGTGTGGTAAGTAACTTTGGGTGTGTGTGTAGTTAAGTGAATTTTAAGTTGTGCAATTCACTTAACTCGGGAACCATGTAATACGTGAATATGCTGAGATAATATAAATAATATTTTGCATTGGGATTTGAGTCACGCTGACTCAACCCTAATATCTCTCTCTTCCGCTTCTTCCTCCTCCCTATTATTCAACCCTAACCATAAATTACAGTTTTATCTTGGTATCAAAGAAATCGATCCACGCCATCGGATTGTTGACGTTGCTGCTGTTTTGCTGACATCATCATAGGCATCACGCTGATGTCAATACTGACGTCAGCATGGTCCAACGTTGACTCCAAAAACCTGGCTTGATAAAGGGGTTTTGATTAGAATATAACCCCGAGTGATTTTGTCTTCATGAGCCATCAGATTTGAAGTCATCTTGTTGACCTATCGAAGACAGCCATTGTCGTCTTCTCCACCAAGCTTCGGCCTGCAACTTTCTCTAAACCTCTCAAATGGATTTAAAGATGTCTGAATCCCTATCGGTTTGACCATAGAGGTATTTTTTTTTTTGTGTTTAATTGTTGTTTTGGGAAGGATTGTGATGGTATTTGATAAAGTAATTGATATCGTCAAGTTTATGCCGAGATACAGTTCTCGTCTCTTCTTCTAATTTCTGGTCTTGTTCATGCTTCAAGTTATGGGAAAATGAAATATTAAATCTGATGAGTATATTGTCTATCATTATATTGCCTTGAGACCACGATTTTTGTAGGTTGTAAAACCTAAGTGGGGTGTTGTGTAACCAGTTTCTGTA
This sequence comes from Chloranthus sessilifolius, assembly GCA_021018995.1. NCBI lineage: Eukaryota > Viridiplantae > Streptophyta > Magnoliopsida > Chloranthales > Chloranthaceae > Chloranthus > Chloranthus sessilifolius. Next base: position 161,085,788 of record CM037585.1, read on the forward strand.
ATTAGATATGTTTGTTGATTGTGGGTGTGCAACCCAGTTTTGTGAACAGACCCAATATTTGCAGTCGTGAAGCCCAGAATTTCTCCTTGCAGCAGAAATTTTACTCTTTTATGGTTATTATGAACATTGGTTTGGTTGTCCGTGTTGTGGTGATTCAAATTGTGGACAACAGATGTTTGATTTAATGTCTGAATCAGCCCGTGGTGCTGATTTGGTGGGGACACAAATTATGTTTGTTGAAAAGCCTATGTAGACATTCTCCCTGTTTGGAAGTTGTGGGTCTTCTAATTATTTTGACCTCGGTATCTTTTGATCATGGACGAGAATAACTCCGGGATCGTTGGAGGGAGAGATATTTCTCATAACTTACAAATTACTACGAAGAAATTGAATGAGGCCAATTATCTTTCGTGGTCACAATCTGCTGCTATGTACTTAGGGATGAAGAAAAAGTTGGGTTACATTTACGGGATTATTCCCAAACACAAAGAAGATGCCCCTAAGTATGGTGATTGGGAAGTGACAATCTAACTATCATAACATGGTTGCTACACTCAATGCAACCAGACATCAGTGATTCTCTTATGTATGCTAGTAATGTTAAACAATTATGGGAGGCTGTGAGGGATGCGTTTTTGCAGAATCAAAACCTCGCAAAAATGTTTTAAATTAGCGACAAAATTAACACTATGAAGCAAGGTGATAAGATTATTGGAGAGTATTACACTCAAATGAGGAGTTTGTGGGATGAACTAGCATAGTATCAAAGAGAAGAACTGTGCAACTCATGTGCCAGTAAGGCTGGTAAAAATACTGAATGGAGAAGAGTGTTTGACTTCCTAAAAGGGGTTAGACCTAAATATGAGAATGCTAAATCAAACATTCTAGGCAGAGAAGAGTGTCCTCCACTTGGTACCATATATGCCCTCCTTCAGCATGAGGAGAGCATGCAACAGTTTATGCAGATTCTTGGTGGTGATGTATCTGAGAGATCTACCCTACCATCCTTCACTTCTTTTGGTTGTGGTGGAGGCAAATATAGTGGTAGAGGTGGTGGTCGTGAAGGTCGTGGGGCCCTCTCACGTGAAGAAAGAGAAAAATTATTGTGTTCATATTGTGACAAGAAGGGTTATACCAAAGAAAGATGTTGAGAATTATATGTGAAATCAAAATTCCTTTCAGGTCGTGCACTCTAGTCCTCCACTGCAGAAACTTCTAATTCAGTTGGGGGTCAGAGAATCCCTACTGCTTCAGCTTCGTCTCCACCTTCATCTGATTTCCAGAGTTTACAGAGAGCTTCAGGATTTCCAGGGCCGCCTTCAGTGCATGACGGTAACACAGGGATAGACATCTTCCTCTCACATAGCTGAGTCAGGTACCTATGGGTCTGCACATGTGACCTCCTCTCAGTCCCCATGAATCGTCGATTCTGAGGCTATGGATCACATGTCTGGTATGACAGATTTATTTTCATCTGTGTCTAGTCTTTTTGATTCTATTCATATTCGCATTGTTGATAGATCCCTTGTTCCTGTAAAGGGCAAAGGGAGTGTTCAATTAGGCACCTTGTCTCTTTACTCTAATCTTTTAATTCTTAACATGCTTATGAATTTATTATCTGTCAGTGAAATTACCAATTCCTTATATTATAGTGTGATATTCTTTCCGTCATATTGTGTTTTCCAGGACCTGAAATCGGGAAAGATCTTTGGCCATGATACTGAAGAGAAGGGACTCTACCTCTTTCAAGATTTATGTGGTGTCTCTCCTTCTACAGCTATGGTGGTTTTGTTGATGAAGCAAAATTATGACACTCCTGCTGTGGCCATCCTCATATTAGTCGTTTGAAAGTTTTACTTCCAAAAAAATTTCATGGATTTGATAGTAGTTTCTTTAATTGTGAGATTTGTCAGTTCTCTAAACATGTTCGCAATTCTTATCCCTTAAGTGGTAGTAAATGTATTATTCCTTTTGAAGTTATTCACTCTAATGTGTGGGGGTCTTCCCATGTTACTGCTTTGCATGATTATCGTTATTTTATTACTTTTATTGATGACTGTACTAGACTCACTATGCTCTTTCTTATGCGCACCAAAGATGAAGTTGCCTCTATTTTTCCTATGTTTCACAGACTAGTTAGCACACAATTTCATGGGCATGCAAAGGTTCTTCGATCGGATAATGGTGGGGAATATTCTTATCACGTTCTCCAGTCTTATCTTCATTCTCATGCAATTGTGACAAACTACTTGTCCTTATACCCCCCCAACAGAATGGGGTTGCTGAGAGGAAAAATAGACATCTTCTAGAAGTTGCTCGATCTCTGCTGTTTGATATGAAAGTTCCTAAACATCTCTGGGGTGAAGCTGTCCTCACCACTGCCTACCTCATCAATCGAATGCCTACACCTATTCTGGAACGACAGTCTCCCTTCCAAATTATGTCTCCTCATCAACCTCTGTTCTTGGTGTCACCCCGTATCTTTGGTTCCTTGCATTTTACACATATCCCCAATATTCAACGAAGTAAACTTGATCCCAAGGCTACCAGGTGTATTTTTATTAGGTATCTCTCTTCTCAAAAAGGATACAAGTGCTTTGACCCTCTCACTCATCGTGTGATAGTCACCATGGATCTCACAGTCTTTGAGGGCACTCATTTTTTCAGTCCTCTTCAGGGGGAGAAAGTTACAAATGAAGAGTACTCTGAAATGTTTAGAGCTTTACCTATGGGAGATGATGGAGATTGTGGAGAAGTGGATGATGAAGCTGTTGAGCCACAGAAAAGTGAACTCACCTTTGATAAATATGGAAAGGGAAAAATGTATGTGCAAAGGAACAAGGAAAGCATCGTTGAAGCCACTGTGCATGAGAATGTAAATGAGTCACCTTCTCAGAATACCGACCAAGATTCCTTGTCCTCCTGTATCTAATCTTCATCTACCCATTGCTCACAGAAAACTTCCTAGATCGTGTACTCGTCAACCCATCAATAAGTATGTGTCATATCACAAAATCTCATCATCTCATTATGATTTTGTTTATTCTCTTGATTCTATCACCCTTCCTTCTACTGTTTCAGATGCCTTATTGCAGCTAAAATGGAAGGATGCTATGATTCAGGAGATGAAAGCTCTGAAACAGAATCAAACTTGGGAAATTGTTGAACTCCTAGAAGGAAAGAGAGTTGTTGGTTGCAAATGAGTGTATACAGTTAAATATAGACCTAATGGTACTATTGAAAGATATAAAGCAAGGCTTATAGCAAAGGGGCACATTCAAACACAATGAGTTAATTATCAAGACACCTTTGCACCTGTAGCCAAGTCTAACACAATCAGGGTATTGTTATCTCTAGTTGTCCACAAAGACTGACCACTCTCTCAACTTGGCGTGAAGAATGCATTCCTTCATGGTGATCTCAAGGAAGAAGTCTACATGGACCTTCCTCCTGGATTTGTAAAAGAAGGGGAGAAGGAAAAAGTGTGTAGATTGAAGAAATCTATCTATGGATTAAAACAATCTCCAAGGGCCTGGTTTCAAAAATTTAGTGATGCTATTATGAGATTCGGGTACCGAAGAAGTCACTATGATCATACTCTATTTGTAAAAGGGGATTTAAGATGACCGCCATACTAGTCTATGTTGATGATATCATCATTACTGGTGATGATAATCATGAGATTCTTAAACTAAAGGAGTATTTGAGCAGAGTATCTGAAATTAAAGACTTGGGAAGCTTGAATATTTCCTTGACATTGAAGTAGCGAGATCTAAGAAGGGCACCTCATTATCCCAGCGGAAGTATACCATAGACCTCCTTCATGATTCAGAATTTTTGGGGTGTAGGCCTGCTGTGACCCCTCTTGAACAAAATCACTGATTGAATGGTGAAGAAGATGATCTTATCAAGGATCTACGTACCTATAAGAGATTAGTTAGTAAACTGATTTATCTAACCATGACCCGTCCAGATATTGCTTATGCAGTAAGCATGGTGAGTTAATATATGCACTCACCAAGGACAGTACATTTAGAGGTTGTTCACAGGATCCTAAGGTATTTGAAAGGAAGTCCCGACAAAGGACTTCTTTATAAAAATCGTGGTCATTTGGATGTAAAGTTATTTACTGATGTCGATTGGGACGGGTCTCTGGATGATAGGAGATCAACTACCGGATATTGCACCTTCTTGGGAGGTAATTTGGTCACATGAAAATCTAAGAAGCAACATGTAGTATCAAACTTTAGTGTCGAGGGGGAGTACCGCGCCATGTCCCAAGGTGTGAGAGAAGGCATGTAGCTTAAATTCATCTTGTCAGACTTGAGAGTTGTTGTATCCTCTTCAATTATCTTGTATAGTGGCAATGAAGCCGCTCATAATATTGCAGAGAATCCGGTCTTTCGTGAAAGAATAAAAAAACATTAAGGTGGACTGTCACTATGTTCGAGAGAAGGTCGAGTCTAAAGAAATCAGTATTCCTCAAGTTAGAACTGATGATCAACTTGCCTACATCCTGACTAAAGGTGTTGGTGGTAAGAAACTTTATGACATCTTCTTCAAGTTGGGTATGATCGACATCTATACTCCAACTTGAGGGGGAGTGTTGGAGATGTTATTCCTATTGTATGGGTATGTGGTTATTCCTATTGTATGAGTATGTGGTAAGTAACTTTGGGTGTGTGTAGTTAAGTGAATTTTAAGTTGTGCAATTCACTTAACTCGAGAACCATGTAATACGTGAACATACTAAGATGATATAAATAATATTTTGCATTGGGATTTGAGTCGCATTGGCTCAACCCTAATATCTCTCTCTTCTTCTTCTTCTTCTTCCTCCTCTCTATTATTCAATCCTAACCCTAAATTACAGTTTTATCTGACAATTCATCAGCAAATATGGAAAATGTAATATATAAATTATTATTTCTGAAATCTAGTCCCCTTGCATATTCATAAGCAAACGACTATGATTTCAACTTATGACAAAGAAGCTTTTGAGAAGTGAAACGGCTAAATCACCTTTACCATAACCATACAAATTGAAAATACCAACCGTTTAGTAGAAATAAGAACATGCTATATATTACATGCATGAGAATCTGTGGATTGTGCCTTGGGTACAACAGTTTTCATCTCAGATGCATAAAAATAACGAATAATATCCAGAATGCACATCAAATAACTAAAATATCTCAATAGCTTCAATCTGCAAAGATGTCATCAATACTCCTTACCTACGAATGTTTAAACATCTTGAAGCTCCACATAAAGCCTACGTTGGTTGGGCTAGCTTAAAAGGGAGAAATTTCTATAATGTCTAATAAAGATGGCCCATTAGGTAAAACTGGAAACATGATAACCCATTTAGGCTCAACAAATGATATTATAATGGAGAATTCAAGCTTCAAAAAATCCAGCCCCATGATTATTATTATTATAAGTTATCATATTGCAATAAACAACAATAGTAGGCAGATGTTCTAGTGTTGTAACAATTCTTTTTTACTAACTGGAAACAAATATAAATATTGACCACAAGATATTACAAGATTTGAAATTAGAAAAGATTTACGGTCATGTAATTGTAACGCCTTCCTAGATTTATCAATGGTTTTGGCTTTTTTGAACTGCAACACCTCCAGGTTATTTCTTTCAATATGTCATTTGGTTTTTAGTTCATCTTTCTGTCCACGCTCTCAGCTATTTAATTCTACTTATTACAATTTGCAAATCAATTTTTGTTATGTACGATGAAAACAAGAACACTCCATTTTTTCCAGAATTTACATCAGTGAAGCATCTCCGTGCAATATTTCCTTCGTAAGGTGGAGGAATCAGGTCCAACTTTTGTGGATGATCGGATGACTCCAATTCATTTAGAATATTTGTTGGATCCGTATGAGCATAGTTAATTTAGTTAAAGAAAAAATAAACTATGTCCTTATCTGATGAGCACTGCCTGGCAGGCCCACGTATACGATGGTTAGTTTGATTTGAGTTTTTATTTTTTCTATTGAAGTTTCCATAGTATGAGAATTCACGTATAAGACTCTTAGTTCTGTTTGAGTTTTTATTTTTCTATTGAAAATATGCAATCTCTTTTCTTTCTTTCTTTTTATTTTCGCTGCGAACAATTGAAAATTTGCAATCAAGTTTAACCAAATGTGAGTGGAACCCAAACCAAATCAACCATAAACTCATCCTCCATCTTTTGATGATTTGATGATCCATTGACAAGAACCAGGTAATCGGAACCTTCTTGAACAAATGTACATCACTAGAGGCAATAGAGATCCATCCCTGAGATTACATGTACTAGAAAGAGGTAGAAGTCCTCTAACACCATATCATTTTTCAAAATTAGATATCAATACTTACAAAATTAGATGTCAATACAGTATGATACAGAGAAAAAACCTAACACTGTTGTTTCTGAAGATTCAAACTAAAATACAGAACGTGACCAAAACCAAATTAAATGAGATGAAATCCATCAGTTAGCTCAGCAACGATTGTTTTGCTATCTAATTACAAGTCAAGCTATGTACCCCCAAAAGCATTTGTGAAACATCAACATAGATAAACACAAAGTCGATCCAATTGCTAAAAACTACATTAAACCCATGAACACAAACTCCAATATAAGAACAAAACCTAATACCCATATCAAAACAACAACATAACCATAAATATTCAAAGGATACAATTAAAAAACATAACAATAAAATAAGAAGAATGAAACACACCTGTAATCCTCCTTGAGAAGTCATCCCACCAATCAGACGGCTCCTGTTCAGAAGATTCCCGCTCAGCAGCGACCTCGCTTTCGACCTTCTTCTCGACCCTTCTCCTTTTCCTGAACCCTCTAACAGGTCCCATTATAACTCCAAAATCAATCGATTCAAGTTCAAAGAAAAAAGGAACCCCACCAGGATAGTTAAATAAAACAAAACAGAATTCACAGAACCCAGATTCTAACTGAGACAAGAAGGCAGAAGAGAGTAGAGAGAAACAGAGGAGAGACAGAAATGGATAAAGTGGTGGGTACAAGAGAGTGAGAGAGAGCTACATGCAAGGCCATTTTAGAGAGAGAAAGAGATGGTAGATGTGGTAGTGTTTATAGCATGCATCATATTAGTTTTGAAAAGTTTTGTTGAGAAAAGCAAATGCAAAAATCTAAGGAGGACTTGTTGTAGGTTCATGGGTGTTAAAGACAATGCAGCAATGACAAGTTTGAGAAGGCACATATAGCAACTACTTTTCCTACTAATCTCTCTCTAATCTCTCTCTCTCTTTCGAGGTATCGTTTCGACTCGTGTTCTAAGCTTTCTTTCAACACTTTTTTATTCTACCGTCGAAGATGAAACTGACGAAATAGATCTAGTCATCTAGAAGTCGTCGAATTTCATAGTGGGCTACGATAGAATGTTGGGCGGTTCTGATTGATTGAAAGAAGGAACCCACGTGTGTCTTCTCTAATCTCTATCATTCATTGCATCCTATTACTGCCCAGAGGGGCGTGTTTTTTGAGGTATGCTATCATACCCATTTAATACAGAGGTTTGGATTGGGTACCTTTACTTCCAACCCAAGATGCATATTTCCCTGTGTTGACTGTTTGAATCATATGATATACAGATCATTTCTAATTAGAGGCCATAATAGATCTTGAGATAATGAACCTAACATCATAATGTCAAATTTTAATTCCATATTTGAAGCATACATCCAGTGGCATAGTCAGGATATCTTTTAGTGGGGGCGCAATGAAGCATATGTTATACAAATTCAAGAGTTAAACAATTGAGCCCCCAAACTTCAAAAAATAAACATATCATGGTCATATATTAAAAACGGATCACTTTTCAAGATGTGGGTCTCATGAAATTAAAATTTTACTCTTCAGATGGTAGAATCATGATCTCAAGATATATATTGTGTTGAAGATTGGAACGAAAAGAATCTATGTCTTTTAATTCAAAACAGTCAATGATTTAAGTACATAAATCTCAAATTGAGAAGGAAGAATCCTAGGTTGAAAATGAAGATACCCTTTATGAATTTTTTATGTTTTGCACTCGATTCATGGCACAGATACACAGCGGGTTGCAACTTTGCATGTGGAGTTTGTATTCAGTGGATGGCCCGCATGGGTTAATTGTGCACGCCAAAATCAGTCAAAAGCTGACTTTCGGGTAAATAGCAGGCACCACTGACCTGTACATAGCCGAATGCACGGGTCTGTGAAACTAGTCGCAGCCCTTGCTTATCATGTTATCAAAAGAAAAAAATCACAGCACTTGCTTATCATGGTTTGACTTATCAGAAACTCACGGAATTTGAAGCTCTCAAAGTCTGCATTCCACTGTATCATGCGTTGGCATTGACTCACCGCTACACAGGTGTACAACATATACAAACTCAAACATAAAATGTTTCCATACAATAGAGGTGAACTCAAGGAAGGATCAAAATTTCGGTCGAAATGACCGAAATTATTAATTTTAGACCCCACCAAAACGATAATTTGGGACCAAAATTTCGGTCATAGAATATATGGGAGTGAAATTTTCGGTTAAATTATCAGCCGAAATTTCGGCCAAAATTTCGGTCCAAAATTTCAATTTTAATCCCCTCCGAAACCAAAACGAAACCTGAAATTTTGATCCTTGATTCGTTTCCTCGCTTTTTACTGTTATCTTTTCAATGCCTTTTCATTACTGATAAAAAGAAAACAGACTTTAAAGTCTGGTATACAAGGTTGAATTGGATAATACATTGGGAAAAATGAGATTGAATTATATAGCTACATCTTCTAGCAGGTCACAAAAACTGAGGATGTCTCCTCTATATCTATCATCATTTCTTTTCATTTACATGATTCATGCTTGTTAGACAAAATGTGATTTTAATCATTGCGTATAATTAAGGATCAAAATTTTGGCTGAAATTTTCGGTTTCAAACCCACCGAAATGATAATTTGGAACCGAAATTTCGGTCCAAATTTTCGATTTCGGTCCCCTCTGAAACCGAAACGAAACCCAAAATTTTAATCCTTGAAGTCAAGTCCCACGCCGTTTTCCGTCCACATTGGACTCAAGATTTTACCATTTGTTTTAATCATTGTTGATCGTGGTGATTATATATGGACAGTGGGAGCTTGCTTTTGACTTGTAGGATCAGGTGTCATGTACACACATACAATATAGATCACCAACCATCCAAAAAAACAACAAAAATATATAAAAATATTTGTACACCATTAATTTTATAGCCAAAGATTAAATATTTTAACGGCGAAATTTTGGAACGAGAAACTCATCTTTCGCCTGTGAGATATATAGGGCCAAAAGGTTAAAAGAAAATTCCTTCTAAACCCCTGAGGTGTAGAGGGCTTAGTGAGGCCTTAGATGTACGGTAAAACTTGCCATAGCAAGTTCACTCCATCCGTTCTAAAGAAAAGTTTAAAATTACATTTTTCACTTCATTTCAAGGGTCAAAGATACAAATAATTTCACCCATAAATTTTATCATTAAAAATTTTCAAACTTTGACCATAAAATTAACAATATAATAATAACTTTTTTCTTTTTAATGATGGTCATTATTTGAACTTGTGCATGTGCACATAGTACCTAATCCTAGGACTAACTGCCACATGGACCTAAAATAAATCAAGTGTAGAATTTAACTCTATTACTTTAAGTAAATGCCCACATTGTCCATACATATATGGTAAAGGTGGGATGGTAGTATGGTACTAAGGACTACGTAACTCACCCAGTCTTATATTAGTTTGTTGCAATATGGCAATTAATCACATGATCGGGTGCCACGTAAATAAGTGGCGTGATAATCATTACTATTGTGAAAAAAATTAAAGTAAGAAAATATAAAATCATACAATCAAAGTAGCATAACATGTGTGCTGATTAAAAAAATTCTCCCCCATATGTTTTTTGAGTATTTAAATTAAATCTGAAATGTTAAAACATATCAATGTTTGACCTTTATTTGTATTTTTTAAATTTTATTAAAATGATCTAAATAATGCACCCATACTCCATGTTACACCAAATAGCATTTTAAGTGCCATATTGAGCATCCTCTAACGGAGGATCAACTTGGAATTTCTCTAGCATTTTAAGTGCCATATTGAGCATCCTCTAACGGATCATCAACCCGGAATTTCTCTAGTATTTTAAGTGTCATATTGAGCATCCTCTAACGGAGGATCAACCCGAAATTTCTCTCTCTCTCTCTCTCTCTCTCTCTCTCTCTCTATATATATATATATATATATATATATATATATATATATATATATATAAATCCTTACTACTATATAAAAGTACAAATAATTCTATCAATTTTTCATGCCTAAAATGCCCCTAACTCATATGCTCCCGATTATGCCCTGAATTCATATCTTATATATAGCCACAAGTCCCGAATACAGAGTTCTACTTCTAATTAATTAGGACTCTTCTACTAAACAAATTATGATTCTCTAGGTTTTTCTTTCAGATCGAATTCACTTCGCCATGGATTCTACTCGAGCTTTCGTCAAAGACGTGAATTGTGTGATCATTAAGGCCTGTAGATTTTGATTTCGTGTGTTTTTTTGTTCCCAATTACCTGAGCTCTGGTTTGACGTTTCTAGCATTGATTTTTGTAAACTCTAATTTGTTGTTTTCTAGATCTTATCTCTTAAAATGTGGTTACTCTCTCTTTCTCTCTCTTCATTGGACGTTTCTTTTGTTAATTTTTTTTTAGTAGTGGTTAATGCCTTTTTTATCTTTATTAAGATTTGGTTTGGGTTAGAGAGAGTATATAGATTGAGTGGGCAATAAGATGCTAAGGAGTCCAATTGAAGTCCTCTTAGAATGCCGCCGATATTTAGTCCTTTCTACAATTTTTGACTCCTCTGTATTAAGCTTGAGCCAACCTTCATCTAATAATCGGTTATTGCTTTCTTTGTACCTCGGAATAAGTTTTGAGAGTTGAGAGTTATTATCATGCACTGTTAGGGATAAAATGCTTGTTAGTGTTATTAACTCTGTTATACTAATTTTAAGATTAATTTTCAATTATTGGTAAAGTTTTGATTGTTTGGATGCAAGAATGGGATCTTTGCATATCATCAATCTCATTTTTCCATAAGGCAATTGTTTTTTTCCTTTAAGTTAAAAAGGGACATCAAGGTAAAGGAGGAGTGGCTTTTTCAATTTTTTGTAAATATATAAATACCAAATGACAACTTTATGATATGTACAAAAATTTCACTCTAACCTTTTTGTCTTTTTTATTTTTAAGTTATTATTATTATTTTCTTGTAAAACGTCATTTCTGAATATATATATATATATATATATATATATATATATATATATATATATATATATATATATATAATATTTATATATTATATCTATATGTATATATTATATTTATGATGTATATAAATATTATATATATGTATATACATATATATCCTTACTACTATATAAAAGCAAAATAATTTCTATCAAATTTTGTTTTCACATGTATTAGCACCAAATTGTCCCTTACTAGGTTAAAAACTAAGCTTGCGAATGGCATAGTTCTCTGTTAGCTCCAGTTATAGCAGAGTTCACCTGCTTTAGCAGGTTCCCATCCTCTTTGCTAAAATCATGTTACATGCTTTAGCAGGTACCCCTTCTCCTTGACAACTCCTTGCATAGCAAGATTTTATATAATATTTACCTGTTCAGCAGTCTTACCTTCCTCTCTACTCATTGTTTGATAAAGCAGATTTTATTTGCTCTGGTTGGGAGTTAGTAGGGAACAGGGAGGCTAATGTTACAGCAGAACATGGGAGCCAACTAAAGCAGGTGAACTCTGCTGTGGCGGGAGCTAGCAAAGAGCTATGCCATACGCAGCCTAAAACTTTTGAGCACCTATATTTTTTCCTCTAAAATTTTATCGGGGATTACTTCTTTATCTCAATAAAAATTAATTAGACTCCTACTTAAAGTCTAATTACAGTATATAATTAATCTATATATAACTCTTTTATAAATAGAAATACAAACCTAGCAGATATGGCAAGAGAGATTTTGTAGAGCGTTGTGGCTAGCGAGAGATAATTTTTCTCTCTATGTTTGGCTTCAGTACTTTTAAATGGTACTCATTTCACCTCTAAGCTACACATGACATCTATTGTCGTCAACCGTTGAATCAAATAATAGATTTTGACTATATTTAATCACATGATATAGATTATATTTCATGCTAATCTTTTGCACTTAATATCTTTAAATGATGGGTTCTAAATCAAATGGTTTAGATAAAGTTTTCATATGGCAGAGGTTGTCAAACTTGTAGTTCTTTATTTTAAACTTGGTGCAAGGGCCAAATTTTAGAGTACAAGTAATGACTCCTGCAGGATAATCATTCAAGAGGTCCATATAATGTCATTAATGGGATGAAAAATAATCGCCATCGTCAATGATTTAAACTTATGAAATTGCATCAACATCAATATATCATTAAAAACCCAATATCATATTTCGTGCTAATCTTTTGTACTTAATATCTTTAAATGACGAGCTCAAAATCAAATCGTATAGATAGAGTTTTCTTATAGCAGAGGTCGCAAAACTTGTAGGTCTTTGTTTTAAACTCAGTGCAATGGTCAAGTTTTCAAGTGCAAGTAATGGCTCCCACATGATAATCATTCAAGAGGTCCATATAATGCCATTGGTGGTGTGAAAAATAATATCCATCATCAGCAGTTTTTTTGTTTTGTTTGAGAATGCATCATCAACAACATAAAGTTGTGAAATTGCATTAACATCAATATCATTTTAAAAATTCAGTGCACTATGATGTGTGAGGTAGTATCCAAACTTTGGTTGAAATTTAGACCACAAAAAAAAAAAATTAATAGATGACATGCGACATTGTATACGATCCCAAAAAAGGCGCTATCTTGGAATCAGATGTCACATGGCATATAATATGAGGTTTGAATGCATAGGTTCATCCATACATTAGAATCCATAGACCCTTTCTATTTTATAAATTTATTATTATTTTATCATTTTATAGAGCAACACGTGCTTTACTAGTGTATATATATACAAGTAAATGACGCATGCGTGCACTTGTTATGGTCATTGGATTTTCTTATGGGAGATTTTTCAAGAAAATCAAATGCTTCGTCGAACTTTTTTTTATTTTTTTAAAAAAACAATGGAAGTAGTCTTTTAGCTTCTACTTTTCACTAATTTTTGACACTTAAATATTAGGAGTCAAGGATCAAAATTTCGGGTTTCGTTTCGGTTTCAGAGGGGACCGAAACCGAAATTTTGGACCGAAATTTCGGCCGATAATTTGACCGAAAATTTCATTCCCATATATTTTATGACCGAAATTTCGGCCCCAAATTATCATTTCGGTGGGATTCGAAACCGATAATTTTGTCATTTCGGCCGAAATTTCAGTCATTTTGGCCGAAATTTGGATCCTTGTTAGGAGTACAAATTTTAAGTCTATGGAGGGAGATTTACTCACAACTGTAGATTTTCAATCTGCAGCTCTTATAACCAAGTAAATTAGTACTTCACGACATAGATTGCAGCTTAAGAGTGGCCATTCTTATTTTCTCTCTCTTACAACCTCAACTCATATAGGCCTTGCCATCAACTTTATTACAACCTCAACTCATATAGGCCTTGCCATCAACTTTCTCATTTGAATCTAGCTAGGGATGCATGCACTAAACCGAGTCCGATATCAAGCCACAAACTGAGCACACCGAACCCGCCTGAACCAAACGTAATCCGGTTCGATTTTGATATAGGATGGCAAAAACTGAAAAATGAGGGGGTAAGATGAGTAAATCGAAAAATATGAAAAAAAAAACTTGAAAAAATCAAAGAAACTAAGATAATATATTAAAAAATAAAAAAGTAGTTAAAATACCCATACGGTCACACCAAACCGAAATCGAACCAAAAAAACCGAAATATTTTGGTTTCGATTTCGGTGTCGATTTAAAAAAAAAAAAACTACCGAACCGACACCAATGGGTTTTGGCGTGGGGTGTACCGACCGGAAAACCGAAAAAATCGGTTTCGGTTCGGTTAAGTAGACCGAATAAGCATCCCTATTTGAATCAATTGATAAATGGGTAGCTCTCTTCGCGCTTACTGAATTGTTAAGGGCACCAACACTGAAAAGTCGTTGTCTGTGTTGTATTAGATGATGGAGATAGCTTTTCATCCCAATCTTGTAGATAACGGATCTCAAGACCATTTATGTACTATCAGACGATCAATTTTTTTTTCACGTGACACAGATCCCAAAGGGACCCTCAAATCACATTTAACATCTTTGCCATGTGAAATAAAAAATTGACAGTTTGATTGTAAGCTTATAATCTCAAGATTCATAGCATGAAAGATTGGGATGAAAAGTCATCTCCATCATTCGATTCAACAAAGTCAATGATTTTTCAGTGTAGCGCCCTCAACAACTTGGTAGGCGCGACTAGAGCTACCATTGATAAATATATACTTTGCTATGAATGCAGATTACAAATGAAATAAAAAGCCTACAAAATTTCTAACCAGAGGTCAGTTAATAAAATAGTATTTTAGACTGATTAAAAACTAAAATTTCTTTTTATCTTAAATTGGAAGTGGGGTTATAAAACAATAGTTAAGTAGTTATCCTGGCTTGCCTTAGAATCCTCCACAGATTTTGACGTTTACAAATCCCCATATAGGGCACCGGTAAAATGGGTATGTCCCTACCTGGTGTTTAGTGTTTACAGCGGAAGTATGTTTCCATCGTAAATTATTACGTACAATTAGTTTTTTATAGACAATTTTGCAGGCAGCTTATGTGGTGTGCTTGGGCCCACTACACATACACACAGTCACATCGCATCACCTGCAAAATTTTCTATCAAAAACTGCCTATTATATAATACTGTATTATAGTGCTTCAGCGTGGAGAAGAAGGCAAAAAATGACTAAGAAGGAATCCTAGGATAACAAATGGCACTTTAATAGATCTTAGTCACAAAATAACAGTATAAAAAGTGGTTCAGATTAAAAATTAGTGGTGGAGCCATAATTTTCTTACAAGGGGCAAGTTGTCGTCGATTGAGAAAATGAGATAGTATTAGGTAAGTGGTAGAGCGTGCAGTTTTGTTTTTTTTTTGAGAAAAAAAACAATTTCATAACACAAGATCAGAGAGAACAAAATGCTCAAAGGATGGAGGAATTTCCTCCAACCATACATGAGAGACATCATTGCTGGAACCAAATTTAGCAAGAGCGCCGAGTTGGCCTCCCTGTAAATATGTCGACAATGTGCAGATCTGAAAGATGCGAAGCAAGTCTGTATATCATGGACGAGCATAGAGAACATAGAGAAATCCTCCAAAAGATTGTTAATAAGATTAACAGCATTAAGGGAGTCACTTTCAAGAATAATATCCTAAAACCCAACGTCGCGAGCAAAACGCACACCACCGTATAAAGCTAACAATTCTGCGTAAAGTGGGTCCCGAGTGTGTTGAATGCCTCTACTCATCGATCCAAGAACCATACCCTCAGAGTCCCTAATCACCACCCCAATACCAGCAAAAGATGTCGAGCTATGCTAGGCCCCGTCAACATTCACTTTATAGACTCCTTCGGGTGGGTTGCACTATTTGGGAGTGCTAATAACATGCCGCTAAGTACCAACCGCTTTTCCCCTAGCAGGAATGAAGCCGTCAAATAATCTTCCGCCCAACGAATGTGATTTATGGGGTCACCCGGGACCTCCCCCAGCAGCACCTTGTTGCAAAAACTCCAGATAGCCTGGGCAATCATCAAAAAACGCTCGATTTCTTCTTCCTTCTCCGCCAAAATTATATAACACCAGTCTAAAAAGCAATTCACCTGGTGTTCACTACTTCTTAGACTCAAAGAAGAGAAAAATCAAAGCCGCTGAACTGAAGGGCAGTCCTTAAGAGCGTGAATCGTGGTTTCCTTCTCGCACCACATAAAGTACATGATGAAATAGTTGTAATTCTTTTCTGGGCAAGATTATAATTGACTGGAAGGACATCTTTACAGGCTCGCCATGCAAACAACTTCACTTTGTTCGGTATATTACAACGCCACAAAATTTTCCACATTTTGTTTGTATTGTCTTTGCTTGGGCTGGCACCATAACTTATTGCTTCTGCTAAACTTTTGGTGATATAATAAGCACTCTTTATAGTAAAAGTACCTTTTGTGTTGAAAGCCCACACAAATTTGTCATCGACATCAGAAGAGGGTAAGGGAATTTTGAGTATAAGATTCGCATCCTCGGGCCAAAACTGCTCTTTAATCAGATTACCATTCCATCTTCGAGGCTGCCCTTCAATGAACTCTGCCACCATCTTGATAGGCCTGTTTTCCTTAGGCGTGAGAACAGAGAAAGTGGACCCGCGAGGAATCCATTTGTCTTCCCAAATCCAAGTGTGTCGGCCATTTCCAATTCTTCTCATCAACCCCTTCTCTAATATTTCTTTTGTACCCCATATACTGTGCCATGTGTACGAAGGCTTGGAACCCAAATTGGATCCCAGAAAGGTGGTTGAATAGTAGTATTTGGCCTTGAGGACACAGGCTGCAAGAGAGGAGGGATTTGTGAGCAGTGGCCACCCTTGCTTACAGAGCATGGCCTTGTTGAATGCGGGTAAATCCTTGAAACCTAAACCATCATCAGATTTTGCACAACACAGCTTTCTCCACGAGATCCAGTGAATTCCCTTCCGCTTTCAAGGTTTGCCCCACCAAAATCGCGAAATACACGCTGGAATAGAACGTAGGAGAGTCATGGGAAGAAGGAAGCAGCTCATCGCATAGGTTGGGATGGCTTGGGCTACAGGCTTGATGAGAGTCTCTTTACCGGCTCGGGAAAAAAGTTTAGGGAAATTTACCTGACAGGCCCTATCAGATACGCCTTTTACGTCAGAAGCCCTATAGTTTCACTTTTACCCAGACAAACCCGCTGCGCGCCGAGCTGAGGCACGTCTGTAGGAAATACCCAAAGTACCCCCACAGTAATAAATAGCCGTCCTCTTTTCAAATCATTTACTGTTTTCATTTTACTTTTTCGTTCGAAGTCGGTGGAGAGTCGTGGACGATCGCGATCAAATCTACAACCTTCAAGGTACCAAATCTGTAAGTTAGAATTAAAATTAGCTTCCATCGGTATAGATTTTTTTTTCTCCTCTCTTTGGTGCACATTTTGACATAATTTTTTTAGGTTTTCCCATATGTAATCGATATCGATCTTCGATGTAATCGATATCGATCCTATATGTAATCGTTACCGATTACATATTAGGTCGCTATCGATTATATGTAGAGTCGCTATCGATTACATTTAGAGTCGATAACGATTATATATGTAGTCGTAATCGACTATATAAATTGTGGATGACGACTCTATAACAAATTGATATCGACTCTCTATGAATATAATTAATACCCATCATATGAATTAATTTCCCTATAGTTATTACCCTCGATGCCATAATAAATCATACGAGGTTTTATATTTATCTCAGCCGACGTTCAATTTATTGCGAACTACCCTTTTGTAAAACCATAATGGCAAGTTAGGTTGGAAGAATGAGAAAATTTAATACAACGATTCGTATTCCACAATCTATGAGCTTTAAATACAGGTTTAGTTCGTCCTTAGCAAACCACCTATCATCCCTACCAGCCCATATTTTTTCCAATGTCTGACGACGAAGAAAAAACCTTCTATAACCCAATCAAGTTCGAGCCTGTATGGGAGGACCCACCACCACCACCAGAACCAGATCCTCTGCAGTTCCTGTGGGACGAGTACGATGAAGTAATGGAGATTTTGGCGAAGGAAGAAAAGAAGAAGAGGAAGGAAGAAAAGAAAAAGAAGAAGGAAGAAAAGAAAAAGAAACTTAAGACGGAACTACCCGCCTCTCCACCCCATCCACCACCTGCTCTTCATCCATCTTCCTAAATTTTCTTTTCATTTTTAATTATAAGTGATAAATTTTGAATGTAATTGAAAATTTTTGCAAGTAAATGAAACTTTTTTATGCAATGGCGACTTCATGAAATCTTTTGAGTCAGTAAATTAAATATTTTCTATATAAATAAGGGAAATTTACCTGACAGGTAAATTAAACATTTTGAGATCATTGTAGTCTTATATTGAATTGATGGCAATTTCATAAGTAATCGATATCGATTACATTTAGAGTCAGTATCGATTACATATAGGGTCGATATCGATTATACATGTAATCGATGTAGGTAAAGAAGAAGGAAGAAAAGAAATAGAACAAAAGAAAGAAAAAGAAACTTAAGAGTCAGTAAATTAAGTAATTTCTATATAAATAAACATTTTGAGGTCATTGCGAATTTATATTGAGTCGATATTTCATAGGTAATCGATATCGATTACATATAGAGTCGTTATCGCTTACATATAGAATCGGTATCGATTATATATAGACTCGATATCGATTATATATATAGTCGGTATCGATTACATATGTAATCGATAACGATTCTATATGTAATCGATACAGGTTTTATATATATATATATATATATATATATATATATTTCATCAACATTTTTAACTATCCTTGTTAGTATGGTGCTCAGTCCTTTCTTTTTTATTACAGTTCATTTCAAAAGGCTGTCAAGATGGTTGTACACCGAGCTGTTGCCAAGTATTCGCCGAGTGCCATTTCGAATCTCTACGAAAATGCTACCCCAGCTCGGAAGAAGTTACTGAGAGATTCAGTTTTTGGTGAAATATTTCAAATGCCCAAGGGTGTGGGATTTCTTTCCGATGTGGTGGATGCGATGTTGACATTTTGGGTTGAAAAAAACCACTTTCGAATTGGGAGGACTGATGTCTATCTTCGGAAGATAGACATTGCATTGATACTGGGCCTTGCCGTAGTTGGCCCAGAAAAGTATACCCCGTCAGTTAAACCATCGGAAGAACAAACCATTAGATACAAATACTTTTGTGGAACGCCTCCTGGAAAAATTCTCCGGTCTCATATAGATGCTGCAATTTGGAGAGCGGAAAGTGATGAGGACTTCTTAAAGTTGTCCCTTCTGTTTGTGCTGTGGATATTTCTCTTCCCCGGGTCCTACCATCAGATTTTGAAAGACCACATCGACCTCATCGATGATGTGGAGACCTTTAACGGAACTCCGTGGGGTCTGCACATCTACCAAGACTTGATCGAGTATATAATAAAGGGTGCGGCGAATAGAAAAACCACCGAGATGGATAAAGCCCTGAAGACGTACAACACATATGGATGTATATGTGTACTTCAATGGTGGGCTTATGAGATCCTGCCCGATATATCGCCATCCCAGCTAGGCCTCAAGGACCCTTTCCACTCGAAATGGTGGACAGTATGCATGATCAAGGATCAAAGGTTACACTCGCGGGCAGATGTTAGATAGCAAGGTATGAGGTCTATTGCCTATTCAAAAAAAAGCAACTTACCGATTCATTCTAGAATCGATAACGATTCATTATAGAATCGATACCGATTCATTTACGAATCGATAACGATTCCTTAACAATCAATAGCGATTCCGTACAGAGTCGATAACGACTTACTAAGTAGTCAATAACGATTCATTAAATAATCGATAGCAATTTTTTAACGAATCGATAACGATTTATTAAATAGTCGGTACCGATTTTTTACATAACCGAGAGTGATTTATTATATATAACGATCATTTTATTCTGTTGTTTACATGTTTCATTTTCTTTCAAAAGGTTCGCGCTCCCCTCGTGCCTCAGGGCTTTGAATTAGAGATACCCGTGTTAAGAGAATATCTACGGGTTCAAAAGGAGGTTGGGGGAAGAGGAAAGAACCAGTCAAGAAAGCTGTGGAAGAGATGCGGCCGAAGAAGAAAAGAAATTACATTCCGATCGAGAATATTGGAGAGGAAGAATGGGATGACGCATCGACGTCTGAAGAAGAACCCCTCTCAAAAAAGGGCCCCGCCCATGTGGTAGAGGGTCGGCCAAGAACTAGGGGGGCCACCAAGGAGAGCCTGGCAGCGAAAGATAGCCCAGCTAAACCGTCCACCTCCAATGATTCTTTGTTGAGGAGGGTCGATCATTTGACGCTGGATAACTTGAAGCTCACCCAAAGAATGAGCAATTTGGAAGGAGAGAATAAGGCCCTGGCTAAACGTTGCGCTTCTTTAGAGAAACTATGCAACTCCTTCAATGAGAGGCTGAATTCAAGGGATGTGGAGTGGCAGAAGTTAAATCACTACAACTATTTGGTCAGAAAGGGTCAGACGGATATAAAAGAACTCCATGAAAATTTATTGGAGGCGAGACCTAAGGTATGTGTTGAAATCTGATTTTAGATGTTCAGTTTTGTTAACATAAATCGATATCGATTATATATACAGTTGATATCGATTATATATGCAATCGTTATCGACTCTATATACAGTCGATATCGATTATATTTACAATCGATAGCGACTATATATATAATCGATAACGATCATATATAAAATCGATAGCGACTATATATATAACCGATAACGATCATATATAAAATCGATAGCGACTATAAGTACAGTCGATAACGATTATATTTAAAATTGATTTGGACTTTTTAAAATGTGGACCAAAAATTAATTCTTATTTTGCATCAATATTACGATGTACAGGATGTGGCTATGGAGGAGCTGATATCGAAGGTGTGCGACACAGCCTTCGATAAGGAACCATAAGCTCCTGTGCATCAGGTTTCTCCTCCTCCTCCCGTTGATAAGGTGAAAGCAGCTGCTGACAAGCAGCCTGAGACCCAAACTGATAAGGGTCCTGCTGGTGAAGAGGAAACCTCTTCCCAATTGCCTCACCAACAAGCTGAGCTTCACTTAAGACCTAGGCAAGCGAAAGTCAGCAAAGTAATTTCCGTCAAACCTAAGGCACAGTGAAGGGTAGCGGCTGAAAAGAAGCCTACCGAGAAGGCCAGCGAAGGACCAATCACGAGCCTCGGACCGTGGCGATCATTACCGGGTCCCGGTCTACGGATGAAGATGCTCTCCGAATGACAATGAGCAAAAATATATGCTAGACATATGGAACAAGCCTCTGAAGGAGGACGAGTAAGTTATTCTACCCTGAATACTTAACTTTATTATTATATATTTATCGTGAAGATTAGTTAAGTTGGCCATTTTTTATGCAGAGAATATGTTAACACTGTCGGCAAGTATAAGCTGGTGGTGCAATCCTTCAGATGTCTGGCGGGAACTCAGTACCTAGATAACTTTGTAAGTTTAACATACTGTAGGCAAAATCCTTGATTGGTTAAAGCTGTCGACAACTCGAAAAAGAGTCGATATCGATTGCTTATAGAGTCGATAACGATGACTTACATAATCGTTATCGACTCTCAAATTAATCGAGATCGATGGCTTTTAGAGTCGCTAACGATGGCTTATGTAATCGTTAGCGACTCTGCACATCATCGATATCGATTCTTTAGAGAGTCGATAACGATTTCGATGACTTAAATAATCGTTATCAACTCTCAAATTAATCGATATCGATGACTTATAGAGTCGATAACGATTATGTATTTAACTCTAACTGCATATTTTAATCTAACTGCATTGGTTTCAGGTTATGGGCGCCTACCTAAGACATTTGGAAGTAATTGATGATAAAATTCATCCTGAGAAAGAGGTCAAAAACTTCCTTATGGACCCTGCCGCGCTGACGTACATGGGCTATGAACTGAGAGATTTCAACAAGTTCTCGCTTTTAAAAAATTATCGACCAAATCGATCGAGGTTCAAGTTCAAAGGTACGCTTATAGACAAAGAGAGACCGGAGGGAAGAAGCTGATGGAAACTTTCTTCTTCAATGAGCTTCGGAATCTGTGGGCTCACGAATGCAATATAGTATGCTTTTATCCTCTTTATAATTATTCTTTTTAATTTTTCTATCATACCCTTTGAGATTATATTACTTTTTTATAGATATTTATGCCAATACATTCAGAACAACCACTACCTTTGGTGGCGCAATCGTAGAAGGTAGTCGAACGATCGATAATGATCGTAATTCTATATTTAATAGGCCCTCTAAGGAAAGATATGTGTCCCAATTGCGGTATTTGGTAAGATATTTTGCTTAGCATATCTTTTATCATTGTTAGTTTAACATATCGACACTCCTCTCTATTATTTAAATGCACCCAATACCTTCCGTGATTTTATATTCAGATGAGGTGACTCATTGCACTAATGAAGAAGAGTTGTCCTTGGTCATCTACTGACTGCCGGATCAAAGTCGTCCCCCGACAGACCAACTCCTGTGATTGTGGAGTGTTTGTTGTGAAGTATGTCGAATACTTTATGATGGGGAAGAAATTTGACTTCGCGCAATCAGATATAGATAGGATCGGTAAATTGGCCATATCGCTACATACAAGATTGGCGAATAGATCTTGTAAACACGACAAAAAGGAGGGGGAGCAGCAGTAGTGTGGTTGTATTTGAATATTTTTGTAATTATAAATGAAATATTTTTTCTTAATGAATTATTTTGAATATAATTGCACTATTTTTATGTAATTGTAGTTAAAAAGTATAAATAGCAGCCATTAGCGACTACATATATAGTCGTCATCGACTATATAAATAATCGGTGACGACTCTATATGTAATCGCTACCGACTATATAAATAATCGGTAACGACTCTTTAGGTAATCGATATCGACTCTATATAGAGTCGTCATCGACGGTATCCATAATCGATACCGATTCTTAAATGAATCGATATCGACTTTATAAATAGTCGATGGCGACTCTATATAGAGTCGATATCGATTATGGATACAGTCGATATCAATTATGGATATAGTCGATGACGACTCTATGATACATCGGTAAAGACAATATTACAGTAAAAAAATATGGATTCTGAATTTCTCATTTACATTCAATATATCATTATTAAAAATATATACTGTCAGCCCATCGGTCCCCGCCTGCGCCTCTGCGGTTGTGACCATATTCATCGCACTGCTACATCAGTAGTGCCCTAACCTCACCCTTAGACCTTATCCTTCTCTTCCTGACGGACGGCTTGCCTTCGGCAATAATAGGGTGGTCTCAGTTTCATATTCTCAGGGAGTTGCTCTGCATGGAACTCCCATTGACTTTTATCGAGGGCGGGAACCCATTGCTCGTCATATGTTTGTCTAAAGCAAGCGGTGAAAAACCAGTTCTCACAAAATTTATGGTAGTCGTAACTTCTTCGATTGATGGCACGGCAGCATGGGGAGCAAGGCAAGCCATGAATGTGCCAACGACAGCAACTACTGTCTTGTGTTCCAAGTCGACGTGATGAATGAAATTTCCGAATTGACTTGGAATTGATCGCTAGTATGGTTGAGCTCTCTTTCTACCGGCCCATTGCAACACCTTCTTCATGTGAGCGTCTGCTTTCGGGCAGAGAAGGGTGGTCCATTTCTCAGATATCTCTCTGCGTTTTTAAAAATAATCGGCGACTTTCTCTCTAGTAGTTCTGATTAAGTCAATAATTGGTCTATCTCGAGCTATCTTTAGCACGCTGTTTAAACTTTCGGCAATATTCGTAGTCAGGGAATCGTACTGCCTTCCTTCCATATGTGCGCATGCCCAATGCTTCGGATCTATTTTCAAAATATATTCTATGGCCTGAGAATCAGCAGGATCTTTCTTCATTTCGTTAATAAAATAATCAAATTTCTCTTTCGAATATGCACGCGCGGCGCACCACCATAGACCCTTCACATTGTTCCTGGGATACTTGTGCTGCAAATTTTGTGTCATATGCCGCATGCAGTAGTTGTGATATGCGTTAGGGAAGATACGTTTCACCACATTTATTAAACCCTTCGACCTGTCTGTGATAATTACGAGATCTTTGTTAAACCCACCGATCACGAACGCACCTACCCGTTCAAGAAACCACATCCACGTATCCTCTTCTTCTAACTCGACCACGGCAAATGCTAACGGTAATATATGACCATTATCATCTTGTGCAGAGGCGATAAGTAGGATCCCTTCGAAACGTCCTCATAGGTGTGTGTCGTCTACAAGCAATATGCGATAAAGTGTATTGCGGTAGCTTCCCATGCATGGGCTAAAACTCCAAAAAAATCTTTGAAACTTACAATCAAGAGTAAGTTGAAAGGATGTTTGTACATTAGGATCTATCCTCTCCATCTCCTTCACGTAGGCCGGTAGATCAACAAATTGTCCTTCCCAACTTCCTCTAATATCATTAAGGGCAAGCTCTTTTCCCCTCCAAGCTTTTGCATATGAGATTTGTACATTATAAGCTTTTGCAATATCAAACATTATCGACGCCGGTGTGTAGTCGAATCCTTCCATAAGTTTATCCCGTACATAGTTCGCTACGAAAGAGATTGTTGCATTACGGTGACCGTGCGGTCTGATCTTAGCGGCTCCGCATGTGTGAGTACTATTGAATGTCTTGATTTGGAAAGAATCGAGCCCAGTCAATTTAGAAGCATGTATTCGCCACGAACAATCGGGTTCGTAGCATCCGGCTGTTACTCGATAACTAGCGGTCCTCAAAGGCCGAATTTGAAAGTTTTTCTCTACCGCGTATTCTTTCAATGCTCTTTAAAATGTTTGTTTGTCTCGGAAGATCTCTCCAATTTTAAATGTCTAATTTCGATATTCAGTTTTCTCCTCTTCATCGGAGGAATCGTCCGATGTCTCTGACATTTCGTAATCTCCGTCTACTAAGGGATTGTCAATGTCTCTCATAAAAATTTTCGGATCCTCTTTGATAAACCCATCCGGTTCGCCTTCATATTCTTCTTCTAAGGTATCTTCATTCATGGCTTGAGGATAACTACGCCATTCACTAGCGGTGTTCTCGGGTGGTTGACTAGATCCTTCACCGAAGGGGTTCTGATGTGATTGACCGGATCCTTCACAGAATGGATAATGGCGTGGTTGGCTAGGCCCTTCACCGAAGGGGTGCTCATGTGTATGAACATGGGGTTGAGTTACTCCGGTAATTCCCATCGATGGCATGGTAGAACATAAGTCTTGAGTAAACCAAGTTGTCCATCCACCAGGGAAGATATGACTGAAATCGTTGGTATCCACCACCCTTTCTGAAGTATAGTCTAACCATTGACTACATTGTTGTGACCCATGCATGTATTTTACTGGGTCATCATGCGATTCAATCGGAGCATCGTTTAAATCAAATGTTGCTTTCCCTCTGCTATCGTTTGCCGCAATATAACCGTCATCGCCTAACGGGACGGTATCGTATATAATTTCATCCTCAAACTTACATGGCTGAAATGAATGAGTCACAAAATCAGTCCCGCCGAGATTTACTTGTTCAGCTTCAACTGGGAAGGATGACGGTTCCTTAATGATGAATACTTTTATGACGTCCACTCCGGATTTATAAAACGTAAATAATGTAGCCAAATCATCAGAGTCCAAAATGTCGGCAACCACAAAGCGATTCACTATCTTCATATGAAACTTTGTGAAACTGCTTTCATCCGCCATAAAATCGACAATGTATATTCGCCTTATGAATTGTTCATAAGAAATTTCAATTGAAATGTTAATAAGCCTCCGCCGGCCACCTTGATACAAGTCATCATCGTTTACAAGAAGGCCATCATAGTGACAAAGAAGAGGAATCCTCACGTCCGTCATCGTCTGTTTAAGAATGAGAAGGAAGGGTCATAAGACTGATGAAACAAAAGAGAAAAGACGATTATAAATCTTAGTTGATTGCAAATACAATCGTCATTGACTCCATATAAAATCGATATCGATTGCAAATACAATCGTCATCGACTCCATATAGAGTCGATGCCAATTGTATATGGAGTCGATGATGATTGTATTTGCAATCGATATCGACTCTATATGGAGTCGATGACGAATAGGAGATACTGCATCACTAAATAACACTAATAAACTGAAAATGGGGTTAAATAGGATACCTCGAGTCGCAAGGACAAAGTTCAGGGTCTTTTTGCCACAATGAAGAAATGTAGGGCCTTCTTCTTCCAAACCTCTGTTTTCTTCTTCGAAATAACAGATCGGAGCAGATCAGACTAAGTAAGGACACTCCGTCTAGGGTTTTACACCTCTAACTTTTTTGCAGGATAAAATGAGGAAGAAGATGATGCTTTGTTGGTTAAAGAAGGTCATATAAGGGGGTAATTTGGACCTTTTACTCTCCTTAGGGTCGGCTAGGCTTGGAGCTGGTTTGTCTGGGTAAAAGTGAAACTATAGGGCTTCTAACGTAAAAGGCGTACCTGACAGGGCCGGTCAGGTAAATTTCCCAAAAGTTTATCATTCCACATCTCTAATTTGTTTCACACCCGTTTTTTAATATAGCCAAAATCTTTCATCTTTGAGCGGCCAAGGCTGAGAGACCCAAGTACTTCTCATGAGGGCTAGCGCGCTTTAAATCAAATAGATTCAGAATCTCCACACAGCGGGCATGCGCCACATTGATGCTAAAAGATAGGGAGGATTTCTCAAGATTGATCATTTGACCCGATGCCGCTTCATACTTTTGTAATAGTCGAATGATTTCTTTCCCTTTTACAATATTAGCTTTAAAGAAAAGCAGGCTATCGTCAGCAAACAAAAGATGAGAGATCCGAGGCGCGTTCCTGCAAATTTGGAAAATAGGGTATACCCACCGCTCAGCAAAGCCCAATTTGAGGAGACATCCTTCAAAAAAACCCCAGTCAACCCGTTCATAGGCTTTACTAACATCCAATTTAATAGCGCAAAAACCATCACCTTTTCGCCGATAATGTTTGAGAAAATGGCCTATTTCATAAGCCACTAACACGTTATCAGTGATAAAGCGTCCCGGCACGAAGGCACTTTGATTAGGGGAGATGATAGAGGGAAGCACATTTTTTAACCTATTAGCAAGGACCTTGAAAATAATTTTGTAAATAACATTACACAAGCTAATAGGTCCGAAGTAATGTTCTTTGGGTTCTTGATTTTGGGAATGAGCACAATATGTGTGTGGTTTATTGCAGAGATATCATTATTTTCGTTAAGAAAATCAAGCACCATAGCAAGAAGATCATGGTGAGTAAGATACCAAAATTTTTGGAAGAAAATGGCGGGAATACCGTCAGGCCCTGGAGCTTTTAGGGGGTGCATCTGGGAAAGAGCACTTTGGACCTCTTGGGCGGTGCATCTAGGAAAGCGCACTTTGGACCACTTGGGCAGTGCATTTGGGAAAGCGTACGTGTGTATGTACACTTCACACCGGATCCAAAGCAATCTTAAGTGGAAAATATAGCACACTAAGTGTGTGTGTGTGTGTGTGTGTTTTTCACACCATAGAAGTTGGTGAGTATGACTTAACACCCAAACGGGTGTTTATGTTACGTATGAGAACCAACCCCTTTAACTTAAAAGGAAAAAGGCTTCCTTTGTAAACCATTGACCGGTTGTAATATTGAGGTTTTGGATTTCTAGAGAGAGAGAGAGAAAGAGAGAAGAGAAAGAAGAGGTGAGTGAGCTTTGAATTCGCATATGTGCGTGCAAGATGAGATCTTGTGTGTGAAGTTAGGGAATCGGGATCAAGGAGAATCTAAGGTTCTCAACTATGAAACCCTAGCTGAAACAGGAGCCGTGGATCGAGGAATCGATCAACTCAAAAGGTAACAATTATGATTTAGTTGTATTTGGCATGTGTGTTAGTAATTAGTTAGCATATAGATAAGAAATAAAAAGAAAAGAGGTTAAGAATTGAAGAAAAATGAGTTTTGAAAGTTAAAACCCAAGTTTGGGCGAAATTTGACAAAATCGTTCAATCGAAATAAGAAATCGATCGATCGATTTTGTCGGGCTGTGAATATGAAGGCTTCAGAACGAAACCGTTCGATCAAAATGAAAACCATTTGATCGAAATAAGTAATCGTTCGATCGATTTTCAAACTGTTCGGTCGGTTTTGACTGTACTTCCCGACATTGCTTCGGTATTTCGATCGTAACTTTTTACTACGAACTCTGATTAACGCGATTCTTATGGCGTTGGAAAGAAGACAACGAGCTATAAAACTTTTGTGATTTAACTAACTCATGAATCTAAAGTTTTAAAGGTCAAAATTTAAGGAGAAAGTTGCGTCAATTTTATATTAGCATGAACTTGCCCTTTTCTACCTTATTTTTGAGAAAATACTTAAA
The DNA here is from genome assembly GCA_021018995.1 of Chloranthus sessilifolius. Lineage (NCBI taxonomy): Eukaryota > Viridiplantae > Streptophyta > Magnoliopsida > Chloranthales > Chloranthaceae > Chloranthus > Chloranthus sessilifolius. Next base: position 161,114,124 of record CM037585.1, read on the forward strand.
TAAGTCTAGGGTTTTAGTGAGTCGAGTTAATCCTTGATGCATCATGGTGTGCTTGTGATATAGATTGAAGGTGAGAGGCCATCGATAAGGACTTTGGTGTCGCTTTGAATGACTCTGAGCGTGAGGTAGGGAAAGTTCTAAACATGTATTCTTGATTACAATAACATGTGAGTAGTGATATTTGTGTGTGTTATAAACATGTGTATCTGATGTATAAATTTGATTTGAGATTAAGCATGTGAAATCAAATGTGTGTGTGTACACTAAGAAAGAAACCAGTAAAATGTGAATGTAACATCCCAGGTATGTATGTGATGTGAGACATGATGTGTGAAAAAACTTTGAGATATTATATTTAGCGTAATTACACGGTGATAAATTATATGTACTTTGCACATTCGATTTAAGATTTTGTAAATACCTGACTGATACGGCGGAATATCCGTGACTGACACGACGGGATATCCGTAACCGATACGGCAGGATATCCATATAAGTATGTGATGTGACATGAAAAGTCAAGTTGCCTCTGTGCAAGGGACTTGAGCATGTGTTTATATTAAAAGGGGTTCAATTGAATGATGATAGAGGGTATTCCATCAGGGCTCGATACTATATTGCTCGAGGATTATTTAAGTGATTTGATTTAAGTTTGTGAGACCAATCTTTGTGTGATATAAAAACAAGATAAGATGTGAAACGTGCATTTTCAGTTCATGTGTTTGGCAATTTAAATGTTTTAAACTGTTTTCAGCTTATGAAATCATGCTTAGCATATGTCATAAAATATGTGTGAGTAAGATAGATTTATACGTTCAGTTATTTCCCTATTGAGCTTAGATGCAGCTCATCCCTCGACTATACGTCACAGGTACAGGTGTAGATCGGGATTCGGTTGCGGAGAAAGGTTTGGGATCTCCCGTTTGAAAATTTTTACCTTAGGTGAGATTTGAATATGAGTATGTTTTGGATTTGTATAATGAATGTTTTGAGGTTTTCTGGATTATAGACTTGGTATGTCCGCGGATTTATTACTGTATTAAGATTTATTCTGTAGGTATATTTTTGAAGTCATTGTTTAAGTGATGGTCGGCCATCATCGGTGATTTTCTTGTGGGCCATTTTTATTTAGTCTTTATACATAGAAGAAATCTTTTTGTTGCCATATGTACCCTTGCTTTGACTCTACTTTTATAAGCATACCAAGTAAATTCTCTATTTGGATCGTGATATGTGTGATCCGACGATCTAATTTTTCCTGAATTTAAAATATAAGAAAAAATATATATATATATATTGAACAAGTTTTTATGGCTTCGAAAAAAATCGGGCTGTCACACAAACACACTAATTGAGTGTTTTAATCATAAATATATTGAACTTATGAAACCCCTTTCATAAGTTGTCAAAAACAATGAAAAGAGACATGAAAGATTACAAAGCTACTAAGAGTTTAATCCTAATTAGAAATGAGTGAAGAGACAACACTAGCAAAGTTCATGCCGAGTAGATGAGATAAGGCTATGATGAAGCAACTTTTAACTAAATTCTATCTAAATCATGGGGCCTTGACATCTATGGAAATCAGCTTTGAGCAGAGTTTACGGTAAAAGGAGCTTCATTATTTTAATAACCTGATTATGCCGAAGCCACAAATACGACGATCATTAAGATCATCAAAAAAATCATATCCAGTAGGGTTGAAAAGTTCTCATTAACCCTATGGCCATCATATTTATGTAGGGTTAAAACGCTCTCATTAACTCTATGGCCATCATATCTAGTAGGGTTGAAAAGCTGTCATAAACTCTATGGCCATATCGCACTTCCATAAGAACTCCAAACAGGACAACTCCGTTTCGTGTCCACTACGAGTAGAGGACAGAAAGCTGAGGCTGCTGAGGTACAAAAGGAGCAACCAAGATGAGGAACAACAACCAAAAAAACAAAAAAAAAAAAGAGCCAAAAGGAGCGGTCAAAGGAAAAGAGAACAAAGCATATAGGTAGCTCTATTGGATGAAAATTAACAAGCCCCTAAGGATAATCAGGCTCAAATTGATGACTTTCCCGTACCACGCATCAAGGTAACACTCAACCCGTCATGGTAATACTCCACCGCCGATAGCTGAGATATATCTCTTTGAGTACCTTTAAATTCACCTATCAAATCTTTGAGTTCACCCATGCTAAAACTCATTGACTGCATCGAATTAGAAGATGGAGATTGTTTATCGTCCCCATCTTTGACAAGACGGATCTTGATATGATGGTCATACCATCAGACGGTTGATTTTTTATTTCATGTGGTAAACACTCAAAAAAGTGACTTTAAAATCAATTTTGAGTGTGCATGTGATGTTAAGGTCACTTTTCTGAGATGTGTGCCACGTGAAATAAGACACTGCCCATTTGATGATATGTTCATGATCTCAATATCCATCCTGTGAAAGATTGGGAGGATAAATAATCTCCAACGTTTGATTCAACACAGTCAATCCATTTCAGCGTGGGTGAGCTAAAAGATTCGATGGGCGGATTTAAAGGTACTCTATCTCTTTTCCTCCCCAATTGAGAAACATAACTGACTAATCCTAAGGCAAAGGTCGAGAAACTCAATGCCACTGTCCGGCTATTCCTAATTGGAGTCGGGCCTTCTTTTCACACTCTTATGAATATAAAAATAATTGGAAAATTGGGATTCAGCCTGTGCTCGGGTTGAAAGAATCTTGGACATGAGAGAGGAAACTGCTCGGGTTGAAGGAATCTTGGACATGTAAGAGGAAACTGCTTCCCATTTGAAAAAGTTAGCAGTGAGAGAGGGGGACGGATTTTGGCTCTCCCCGCAAGGTATTGGAGTCCTAAGCCAAAAAGGGTTCGGAGTTTCATCCGAAAAAGTTAAATAGGGTTCTCATTGGGAGGAGTCAATCCATCAAACAATACACGAAAACAAGCCAACACATAAATTTTTTAGGGCACATTAGAAAATAATGTCTCAAAAACAGACTTTTTAGCAAAAAAGACCCGACCTCAAATGTTTTAGAAAAACGGTGCTTTCACGAATTTTGAAACTTCAAAAAATTATGAACCAGAAAATCATGAAGCACTTTCACTGTTTTTTGAAGTTTTAAAATCTGTGAAGGCATAGTTTTTCTAAAACATTTGAGGTCGATCTTTTTTGCTCCAAAGTTTGTTTTTGAGGCATATTTCTCAACTATTAAATTCTGAAATTGTAATTATGGAATACGCAATGAAGACTGTGTTTAGGTACTATCAAGGGTAAACATTTTTGCGCTTGCAAAGGAGTTGGGACACACTCCCAGAAAACGTATTACTTGTTTACTTCCTTTATTACATGTTTGATTCACCTCAGAGCAATACGCATAAAGACAATCCAAAGCAAGCAATACGCATAAAGACAATCCAAAGCAAGCAGTTCGTTGTTGGGCAATTAGGACTAATTAAAGGGAAATTTACCTGACCGGCCGGTCAGATGCGCCTTTTACTTCAGAGGTCCTGTATTTTCACTTTTATCCAAACCGATCAGCTTTTAGTCAAGTCATTTTCAGTTACAACAAAAAGTCCGAAATACCCCTTCTTACACTTTTTTTCATTCTACACGATTTAAAATTTTAAATATTTATATTTTTTTATATTTACGTAATATGAAACCGAATCTATGCCGTCTGATTTGAAGGCCACATAATAAAATAGATGGCGCCAAAGATAGACACAAAAAGAAGGCAATATCACCTCTTTAAAAAAATAATAATAATTTAACAATCGATGGCGACTCTTAACACAATCGGTATCGATAATTTTAAGAGTCGTCATCGACTCTGTACAAAGTCGCCATCGACTCTGTACAGAGTCGCCATCGATTATATAAACAAAAATAATAATAAATAAATAAATAAAATAAAATAAAAAATTTTAATATATATAATCGATGACGACTCTACACAGAGTCGCTATCGACTTTGTACAGAGTCGTCATCAATTATATTAAAAAAAAGAAGAAAAAAAATTTAATATATATAATCGATGATGACTTTGTACCGAGTCGCCATCGACTCTGTACAGAGTCGTCATCGATTATATAAAAAAAAATTAAAAAAATAATAATAATAAATTAATATATATAATCGATGACGACTCTATAAATAGTCGTTGACGACTCTTAAAATAGTCGGTATCAACCGTGTACAGAGTCAATATCGCCTTTTTTTCATATCTATCTTTGACACTATCGATTTTATATTGCGGCCTTCAAATCAGACCACATAGATCTCGTTTCATATCACGTAAATATAAAAAAATACAAACATTTAAAATTTTAAATTATATAAGGTGTATCCTTTTCTTCCTCATTCTAATCTCCTACAGTCTCTGACGAAAAAGGAGTATCTTGGTCGATCAAAATAGCAGATCGATATAGTTTGGATCGGAATAGATCTCGTTTCACATCGCGTAAATATAGAAAAATGCAAATATTTAAAATTTTAAATTATATAAGTGTATCCTCTTCCTCATTCTAATCTGCTAGTCTCTGACCAAAAAGGTGTATTTGGGTCGATCCAAATAATAGATCGGAATAGTTTCAATTGAGGAGAAGACGCCGTCACTTTCGCCACCTCTGACTTTTAAAAATTGTACTAGATTAAAATGAAGAAGAAGATGATATTTTTGTGCCTTAAAGAAAGGAGATAATTTGGACTTTTTGCTATCCTTCGAGTCGACTACGCTCCCAACTGGTAGATTTGGGTAAAAGTAAAAATATAAGGCCTCTGACATAAAAGGCGTATCTGACAGGGCCGATCAAATAAATTTCCCCCAATTAAAGCCATTTGGGTCATCATTATGATGATGATTGAGGATCCGATCCCAGGTCTCATGAACCTAAAGACTCCTTTTACGGCAGCTCTCTTGATTCCAGGGCTTCCAGCAACAGCGAGAAGCTTCTCACCTAATCTTTGCACACGATTCAAAATCTTATTTTCCAGACTACCATACTAGACCGATATTGAGAGGATTTCTCTCACTTATCGTGTGATAAAACAGATATATTTGTAGGTATTCTTCAACACATACTAATTTATCAATATATTTGTAGGCATCCTTCAGCACATACTAATTTATCTCGTATAGGTGGGCCTGAGAAGTAAGGCTGTGCAAAAAACTGACCGAACCGACTAAACTGATCGAAAGAGACTGAAATTTCGGTTCGGTTTCGGTTTTGGGATATACGGTTCGATTTTGGTTTCAAAAATTAAAAATTAATAGTTATCGATTCGGTTTTGATTTTAACGTTAAAAGACCGAAATCAAACCGATAAGAAACCGATAGTGGTGTATATATGGATTATAGTATGTTTATGTTTGAGTTTAATGGTGTGTGAGGCTTATTGTAGATAGTCAACTACTGCTGCTTTAGTTTGTTAATCACCAAAAGTCTTAAAATTAGTTGAATTATAAGAGTTTACAAAAACAGTTTGTATAAATCGGTTCGGTTTGTATAAATTTTGAAAATTCTAGGCCGAAATCGAACAAATCGATTCGATTCGGCTAAATGCTACAAATAAAAAAAAGTTTAAAAAATGAGGTTTAGAAACTAAAAACCGACCGAACCGACCGAACCGATAATTATCGGTTTGGTTTCGATTTTGAACCTTATTGGTTCAGTTTCGGTTTTATAAAATAGAAACCGATAGTTATCGGTTCGGTTTCGGTTTTGCATGAAAACTGACCCGAACAGACCCGATAACACTCCTACTAAGAAGTGTTTTAGCTTGTTTGCTTCTGCAGGAATCTGGAAGCTGGTCCTAACCAAACACTAATTACAGATCCTGAATCACTTTTGAGCAAGGTGTCAAATCGGATACGCATATCAAGTATCGATTCATGGATGGACCGATACGAATCGGCCGATTCCGATATATATCGGCCAATTTTATCTTATTTTTTTTAAAAAGCAAACACTTGGTTGAAACCAAGACGTATCGGCGATCCCGATACGGGACCGATACGTATCCAAAAACCGATACGTATCAGTATCGACCGATATTTATTTATTTATTGATCGATAAGGTTATATTTTCATTAATGAGAACAAAAATACAACCACAGAACAAAACTGAGCGAGAAGCTCAGCCAAAAAAAAACAAAAAGAAAATAAAAAACAGTCATCCAGACTCCCACATGCCCACAATCAGTGGCTACATTTTTACGGACGACTGCGGTCCTGGATCCACATACCTACCCTCCCCCCAGTAAAGAAGACTATGAAGACGAATCCCTCTTTATCCCTTCCACCCTTCCACCATAGACCCAATGGAGGAATGGTGGTCCTTGAAAACCCGCAGATTTCTTGTAACGACCCAAACTCTTGAACCCAAACCCTAACTAGAACCGACCCAAGTCCACCCGATTCAACCCGACCAGATTCGACCCAAAGCATGCACACACACACACTCTAACTTATACAAGCTATATACCTAAATTTTTCTTACACAACTTAAATCCCAAATCAAAACCCCTCCGTATCAGCCGAGCAGTTTCTTCTTCTTCTTCAATTTTGTAACACAGTAACGCCTCGCTCCATTACTCGCGGAATTAATTCAAATCCGAACGGTCACCTTAATCGAGCCTATAAATAGAGCTTTTCCCTTCCTCCATTCCACACCAAACTTCTTCCTCAAAGCTATCTTCTTCAAAGCTTCTATTCTTCCTTAAAGGTATGTTTTATATTTTTAGATTTGTATTTTATTTTCTATAAATTTTAATTTTTGCAATTTGAATGTCTAGTTCTTTAAAACCCTAGATTATATATTTTAATCCTACATTCTTTGAAATTTAGTGTTTTATATTCTATTTTTATTTTAAAAATCTGGTTTTTACTAAAATAATGATCTAAATCTTGGTTGATATTTTAAGGATTAGTTTTATATTTCAACTCTGATTTGATATTTTAAAGACTGATTTTATATACTGGTTTTACACTAAAATTCTAGTTATAGTTAAATCTGATTTTATAACCTGATTAGGTATTTTATATTCTAGTTTTATTCTGTTTTTTTTATATATAACCTGAAATTATATTAATATTTTGTATTTAATCTGATTTATCTGCTTTACAAATCTGTTTTACAAATCCGATTTTATAAACCTGATTTTTATAAATCTGATTTTTATATGATCTGCTTTACAAATATGATATCATAAGCTATTTTACAAATCTGAATTTAACCTGATTTTTATAAGCTACTTTAAAAATCTAATTTTTATATAATCTGTTCTGATTTTTATAATCTGTTTTACAAATCTGATTTTTATAAATCTAATAATCTGTCTTACAAATCTGATTTTTTATAAATTTGATTTTATTATAATCTGGTTTTATATAGCTCGTCTTAAAATAGGAGTTTCATCTTAGTATTATAAGTCTAATTTTATTATATAATCAGCTTTTATCTTCTGTTCTATAATATAATTTTCATCCGGTTCCTATTTTAAATTATACTCTATTGTTATATTCTATTTTTATAATCTGACTTTATATATATAGTCTGATTAGATGCTGGTTTTATATTAAAATATAAGTATATTAAATCAGATTCTGATATTAAAGATTTAAGTAATTGTCTAAATATTAAACCAAGAGTTTTAAAACTGATTTATAAAGTCCTTTTAAATTAAGAATTTTAGATATTAAATAAGGATTTGAAATAACTAGTTAGAATCCAACTTTACATCGATAACCTACCCTAGTTCATTCTTTCTTCTTGACCGAGTTCCCTTGTGCCCAGATAAGTACCTGAAACCGTGAAACTTCACACCACCTTCACAAGACTTTTGAATCTGACGTCTAAGGCAAGTAGCCTATCCCATAGCATGTTTTTAATACGTACCTGCTTAGTAATGATGCATTTATTTTACATAGTATATATAATAAAAATGATAAGTAAATGGTTGAATGGTTAGTGATAGCATGTATAATTTTAGATTTGTCTTATTCAGTCATGATTATTTCATTTTGATTAATGTTAGAAAAATATAAATGTCGTAAGCATTGTATAGCCAATTTATTTCTCATATGATCTAATCAGCTTGAAATATCATACTATGAGAATTTATAAAGCACGTTGGAAAGTTGTCAAAGAAATTGATATAAATGACTGTAGAAATGATGAATATTATGATATGATTTTGATTAAGATCCCCATGGGGCCGCATGGTAGTATTGGATGAACGGATCCATTTGTGTACTTCCGTAATACGAAGCAAACCCGTCAAACCGGATCGGTACGGTTGACAATGGGATTAATAAAAGAATGGAGCCCTCCTTGTGACTGGTATCCATGATAAATGATGAATGATGATGTGAATGCAAATGCACTTGGATCGGTGCTATTGATTAACAATCGTATAATATATGAGGTACAATTATAAATTAAGTTATTTTTCTTTATATTGAATCATTAGATGCTGTAGCTGATGTTAATTCTATTGATATGAAATTCTCAATTTGAAGCTAATAAAAGTGACAAAAGAAGTTATATTATTATTGGGGGTTACTTGTTGAGTTTATCTCACCCTGTTGCTATTTAATTTCAGAAATCAGACCTCGTGGTTCGGAAACTACACCTCAGGAGAAGACCCTAGAAGACTTGTTGGTTTAGCCTTGGTTAGGAAGTGTTTAAACGTTGTAATTGCAAATAACTGTAATTTGAATTTTGTATGAGAATGGACTGTTATGTTTCCTTTATTTGAATTTTGACTATTGAATACGTTCATGGGCCGAAATGGATCATGTATCGGATTTCGGGGCGTGACATTTCTCTCTCTCCAGATAGCCGCAAAGATAGCTATCGGCAGCAGCACCTTATGAATCGAATGACTGATATCTGAAGAGAATTCCGATAGGACCAAGCTACAACTGTTCTGGATACATCCCATCACATTTAACCCCACCATCAGGCAGTTCCAAATCTTAGATGCCACAAAACAATGCATAAATAAGTGGTCAGCTGTTTTAGTATGCGCATATATAAACCTCTAGCCATAAGATTATTGGTTGTCTTGATCTTGTTGAGAGCAACAATCCAAGCGAAAAGAAGGGCCCTCGGAGGAGCCTTAATCTTTCAAATGTTTGTCCACGGCTGGGCTACAAGGGGTCTTCTCCAGAAGAGAACGCGGACTTTACGGAGAAAGCGCCATCAGCCCTCCCCACCCATACACGCAAATCTACACCCTACTAAGCTTGAAAAATCTACGGCAACAAACTCATCATATCTGATATATCCCGAGCCTCCCTAGCAAAGAGATCCTGCCTGAAATCAAGATTCCATTCTCCACCAATATCCCAACAGTTAGCCACCGAAAAACCTTTCTTTCGGCTAATAATATAAAGCTTAGGATGCCAACTACACAAACGTTGGTCGCCGATTCATAAATCTTCCTAGAATCTGACCTCCACACCATTTCGGATCTTGAAACAAATTCCCCTATTAAATGCCAGTTTTACAGAGAGAATACCTTTCCACCACCCCGACGCCGTTTGGCTGCCCCTGGGACTGATATTTATCCTTGACCACCGCATCCCACAGACCTTCTTTCCCATTGCCCAACCGCCAGATCCACTTACACAAAAGAGCTTTGTTCATTTGACTAATTCTACGGATACCGAAGCCACCATCTTTCTTAGGGAAAGCCATAGTTTTCCAATTAAGCATATGCAGTTTCTTCCTTTCATCCCCATCGCTCCATAAGAAAGATCTCATACACTTTTCAATAGTTTTGACAACAGTTGTGGGTCACCTAAAAATGGAGAGATAGTACACAGGGATATTGACCAATGCGCTTTTAATAAGAGTATGTCTGCCCGCCATAGACAACAAATTACCCTTCCAAATTGTGAGCCCATTTTCTACCCTTTCAATGACCGGGTCCTATAGCGCCTTCATTGGCTTGCCCAAACATAGCGGCAACCCTAAATAAGTAGTCAGAAAATTTCTCACGGTACAACCCAAATAATTGGCAAACTCAATCACCTTTTGACCGCTGCAAGCCTTGCAGCACCTAAGAATCCATCTTAGATGAAGAAGAGAATTCTTATCCGCATCACAAAAAACAACAGTGTCGTCAGTAAATTGGAGATGAGTTACCGACCTGATATTACGAGAGACTCTAAAACCCTTTAAGTCCCCAATGTCGGCCCCCCTCTCCATCAGCTTTCTGAAACACTCAACAACAACGTTAAACAAGAAAGGGGATAGCGGGTCACCTTGTCGCAGCCCTCTAATACCCTTGAATTACCCATTCGGCGCTCCATTAATCATAATAGAAAACATAAGCGACTTTATGCAAGCCTGAATCCACCTCCTCCACTTATCGCCAAAGCCCAATAGACATATACCGAGCTCCTTTTGGGATAAAACCCACACCTTGAAGGTGGTTGGAAACCATCAACGCGATGGCCCTAGTACACGACGTAACTAAGACGATCACACACCAAGCGTGGTCCGAATGCACGCACATAAGCCCACGAGGCTAGTGCACGTGTAGGGTCAGGGGACCCCAACTCATGTCCCCCTATATAAGGGTAAAATAGTAATTCAAGCGAAATGACGAGAGGACCTCAAACCCCTTGGTTTAACA